>CM056058.1:24407041-25007041 GCA_029574335.1 Rana kukunoris
GGTCTAAGTTTAGATGTGCAGCTAGGGGGGGGGGGGGGAGTAAAAATGCACAGTTGAGCTGCATTTTTAGCACCCCTGAACCCCCCCCCCCCTTAAGGTGCAAATGGGCCATTTGTACATTTGAAATGCCAGTGCATGGAGGCGTTTACATGCCACATTGACAATGCTTCCATTCAAACCCCCAGCAAAAGCTATCCAACAAGTTGCAGGTGGAAAGCCCACCTAAAGCGACCCCCCTTGAGCAACAAAGGAAGCGTCACAAATGCTCGGCAAATGCTTATCAGCAAAAATGGGGTTAAACAGGCAGTGAGGAGGCCTCACATTGCTTTACACAGGCTATTGGCAGGCTGGGAGGAGGCAATCTGAATATGCATTGCTCTTCATAGAAGCAATAGATTTAGATACACATCTAAACCCCCCCTGTTCTCTCCCCCATTTCTTCTTCATCTCCCCATCCTATCTCACCCCCCCCCCCCAACTGGCCCAGTCTTCCTACTCTCACTCTGTCCCCCCCCCCCCTCATACTGACTGCTGCACTCTCTATGCTCCGTTGTATGTTATATACATATGACCCCTGCACTCTACATCTTATATGTTGTACATTACATAGTCGTGACCAAAGTGTTCATTGTCTCAACAGTTACTGGTTTTCCCGAAGGTCTTCTTCAAGGTAGGCTCACACATAATGATACATTTTTGCATGCAGAAAATGAAATGCAAGGCCTTCTTTACATGTGCAGGTTGTTTACTACCTCTTTAATAGGTGATCCGCAGTGGATCGCTTTCCAAGAGCATTTGACAGGAGTCTCGGAGGTGGTATTTTGCATTCTAAACACCTACTTATACAGGCATACCCCACTTTTAAGTACACAAAGGGACCAGAGCATGTATGTAAAACGAAAATGTACTTAAAGTGAAACAATACCCTTTTTTACTTATAGGGTGTAGTGGGGGGGTCAGGGGGTGTAGTGGGGGTGTTAGGAGCTGTACTTAAGGTCTCAGGGGCTGTAGTCGGGGTGTCAGGGGCACACTGGAACAGGACAGGCTATGCTCTCTGAGCTTCAGCTCCTTCTACTGCGGCTGCAAAATGTCTGTACAGTGCTTGTAAGGCACTTTACATACACTCTCGAGTAACGACATACCCGTGAGTGTATGTAAAGTGAGTGTACGTAAAGCGGGGTATGCCTGTACTAGTAAAAGCCCACAGCAACGAGGCTCAACTGCTTGTTTTTACAGCTCCTCAGCCAGTCATGTAAACAAGACCTAATGGAAACATTTAAATTTAAAAAACTATCCACTGTCCTAAGGTTTATGTTTGTCTGTAAAACTTTGAATTGTAGCACAGTTATTAGGAGTACTTAATAGGTACAAAGACTGGGATATTTGGGTGCAGTGCATATAGTAAATGAATGATTGATCAGTGTAACGGCTGGTTCCCGCTACCATGTGATCGTTGTGACCAACCACAGGAAATCGCATGACAATTGCACCCAATGGCTTTCGTTCATGCCATCCACTGTGTTGATCTCTGTGATTGATCACATGGTACAGAGAGGACTAATCACAGCCCATCTGTACCATGTGATAGCTGTGGCCAATCGCAGGTAACCAAAAATAGTAAAAACACTCAATCCATTTAAAAAATAGTTGCTTATGACAGTGAAATTTTACTGGTATAAGCAATCATATCGAGTAAAGAAAATAAAGAAAAAAAGAATATCCTGATTACTTTCCCCCAGAGTAGTACAGTGTTACTATGGTAACACTGTATTGCTCTGGTAATTAAAAAAAAAAAAAAGTAATAAAATAAGAAAAAAATAAGAAAGAAAAAAAAAATATTATATTATATACATATATATATATTTTTAATTATTTTAACATACTGTCATATGTCCCTGATTACTGCCACACCAGTTATATGATGATGTTGTACTACACTGGTTATGTTTTTTTTATTATTATTATTATTATTTCTTAATTTTCCAAAAAATGATGACAAAAAAAAGAATTTGATTTTCAAAAAAACTTGCCTGTTACTAAATTGTTTAGACTACCCACCTTCCAAAAAAGTGTAATTTAGAGGGATATTTGTACTGTCCTGCTGTTTTGGGCCTCAAGAAATGAGACAGTACATTAGGATTGATGGATTTTTATAATATACACACACCCACAAGATATTATATGACCTTATACCTGAGGCTGTTCCTGCTGATGGCACTTTAAAAATGCCAATTGCTTGGCTGGCATGCGGACCTTCTTGCTGAAAACACTGGAATCTATTCATAAAAAATAAATAAGAAATGTGTCCAACAAATCCAATGTGTGTTGGTGCGAATATGGTCAATTTATTTTTTAGGCTGTCTTCTCTTCTGACCTGTTCCTTTATTACGGGCAGCATTAAGAGACCACATTGTCAAAATATGAAATGGCTACACCTCACATGGGCTCCACGTAAAGTTTATTGGAATATCAAAATATCCAAAATGACACCAGAGAACACCAGCAGTGGTAAAACGCGTCTACTTTGTTCTCTGATGTCATTTGGGATATTTTGATATTCCAATAAACTTTACTTGGAACCCACGTGAAGTGCAGCCATTTCTGATTTTGGTGATTTACCACAGAGGCGACCCAGGGCTAGCACTCAGGTGTGTGTTCCAGTGGACGTATTTGTTACACCTGGTGCAGTGAGTTCTTTTCACTTAGTAAAAGATCACACCATGGCCACTAGAGCAGAGGAAATACAAACGGCTTTGTAACAAGAGATACAATGTAACAATTCTAAAGAGCGTTAGAGGGAATTAGCAAGCAAATATAACCACTGGTCCGTCTACATCACACAACGCAAAGCCTACACCTCTGTATAGCTCCTTCTTGTGAAAGGCTATTTAGTCCATCAAAGCCATTTACTGCCAAATAAGGGCACACTCACACTAGGCGATCCAGGCCCCACCCGAGAATGCTTGACCCCCCAAAGTCCAGTTAGGTTGACTAGTATAATTACTTCATATCAAGTCCTTGCCCACTTGAAAAGGTGGGTTCAGTTGTTCGGTATGCACCCTCATGGGTCATGGAGCACCCACTGAACATGGAAGCAGGGATCACCGTGGTCTGCTTGGAAGGAAGTGATGACATAAATGTACTGAGGCCTGGCACAATATGAGCTCAGACGATTGAGGGAATGAATGGGTACAATCATACATGGGCATAGTACAAGCCAAACATGCCTAGTGTGAATACAACCTAAGGGTGTACCCAGCCTGAATGATCTGTACCATACTCAAGACCCCCCAAAGTCCAGTTCAGTTGGCAATGTGATTGCTCTGTACCATGCTCTGGCACTGTTCAGTGTACTGGGCTCTGGCCTAGTTAAGGTGGATCCCAGTTTAGCCGACAATGTGATTGATCTGTACCATGCTCTGGCACTGTTAAGGTGGATCTCAGTTCAGCCGACAATGCGACTGCTCTGTACCATGCTCTGGCACTGTTCAGCATACTGGGCTCTGGCCTAGTTGAGGTGGATCCCAGTTCAGCCCACAATGTGATTGCTCTGTACCATGCTCTGGCACTGTTCAGCGTACTGGGCTCTGGTCTAGTTGAGGAGGATCTCAGTTCAGCCCACAATGTGATTGCTCTGTACCATGCTCTGCCACTGTTCAGCGTACTGGGCTCTGGCCTAGTTGAGGAGGATCTCAGTTCAGCCGACAATGTGATTGCTCTGTACCATGCTCTGGCACTGTTCAGCATACTGGGCTCTGGCCTAGTTAAGGTGGATCCCAGTTCAGCTGACAGTGTGATTGCTCGTACCATGCTCTGGCACTGTTCAGTGTACTGGCCTCTGGCCTAGTTGAGGAGGATCTCAGTACAGCCGACAATGTGATTGCTCTGTACCATGCTCTGGCACTGTTCAGTGTACTGGGCTCTGGCCTAGTTGAGGAGGATCTCAGTTCAGCCCACAATGTGATTGCTCTGTACCATGCTCTGCCACTGTTCAGTGTACTGGGCTCTGGCCTAGTTGAGGAGGATCTCAGTTCAGCCCACAATGTGATTGCTCTGTACCATGCTCTGCCACTGTTCAGTGTACTGGGCTCTGGCCTAGTTGAGGAGGATCTCAGTTCAGCCGACAATGTGAATGCTCTGTACCATGCTCTGGCACTGTTCAGTGTACTGGGCTCTGGCCTAGTTGAGGAGGATCTCAGTTCAGCCGACAATGTGATTGCTCTGTACCATGCTCTGGCACTGTTCAGCATACTGGGCTCTGGCCTAGTTGAGGAGGATCTCAGTTCAGCCGACAATGTGAATGCTCTGTACCATGCTCTGGCACTGTTCAGTGTACTGGGCTCTGGCCTAGTTGAGGAGGATCTCAGTTCAGTTGGTGTCAGACACAGTATACATTGGTGTGATCCCTAACCATGTCAGAGCACGGAACTCTCGGGATTCAGGCTGCACTCACACCTGTGCATTTGCCATGCATTTCAGAAACGTGTTGCATTTAAGGTGTTGCGCTTGCAGTGCCTTTAGTCAAGGGCACCCCAAGCACAGCTAGCAGATGCAAAAGCCCCAACATAACACGCACAGAAAAAAACAAAAAACTGGTGCTCCTCAACCACGTTAATGCCAGGTTGTGCATTATAAAACAAAATGCATTATACCCCTGTAAGATATGGCTATCTGCCTCTGATATACCACTTACTCAGACAGAGATTTTTTTTTTTCTATAATAACCCCAAGCTAACAGAAGGCTAATAACACTAATGAGATGTTTGTAGCACAGCAATTATATAATAATAGAAATAAATGAAAAAAACAAAACAAAAAAAGATAATCGTGCGTGCACAGAAATCCTCCTGCTGTTTTATAAGCCACAGCTGTTACGCTGCAAATTGACACATGTAAATGTTCCAGCAAAGTCCAACAAAAATTACATTAATGTTAGCGTGGTTTTTGGCTGTTCCTTATTGCTGTGTTTAGTTTTTATTTACAGTTCACTCTGTCTCTAGAGAGGATTTAGGTTGTACTTCCTCTAACCTGGTATTATATTTAGAAATGTGTGTCGTTATTCCGGCCTACTAATGGATTTACTGTACAAATTTATTCAGACGAATTTTCATATCCCAGGCTCACCTACTACAACTATTTGTAAATAATAGGGGAGCCAAGGGCTGCTGCTCTTGTGCACGTCGCTGGATCAGATTGGGATCAGGTAAGAATAAGAAGGGGCTGGAGGGATCCTGCCACAGGGAAGGTTTTTACTGTAATCCATAGAAACTTTGAGGCTTTAGAACCACTTTCACAGCAGCACCCTTGGGTGACTCCCGCGTTTCAGCAACGGAGGCATTAACCCACCAAATCCCACTTATAACAGAACTAAACTCATCAACTTAAACACTTGCTTACTGGGCACTTAAACCCCCCTCCTGCCCAGGACAGTTTTCAGCTTTCAGCGCTGTCGCACTTTGAATGGCAATTGCGCGGTCATACAACACTGTACCCAAATGAATTTTTTTTCATTTTTTCCCTACAAATCTTTGGTGGTATTTGATAATCTCTGTGTTTTTTTCTTTTTTGTTAAAAAAAAAAATATATATATATATATATATATATATATATATATATATATTATATATATATATATACATATACACATATACACACACACACACACACATTATATATATATATTTTATAACATTTTGCAAATGGGTATTTTTTCTCCTTCATTGATGTACGCTGATGAGGCTGTACTGATTGGGCACTGGTGGGCACCGATAAGGCAGGACTGAAGGGCATTAATTGGTGGCACTGATAGCCAACAGTGATGGGCACTGATAGGTGGCAGTGATGGGCACTGATGAGTGGCAGTGATGGGCACTAATCGGTTACACTGATAAGCAACATTACTAGGTGGCACTGATTGGCATCACAGGTGAAAAAAAAAAAACGATTACTGATCCTTTGTTTACATCATGTGATCAGCTGTCATTGGCCGACAGCTAATAACGTGGTAAGGGGCTGGGACCGGCCCCTTACACGGATCTGTGATCCACAAGTCTCAGTGACTCCGATCACGGCGTGCGTTGCGCCTGCAAAGTGGAGCACGTCTATTGACATATTAGACATAGGCAAATAATGTTGCAGTCACAATAAAAATCACCATCATTACTAGTAAAAAATAAATAAAAATGCCATAAAACTATCCCCTATTTTGTAGACGCTATAACTTTTGCGCAAACCAATCAAATGCTTATTACGATTTTTTACCAAAAACACGTAAAATACGTATAGGCCTAAACTGAGGGAAAAAAAACATTTTGATATATTTTTTGAGGATATTTATTATTTATCAAAATTGACGCTCCATTTTTGTTTATAGCGCAAAAAATAAAAACCGCAGAGGTGATCAAATACCACCAAAAGAAAGCTCTATTTGTGGGGGGAAAAAGAACGCCAATTTTGTTTGGGAGCCACGTGACACGACCGCGCAACTGTCAGTTAAAGTCTACCACTGACCTATTAAATGTTTTTCCAAACAATGCCAGCAAATTCAAGAATTAGGAAAAACACAAATTGGATCATCTGGGAGAACACATTTCTCAGAGTGGAAGATACAAACACAAACCAGAGAATATCTCTAGTGAGAACTGAGCCTAAGCCTCAGTGCTGACCACTAGGCCACCATCAGCATTAAATACACAATGTTTTCCTTGGCTGTGCACAAATTATTATGTATATATTAAAATGCAAACAAGCAGAAGGCCGGACACAGCGACAGATGGACACAGCACTACAGCCCAGGGCTCAGCAGGCCTTGAACTGAAGGAAGCGGCTCACACTGCTGCCTCGCATTTAAATATTCTGTTTATGTCAGTGTCTGCTTAACCCAGAGAGCAGGAAGATTTTTCCATTGCACAAAGTACAGATGAGGCCACGAGTGGCTCCTAAGGACAAGGCTGGCTGCTTGGGTTTCCTTAACACACAATTAATTAAGCACACCAGTCCCAGTAATTCCTGGGAGGTATATTTACCTAGGTGAGCTGGCAAATGACTGGCAACATAAAGCATATTGATCACAGGGAAAAATGGTATTCATAACATTTAAGTTCTAAAGGATAAGCAGTGTGTATTTCAGGTGAGGGCATATTTTGGGTTATTTAAGTTTAAAGCAATCTTTCAGATGACTTGACATTTCTATGTGTTTATTTTCTTATGCATTTGATATAGAGATGTGTAGGTTAACCACTAGAGGGAGCTCTGTTATTCACCTCTGCCCTATTCAGCCCCCCTGCCCAACAAATTCCAAATAAAGATGCCCCACAAGTGCATTTGTTTTTTTGTTTTTTTTGTATCAGGTAATTTTTGAGTGCATTGATTTTATTGCATCAGCTACCCACACTGAACACACATTGTGAAAAGAAGCGGAAGAAAAAACACAATCACTGCAAAGTAGGAAGCAGTGTCTGCATATGCAATAAGGAAATACACTATATTATCAAAAGTATTGGGACACCTGCCTTTACACACACACGGCATCCCAGCCTTAGTCCATAAGGATCAAAATTGAGTTGGCCCACCCTTTGCAGTTATAAACGGCTTTAAGGCCGCGTACACACCATCGAATTTATCTGCTGGAAACGGTCCGACGGACCGTTTCAGCAGACAATCTCGAATGTGTGTACGGGCGAGCAGACAGGTTTTACCAGCAGACAAATTTTAAAGCATGCTTTAAAATCTGTCTGCTGGAAACCCGTCTGTCCGACATGTCCGCTGGTTAGTACACTAACCAGCGGACATATCTGTCCGCGCATGCGTCGAATGGATTCGACGCATGCGTGGAAGTATTTTACTTCCTGGTTCGGTGACGTGGCGGCGTCAACTTCACCGCCACGTCACCGCGCTGTCTGCCGGCGGGGATTTTGGTTTGATCGTGTGTACACGATCAAACCAAAATAGCCCAGCAGACAAATCCGATCAAAACGGTCTGTCAGACCGATTTGATCGGATTTATTTAGTCGTGTGTACGCGGCCTAACTCTTCTGGGAAGGCTGTCCACAAGGTTTAGGAGTGTGTCCATGGGAATGTTTGACCAGAATTCCAGAGGCGCATTTGTGAGGTCAGGCACTGATGTGGACGAGAAGGCCTGGCTCAGTCTTTACTCTAATTAACCCCAAAAGGTATATTGGGTTGAGGTCAGGACTCTGTGCAGGCCAGTCAAGTTCCCCCACCCCAAACTCACTCATTCACGTCTTTGTGGACCTTGCTTTCTTCACTGGTGCACAGTCATGTTGGAACAGGAAGGGGCCATCCCCAAACTGTTCCCACAATATTGGGAGCATGAAATTGTCCAAAATGTCTTGGTATGCCGACGAATTAAGTGTTCCCTTTACTGAAAGTAAATAGCCAAGCCCAACAACTAAAAAACAAGCCCACAGCATAACCCCCCTCTACCAAATGATTTGAACCAGTGCACAAACCAAGGTCCATAAAGACATATATGCCGATTCACGAAGACTTACGCCAACGTATCTACCGATACGCCGTCGTAAGTCCAAATGTGCGCCGTCGTATCTATGCTCTGAGTCTTTAAATCAGATACGCCTGAATTTTGCCAAGATACGACCAACTTAAGTCTACAACGCCATCGTATCTTGGTTGCATATTTACGCTGGCCGCTAGGGGCACTTTCGTTGATTTACGAGTCGAATATGTAAATTAGCAAGATATTGCCGATTAACGAACGTATGTACGCCCGGCGCAGTAATCTACGCCGTTTACGTAAGGCGTTTTTCCGGCCTAAAGATACGCCATCTTTCTGAATCTGGCTAATAAATGAGCAAGATTGGGGTGGAGGAACTTGACTGACCTCAACCAGAATGAACGCCTTTGGGAGGAATTGGAGCGGAGACTGGGAGCCAGGCCTTCTCGTCTAACTTATAGTGTCTGACCTCACAAATGTGCTTCTGAAATCCTGGTCAAACATTCCCATAGACACACTCCTAAACCTTGTGGACAGCCTTCCCAGAAGAGACGAAAGCCGTTATAGCTGTAAAGGGAGGGCCAACTCAATATTGAAGCCTACAGACTAAGACTGGGATGCCATTAAAGTTCATGTGCGTGTAAAGGCAGGTGTCCCAATACTTTTGGTAATCTAGTGTATGTCTGTTTCATGTTCATCTAAAATTACAAACTCCTGACACAGGGGTGTATTTATCAATAATTTGCATAATGGTTCATTCATTATCTGCATGTAAATTCATTCTGTGCAAAGTTGAGTCTTCTCAAGCTCTATTCTCTGCAGACCAAAATGTGTGAAAGAAGAAAACATCACATTATGGCCACTAGATGGCATTGACTATTATAAGAAATACACATACTCCTTCTAGTCCATCTAGTGGTCATAATACAGTATGTTCTGTATTCATACATACGATCTGTAGAGAATATAGCCGAAAACATTTGATTTTTGCCCCATTTGCACAAATATACATGCAGTGCAGAAATGCAATTTATTTTATAAATACATCCAGTAAAGTTATATTTAAATTATTAACATAGACTGGATGAAATAATTGTATTAACATGATTTTTTTTACACACATAGGGCCAGATTCTTATACCTGGCAGCGTAGTGTATGCCATTTACACTACGCCGCCGCAACTTACAGGAGCAAGTGCCGTATTCTCCAAGCACTTGCTCCGTAATTTGCGGCGGCGTAGTGTAAATGGCCCGGTGTATCCCCTTGTAATTCAAAGGGGGCGGCTTGTATTTAAATTAAGCGCGCCCCCAAGCCGAACTAACTGCGCATGCGACGGCCGTAAACGTAGCCCAGTGCGCATGCTCTATAGTACACCGCAAATACATTGGTTTCGACGTGAACGTAATTAATGCACAGCCCTATTCGTGACGAGTTGCGTAAACAATGGAAAAACACGATGTCCCGACGTCCATACTTAACATGGCGTACGCCGGACCTACACAAGGTTACCCCTCATATAGCAGGGGTAACCTTACACTTACGCAAACGACGTAAACTATGACGACGGGGCGCAAATACGTTCGGGAATCGGCGTATCAGGCTCATTTGCATATTCGCCGCAGAGATCCCATGGTGTAAGTGACTTACGCAAGTCGGATCTAAGCAAAATCTATGCGTAACTGTTTCGAAGAATCAGTCGCATAGATACCCAGCTGAAAAAACAGAGATACGACGGCGTATCTGGAGCTACGCCGTCATATCTCTTACGAGAATCTGGCCCATAATTATATATATATATATATATATATATATATATATATACATACACATATACATACACACACACAGACTGGAGATCTGTTACATACATGATCGTGGCCAATACAGCCCCTTCACAAATCAATTTTAGGGTATGCCAACAGCCTCAAAGCAAAGGGCATCCCATTTGGTGCAAAAAAAGTAGTCCAATAGCCTATGTTCAGTGACCATGCCACTGCTTCAGTGTCTCCCTGATGGCTATATCCATCAGTATACTGTAAATATTGAGGTGTCTTTTGCACTTGGACTAACATTGGACTGTAGACAGTATTACATTCAATTCAATATAAAAGTATATTAAAGTTTGAGAATATATCTCTCAATAATACAGGATTTGTGCATGCCTTTTTTTTTTTTTGCTCATAATTACTACAAAATCATTCTGCTACCTTCTGTGGGTAAAACCTTCTTTCCCGCCTGAGGCGCTACACATGCCAAAGGTGCCCATCAGCACAAAAAAAAAATACTTCCCCCATCTCCCAAGAGGGTCTTTGGTTTACATAGAGTAACAATCTCCCCCCTCCATCCAGAACTTCTGTCCTTCCCTCTTTAAATTATCCAGGGATCAAATTCCATTCCTTGTCAATGGGGTTTTGTCTTGTTCACTTTGCTCCAGTTCAGGCCTATGGCCAGGATTTCCATGGCTGAGAGGCTGCGATGGGGGGAGTGCAGAGGGTTCTGGGGCAGAGGAGGTATGGGGTCACGATCACACTGATGGTATTCATGACAACAGATATGAAGATGTCAAGAACAGAGCAGTATTGGGAAAATGATGGGGGGTTGTATGTTCTCCTTTGCACCCCAAGAAAAACAAACAAAAAACAGATACATCTTGTATACAAATGAAACCAGCATTTATAGCTGAAATTATGTTTTTAAGTTTGGACAGTGTAGGGAATGCATAGCTCCCAATTGTCCTTTATCCGTTTGTTCCTATGTCCTCCTCATTTGTCCCTCTGATTTAATGCATAAACCTTTCTAAAAACAAAAATCTGTTTAAACTTAAACTTTTCTCAGCCCTTCATTTAAACCAAGATCAGGGGGTCTCTAAATCTTCCAAACAAAAGGGTCAGTTTACTGTCCTTTAGACTTTTAAATGTAGACAGTGGCTATAGAAGGTAGAAAATGCCCCAGCGTCAGTGGGGGGTAAATACAATTACAGGAGGAGCAATAGTGCCCCTTCGTTGAGCGTCAGTGCAAGGTATAGTGCCCCTTCAGTGGGCATCAGTGCAAGGTATAGTGCCCCTTCAGTGGGTGTCGGCGCAAGGTATAGTGCCCCTTCAGTGGGTGTCGGCGCAAGGTATAGTGCCCCTTCAGTGGGTGTCGGCGCAAGGTATAGTGCCCCTTCAGTGGGTGTCGGCGCAAGGTATAGTGCCCCTTCATTGGGTGTCGGCGCAAGGCATAGTGCCCCTTCATTGGGTGTCGGCGCAAGGCATAGTGCCCCTTCGTTGGGTGTCGGCGCAAGGCATAGTGCCCCTTATAATACTGTACTGTATATGGTATATTTCGGTGGTATATAGTGGCCATTCACAGGTCCTCAATTTTGGGATTTTTCTCCAAATGTTATTTTTTTTACTCGTTACATTGGGGTTGGGTAATGTTGTCCATTTAGGTATAACCGGACCTTTGCAGAATTCTTTTTTTTTTAATCTCTTCTACTTTGTAACAATGATCCACAGTTAAGATTGTATTTAAGGGCTTCTAACCTCCACCCCCCATTGCTTTGTGTTAATCCCCCCTTGAATTCTCCAGCAGCTTAAAAAAATATTCTGTATCAACCCTGTTCCAGCGACTTTTGTAGAGTCCAGAGCAATTACCTGACAAATGCCCTATTGTCATAAGGAGATGAGATCTCTACATTCCTCAGGAATGTCTGTGAAGGGGCGCAACACATTCCAACACACAGCCACACTGACTTGAACAGGTAAACTTAACGTAGAATCTCCAAAAAGGATTAGAAGGAAAGTATAAAACACATTTTTAGTAATTTTAAAGTAATTATAACATTTACCTGAAAGTAATTTTTTTAACAAATTTTAACTTCCAGATTGCTCCATATTTTGATTATTATCAGTCATATTCAGAGTTGTAAAAGCTGCCTCTAGTGGTCATGTGTATATTACAGAAACTGATCAGCATCCCTCCTGAGAGCTGAGCTTCAAGCCGATATAAACTGACACAATTAATTCAGCACTGTATTCATTATTAGATCATTCGGCGCCTGTTTAAAAGACACCGGGGTTGATTTATTAAAGGCAAACAGACTGTGTACTTTGGAAGTGCAGTTGCTCCATAGCTTAGTAGAGGAGGGGAAGCTCTTCTGACTTCCATCATCCAATCATATGCAAGCCAAAATGCATTTTTTTTGTAAGCTATGGATAAGCACTAAAGTTTGGTGTGAAAACGCATCAGCTTTTTACCCCGCTTGCTGTGGCATGCTTTTTGTGTGTTTTTTTTTTATTTTAAAATTAAAGAAAATTATTTTTGGAGTGTGGCTGTCCAGAAAGTTTTTCCTTCATTTTGCAATGCTCCAGAGCTTAGTAGAAGAGGGGAAGCTCTTCTGACTTCCATCATCCAATCACGTGCAAGCCAAAATGCAGTTTTTTTCCTTGCATGTGATTGGGTATACATTGCAAAGTGAAGCTTCTCCTATTTTCCTAAGCTCTGACTGAATCAATGGTACTTGCAAAGTGCACAGTCTAGTTGCCTTTAGTAAATCAACCTCTATATTATCTTACCCATTAAGGTGTATTACATACCTGGTTATCCTGCCAGTCCCCTTCATGAACATTTCCTTCCTACCACGCTAGGCATAGAAGCAGATTCATTCTAGCATCGCCAGTTTGCATCTCTGCCTTCTGTTTGGGAGTTACAGGATGCCGCACATGCACACAACGTGCCTGTGCTCCCATGATCAGAATTACTGCTGAAATAGTTCTAGTGTAAAAATGCGTAAGCGTTATGCTTGTATTTGTTTTTGTAAGGCCAGCATAAACCCGTGTACAGTTATTTCCTGCAATTCATTTGTACTGGTGGCTGTATGCAACTCCTGTGGCTCTCAGATGCCGAAATACACCCACATTGTACATTGTATGGCCTTGTGTGCCTGCATGCATGAGCTTCTATGGGTACCCACAGACTTGCATTAGAGGGCAAGAATTCTATACATTCTAGAGTAAAGAGATGTGTGACCCACGCTGACCAATTAAGTGTCCCCATTTTCCCAGGAAGGTTGTACTTGATTGGTTGCTGTAAGGCAGGGGTCTCCAAACTATGGCCCGCGGGCCATATACGGCCTAGGTAAAGATTCTATCTGGGCCACAGCAACCCTGTCTGGATGGCAGTGGATGCAGCGTGCTCTATATCGTAAAAAGGAGACTGGTGCATGCACCTTCAACCAGCTGTGGCCATCCATGATCCTCCCGGTACTCAGCACAGATTTCCCCCACTCCCCCTGCTGGGACTGCCAGTGAAAGTGCACGATTTTGCATGCGTTCTCAACACGCACAAGGTGTGACCCTAAGGGAGAAGAGGTCCATCACCTGAGGACGCTAGCACAAAACTGAGGACTCATGGAGTTATAAGGGGGCCACCAGGGGGCGTGTCTTCAAAATATTTGCCAGTGTCCAATCACCTGAAGGTATGAACCTATAACCCAGGGTTTATGAATACTCAGCCTGTGTCTTGTACTCTACTATTAAAATACACAAATTGTATATATTGCAGCTTACCAGTCCTGTGGTGGCTATATTCATTTTTTGGGGGGTTTCAGGCTTTTCTCCCCCCCCCCCCCAGTTTATTTTTACTCAGTGATCCTGAAAATCGAGCCTCAATGTATATATTAGAAGTTGGATTCTTAGAGCAGCTTATCCATTAGATGATTGTATGAATGAGAAAATGGAGGCCATTGTGTGTAATGGTTAGTTTACATGCACACAAGCAGTACTGAGACACTTTATCAGGTTGAATAGGCTGCACTGTCTCTCTTCTTTCAGAACAGGCATTCAATAAAACAGAAAACGGCAAAAAAACTATTCACATTGCAAATGTATTACGGAATTGCACGTCTTGCCTGGAGTGCTCTTGTAACTTTTTCCTTTTCATTCTTTTAATGCAGAAATCCCCAACTACAACAGAGGGTTTTGTTAAGCTCCTGTTCTGCTTACAGACACAGATGTGCTGGAATAACATACACCCAACATTCCTGATTTAATCCAGATGTCATTCTTTAGCAGACCACACCCCTAGGCTATTCAGACACACCCCCAATGAAAAAAAAAAAAGATACAGGTCTGTTCATAGGAGAAAAAAAACACAAAGAAAATGGGAATTCTTCAGCGTCACTTCCCGTCCTGCTGATTATATTAGGATTGCATCTTAGGATTTGCAAGCAACAGGACAATTATCTAAGGCTGTGTATCTTCAACCTTTTATC
The DNA here is from genome assembly GCA_029574335.1 of Rana kukunoris. Taxonomy (NCBI): domain Eukaryota; kingdom Metazoa; phylum Chordata; class Amphibia; order Anura; family Ranidae; genus Rana; species Rana kukunoris. The sequence continues at coordinate 24,421,769 of CM056058.1, forward strand.
AATCTTGAAACCTTTAGAAAGTATGCAAAATCTCAAGGCATCCCAGTCTAAAATGGGGTCCCTGTGACATAATCCCCCCTTTCACATCAGAGTCCCCGGTCCCTACCCCCACTACCCCCTTTCACATCAGAGTCCTTAGTCTTTTCCCCTCTTCTCCTTTCACATCAGAGTCCCCAGTCCTGACCACCCCCATTCACATCTGAGTCCTCAGTCTTCCCCTCCATTCCCATCAAAGTCCACAGTCTCCTCCCCCCTAAATTCACATAAAGGTTCTCAGTCTTCCCCCCTCATTCTCCCATTTCACATCAGAGCCACTACTTTCCTCTTTGCCCCTTTCACAGTAGACTGCCCCCCCCCTATATCCCTTTCAATCAGAGTCTTTAGTCTAACCCCCCTTTTGCCTTTTCACTCTTGAGTCCTCACTTCCCCTTCCATTATTCACAGTAGAGTCCCCCCCACCCCCTCCATTTCACATCAGAGTCCTCAGTTCTCCCACCATCCTTTCAAATGTGAATCCTCAGGACAACATGGAAAAATAGACACAGTGCAGCACCCCTGACATCCCCAGATGATACACCACGGTGCCACGGCACCCAGGCTGAAAAACACTGGTAGAAGATCATTTCTCCCAAGTGTTCCTTTTTTTTTATTCCAATCCTTCCACCTCTCATTCTTCTCCTCCCCCCTCTTTGTATAATGAATAGATTGGTATAAAAAAAACACAATTCTACTTATCAAAATTGCTCTGAAATTTGCGACTGAAAAGTGGCTTTAAGGCTTCATTTGCATTGGCAGCTGCGAAAAGGTGGGAAAAATAGGCAGTTGAGACATATTTACATCACCCCCCTGACCGCCTGCTATAACTCAACATGGCCACCAGAGGGGGTAGTACAAATGCTGCAGGCAAATTTATACCACGCGTCAACCGGCAAATATGACCCATTCAAGTGAAGGAAACCGTGCGTTGTGGCGTGGTGCAGTGGGATTTCCATGATCAAAGCAGGCATCCATGAGGTGACATATCCTTTAACTGCCCTCATGTGCATGGGTGGGGTCATGCATTACTACACTTCGCACTTTTTTTTTACATTTTATTAAAGTGTCAAAAAAATATGCATTGCTTCATGCAGTGATATGTGGCAAGGAGATATGAATGCAGACATGTATGGGATAAACAGGGCATATACAGTATATTGAAGCTCAGTGTTAAAGCCATGCTGCCACATCAATGGGTACGGCCAATGTTATGGGGCTAAAAATGATGGACAGAACATGGGAGTAGGGAAGAAGTGTATCCATGACCTTTATTTCCTTTGAGTAACACACTTCCTGCCCCAGGGTGACAACGTCAAGTCACCATATCATATGGAGGAGCAGCACTGTCACCCCAGGAAGGCAAAGGTTTATAAATACCTCTCTCCTCATTTCCAAAACATGGGAGTATTCTGTAGTTTACATAAAAATGCTGGAAAAGCCATCTTATATATTCATATTTCAGTTTAGTGCACAATACAATCACGCAGTTTCTACCAGGATCAACAAGTATTTTTCTGTATTTGCAAAAAATGTACTTGCCTAAAAAACAAAAAAACAAATGCAGCCACCACATCTTAGGACAAGTAAGATGCAATATATTACTTTGTTCTTTGGTTTTTATACAGTTTACACTTCAAAGCCTAACTCCGGGCATCTTGTTTCTCCTTTACAAATGTTCTCCTGAATTAATTTTTAACATTTCCAAGCGGTAACATCATACACAAAGAGATATCCAAAACAAATAGAGGGCGAAAGAGGAAGGCAGAGAAGAATAGTGACACAGAGAGGTGAAACAGAACAGGTTCCTGGGTGTAACAAATGCATTTAGAAAAGAACAGTGCTTGGTTGGAGTCTCAAGAATGTTACAAGAATATCACCCCTGGGGATTTCTGAACAGCGTTCGCCTCTGCGTCACGGTTTGAAGGTAGCCCAAGCATTGTAGAGGTCATAAGAGAAATGGTTGGGGCCCCTAAAAACCATAGAAGAGGAATTGACAAGAGGGGGTTTGGATAAAGACAGAAGGAAAGGTGCGGAGGACTGAAGGGAGGGCGCAGGAAAGGAGAAGTGTAGAGGGGGGTACATAGGGTCTTAGCTCTGAGCAAAATATACAGACCATGGTGGGTGAAGTACTACACCTTTCATAATTCCATTTATGGATCTTTTATATGCAGTTACATTGGTGTAGCTTGGAACAATGTAACTATGCATATACCATATCTGGATCTGGAGGCTGGGAATAACTGCAGCTGGCTTGCTGCATTGTAAACATAAGAGGGTTGGCCACCCGGCATAGAAGCTTCCTGTAATAAAGACCGGCCACTGCTGCTCTCTCCTTGTGCAGGGTGACTGGTCTTGTCTCCTCCCCTTCCTGTAGTTTTCTGCAGGCACCCTGTAAAGTGTGTGCCCCCCCCCCCCCAGCTCTACAATGCACAGGTTAGTGACAGCACAGTGATAATGTCACTACTACCTTTACAAGAAAATACTTTTTATCTTGTGTAGCTATTGGAAAAATATCTAGTAATTTTTTTTTGCCCAAAGTTACGCTCAGGTTGCATGAAAACAATAGGTGATCAAAGTCTAAGTTCTTATCTTAAGTCTCAAAAAAAAAAAAAAAAAATCCTATTGGAATCCATGCGTCCAGTGCCCTGCATGTAAATTAGGGGCCAGGTGCATGTATTAGGGGGCAGCGCCCCGTATGGACGGGCCGCCGATGGTCATAACATAGATGGGAGGGGTTTCTGTAGTTCACAAAGAACTTGCAACAATTATAACTGATAAAAGTGCTGCAGAGACACAGAGCGCAGGAAGTTATCAGCTCACTAGGTTTCCAACAGGAATCAGCAGAATTGTATTTATTTTTTCACTTTTTAACCTCCAAATACGAAAAGGCTTCTTCACAGTAAGGCCCCTTTCACACTTGTGCGACTTCAAAGTCTGTGATGTCATAAGAGGCCTATAAAAAAACGTTGCGCACCGCACACCCGGCAATACAGCGGTAGGGAGCGTTGAGTCAACATCGGAAGAAAAGAAGAGGGAAGAAGGCAACGATGAAGACCAGCTTCAAAGAAGACAGCGGCGGCCAGCCCCGAAGAAGTCACCAGAGAGCAGGAGAAGAACCGGGGAGCAGAAGAAGAGAGAAGAGGAAAGAAGACCCCCGAAGTCAGAAGAAGACCCCCGGAGCTGACTAAAAACTATTTTAAAAATCTGTGTAGTGTGTTTATTTTTTTGACACTTTTCCTCCAGGTGAATGGGTAGGGGTACCCCCACACTTATACACATAAGGTGGGGGGGCCGGGATCTGGGGGCCCCCTTATTAAAGGGGGCTCCCAGATTCCGATAAGCTCCCACCCGCAGACCCCAACAACCAATGGCCAGGGTTGTCGGGAAGGGGCCCTTGTCCTCATCAACATGGGGGCAAGGTGCTTGCTTTGGGGTGGGGGGTGCAGGGCCCCCCTTGTCCAAAAGCACCCCCCCCCCCATGTTGAGGGCATGCGGCCTGGTACCGCTCAGGAGGGGGGGGGCAGTCGCTCGTTCCCACCCCCTTTTCTGACCGGCCAGGCTGGTGCTCGGATAAGGGTCTGGTATGGATTTTGGGAGGGACCCCACATCGTTTTTTTCGGCGTGGGGGTTTCCCTTAAAATCCATACCAGACCGAAGGGCCTGGTATGCTCATGAAGGGGGAACCCATGTCGTTTTTTTTTTCCCCGGATCTGTTAATACGGAATCCAACTTTGATCCGACTTTAGAAAAAAAGTAATGCAGGAACTACTTTGAAGTCGGTAGTCAGTATGAATGGTAGTCATTCAAAATCATGAAGAATGACTTTTCATACAATTTTGCCATCCAAAATCGTGCTACAAGTCATATAAGTGTGAAAGGGGACTAAGAGCTGTGAAAATGTAGCATAGACTCCCCCCAACAACTGTTCTGGCCAGCTCAGTAGATTGTTTCAATAAATCAAAAATAAAAAAGCCTGGATTCTTTCTAAATGCACATAATATAACTGGATACCAATATTTCTAGGTAAAGCTGATCCAGGTAATATTATATTGCTTGTTGGGGAAAGAATAACTTTTTTTTCCACTGCTGGAGCAAATAGGATCATGCTTTATTTTTGCCTTCCTCTGGATCAAATGTAGGTATAGGATTGTGTATATGAAGGTCATCTGTGTTTTGTTTTTTTTCTCGATGTAATTGATTGATTGGATATAGTAAACTATTCGTACAATATGCCGATTACCTATACAATTAGAAAAAAAAGAAAAAAAAAATCGACACCGCTTATCATTTCACTTTAAAATTCACATCTTTAAAATCTGCTTAACCCTCCATGAAGGCCGACCGCACTTCCACAAGTACATTTATCCTGAAGGCGCAGGGCTGTAACGCATTGCAAGCCTATCATGCGGCTCGGTCTCCAGAGTCAGAGATTCGCTCTCAGTGTCTACCGACTGCACAGACTCCACAGGCCTCTGACACGCCGGAAGATCTTCTGGGGCTCTTGCTGTGTATAGTGCTTGACAAGCGGAGGAGATACAAAAGCTCAGCATTTGGCCACCTCAGCGCAATATAAATCCTCATACAAACACACAGCATGTATTTCACTACAGAGAAACATTACCTTCCGCAGGCGAGGCCTTTAAAATATTATTTTAGTAGTGGAAGAGTTAATATAATTAGGACTGGTCTGAATTTGTGGCTAATGTGCGTCGTACTCTGGTGAATTGGTGAAAGGGACAATAATCGTGCTTCATTTAATACGCCGGTCAAGCACATATTTAAAGGAATTGCATCGTACCAGAAAATGTAATAATTTCCCAACACAACTAATTAAAGCTAAACGTCAGGAGTAATCCAAATTGCATACTAACATTGATCCAGCTTGGCACATTTTATAGCATTTTAATGGATTAAAGAGTAACTCCACTCCACCTTCTGGGTGATCTAGGTACATTGCAGGGATTTTTGTTATTCTAAATAAATAGCTGTTTGTCCCTGTCCATGTGTGAAATGAATAGCAGTGGCAGTGACTTTATAATTATCAATCGGCTGCTGCACTTGCAGGGTTCAATGGAGGAAAGTGGCAGGGTCTGCATCCCTTTAGATGTGATTTCCTTTTAAGAGTGTTTCGCCAAAAATAAAAAAAATTGTTGCAGGGGATGCCCAAAATCTTAGTGCAGACTTCAGGGAAAAATCAGTAAGTCAATCACACAAGCAGATGGGAGAAGTTCTGTACACCATCTCTGTATAGAACACCTCCAGGGTTCTGAAGGACAGGGGTGACTCTGGATATAAGCGCCTTGAGGCGATTTAGTTTGCATTAGTTAGCGCTATACAAGTTACTCACTCACTGCAGGTAGCCATATTGCATTTTACAGAAAATTACAGATTGAAAAGGAAAGGTCATTTTTATTAACATTCAATTACAATATGACTTGTGTAGCAATGTGTTTTATTTGCCATTTTATGTCAGGTACTTATAGAGCGCTGTCAATTTACCTTGCGCTTTACATATACATTGTACATTCACATCAGTTCCTACCCTCAAGGAGCTTACACTCTAAGGTCCCTAACTCACGTTCATACATATACATACTTGGGACAATTTAAACAGGATCCAATTAATCTACCAGCATGTCTTTGGAGGGTTGGAGGAAACCAGAGTACCCAGAGGAAACCCCACGCAGGCACAAGGAGAACATGCAAACTCCAGGCAATTTTCAGTATATAGAATAATTTTTGCTATCATGAAAGCGAAGTTATCCTTTAATGCTATTTTTATTTATGTATATTATACACATTTTTTTATTTTGTTGTCACATACGGGCAAGCTCTGTACAAATTCTATTTTATGCATATCTCATACCTGAGAGCAGGTGCAGAAGTCGGTATTCACTCTAGTAATTGATGCCACAGGAGTCCTACTTATACCGGCCACAGGAAGTGACGCTCTCAGCACTGCCGCCATTCACAGAACACCTATTCTTTCAATGAATACAAGGCATTCTATGATTGGATGTGGTGGAGATCGCAATGTCAGTACTCCATCTCTCCACTCTCATCCAATCAGAAAGCCTTAAAAATCCAAGTTCTATAAATGGCGGTGTTGCCCAGCAATCAACCCCCTAGTTAGTATGCAATGGGGCAGCCACTTGCACATTACCAGGAAAATCACGGAGATCACTATAGGAGACACAACGATTGCTCAGGTGTGGAATATGCATACTTACTTTAGTCCAAGCTAATATAATTAAGTTCAGAATCTGAATTTCACTCCAAATGGACAATTGCTTTCCCCTGGCTTCTCCTCCCTTCCTATTTATTGAATAATCATTTTATTTGTTGAAACCAAAAGAGGGTTTTCGTGCTGCACGTGTGCAGATGTGCCGTAGAGCTTCTGGTCCCCGCAGAGCCCTCTGACACGTCTGCAAGTCACAAAGCTCGGTGTGTCTACCCATGCACAGAAAATCCACGTGCATGCGCAGATGTTCAGCCCTTTGGCATTACACCTGGCCATGCATAGGGATTCACTGCAATCCGTTCTTGAAGGGGGGCGCAAAGTCCTAATTCACAAGACTGTATCTGGCAATAAATGCCATACCAGGCATGATCTTTAGGAAAGCCACTTAAAATAGAAGTCACATGACTGAAAACACGAATAGTTTTGGTAAACAGCACATGTGTTATAGCTTAGTAAATTGAGACCATAGAGATTTGGGTACAGCCGGGAATACCGATACAGAACATAACCAGCAGCCCAAGAACTGATAGCACTGCGATTATGTATTTATTAGGGGTACTTCTATAGTGCTGCCAATTTATACAGCACTTTACAATCAATTTAAGTGCAGGGACTGATATGAATGTACAATATATATGTAAAGTCAGAAGGTTGTTTAATCTTAATGCCGTTATCTTTTATCAGTTCAGTATTGTCTAAGTGCTACAGCAGCATGGGAGTGGGTAGATTACTAAAAACAAAACATGCATGTTCCTAAAGCAGAGTTCCACCCAAAAGTGGAACTTCCGCTCATCGGATTCCTCTGCCCCTCCGGTGCTACAATTGGCACCTTTCAGGGGGAGGGGTCCAGCTGCTGCGTATTTCAGTCTGTGATTGATTTTGACAGGCTGCCAACAGTTGTACCTGCGCCTCCCTTGTGCTCGAGAATACTGGTATTTTACGCTGTATGAGACAGGCCAACCCACCTGTGTGCATGTTTTTTTTTTTTTTTTTTTTAAACCTACCTGGCAAGCAATCTCCTTCGCCAAAGCACCTGCACTGCTGTCGCCGTCGGGTCTTCCTAAATCGGTTTCTGAATAGAGGTCGACTGATATGGGTTTTTCTCTGGCCGATGCCGGTGGCGATATTTAGAAATCGGGGTGGCCGATGGCTGATATATGATGCCGATTTTTGCGGCCGATATTTTAGGCCGATTTTTTTTATTTTGTTTTAGTGGCACTGGCTCGTGGCACTGGATGGCACTAATTGGCACTGGAAGATGGCACTAGCAGAAGGCACTGATTGTCAGGTGGCACTGATTGGCAGATGGCACTAATAGGCGACACTGGCAAGTGGCACTGACAGGCAGTTGGCACTAATTGGCACTGGCAGATGGCACTGGTTGGCATTGGCAGGTGGCACTGATGGCTTTAGTTGGCACTGGTAGGTGGCACTAATTGGCACTGGATGGTGGCACTGGTATTGGCACTGGCAGGTGGCATTGGCAGGTGGCACTGGATGGAAGGTGGCACCCCCCTCAGTACAGACCCCCTCTCCCTCCAGTATAGACAACCCCCCCTGCCCCCCGTAGTACAGACAGCAGAGAGCGGTGTGTGTCCTACGAGCGTGGGCCCCTCCTCCTCTGTTGGTGTAAACAGAGAGGAGGGCCGCCGCACTGGGTATACCAAGATGGCCGCAGCTCTGGAGCTAGGCTGAAGCTGCGGCCTTTCCTGATGCTGTGACCGCGGCGGCGATCCGCTAGCGGCCATGTTAAATATCGGCCTAATTTGGATAAATATCGGCCGATGGCGATTTCTCCAAAACGGACAAATATCGGCCGATATATCGGTCGACCTCTAGTTCTGAACGTTCAGCTGCTTGGTTGGCTGAGCTGTGATAAAGTCGTTCCTGTATATCCCTATGAGAGTTGCATCGTCACTGCACAAATCAGTGGCATAAATGTACTCTGAGCTGCACATGCATGCATCCCTGTACAATAACGCTGACAGGCAGGGAGAGGGGTTTATCACAGAAGAGGCCAATAGGGTCTTCTCTGTCATAAAAATCCCATCTTTTTTCTTCTTTTTACAGATTAATTCAAGTTTAAAGCAGAGCTCCACCCAAAGGAGAAGTTCTGCTTGTTCGCGCTCTCCCCCTTCCACTGCCACATTTGGCACTTTTTGGGGGGAGGGAGCGGGTACCTAGTAAGCTTGCCGCACTTTGATCTACGGCATGTCTGGCCTCTCCTCCTCCCCCCCCCCTCCAATGCCTTCAGGGACCTGTGTGTGTCCCAGAAGACAACGGGACCATTAAGAAAGCGCAGCACGACTCGTGAATGCGGAGAAGGAAATTGGCTGTGAAGGCTCACTCAAGGCTTTACTGTCGGTCTCCCTTACGTGCAATGGACCGTTTTCATCAGACGAACCGATCGTGTGGGCCCCATCGTTTTTTTATCCATCGGTGAGAAAAAACTAGGAACTTGTATTAAAATTATCTGATGGTTAAAAAAACGATTGTCTGTGGGCAAGTCCATCGGTTAAAAATCCACGTATGCTCAGAATCACGTTGACGCATGCTCGGAAGCATTGAACTTAATTTTTCTCAGCACGTCGTACTGTTTAACGTCACCGCGTTCTGACACGAATGGATTTTTAACTGATGGTGTGTAGGCACGACTGATGAAAGTCAGCTTCATCGGATATCTAATGAAAAAATCCAACAGACCGTTTTCATCGGATGAACCGATCGTGTGTACAGGGCATTAGTGTTAAATCATAGTGTGAAAAAGTGCTGTGTTGGATTTTACAATAAAGAAAATCATTATTTGGAGTGCAGCTGTCCAAAGGATTTCTTCTTCTTTTTCTGCCTTGTTATACGCATTGCCTGCACCCGTGGTTTCTGTGAGAAGGATCATTTCTAAAGACGAACACACCTGAGCGGCTTTCTTCTTTGTTCAATGTTGCATGTTATACTTACCTGCTCTGTGCAGTGGTTTAGCAAAGAGCAGCCCCAATCCTCCTCCTCTCAGGTCTCCCGCCAGCGCTCCTGGCTCCTCCCTCCTGCCAAATGCCCCCACAGCAAGCAGCATGCTATGGGGGCACTTTTGAGCCACTGCTCCATATGCCCATTCACACAGAGCTCCTCATTGGCTGTGATTGACAGTAGTGGGACTCGATGACTATTGCTGCTGTTTCAGCCAATGAGGAGGGAGAGCTGAGGCTTTTGTGCACATCGCTGGATTGAGATGGGGCTCATACGTTTTGGTGGGGGGCTGCTGCACACAGGTTTTTTTTTACCTTCATGCATGAAGGTACAGAAATAAAAAACCCTTGAACCTTTACAACCACTGATTTGCAAGGATTTCCTCTCACTTCCTGCTTTGTCTATTGGACAGGGAGGTAAAGCTAAATTCTCCCCAATAGGACACAGATGGCAAAAAAACTGACAGGTGTTATAACCCGCCCTTGCACCATCCATAATGACAATCTTTTTGCCTGTAGTTCTACTTTAAAATGTATTAACAGTTTTAAATAAACTACCAAATCGGAACCAAACTCCAGCTCACACTTTATAATCAGTTACAGCAAACAGTCTGTTCCTTTGGGATGAAGGTTTTTACATTAATAAATAAAAATTGATCATTTTAAATCACCCCTGCCAATGTTAAAATGATTTGTCCCATCCATGTAAACAAATACATTGTGCTGAAGTACTTGTGCTTTTGAAGAAAATAAAAAAAAAACAGACTTGCTGGCTGGATCACAGGATGAAACTAAAAGAACTAAAAGAAAAAAGCCTAAAAAATAAACTAATTAGACCATCACATCTAACAATTGGTAAGCTGCAATATAACAAATGTTTGCTTTAATTAAAGCTGAACCCCAGACAGGTATTAAACTCAAAAATAAAATGATTTCAAATGTCTCTAAGGTTCTCCGTTTTGATGTGACCGTCCCCCCCTCCTCCATCAGAGTCTCACTCCCCAGCGTCAGCACATCACAAGGTGAGCTCTGGCTGGGGCGGGAGCGAGCAGCCAGCGCACACAAGCGCTCCGCTACTGAATAAACTGACAACAGATGGAATGTCACTTCTGTACAGTGCCAGTTGGCATCACGGCTCTGAAGAAAAAGCTTTCACCCTTGTGCTTCGCCCAGCGGTGCCCAATGGGGAGCCAACAAAAGGTGCACTGCGATTTGCCGATAGGAAAAAAAAAAAATGAAGGATCTTAAAAAGAAGTCAAAATACCATTCTCCGCCTGCACAGACCATAAAGGGGATCGCAATCCCGTTCTGCAATTCTGGAGATATTAATCAAAGCTCAATGTGAAATGTCTAGTAGGGGGGTGGCTGCTCTTTAGCATTTCAGAGGCTGCCAAACTAAATTTCCCATGATGCAACGCCTTTGTAGATGAACGGATGCCAAAACAGCTGGGTTGCTGTAAGATGACAACGCCTGATATACCGAGAAAAGACAAGGAATATTTAACGCTTTTTCCTCTAGTATTAAAGATGAGCTCCGCTTTGATGAAAGCCGAGGGATTGAGGGAAGCCAAGACCACCCAATATTGACATTTAAAAGGTGAACTTCGGGATATTCAAATATTGCTTAAGTACCAGAGGCATGTGTATTCTTCTTTAATCCTGGTGTGCGGTGTGTATTTCTTCCAGATCCAGTGTGAAACGTTGCCTCTACATCAACAGAAACACATAGACCCATAACCTAGGGTGGCAAGTGTCTCCCCTGCCTTTCCGTTCGCCTCCACCTCTCTTCTCCTGACTAGAGACGACACTGTCCACAGTTAAACTGGTTGTAAACCCTTACATATACCCATTGAAGTGACAACAAATCCTCCTGCACAGGTTGTACCGGTTTATCTGCGGCCCTATGTGGTTAGCCGGGGGAAAAAATATACTCGGAAGATGAAACCATTATACTGTGAGAGTTAAAACAACTTACAAAACAGGCTTGTTGGGAAGGCACAGCTGACCCGAGCGCCCCTTACAAACAGTAACAAAGGATCGCTGTCCTGGAATGATGCCGACAGCTTCTGCAGCGAGGAGCAAACAGGAGACCTACTACGAGGAGATAGCATAGTCCCTGTACTTCCCCTACTCTTCAGGAACCTTTGCCATTCCCTGTACTTCCCCTACTCTTCAGGAACCTTTGCCATTAGGGAAGCGCTGTCCCTGACAGACGAGGAACCTGTCCCTACACATACTACTCTCATAAAGTGCCTGGGAGATGGAGGCTTAAATAGACCATGCCTGACTTAAAGGAACACTAAAGGTTCATTTTTTATTAGATCAGCATTTAAATATCACTTACCTCGTTTTTCCTTTTGACTTCCAAAATACAGTAATCCAGGTTTGAAAATGCCATTTCCTGTCTCTCCTCTTCTTGCTTTCCACCAGCATCTGCATGGTGGAAAGCAGAATGTGCTCACCCCTTCCCTATGACTACAGCCCTGCGTGAAGATGCTCTCTTAGCTCTCATAGGCATGGAGGCCAAGCCTAATGGGAACTGTAGTTCCCATCGGGCCGTGATGTAGCAAGAATGAATGCGCACCGCAAACCAGGAAGTCCAAATCAGGAGTGACGGAGGTGAATAAAACGGCTTGATTTCAACAGGTATCAAACTTGTTGTAATGCAAAACATTACTTTTTACTTTATCAGCTACTGTCAGACTTTAATTTAAGAGGAAAATATTTTTGTCTTTACAACCCCTTTAAGATGGCAGCCAAAGTCACATGGTCATAGTGGAATCGAGCATGACCTCATGACTTCCTTTCCCTTCTGCATTGCCGCTTTGGGCGAGTGCCATGTACAGTGGGGAATACAGTCTGCACCTGCACTACACCTATCTTCTCTACAGCCTTATAAAACACACAGAACAAAGACTTCTTCCCAGCTCCAGAAGGCAGGGATCTGATGTCACATACTGCACAGCACTGAGAGAAGAACTGAGTGTAATTTGAGACCCGAGTGGAGGGACAGCACCCCCCCCCCCTCTTTAATACAGGGAAATGTACACAGCTGAGCCTCTCAATCACCTGTGTGCTGGAGGGGGGGGGGGGTGGCAGGGCACTCTCCTGAGATTGTGTGGTGCCAGGATAACATTGTCAGAAGTGAATAACACAGATAGCAGAGGGAAGAGCTAGGAAACAGAAATCACTAAGCAGTTTGAATTGAGGGAAGCAGCACTGACAGAGCAGAAGCCAGCAACATTAAAAGTTGTAAACAGCAAAAACTGGGGTAAAAATTAACAGCCAGCTGACTTGGGAATATTTATTTTACTGTGCTCAGTGTGTTAAACGCTGATGGATTAATATTACCTTAGTCATCTTCTCTGCATGCATAAACCCGTTGTGCGCACCTCTAGCCTCGGATTTGAAGACAAAGTATAGGTACACATGGAGGCAAGGCTGTAAGAAAGTTTTGGGTTCAACAGAAAAAAGGCAGCACCTTCAAATTACAGACATGTTCAATATCCTGAAACCCGCGACCCCGGTTCTCCTGAAGTCCCTAGCTATACAACACTAGGAGCAGGTTTGGGCAGTGTATGTGCGAGTGCAGAGCATGTCTTACTATTAAAACGTCTGTTTAAATAAACCTGCTAACAGGACTGAGAGTGAGAAATACCAGGACCCCTCTTCAATTAAAAGACCAGCATAGCCAAGAAGTATACAGAGGTTATGTGGAAAAAAGAAAAAAAACACAGCGAGGCTCCACCATGATTAGACAGATGGTGAACACATGTCGGAGGAAATCAGGAGTTCTACTGATCTTTGCCTGCTACCCATCCCAACTCAATGCATGGAATGGTCAGGAAAGTCATTTTTCAGTGCCAAGCAGACTTAATCCCCAAACCCACAGTGAGGAGAACATCACGTACTCCATGCAGGACAAAGCCACTTTCACTGAAAACTTATTTTGCATATATATTGTAGCTGCTACACCATCTCACTTGATAACAGGCAGTACAAGAAGTCCATACTTTACCTTCTGTACACTCTCCTAGCACCATGACCCCCTGCTACAGACCCCAAAACCTCTAAAATTGTTCTGGGCTATCCATGCATCCCCCCATTCCTCCCTAAAAGGACCATCCAGACTGCCAAGTGGTCGCTGAGGCACCAAACACTGAACTATGGGAAGCAGCAGGGAGTGTCCTGTGGTCCTGAATTTTGACCAGCTCTGGTGGTGGACTAAGATCGCAGGAGAGTATACAGGCCCAAAAACTCTAATATTGCTCAAGGCTATACTTGCATCCCATCCATTCCTCCCTAAAAGGACCACACAGCCTGCCAATTGGTCACTGAGGCACCAAACAACTGACCGGGCGTGTCACATCTTAAACTTTGACTAGCTCTGGTGGTGGACTAAGGTTGCGGGAGAGCATACAGGTCCCAAAAGACCACCCAGACTGCCAATTGGTCATTGATGCACCATACACTGGACTTATGGTAAGCAGCAGGGAGTGTCATGTGATCCTAACTTAATTAGCTCTGGTGGTGGCCTATGGTTGCAGGAGAGCATTATTTTAAACTCCTGACCAGGCCTTATTTTGCATAAGCCAAAGTACAAGTCAGCTTTAACTATCCACGGCAAAATTACTCTGGGATGAGAACCCCAAAAACATAATTCTTTGCTCATGCGATTGCCTTGTTAGGTTTCCCATAAGTATACACAGTGCCACCATCAGGGCTGCTGATAAGACACCACAGCCAGCCCTCCTGTACTGGGCCCAGGCCCCATCAGTTTAAAAAGGGGGCCCAGGCACCAGCTGAGCATGAGGGCCAGCTGTACTACCTTACTGTGCTGCCGGCTTCTGCCTTTCCCTTCAGTGCTGCCGGCTTCTCTTTAGCCCCCTCCCTCCAGCTGTGCTGCAGGTTGATCAGTTCTAGAATCCGCGCCCCCATCCCTCTGCACCCTTTTCTCCCAGTTCGGCCGGCTTCCCTTCTCTCCTGCCAGCAGCTGCTGTGGGGACACAGAAGATGTTTTAGGATGGAGAGCGGAGAAGGGGGGCCAGGAAACATATAATAATGATATTAGTGTATTTTTAGCAAAAACATAATTAGATATTTTCTGTGGGGAAGGGAGCGAGCCATGGCGGTTGGGCAGTATGGGGCGCCCGTAATTTCTAACAGCAGCCCTGGGCACCATGCCTAGACTGGCATAGGTCCTGTGTGCTGGGATGACAACTTCTGATGGCATCCTGTGCTGGCCAATGAAGATGACTGCATCCTGACACCTGGAAGAAGGTGGGCAGAGGCTACCATGGCCAGTGAGGGACCTCAGAATGTTGGTGGAGAGGCAAGTATTGTGGACTTTTGTTTTAAAGCAGATCTTCACTCTGAAACGTAAGTTTGCACTAATTATTACTATTATTATTAAGGTACTTATATAGCGCCGTCAATTTACGCAGCGCTTTACATATACAATGTACATTCACATGAGTCCCTACCGTCAAGGAGCTTACAATCTAAGATCCCTAACTCACATTCATATACTAGGGCCAATTTAGGCAGAAGCCAATTTACCTACCAGCATGTCTTTGGAGTGTCGGAGGAAACTGGAGTACCTGGAGGAAACCCACGCAGGCACAGGGAGAACATACAAACTCCAGGCAGGTAGTGTTTTGGTCGGGATTCGAACCAGTGACCCTTTTTACTGCTAGGCGAGAGTGCTACTCACTACACCACTGTGCTCAGGGCTCTGCAAAATCCGGGCGCCAGGTCGCAATTGCGACAAATTGTAATTGAGGGTGCGGCTTAGAAGGCAAAGCCGTGGCCTCAATTACCGGCCGGCGCGGGCCTGCCTGCCACGACCGCGCAGTGGTGGAGGTGGGGGCGCGCAGAGGCGCAGGATCCTGGCAGGCACGTGGCGGCCGGTAATTTAGGCCGCGGCTTTGCAGCCTTGTGAAGGCCCAAGCTTCTTTCTGTGACCTGGCGCCATCTGGTGTTTTCACTGCTTCATCTCCTTCCCTCCAATTAGAACCCCCAAACAGTATGTATATTTTTTTATTCTAACACCCTAGAGAATAAAATGGCAATTGTTGCAATACTTTCTGTCACACCGTATTTGCGCAGCAGTCTTACAATCGCACTTTTTTGGGAAAAAAATACTATTTTTTTAAATTAAAAAATAAGACAACAGTAAAGTTATCCCAATTTTTTTTTATATTGTGAAAGATAATTTATACCCAACATGTCACACTTCAAAATTGCGTCCACTCATGGAATGCCGACAAACTTTTACTCTTTAAAATCTCCATAAGCGACGTTTAAATAATTCTACAAGTTGCATGTTTTGAGTTACAGAGGGGGTCTAGAGCTAGAACTATTGCTCTCGCTCCAACATTCGCTGCGATACCTCACATGTGTGGTTTGAATACCGTTTACATATGCGAGCGCTACTCATGTATGTGTTCGCTTCTGCACGCGAGCTCGGCGGGACGGGAAGCGTTTTCTGGCTCCTAACTTTTTTAGCTGGCTAGTAGATTCCAAGCAAATTTGTCAAACCCTGACTGTGCTAATGCAACCCTCACAATGAAAATGACGTGTACTGCTGCCACAACCTCCTGGGACACCTACGTCAGATATCTCAGGATGAGGATGGACCTGGCAGCACATTATCAGATGGCTGGCTGCAAGAACCCAGAAGAGACAGGCCGATCCCGATGACCCGACGTACAGCACTAAGCAGCGGATTACTGCAGGACAATGCTGGATTGGCTGGGTGGATGACTACGCTATTTGAAGACAACCCAGCATGACATGTTGAAAGGGGTTAAAAAGAAAAACAGAGGGAGCAATGTTTTGATCAGATCCCTTAATAAAAAATAAAAAATTTCACAAATTTCTTCTAGGAGTTTATAAATATAAAATTAATACTAATACCAATATATACCAAACATATTACAACTCTCACTGATGGAAACACCTCAGTGGTTCATCTGAAACTTGTTTTAGTAGATTGTAAGAAAAAACAAACATTTTCCAGGAAACACTTCTTCACCTAAAAATAAACAGTCAAACAAGACTACAAATATAAACATGGTGAATGAAATAAATAATAAATGCGGATGTAACTTGGTCCAAAAGGTGGCGTTAGCCTTTACAAAGAGGCGATTTCTAGAATAAAGATAAGGCCTGTTAAATCAGATGTGGATTGTTGTAGTCTCCCCCCCCCCCCCCCAATACATACACACGTTCCACAACGGTTTTTAAAACACCCAAAAGGGTCAACTATATGGGTTATGCTTAGAACATTTCCACCAAAAATTCATCTGAATGGTATCCGAAAATTTAGAAAAAAAAATAAAATTGCTTCAGGATCAGTAGTCTTAAACTGGCGGCCCTCCAGCTGTTTGCGAAACTACAAGTCCCATCATGCCTCCGCCTGTGGGAGTCATGCTTGTAACAGTCAGCCTTGCAATGACTCATGGGACTTTCACAACAGCTGGAGGGCTGCCAGTTTGAGACCCCTGCTTTAGATTACCATACACATACAGGATTTATATAGCCCAACAGTGGGCACAGAAATATCAGTTGTAGGTAGAAAGCTCCTAAAACCACAACAAGTGATGCGTTTTATGTGCAATAACCACTTCCTCATTACAGTTACACCCAGGGAATAGGTGCAGGTACTTACTCCACCCTTACAAATCACCCCTTTTTTCTGCCCCCTACCCACCTCTGAGCACTGTTCCTTGGTTCCACCCCCTACCCACCTCCCAGTAATGCCCCTTTGAGAATACAGAACCAAGTATCATTTTGTGGTGCCGATTCATTTGTATGGAATGTGTAAATGATAACAAAAAAAGCAATTAGGTAGATGATACCCTGCAGTCAGCTACAATAGATTGTCCCCAGAAACAATAAAACTGGCCAGCAATAATAGATCCCACCAGCAACAATAGATCTCCCTGCAGCCAGCATCGGTAGATCCCTCCCAGCAACAATTGACCCCCCACCCAGCAACATAAGACTCCCCCAACAGTAACAGATCTCCCACAAGCTACAAAAGTCTCCCCCCTCAACAATAGATCCCTAGCAGCCAGCATCACAGACCCTCCAGCCCCCCATTGTCATTTCATACATTCAGTGGTAGAACTGGGTTCCCACAAAAAAAAAAAAAGCCCTGGTTACAGTTTTTTTTTTTAAATGTTATACCATAAAAGAACAGTTACAGTGCTTCAAGATACAACGTATGATAGGAGTGCACCTTACTAGGAAAGACAGCACTCACATAGACCTGTGGAGTGAGCTTTTTATTTTTTATCTTTTTTTATTATTATTATTATTGAATACCATCAGAATTTTTTGGAGCCGTCAATAAAAGAGGCCGCCAATGTACACATTTTCACATTCTCTCTCTTAAAATAAGCGCCTGAATCTTTAATATCGTACACAGGAATATGTCGCTGTTTGTAAGGTTTAGAACTCTATGGTAATCCTGTGGGAGGTCATATTCCAATGTACACAGGATTGGTCTGCACAGTCATTGCTGCTTGCAGAATCTCAGTTCAGCCAGATGACTGCAGACTGTCTGCCTGCCTTTCCTATCACTATTCTGCATACATCTAGAGCAGGCGGAGGGCGTGGGGGGAGGGGTTTGCTCACTCGGCCTGGATACACAGCCAATCAAAGATTACAGCTGGTATTCCGAACTGCAATGCATTTCTCCTTCTGACTTTTTGAGCTTGAGGCCTAATTGAGCAGACAGGGACCACCTAAGGATGTGACCCATACATGGCTAAGGAACATGGCTGCCCCCTCCTAGGTGAAGTCCTCATCCGATTTACTGACACAGTTCAGCCTGAACAGTCCAGAAGAATTCAGTCCAACCACCAGCATAGCCAGATTTCATACTGGGCACTCTGCCCTTGAGCAGTAATGGATGTCAATGTGACTCTTCCCCTGACTTGGCACTGCAAAGCTTGCTCAATAAAGTAGTATAAAGAGTGAAAACAAACCACAAATGTAATATATTGCAGCTTTCCAATCATTAGATGTGGTATCTGCATTCATTTTCTTTTTTTAGGCTTCCCCCCCCCCCCTCCGTTTTTTTACCGGGTGATCTGGCCAGTAAAACACCTCCTGTATTAGAGTGCCCTCACGCTGGATGAAGGAGCAACAGAGACACCTTTGGGCAGCAGCATTGTCAGTCTGGGGGGAGGAGAGTGTTAGATGTACTAGCAGATTTAGATACACTAACAAATTGAAGCCAAACTCCAGGTCACATTTTATAACCAGTTACAGCAAACTGTTTTTAATTTACATGAATAAAAACCGATTATAAGGACCCCTACCAGTGTTGAATGGTTTTTCTCATCTCTAACTGATACACTGCTGGAGAGCTTGTTCTTTTAATAAGCAACAGACTTAGTGGCTGAATCACCAGATGAAAAAAGAAAACAAATACAGCCATCACATCTACGAATTGCTAAGCTGCAATATAATAAAAGGTTGGCTTTTGAGTTTATTACTGCTGGCACTTACTGACTGTACATCTACGGCAACAGTGAGGGCCGGCTGAGCAGAATCATGTCTATATACACACACACACACACAAGATTCTGCTCTTCCGGGTAGGAGGTGCAGGCACACTACTTGTGCTGCGATTTGTCACAACACAAGCCAATCAGTGGGTGCCGGCCAATGGATGTCTGCAGGCACCCGCTGATCGGCGAGGTGAGAGACAGAACAGAGCTCTGCCTATGTAATGGGATGTGCTGGATGTTGTTTACCTGCAATAAAATCCAGCACATCCCTTAGTGAAAGCAGCTCACAGTAAACACAAAACACTGGTTAGGCACACAATTAACCCTTTGATTGCCCCAAAATGTTTAACCCCTTCCCAGCCAGTGTTATTAGTACAGACAGTGCATATTTTTAGCACCGATCGCTGTATTGACGTCACTGGTTCCCCAGCAAAGTGTCAGAGTGTTAGATTGTCCCACGAAATATCACAGTCCCGCGATAAGTCGCTGATGGCGGCCATTACTAGTGTAAAAAAAGTAAATAAAAATTCCAGAATACATGCCAGAGTTTGTAGATCCATAACTTTTATGCAAAACAATCAATATAAGCTTACTGGGATGTTTTAGCAGAAAGTAAAAAAAAAATAGGTTTTTTTTTCCAAATAAAACTGTCTTTTTTGTTTATAGCACATAAAAAATAAAAAACCCAGGAGGTGATGAAACAACACAAAAAGAAAGCTCTATTTGTGGGGAAAAAGGACATACATTTCAGTTGGGTACAGTGTTGCATGACTGCGCAATTGTCAGTTAAAGTAACACAGTCCCTATCGCAAAAAATGGCCTGGTCATGAAGAGGGGGGGGGGGTCAATCTTCCGGAGGTCAAATTGTTACAAATGGTTAAAGGCTTGTTTAAGTAATGTACATTAGGCTTCATACCTCAACACAAGGACTCGGAAAACAATTGTCTGTGTTTTCAGTCTTCTATGTGAGTGGTTCACATCATATATAGGCAGTGTGCTGCATAAACACATAAAAATAGTGCAGAAACTACTTTTAAAATCGGTGCAACTCTGACAGAATTGCACCAATTTGACCACTTCTAATGGAAACAATTGGGTGAGACTTTGTCATGCGATTTACAACTGTCAAAATGCATGAAAAGTCACACCAACTAAATTGCACGACTAGGCCAGTCAGTAGATTCCTACAACAAGGATCAGCACTGGTTGCTCTGGCTGGAGTCATAGGTGATGCTGTGACCGTGACACGACATAGCTTGGTGTGCCGCTCAGGCTCTCTGGAAAGGGGGTGTAAACGCTGAGCTTCCCTCACTAGGAGTGCTGGCACAAGAGGGAGCTTGTTCCAGCTCCTACAATCACTTAGGCGATTTTCAGGGGTTTTAGCGATAAAAATAGCACCTGTAAAGCGCCTCTCAAGCCATCTCAGTGTGAAAGCCACAGTGCTTGCAGGACAAGAAAAAAAAAGTTCTGCAAGCAGTATCTTTGGGGTGGTGTGGAAGCGGTGTATACACCGTTCCCAAAACACCATGCCCATTGAAATCAATGGGCAGCGCTGCCGAAGCGCCTGCAAACGCTTCAGCAGCGGCGCTTTTAACCCCTTGTTAACCACTTCTTTGGGGTTAAAAGCATCCCGCTACCGCCCGCACAGCGCAAGTAAAGCGGCGATTTACCGCAAGACAGTCATTAGTGTGAAAGTGGCCTGAAGGTAAAGAAAGGACTCCCTGAAGATGCACATCAATGCTATTCCTAAAATGAGTGTGTAAGTGGCAACCTCAGTCTGGATTCCAGCCAGGCCACACCCCCAACATGTTTCAATCTGTCCCTTGGAGCTTAGTCAAGGGGCGGGGTGAAACTTGTTTGGGGCGTGGCCTGGCTGGAGTCTGGTTGCCACTTATACACTCATCTTAGGGACATCATTGATGTGCGGCTACAGGGAGTCCTTTCTTTACCTTCAGGGATGCTGTAGCGTGTACAAAGCAGTGCCTGGCTGCTAGGAGCCACAGCTAACCAAATGGGTGTGGGGGCACCACTGCTAGGGCACATTTCATCCCATTCCCAAAGCTCCATCTGTCTGTGCAGCTTACTGTTCTCCTTGCTGGCGAGAAAGTTGTACCTGAAGACTTGTAGTACAAGGATCTCCCCTGCTTAGCTTCATTCAATCTGTGAATCTACACTTCCTGTACTTATCCTGCTGCTTCTTGAATATCACTCCACCATTTATCAGATCACCGATTATCAGAAGGACAAATCTGATATCAGAAACCAAAACCCTGCTTCTCTACCACGATGCCTCTGCACAGAGACACAGTGTGGCACAAGGCATGGTAAGGCAGTAAATGGGAAAAGATTGGCTGCAGGCAACCTACAGGTTAATTGGTGGTGATTTGCAATTCACTTGACTTTTTTGGCCACAGCTTTCAGTGTACAGGTCCTCTTTAAAAGAAAATTGGCAGTTCAATTGGAAAAATAGTAAAAAAAAATTCCAGGTGTTTTCAATGTGGTTTAACGGTGAGTGACATATCAGTTCTATCATTTTACCCAAGAAATGTGTACTTAATATATCGCAGAAAAAAAAAAAGAGACTGAACTAAAAAAAATATATATGTATGTGTGCAGCTATGATTACAAAACACCAATGATTTAACCATTATTAGACATGACAGTGAAATGCCACTCCTGAAGAACCTCTGACCTTTAGCAAATGTTTTGTTACAAGAATTAACCTCAATAATCGCCCTTTTTGTCATCATCTCTCACATCCTCTACCATTTATCCGATTGAAAACTCAAGCATGCGTGAAAAACATTATGTCATCAGGAACGCTGGCACAAAATGGAGGGGGTGTGGCCTCTCCTCGCTTCTGAGGGTAATGCAGGCACAGGCACGGTCATCTGTGGGTTTGCAGCTGTTGTGGACTACAAGCCTTAACATCCCCTGCCAGACTGTCTGCCATGGCATGCTAAGACTTGTAGTCCCACAGCAGCTAGAGAGCTGAAAGAAGAAAATAAATTAATACACACTGAATACAACTAAATGTCCTAAAATATTTGTCATTTTTTTATTCTTACCTCCCTAGCTTTAGATCTATTGTACAACTAGATAGAAAGACGTACACATTCTATATTCATTAGCATTGCTCTGGTTAGCACATCCACCACCTAGCAGCAATAGGTTTGGTGGTTTGTAACCCAACCACGGCACTACTTGCACAAAATTTGACTTTTCTCCCTGTGCCTCCTGCGTGGGTTTCCTCTGGGTACTCCGGTTTCCTCCCACACTCCAAAGACATGCTGGTAGGTTAATTGGCTCATGTCTAAATTGTCCCTAGAATGTATGAATGTGGAGTTAGAGACCTTGGCTTGTAAGCTACTTGAGGGCAGCGACTGATTTGAATGTATACTATATGTAAAGCGCTGACTAAATTGACAGCACTATGGAAGTACCCAAAATAAATAAAATAATAAATAAATGGCAGCAAAGGTTTTGCAAACGCTGGTAGCACCATTCAGCCCTCATAGTGTAGACATTGGCGCTGTACTATTTTGACATTTTGATAAGCCCATCTGATGACCCTAATGATGTACCTACCCCTCCACCGTTTCACCACACCAATCCCAACAGTGCCGATTTACCATAGGGATTGAAAAATCAAGTCTTAGTTCTACTTTTCCTTCCAACCTATAAATATCTGTTGTATAACTAAATAGAAAGACGTACACATTCTATATAGGATTGCATTACCATATGTCTTAAGTGGCAATTAACATAAATGCAGATAGGAAATGGCGCCAGGTATCATCGTTGAGCCCTCTGGAGATGTAATGGGATAATCAATAAAACATCAAAAAGGACGGTGCTCATCTGATGACCTCAGTGACATACCTACCCTCCACCTTTTCACCACACCAATTACCACAGGGAGTGAAACATCAAGTCCTATTAGATCTACTTCACCTAGCTACCTATATATCTATTGTACAACTAGTTAGACATATATAATACGTTCTGTATGCAATTGCATTACCATGTTGTGTAAATGCTGGAGCAAAAACAAAAAGTTTTTTTTTCTTATGTTGGATTCTACCGCACACAGCAAATGTTACTCTGCATTAGCAAATTATTACTCCAATAATTATTACATCCTGCTTCTGCATCTTGTTTGCATCTGCGCTTACTTGCTATGTGTCACTTTAGAAATAATCTCCACTGTGAAAGCAGGAGCTGTACTTATGAGCAAAATGTATTTAAAGCCCAACGCCGGGAAAACGAATAGCTCTTCCTTGCAGCAGGAATTTTGCATGCACTGCAAGGGTTAAAGTGGAACCTCACCCAAAAAATAAAGTAAGCTTTATGTTCTTCTCTCCCCTCTCCTCCAAGGCCACGTACACACAATCAGACCGGTCCGACGGACCATTTTTATCGGACTACGCTGAAGTGGTCTGTTGGTGTGTACACACCATCGGACCAAAAATCCGATCAGACCAGAACGTGGTGACGTAGAACACACCGACGTGCTGAAAAAACGAAGTTCAATGCTTCCAAGCATGCGTCGACTTGATTCTGAGCATGCGTGGGTTTTTGGTCCGATGCTTTTGTGTACTAACCATCGAATCTGTCCGAGGGACAGGTGTCCGGACAGATTTTATAGCAAGTTTTAAATCTTTCGTCCGACAGACAATGGTCCGATGGGCCGTACACACCATCGAGTTGGTCCGATGAAACTGGTTTTAAGACCAGTTTCAATAGGACCGGTCTGATCGTGTGTACGCGACCTTACACATTTGACAATTTTTTTTGGAAGGCAGAGTGGGTATATCGCCTAGGTGATTCCACCAGGTGTACCACCCCCCCCCCCCCCCCCCATTACCTTCTGCACAGGTACCAGGAAGCTGCGTGACCATTCACACAGTACAGCGTGGCTTGCACATGCTCAGTAATAAGCCAGCTGTTAAGCCACAAGGTGTCACAGTCAGCTTCCCACAGTTTACATGCTGATGTTAATTTTTACTAAAGAACTGCTATAACTGCTTGTTTCTGCTGAAGGGATGGGAAAAGCACTTCTTGGCCTTGACTGAATATAACTGTACCCCCGTGGAGATCTGTGTTTACCTGCACAGGTATTCTGTGAGTCCCATTGCTGTCAATCACAGATACAGCTGCTGCTTTCAATGTGACATCTGTGTGGGTGCATGGCAGATTCTGTGCCCGCAGCGACCCAACTGGCAGCAATGCGACTGTCTGCACAGAAAACACCTATGCATCCCCATGCAGGTAAACAGGGCCCTCCAAGGGGTTATATATATTATATATTAGGGATGCACCGAATGGAAATTTTGGTGCCGAAACTGAAAATGAAGGATGGACTAGGTCGAAAACTAAACTGAAAATTGCAGTTTTAAAATAAAATATATATTTATTAATATACAATTGTACTTTATTTGACATTTTATCCAATATCACAAGTTTAAATTAATATGAATTTATTGTTGGCACCTTTAATGCAAAAAAGGTCAAGAAAAATGCAGTCTCTGACCATTTCTTGTATGATGTCTGCTGTCTCTGACCATCTCTTGTATGTCTGCAATCTCTTACTTAAAGCGGTTGTAAACCGCATATACATTTTTTTATTTTTTTTTAGAACCTGCAAGGCAAAAGCCATAATGAGCTAGTATGCAACGCATACTAGCTCATTATGAAATACTTACCTCTGAACAAGGAAAGTAAAACTTACCTGGTCCACGCCGAGCGAGATGTCATCTTGACTCAGCATATCTTCCGGGTATCCCCGCTCCAGCGCTGTGATTGGCTGGAGCGGCGATGACGTCACTCCCGCGCGTGCGTGCGGGAGATTTCAAATCGGCAGGGTCCGGCGAATGGCGGTCCTTTTGCCGTGGATTCCGCCCATGCGCATGCGCCGCTGCAATCAGTGGCACATTGCGAGGGGAATATCTCCTAAACTGTAAAGGTTTAGGAGATATTCTTTATACCTACAGGTAAGCCTTATTATAGGCTTACCTGTAGGTTAAAGTGAAAAAGTGGAGTTAACAACCACTTTAAACATAATGCTAATAGTATTAGCAAAATTTTCATTCACACTGATTCAATGTCCCGGCATTGGATCAGTGTGCCCTTAATCCCTCCTGTATTGTGACTGTACTGTCTTCCCTGGTATAAAGCGCTGCGCAAACTGTTGGCGCTACATAAATCCTGTAATAATAATAATAATAATAATAATCACAGGAGGCGGGACACTGTTACTGCGTCCGGACAATTCAGCTCCCTGACACAGGGAGGTCACCACTCTGCGAGGAGAAGGGAGGGGCGCACAGGACCTTGAGCCAGGGCGCACCGCAATAGGCAGCACCCGGCGGCGTGGCCAGCGCTACTGCGCATGCACGATTTTTTACGCCATTATCGGCCATATTTTCCTTTCGGCAATATGCCAAAAATACAAATTTTCAGCCGATATGTTTCGGCAGCTGTAATTTTGGTGCATCCCTAATATATATATGAACAAGGTCTTACTTACCTGATCCACTGCTTCCCCGGGCAGTAGATTGTCCCTCAGCTTCCTGAAATCCAGGGCACAGCTATAGGCTCTGCATCAGTCTTAATGGCATTAGAGATTTTTACACTGACATGCAGGGGAGAAGATGCACTAGCACTGCAGAGGTATCAGGCAAGTAAAATTGCTCATTACCCCTAGACAAACCTTTTTGACACGTCTGGGAATTTTGTTTTAATTAACAGGTCTGGACGAAATTTAGAGGGCTTTCAAAAATAAAAGGAATGCCAAGAATACATTTTTCGCCACATGATTTTCACCAACGTTTGAAAAGAAAATCTAACTATGTATGGCCAGCTTAATCTCTATCTAAGGGACCCAAAATAAACAAGACAAAATATACATACAAGGCAAACAAGGTAATCAATGGTACATCTAGAGAATAAGTAATATCGCCTTTAACGTATTCATCAAGTGACAATTGAGCGTCCCCTCAAGGTAGCACAGACTGATCCTCTACCTCGAAAAAAAAAAAAAAAAACATGTACCAGGTTTCCGATTGGACTCTAACCGGAGCTGCAAAGCAATGAGTCACTCTGCTATCTCCTGCCCGGTTGGCACAAGTGTCCAGCAGCAGAGTCTGATTGGTTCCTACAACCAGCCTTCCCTCTTCTAATCTGGTTGGTGCTATGCAGAGGATAAGAGATGGCATAAAAGTATTGGATTTTGACCTTTCCACTTATGAGAGAGTCAGAGGAAATCATGCAACCCCCCATGCACACTAACAGCGTGGATGGAGGAATCTTAGCTGCATTTAGACAGCAATGGCAGAAATTTATTTTCAGATTGATCTGTTCCAATAGGAATAATCAATCTATGGTCGACAAGCTATTTGATCAATGTGCCACACACACACATAGGAAATTAATTTCAATCAATGGCTAAGATGCAATTTTTTATCTACGATGAAAAGTTATTGATCGCGTCTATGTTTTCAGCTCGTGATCCGATTGATCAAAATACAAACATGGACCAAGTAACACGGTGCTGCTGACTGATACAAAACGATCTATAATTTTCCTCTATGGCCGACCAACTCAGTTTGACTGAATCCAATCAAACTTAAGTCTAAATTGTCTGGAAGGGAAATTATTAGGGTCGTCCCGATACCACTTTTTTAGGACCGAGTACAAGTACCAATACTTTTTTTCATGTACTTGCCAATACCGAATACCGATACTTTTTTTAAATGTCATGTCACAGTTTTCAAACCACAATACAGACTAAGGATATTTTCTTTAGAATTATGAAGAACTCTAACTCAAGACATTATAAAAGAATAAAAATGAGTAAAAATGAATAAAAATGTTTTATTTTCTTGTCACGCAGTAGTAAAAAACTCAAAGAATTTTCACAGAACATGTTGATAAATACAAAAAAAGTATTCTATTTAGGTATCGGGAGCATTTGCGCGAGTACAAATACTCCCGCAAATACTCGGTATCGGTCCCGATACCGATACTAGTATCGGTATCTGGACAACCCTAGAAATTATAGTCTGTGGATTTGATAGTTTTGATTGAATCACACATTAATGGGATAGGAATCAAACTGTGTGTGACCACTATTAGTCTTCATGCACACAGCTGTACAAGGGTCATACAGTATGCAGAGCCTATGTAATCGTTCTCCAGGGCCCCGCTGCCATTGTGTACCGCCTCCCATTGAGATGAATAAGATGATGTGGCTGTATGCAGTTATCTACCAGCAATAGTATAAAGCACCAACGCAGATGTATGCTCTGATTGGATATCTGCATTCAGAACAAAGACTATGTCACCAGCATACCAAGGATCTCCAAAAAACGTCCAAAGCTTTGACTATCACATCACAACTAAGACAGCAAGGTTTCAGGGTTACACAGAGCTCTCATCAGGCATGCAACATGGTAGATGAAGGGGTCCTGCATGGCCCTGAAACATTGCTGCTTTAGCTGTGATGTGATCCTCATATAAAGCTTTGGACCGTTTTTTTTTTTTTAATCTTTGGTGTGCTGGTGACATATTCTTCGTTCTGAGTGCTTCTCGTTGCAGCACCCACTTACCCAACAGTTATTTCCAGGAAATTTCTCTAAACGCATCTGCTTTCCGGGCATACGTCAATGCCCATGCAAGGTTTTTTCGCTACCCCTAGCATTTTCTCTCAGAAGAGTGTTTACGCAGGCCGTGCGCACTGTATGGCACGTGTACGGCCAGCCGTGTGTATGAAGCCATAGGAGGTCACCATTTAGCTAATAAGGTTTACCGGGCACAGTGAATTTGTAAATGGTGGTACTTGCAGAGCCTTTCATGGCTCCATTTAGCAGGAAGTATCCAAAATTCAAGCAGCCTATTAAGACCTTTACATCAAGACAGATTCAGATGCTTACACTAGTTGCATTAAAAAATAAATAAAAGGAAGATATTTAAAATGAACACATAATTGTATTGGAGTTTAGCTTCAAAGTAAACTTGAATCCTTCTAACTCCAGTGTGTGTTAGCAGTCCCCTGACGCAGGCCTCTGGCCTTTTTGCTGAGATCACTTCCTGATACTAAAGTCATGCTGTTTAAACAAGTGTGACGTCCTCTTCCTTCAGCGATCAGGAAGAGCTCTCTCACTACGCAGCAAAGCAAATCTCCAGCCTGAGGATCTATAACCTGTCTTTCGCATGGCATTAGTCCTAATTAGTCTGTGTGTCAGAGCTGCTGATGTTCTTCCTCGCACTAGAATAATTAATCCGGAAAATGAAGGCTGTGGAAAAACTTGCATTAGTCTTGCATATGTCATTTCCTCAAACAATAATAATCACTTAAAGGGTTATTTCACCTTATTAAAAAAATACACTATTCAGGAGCCCAAGATTGTTATAAAAAAAAAAAAACATATGCAGCTTAAATTGTGCCTAGTTAAATAGCTATACATGTAGGCCTTGTTTCCCTCCTAAAGCCTGGCCCAAAAACCCCTACAGGTAGGTGTGCCCTGTTCAGCTTCTACGATGCTTTAATGTTTAACCATTGGACGCTCATCTGTAGCATCACATGAGCAAGCATTCCCTTTGCTTATATCCTGCGCATGCGCAGTGCACTGCCTCAAAGCATCACTGAGCTCGCTGCTGAGAAAAAAAGCGAGAGAGAGCACTGCATATGCGCATAAGCAAGGAGAATGTTTGCTCCTTTCATGGGTTTGAGCACCCACTATGTAGCTGCATGTATACATTTTAGAAGGTTAAAGGGTTATTTCAACTTTACAAAAATTGCCTATGCAAGTAAATGGTGCCTGTAGTTAAAAGCAAACTGTGCAGTTTTGATTTAAGTTTAATAATGCTTAGGTGTAGACCATTTACATCAGGGCTCGACAAATCCCAGGAGCCAGGTCGCCGTTGCGACTAGAAATTGTGCCCTGGCTCCTAGGTCTTGCCAGTAACAGGGTGCCTCTGCTGTAGGGCAGGCTGTGGGGTCTTGGCGACCCGGGCCTCGTAGAGCACTATCTGGTAACGTGATTAGCGGGGATGGAGCAGCAAGAGACAGGCGCAGCAGCCGCTGACACGGCAGGAGGAGCGAGCAGCCAACAGAGTGAAATCCAGCTGGGGATCCATAGGATTAGAATTAGCGCTCCCCCACCTTTTTTCATTATAACAATTTTTTTATGTTATCAGAAACAGGATAGAAGCTGTTCCCTTATACTTTTTTATTTAAATGTTTGGAATTTTTTCACTGGCCTGTTGATACCCAGTGTAATTCAGTAGCGCAGGTTTTCCTCTTTTAACACAATGTTAGCCCCATGTCGTACAGCATTGTACATAAATTGTCCGGTAATGATTCTGGGCCAGCTTCAGAGGGAACGTGCCCCCCCCCCCCCCCCAAACGTGCCACCACCCGCAAATTGCCGCCACGGTCTCTATGTGCAGCCTTCTCCACAAGGACAATATATGACCCAAATGTTAAATCTGACTGTTCAAATAAAAATAAAAAAACTGTCTCCTAACTTTTTTAGCTGGCGCCTAGATTCATAGTAAATTTGTCATGCCCTGATTTACATACCTACTGAAGCCTGGCCAAAAAAAAAAAAAACTCCCACAATTGGCATCATCCCTTCCTGGCTTGTTGCTAGGACCTTGCTAAGGCACCTGATTTAAACCCCTTTACATGTGCTCTCTTTCTCCCGTGTTGCAGTAGTATTGAGCTCAGCATTGCTGCAAAGGTAGAGGTGGACCACACGAGTGGAGGTTTGAGAGTTCACTCCTGTAGGGGTTTGCAAGAACAGCTGAGAGCACCTGAAATGTCCTAGCAACTGGATAGGGTGGGATGGAATGATGCCATCTCTAGTTTTTTGGCCAAGCTTTAGAAGGTATGTAGATGACCTACATCTGTTTTTATCTACAGGAGCACTTTACCTGGAAGGGAAGAGCAGCACTGAGATGCAAGAATGAATAACAGGTAAAAACAATATTTTATGATTTTTTTTTTTTTACTGTATGTAGCATGGACTAGACTCAACATCCCCAGTGGCCCTCCAGATATCAGATATGGGTGCTCACATTGGGTCAAGCTGGACCAACGTAGGTTTGCAAAAAAAGGTAATTGGCAGCCGCAGCTGCTGTCAGCAATAGAGACTCTTCTATTCATGCTATCCTATGTGGATAGGGGAATCTATTGATTTTCTGAATAAAAGAAAATCAGGCCGTATATGGTGGCCTTGCATTAGTGTGTGGACCGCGTTTGCATTTGACTACATCCGTTATGGAACACTTAAGTGGTAATTAACTTTCCGTATGAATGGAAGAGCAGTATATACTAATGCATTTAATTCCTGCTAAATAAATGCACCTAAATAGAACACGGGTATGTTAAGAGAGTGTTAAAAATGCTAATGTGTTCTACCCCTGCATCATAATAGAGAATCTCTCTAAAGTAAGAGTGAAGCTGGTAAATAGTCCCCCCCCTCCACCCCACCATTACAATCTTCTTAATTCATTAGCCATGTGGCAATCTCAGGCCTCATTCACACCCAAGCGTAGTGTTGCTTCTTCTGAGCTACAAACTATATTTGGCTTCAACAGACTTCAAGGGGAGAGGCTGGAAGAACATGCAAAAATGATTATTGGATATTTATTCCCCCTTTAGTAACTAGCTTTCCATTAGCTAAAAATTATTTTAAAAAAAACCTCTCAAGCCTCAGATGCCTGCAAAAATGCCTATACAAGCGCTCAAATTTGTGCATACAGCCTTTAACCATGACACAATGGGAGAAGAGCCTTCTCTCTTACTGCCCCTAGAGGGCCACCTGAGACAAAGTTCTCACCTTGCATCCCTGTAAACATTGCCTTTCTTGTAGGCTTTAGGCTGCTCATAGTTGACTGTTGGGTGAAATATTGGTTAGCATTGGGATCACATTCGATCACCATCCAGTATAATATATATATATATATATATATATATATATATATATATATATATATATATATATATATATATATATATATATATTAATAGAGCACAGTGAAGCACAACAGTTGATGGTCACTCTACGCAAAAGTGGTACTTTAGCTATAGTTCCAGCAATTTTGGTTGCATCAGCCCCTGGCTTTTCATATCTCTTGGATGCTCCAACAGCAAGATCTCCCTACAAATATTCCTCACTGTTCCTCTCCACCTGAGTGTTTTGGGTGTTCCTTAATACCTGTGCGTATTCCAGCATCTCCTGTTGCATTCTTCATAATATAAATTATGACAAATCTAACAAGGAGAGAAGGACCAACTCATAATGACCACAGTAGCAGCACAAAGGTACTCAAGTGTAGACTGCTCTGCAATACAGTCCCTGAGAGTGAAGAAAATTGTTATGCGTTTTAAAGGGAAACTATATTGACAGATTTTAGGAGGCTGCCATTACTGAACATGCAATTGAGAATGCAATTTTGCTGGCTGTCACTTTAACTTTAATACTGTCTTGAGTCGTTGACCCCACAGTTAGGCCCTATTAATGCGTGAGTTTTGTAACTTAAAGCTTTACATTCAAAATCCTATTTATTTAAAAGGTGGGTGTTCACATATGAGCGCTCAGGTGCCTGTTAGGCTGCGTACACACGAGGAGACATATCCGTTGAAAACGGTCCGACAGACCGTTTTCATCGGACATGTCTCCTGGGATGTTTTGGTTTGATGTGTGTACACACGATCAAACCAAAATCCCCGCGGACAGACAGCGTGGTGACGTGGCTGTGACGTTGATGCGGCCACGTCACCAAACCAGGAAGTAAAATACTTCCACGCATGCGTCGAATCCATTTCGGTCCGCTGGTTAGGCGTACTAACCAGCGGACATATCCGACAGACCGCTTTCCAGCAGACAAGTTTTAAAGCATGGAGAGCGGGAGTACTTTAATGGGTGGGTATGGAATGAATAGGAGGAGGTCAGGGGTAGGTCAAAGAATTTCTAATTGAATGTAAAAAATGTATCGATCTTGGGTGAAAATTGATAACTAGACCCATAAGTGATTAACAGATGTCCTGTAGTTGGATTGTTCTGGGAAGAAAATTTGACACAAGGCCTAACCCACCATTGTTCACTAGCTTTTCATGAGCTGCACAACCGACAAGCATGGGAAAGTGTGTCAGAAAGTCTCCTCCCCGGGTGACTTAAAGGTTGAGTTCAAATCGGTACAAGAGATAAAATGATTATCATCTAAATCCTGTAATAACTGAATAGGATATGAGAGTCCGGGGCGAACATTTAGCATTTATTTTAGAAGTCACGCATAGAAAATCTTAATACATAAAGCTAAATCATTTGGGAGGAATAATTATAATAAATTCTGAGATTCTAACACAAACAATAGGACGTGACCATGCAATGCGCCTAATGATTCCTTCAGAACTGCAGCATTTATAGTCAGTGGTCACGCAAAGAATTGAATTCAAAATCTGATGAAATTTATATTGTAAAGTGCTGCGTAAACTGTTGGTGCTATATAAATACTGTTATAATAAGTATAGAAAGGGAAATTTTAAAAAATGCATTAAATTGATATTTTGAACAGTGAGAGGAGTTCTGTAACACCGCCACAAAAATAAAAACACTTCTAATTGGCTAAATGGGTGAAGACTGGAGCCCAATGCAATTTTTTATTGCGGTCGATGTCCCTGTTGCATATTTTCTTTTACTCCCAGTCTGGTAAACAAAGGTAACCATGATAGGAAGTGAGCAAAAATCTTTCCAATGCAGCCCCAGATAAAAACTAAGGTAGATGTGAGGTGCTGGATTTGATCGCATTATTCCACCTATCACAAGGTATATCTATGCTTGATGGCTTCACCATGGCAGCGATATTGATCGGTGTGAACCAGGGCTTAATTTTGCAGAAGCAGACAAAAATTATTGAAATAAAAATGATCAAAGTATTTACTCCATTTGATCAGAATGCTGAAATAATAATTTCATCGATACACACATGGGGCCAGATTCAGGTAGATGGGCGCATCTTTATGGTGGAGTAACGTTTCTCATTTACGTTACTCCGCCGAAACTTTAGGAGCAAGTACTGTTATTCACATAGCACCTGCTCCTAAAGTTGCGGCGGCGTAGCGAAAATGAGCTGGCGTTATTCAAATTGGGCGGGTAGGGGGCGTGTATTATGTTAATTATGCGCAATCCCGCGGCGAACGTACTGCGCATGCGTCGACTGTCAGTGCGCATGCTCCAAATTCTGTCAGGGAACGTCAATGACGTCAATCCCCATTCACGGACGTTTTACGCAAACGACGTGAACATTTTTTAAACGATGACGACGGCCATACTTAACATAGGATACTCCACTAGGGGGCTTGTTTTTCTTTACGCCGCGTATCGCTTACGGAAACGTCGGAAAGTCACTGCGTCGGGCCCGAATACGATCAGGAATTGCCGATTCTCGCTGATTAACATTTTCGCGGCGTTAATCAGCGGGAACGCCCCGAGCGCCATTTTTAAAATTGCAGTTCCGATACGACGGCGAAATACAATTACGCCGCTCGTATAGGAACTCCAACCCGGCGTTTCTTGTTTTCTGCTTACAGAAAACAGAAACGCCGGCTCAAAGTGAGAGTTAGGCTGGAGTATCACTGATACTCCAGCCTAACTACCTGAATCTGGCCCATGGAGTACAAAAACAACACTCCACTTAATATCCAATTAGGCAGATTCTTGGACTACATAACTGTTGTGCTCAATCTGCAGGTAGAATATGTGCCAATCCTAAAGTTGGCCATACATGTATAGATTTTAACAGATGCGTCCATCCAAGCTACACAGCACAGAGGGAAAAAAATCTCCTGTTGCGACCATTTGATTCTAACAGCTGTCAAAATACCTGAACAGTGCCTGCATCGGACTAGAAGCTGTCACTGTTCGGCTGACAATTTAATTCCGGCTCCTTTGATTTTGCAATGGAGGGATATCAGATGGGAGGCAGCAAACAGGACCACCCACAAAGCAAATCTTCTAAAAAAAAAAAATCTGCCAAATTTTGCACAATGTATGGCCAAGCATAAGAATCCAGGCAAACATGGAGCGCACAGCGAGCAGTTATATCTCTTTGGTTTAAATGTACAATAAAAATCTAATTTGGCATCAGATCTACATTATCTTCCGATACGGCAATCCCAGTTTTGGGCCCATAGATGAAAAAAAAAAAAAAACCTGGTCACACACTTATTATTTTTAAACAGATACGGGAAAGGGCAGATTTTTTTCCCAACAGCAGACCTTCCTAAAGCCTCACCTAACAAATAGATCTTGACAGTAATTAGTTCTGATTGATCTGTAGAGAGGAGAGTGGGCAGTGATGTGTTAGTGAAACGGGATCTTGTTGGGGAGGGGGCACAGATCAGGATAGATACAGGCACCTGTTCTACGGGCCTGCCAGAAAACATTGCAAATCCTCCTGCTACCAGATCGACGGGAAACTGGATGGTGTTGGATCACGATGCCAGGTCTCAGGCCAGCGGACGCTGGGATACTGGCTCTGCACCCTGGTTGCACACCTGCTCCCTTAATGAGCCTCATGTATCAAACTGTCAGTGCTGTATGAATTGTCTTTATTAAAATACAGCTTTACTACAACCAGTTAGCTTTAAATTGAAAACTACACCCTCCTATGCGTTACAGCAGGGGTAGGCACCCTGGGGCCCTCCAGCTGTTGCAGAACTACAAGTCCCATCATGCTTCTGGGAATAATTGTTAACTGTCAGCCTTGCATTGCCTCATGGGAAATGTAGTTCCACAACAGCTGTAGGGCCCCAAGTTGCCTACCCCTGCTTGACAGTCAAGAAAGCTGCCATCTTAGCCTCTGTTTGATCTACAGTTACCATGGTGCTGCAGATATGATCAGTAATGACACCAGACACTTAATGACTTGATAATTTGTTTAAGACCCCAAGCAACTGTGACAGTTAGCATTCACAGCATGACTTGAATGTGAGGCCCTGTTCATATCTGGCAGTTCCAAACCACGGTTTTGCCATGTTTGTTGCAGACACTGCGGCAAACCACATCGGGGGAACTTATGGCCCAAACAAAGCATCTGCTCCTTTTTGGATGACAACCTTTACACACTGAGGTGTGACCCCAATTGCCGCGCAATTATTTCTTAATGGCACCTCAATCGTGGGCCACTGCATAAGTGGAAAATGCACCATACTCGTTTGGGCATTTTTAATGGCAAACACACATGATGCATTTTGCCATGATCACAGTGCGTTTTCTGCCCACCATCCCAAATCACCAGATGTGAACAGGGCCATACCGTTTTGAGAAACAATGGGTTTAGTTCTACTTTAGGCCTCATTTACACTCACAGTTTTACCGCCCTCCAACTGCTCCCTCTTTGGGAAGGCAGTGGCTGGAGGTGTACACATGCTGCAGCAGGAATTATACACTCTGTTGTGCTCATTGACCCATTAAATAGAATAGGGGCTAGCATTTATTGGGTTGAAACAGGCGGTTGAGGCGGCAATACAAGACCTTCCTTAACGCCTGAAAAATGCTTTCTGAGGAGTGATTTGAATGCAGATCACTCTTCAGGAAGCAAAGCAAATGTAAACAAGGCCTCAAAGTGGAATTAAACCTTAAATTAAAAATATGAAGTAAAAATACAGACAGGCATTTTTTTGTGACAGAAGAGACGCTATTGGTCCAATCATCATAAACCCCTCTCCCTGCCTGTCAGAGTTTGTTACACTGAGCTGCGAATGTGTAGATCAGCGCACATATACACTACGGCTCTGCGCCGGAACAATGTGGCTTCTGTGTGCATACTTTGGAGGGACGTCATAGGAGCCTAACCAGTGAAGTGGGTGAACCTGGAAGAAAGACCAAAAGAAGATGGAAGGCGAGAGTGCTGGCACTGCACTGTTGGAGGGCAATCACAGGTTCAAGGTAACTCTACCATAATGTGGGTGGGATAATGCAGTGCTTTCTAGCACATTATGGCATAAAGCTCCTGGATGCCAGTTTTATTTTTATTTTTTTAATTATGCAAAGGATTAATTCCACTTTAAATGCGCATATTTGAACCTGCCATTGATACAAATAATTCTGAAAAATCAAACGGGATACAAGCACTGTGTACGACAATTGTGGTCCTTGTCAATGGACTTTCTGGCTTCAAATGGGTTTTGCATTTCCATACAAATCTATAGGGTCATATGCATCTCTTGGAGCCGGTCAGAAAGAGGTCAACTGCAGCTCAATTGCACCCGTCAGTGAGTTGTGAATGATCCCAGAAGGATCTTAAACAGCCCCCCAAGCTGGCCATAGGTAAAGAGCATTTCAACGGCACCTAAAGAATGGGCAAAATTTAGATTCTGGGTGGCCCTGTTGCCATCCTCCCATCCAACATCCTTTGATCTAAAAACCGGCATCCATTCGGAGGCAGTCACTATTCTAGTATTCTTTTTTTTTTTTTTTTAAAGTGTATTTTTGTGCGTGAACTCGAGAGAGAGGAGTCGGACTGCAGGAGTTGGGAGTAGGCAGACCCTCCCCCCGGAGGCAATCGCCATCCTTCTCCATGCCCCTGGTGGCAATGGCGGGTGTGAAGGGGGGCCTCCCACTCACCCCGCCCTACCTGCTCCTCTTGGGAGCCCAACTGGGGCCCAACGGGACCCCAATGGGGCAGAGGGACTCCCCCTATGAGGGAGTGAGGGGGCCTAGCCCACCAGCCAGCCCCGTAGGTCCTTCGCCTCTCTTTATTTTAAGAGACCGCATGGCCAAAGTGCATGTGTTTTTAAACCAATTTCGTGTGCGTGCAAGTGTGGTGGTTTTTGTGTGGGGGGGGGGGGTGGGCGTACTAAGCACAGGCGTACCTTGCATAGCACACCCACCGGGAGCCGGGCTGAGACCACCAAACTCAATTCACATGTAGCCGAGACCGGGATCCGAACCCTTGGCTGCAGAGGTGAACGGCTTGTCAGCGCAGTGCCAATCACGTTGAGCCACCACAGCTCTCTATTCTAGTATTCTGACAGTCAGCAGGAGTGTTTTGTCCATCTGCACTGTTTAGCCTGGATAGGGGGGAAAAAATTCAAGGGACTCCTCTTCTTTAGCATGTGGTAATCAGTGTATTTTACACTTTATCTCTTTACGCAATAGATAATTTATTAGCCACACATCTTCAATAAGTCAGCAGTCTTCATACACTTGGATGGTGAGGAGGAGTGGTAAAGAACAACTTTTTTAAAGGGTTAAAACAGGTGCGACATATTGCAGATCGTTTTTCAGAGGAAAAGTAAATGAACCCTTAGAGCAGTCATAGAAGTTCCTGGCTCGGATTGTATTCACCTGTTACAATACGGAAGTGTTAAAACAAACACTAAAAAACAAACATCGGCACGTCAACCAAACACTTAGCAATTAATCAGGTGCTAACTTCCAATTTCTGAACTGTGCTAGGAAATACAAAATATAAAAGAAAGTTATACAATCCGATTATACAATTTCTTTTAGATCTACCATCAACTACGTAATACAAAAGCCTGCCTGACGCAACACTAAATATATGGATAGGTTTGTCCTTATATTACAGTTTTAGTAGCTGTAAAGAGGATTGTAAAATTTGGATTTTGTGGAATTTTGGATTTATCAACAGCTCAAAGTGTAAAGGAGCACTTAACAAATCCATTCAACGTCTATCCAATTAGGTAGGCCTTTGCACCATATCTTTGGTAAATCGCGTTACAATCTGACTGTACAATTGCCTATTGATCCACCAGCAATACGGAAAAAGGGAAAATGGAAGGCCGCACTCCAAAGGAAAAGTCCAGGTGTAAAGAAGAGTAAAAGCAGCTTCAGTCTGACTCCTCCGAGATCACACTACCAATGCATTTCACCTCGCCCACAGGGCTTTACCATAGACGTCCCCAGAGGTGCCAAACTGCGTTCTACTCACCTCCTAAGAGAGCAGCTCTAAAGTGGGAGCAGGTACCTGCCAGAAATAGGTACCCACTCCCAGAAAATATATATCTTTCCATTATTGGCACAAAAGGAAAGGAGGAGGAGGAGGATGATGAGCGGAAGATCCTTTTTTAAGCGATTTTCCACTTTAAGTAGGTTCTCATGGTTTTGAGAAATCCAAAAGGCCTGCATGCACCAAAAACACAGGATCAATCGTGATAAATAATGCACCGCAATTTTGCTTTTTGGTGCGTTTTTGAATCGCGTCCATTTTTCACAACCCAAAAATGCAGCAGAAACGCACAGCAAATGCAGCAGAAATACAGCAAGAGCACGGTAAAAACACATGTGCGTTTTTACTGTTACACTGCTCTGTTGCAAAATCAAAGTACCACAAAATTGATTACATAATCTGTGTAATGAGCGTGGCCAGCTGTTCCTATATCTCTTAACACAGGTCTCTTCCAGACAATTCTAGGTGAAAACAATGCCCTCTTTATATGGCTGAAATATCCTCTTAGCAGTTGCTGAGTAGGGTGGGACAACCTACAAATCTGTACGGTATATGCAAGACAATAATAGCACTATGGTATGACAGGCATATAAAATGTCAGGTGACATCAAAGGTTGTGAATCCTTCATTCAGTAAACAGGCCACTGTCACTCAATGGAGCTCTATGTAGGATGCAATGTGGATAAGCAGAAGCCAGAACACCGGGTAGTTTAGGTATAATAACTAAAAGTTAACAAGGACTATCATTATCAAGAACATACCATCGTTATCAGGAACTTTGCAAAAATGTAATTTTCATTTACCCCGTCCCCTCTTTATTTTCCTCTCTCCTTTTCTCTGGACAGCACCAACTTACCCGCCAGGCACAGTGTGGCCCCTCATCCCAACCAACAGTGGTTTTACAGCCCCTCCAAACGCCGACCTAAAGCCTAACATAGAGCCAGAGGGGGTTGTACATATCTCTCTCTGCATTGCTGAATGCAAAGCTTGTTGAGGTGGCACCACTTGTCACTCGCCTATTCAAGTCAACAGGATTATGCAACAACCAAGAGTCTTGGCGCTTTTGTCCAATTCAGAGTTGCCGTTCAGAAAAAAATAAAATAAAAAAGCAAGCAGTCAAGAAGCTGCAGGATTGCCTCCTGATTGCATGGAAGGCCTAGCATAACCGTCCTCCAAAAAGAGTGCTGTAGTGTGGACCTAGCCATAATCAGCCCACCCTAACCAGGGTTCTTTCGGAGGTTGCAAGGCGTTTTTTGAGCAATGGAGAACCCATTTCCTACTTACACTGACCACCAAGGTAAGAGTTTTGGTAAAGATCAAGTTGACTGCCCTCACTGCAATTAGGTCACATTGCGGTTTACTCTACAAAGTTAGATATTATTGCTCAAGCTCTGAAAAAGTGAATATTGTAAGTACCGTATTTATCTGCGTATAACACGCACCCTAACTTTATGAGGGAAGTTTCAGGAAAAAAAACATTCCACAGGCCCCTGTGCATAACACGCAGGCACAGTTTACCCTCTATTTTCAGGGTAAAAAAAGTGTTATATACCAATAAATACAGTATTTATGTTCCATACCTGTGGAATCCAATACTACTCCGATTACCACTAGCTTACGGGACCCATGTCGAGAGGCTGCCCTTACGATTACTGACACTAAAGGTCAACTGCTCAGCACAGCAAGTTCCAGCTGCCACGAGTATCCCGTAGGTATGACACAACAAATATGTGATTGTATGCAACAAGTCACGCAAACAAAAACAAAAAGCCTGACCACATTCACATTCAAGTCTGACTGGGAGTCAGAAATGCCTGGTTGGTTAACATAAAAAAAAAAAAAAAAAAAAAAAGTATATTCAAACAAGAATATTACTCACAATATGTGATCACTAAAAATTGTGGTCACCTCACTTATACCATACATGACCGCCGAGAAGACAATTGTTCTAGAAGAGCACCCAAGCTGCACAGATCGCCTGTATACAAACCTCAGGTTGAATAAACAGATTTTATTTTTTTTTTTTTTTTAAAGTGTATTTTGTGCGTGAACTCGAGAGAGAGGAGCCAGACTGCAGGAGTTGGGAGTAGGCAGACCCTCCCCCCGGAGGCAATCGCCATCCTTCTCCATGCCCCCGGTGGCAATGGCGGGTGTGAGGGGGGGCCTCCCACTCACCCCGCCCTACCTGCTCCACTTGGGAGCCCAACTGGGGCCCAACAGGACCCCAACGGGGCAGAGGGACTCCCCCTATGAGGGAGTGAGGGGGCCTAGCCCACCCAGCCAGCCCCGTAGGTCCTTCGCCTCTCTTTAGGAGACCGCATGGCCAAAGTGCGTGCGTATTAAACCAATTTCGTGTGCGTTCAAGTGTGGTGGTTTTTTGTGGGGGTGGGTGGGCGTACTAAGCACAGGCGTACCTTGCATAGCACACCCACCGGGAGCCGGGCTGAGAACACCAAACTCAATTCACATGTAGCCGAGACCGGGATCCGAACCCTTGGCTGCAGAGGTGAATGGCTTGTCAGCGCAGTGCCAATCGCGTTGAGCCACCACAGCTCTGAATAAACAGATTTTACGTATTATAACAATAATGAGAAAATAACTGTACTGGCTGCTAGCTTTTCAACAACCACAACCCTTCCTATCCATTATCACTACAGCACATGACCACATACAGCCAAAAGTATGGTTTTCTCGCCTCTGTAACCAGCTTTGTCAGCCCTCCCCAGGAACCTGACATTGTCAGGAAGACAAGGTCACATTATACATACTGCTCGTCATAAGCGTCACTAGTAGGTGCAGCCAAAACACATACACTGGTGTATGAGCCTGGACTTCAGGGAGCACTAAAAAGACTAAATATTAGGATCCATTCACCCCACAACACCTATAAAAATGCAAGAAATCACATGCCCAATGACATTGGTTTCTTAGTGCGTTCTGTTGCATTTTATTGTGTATTGAACTTGTTTCTTTTTTTTTTCTGTACAGGTTACATCAAGGGTCAAAATTGTAAAAAATATATATTATGATATAAGCATTGTGTTTAAGTGCATTTTTATGCATTGCAGACATGCTGAATTTTTATGCAGCTCATCTGTAGGGTGTTATCGGGGCACACAATATTTTTTGATGTGTCCTTGCGTTAAGCCTGCGTCGATCATTCACTGCAAATCAAACAGCTCAACCGACTTGGTGTAGCATTATGGTGTAAACTGGCCTTCAATGTATTTTTTAATTACAACTATGTAAGTAGCTAAATTTGACATGGAATCAGCACCTTCAGTCAATGGGAGAAGAAACAGTACAAGGAAACAACCAATTCATGTGCTGAAAAGAAACATGTTGATAGGAAGAGAGAGCAAAGTGACAGAGAGGTGAGCTCATCACTGTGCCGAATCTCCTTTCACTGTCCAGTCACTGAGTAGGGAAGGTCCAGTTTGACATGGGCTCACAGGAAATGGATTAAATATTGCTATTTATTAGACTGAGGACATCTGGTAAAAATAAGTACTGCATGGGAAATCTCTGGACTGAAAATAAATATTTGTAGCACACATGGGCCATTTATTTTTGTCTTGCTATTTTTGGCTGAGGTTCTGCAGTAAGCGGAATCCGCTTGCTCAGCAGGGGACTCTCCGCTGAGCAGGCGGATGACAGGTCCATGTAGAGGGGTGAACATGATGGCAGGAACAGCAACATGCAAGTTCGTGGAGAACATCCATTACCTTATTGGCTTGTCCTCCCATCTACCTCCTGTCCTGCAGGCTAGGGTGGGCAGGGAGAGAGGAAAAGAGACCAATCACCCCAGTATGGCAGGTCTCAAACCAAAATTCATGCTAAAGCTAGGCAGGTGGTCTTCTACAAACCTGATGGACTTCCCCGTTTTGTACTCCAACCGGCCTAGGGCTGTGTTAGCCCTTGCCCCTCAATGACCCAAGCCACAGCTTTAGCAAGTACAAAAAAAAGCAGGAGTTCAGGAGCGATTACAGCGACCACAACTACCTGCAGTGAAAACGTACTGTTCTGCAAAAACGCACAGGGCTGCCATTCATATAAAGAGACCATGTGATTTCTCTACAGCCGCATTTTTAAAAATGTGCAGGCACATTTTTTCTTGCGAAAAAACGCAGGCATGGCAGCCCATTCATTTGCCTGTGCAAACACTGCCCACAAAAATGCATAGGTGTGAACCTAGCGTAAAATACCAATGTTCTTCATTAAGTGTTTATATTTCTTACTACCGTTTCCAATTTATTTCTGGTGTATGCAATAGCATTGTAATTTTTCCACTGCCCCATTGTGTCTTTTTGGCCTATAATATAGCTATATCAGTCTTTCTCAACCTTTCCAAACACAGAGGAACCCTTGAAATAACTTTCGGGTCTCAGGGAAACCCCTGCTATAGTGACTATATCTACAATTCATAAAACATTAATGCGATGATCAGTGAGAAGAATTCTCCTTACACTTGTGGTCATTAGGAAGAATTTCCCCCCTTACCAATGGCTAATAAGATCAATGTCGTCAGTGGGTACTTATCGGAGAGGCAAAAATTGCTCAAGGAACACTTTGTAACCTCTGGAGGAACCCTAGTTGAGAAACCCTGATCTATACGGTCAACATAAAAGGTTCCATATACTGTATTGCAATGCATTGGTGGGGCAGAAAAGCACCCAAGACTCATGTTCTTTAGGTAGCACTGCGCCCATCGTTCATCAACTCAGTAATGAAAATTTAGACTACTATGGCCCACACATCACATTCACCGTTTGACCTGCAATGCCATAACTCATGAATGGCTTACCACCATAATTTTACATGGTTTACGCAAGTCTGTGTCAATCTAGAACATTGATGCTTCTTCTAATCTAGAGGACGCTTCTCAGGACCTTTATTAGACTGCGTGAAGGAGGCTGAAGTGGTAGACAAGCAATTACTGTACAGAGAAACACCAAAGACAACCCTTACAGGAAGAAGCAAGAATGACAATGGCATCTGACTGGCAATACATAGACTTCAAGAAAGAAGAAAAGGGAACATGCCAGTGTTCTGGAAAAAGTCACCAGCATGCCTCTGTGACATTAGACTCTTGCAACATGGTTTTATTCAAAGAGCAGAATAAAGCGATGGATCGGGGTTCTTATAGTATCACCTAGACCCCTGGTGCCCAACCTGCAGCCCTTTGCCCTAGGAGGGTAGAGATTTTTGGCACTTATTGGAACCATATTCTTTACACCATCGTGTAGTAGGTAAATAGTTGCGTTTCTGTCCTGTCCATCCCTTTATTGTTGTTTGCCCCTCTGAACATTTATAGGGGAACTTACCGAGAGAAATATAAAATGTGGCACCAGTAATTTTAAGCAGGCTCATGTAATGTGCCTCCAGTCTGACAACTCCTATAGCCACCTGCAGTCTATGAGTATCTCTTTTAGCATTTCTGCCATCCCACACTGCTTTCTGCAACATTAAATGTACTGGTAGTAATTTTAAGGGGTCGGACTTTAAGTTCCCTAGATCAAGTAAGATGACCATAGTTCATCAATACTGAGGCAATATTGACCAGGTAAGCTGGACAAATCCCAGTAGCCAGCCAGCACCCCTAAAATTGCATCTGGCACCTATCTTTTCAGAGGTTTTTTTTCCAAGTTGTCAATGGAGCTAGCTCTTTCAAAAAAAACTGCTGGCTACTGGATTGGACAAACCTGCTCCTGAAATCCAAATGAGTTTTTGTCCACTCCTGAGATAAGCCATGCCTCTCCACTTCCCCAGCAAATTCTTTTGTGCTGCTTGACTGCACATGTCCAGGAAGTGATGGCAACCCTCATTTCATTGCAGACATGAGCACATGCTGTTACTTTACTAGAACATTCAAATAGAAAAGCAAAGATGGAGGATGTTGTGCATTATAACCAGATTTACCATATTTTTAACTATGGGAATCTAACCGGCAGACACAGGTAATGCCTCCACTTTCTGAAATGTTTCCTATACTTTACATATAATAAATGTATATTTCACAGATCTCTGTGCAGTACATGTAAGGTCACAGTTTGTTGGGTTTCCTGAACAGCAGCTCAGTTGTACAAGCATTCGCAACCGTCGTCATATAATAATGACTCATAATGTCGTCTCTTGTGTGCAACATTTGGTTGGTTTTCAACAAACTTTTCAGCCTCGTTGAAGCCTTGGGCTGCAGCTACATTGGAGTTTTTCTATTGTGCAATTCATTTTTTTTTTTTTCTTTTACCTTCAATCTGTGGGAGTTCTTGATTATTGTGAGAAATGCTGTGGAAGTGCCTGATCTTAGAAAGACAATAGTGGACAATCAACTGTTCAATAACTCCTTAT
Organism: Rana kukunoris; assembly: GCA_029574335.1. Taxonomy (NCBI): domain Eukaryota; kingdom Metazoa; phylum Chordata; class Amphibia; order Anura; family Ranidae; genus Rana; species Rana kukunoris. The sequence continues at coordinate 24,465,862 of CM056058.1, forward strand.
TCCTCCCTCCTCTCTATTCCACAATTGGGTAATGTTTACCGATTCCTTGAAAGGTTCATGCGGCACATCTGCGCACACAGAGGATTCCTGTACAGACACTGCAGGTATTAATGTCCCAGATACCAGGGGTGTGTTATGTTTGCATGCCTTGGAATACCCCATTTATGGGCAGATGTGTGGCAGGTCTCCCCTGGCCCCCAAAGACCTGACAGAGGTCTGTGCAGGAGTGAAAAATGTAAACATAGTGGCACAGGAGAGGAGTGGTGGGACAAAAACATTGCGGGACTGAATCTTTATATAAATGAGGTAGGCCCTCGCTCTATATAGCTACTGGCACATTTAGCTTATTTGAGATTGAATCTTTAGATAGATAGATAGATAGATAGATAGATACATATATACATACACACACACACACTGTAAATCTCAGGGAGCTTTAGCCCTGGTTTACACCTATATTCCAGGTGCATTTAGCGTTCTTCAATACATGTTTTTGATCTATTAAAGTCTATGAAGCCAAAAACACAACCTGCTGGGGAAAAAAATGTCCCTGGCCCTTTCAATAAAAAGAACAAATGTGAACGTTACGTGACCCTTAAGAAACCATGTTAAATAGACTGTAGCGGGTTTCTGTAAAACTGAAAATGCATAGGTGCAAAACAGGCTTTAACAGTAATCCGCTTTTGATACCCTCCCATTGACTTTCAATGGAGGGCTCTTTTTTTTAAAAAACTGCACCAAAGATGCAGCAAGCAGGACCTTTCAAATCGCAGTGTGAAGAGTTCCACAGGATTTAAAGGGATCCATTTTTCTTCTGCTTTTAAACCCCAAAAAGCACCTCCAAAACTGCTCAATATTAAAAATAGCCCTAATTGTGTGTAGTCTATTAAAGAGTAATCTTGGGCTGCCCATTGACATTAGACTGTTGTCAGATATGCACATACAATCCAATCACCCTCGGTGTAGATAACCTTACCATCGCTGCAGAACGCTTAATAAACTTGCAAGGTCGGCTCTCTTGACCTATCAAGTCCATGTCAATTCCGAGGTAGTGCAATATGTGTAAGCAGCACTGGCAGTCACTACCATTGGTGCTGCTTATGTAAAAGGTAGCCTTTTGCTGCTGCTGCTGCTGCTGCTCCTGTGCAATGAGACCAGCTCACACCATAAGAGCATGTGCACCCATGCACCGACTATTTGAAATAAAATAAAAAATCCACTGCACCAATCCATAAAGTTCTGTACACATGGGTATTACTGGAATCAGAGAAATACAGAGGCTGCTATTGTGGACCTTCTTCTGAAAATGCTAATTGCCTGACCGTCTCTGGCAAGGAAAGGAGGTCAACAATGGCAACCTTTATACCTCCAAAGTTGCCCTCAGCAAAAGGGCTCAATGGCACACAAATGCTTAGCAAAGTGTCCTTCAGGAAAGTTACCCAGAGCATGTAGGCCTCTATTCAACATCATCCAACAAGCCTCTCAATAGGAGGTGACTGTACGTCAATGGAACGCAGCCCAAACCACGGACAAGTACTACATATTCCATGTGAACCCAGACAAACTGCACTTAGCCTGCTCACTGGATCGGACTCCAACTTCCTCTTTATATATTTTGACTCCACCCAACCCCAAACGTGCAATTATAGCCATAAGGCCCCTTTCACACCTGCAGACCGTATGTCTGCTTTTTCATCCATCCGTTTACAGATGAAAAAAGGGACATACATGTATCCCTATGGGATGAACATCCGCTGACACCCGATCTCATCCAGGTCCACTATGCTCCGATTCTGCAGACGGTGGAAATCCTATTTTTCCATCCGTCTGCGGATCGGGTGAACGCGAACAGACGGTCCGTGTTCATCCGATCCCCCTATATGGGAGAGCGGAGATCTGACAGGACGGTCCCTGCACAGTGTGGAGGGACCGCCCTGTCATCTGCCAGCTCAGCGGGGATCAACGGAGCGATACCCACTAAGGCAAGCGGAGGTTCATGGGGCGGATCATCACAAATCCGTCCTGTGTGAAAGGGCCCTAAATCAGAAGGTCCATACTATTTTCAACTTAGGCCTCTTCCACACCGGACGAGTTCCGTCGCTACGGAGTCCGCCGGCTCAAAGGGAGATCTCGCCGCTGAGCCGGCGTATGACAAGTCCCTCTTTGCTCACTGAGTGGGGGAGGGGCTTGTGCAGCACCGCCAATTCCTATGGCGAGATCTAATGAAAATGGACAGCATATCCGGTTTCATCAGATCTCACCCAATCCGACCCGCCATGAACAGATGGGGATATATCATGGAGGGCTCCTTCTGATGTGTTGAAGAAAGGCAAACAATTCATTGTAAATAGGCTGCCCACATTCTAACACAGATTATAATGCAAGTGCAGCATTTCTTGCACCACAACACAGACATGATCCATATCAGTGTGCTGTGGTACCATTTAAAGAACAATGCACTAGGTCAGTGATGGTGAACCTTGGCACCCCAGATGTTTGGGAACTATATTTCCCATGATGCTCTACTACACTGCTGAGTGCATGAGCATCATGGGAAATGTAGTTCCAAAACATCCTGGGTGCCAAGGTTCGTCATCACTGCACTAGGTGCTGTGCTTTAAAACAGCTGGCCGTAAAGCGCAACAAATGTGAATCTGGCCTGAAGAATCAACAATGCAGTGCAGGAAGGGGTGAGATGTTTTTTTTTTTTTAAGTGCAGGAGAAATGACCTGAAATCTATAAGCAAACTGCCTTTACACAGTTAAGCCACATTTACATGCGTCTACTTGCATTTAGAAGGCCATATTCACAGAGCCATTACGCCTGTCTAACTGGTGTTAGACTGGAGCAATTTCAAATTACGCACGTTTTTTTGCTAGTCGGAACCCTCAAACCATGAATAGACGGCTGCGGGCTTCAATTCGACTGGATTACGTGTTCGTACGCCTTCGGATCTACGCTGCAATAAAATTGCGGCCACTGGGTGGACTTCCCGTCGTTTTCCGCGTCGGGGGATGCTAATGAGCTTTTGCCGGCGATCCCAGAAATTACGATCTTCAATCGCAATTTCTTACAGCACCTTTAGTCATCTTTTTTTTACATAACACTATACCAGCTTTTTGCTGGTCTAATATTAGACAGCCCATGTTAAGTATGGCCGTCGTTCCCGCGTCGAATTTCTACGTTTTCTGACGTCTTATTATTTTTTACGTAAGTCGTCCGGGAATAGGAATGTTCGTAAACGACGCTACTCAAACAACGAATGACGTAACGACGTGATTTTGCGCAATGCACGGCGGGAAATTTCTGAACGGAGCATGCGCAGTTCGATCGCCGCGGGGACGCGCTTAATTTAAATGCTTCACGCCCCCCAATCGCGTATTTCGATTACGCGGCGAGAAATAGACTACGCCGCCGTAGTGTACGGGCAAAAATCTACTAGGATTCGGTGTAGAGCCTGGTGAAATACGGCAGCGTAGAGTATTTCGATTACGCAGCGCAATATTAAGTGTATCTGAATCTGGCTCAGAGTTTCTAATCAGACTATGTATATGAAAAAAATTATATTTCCTTAAAACGCAGGTAAAGGCAAAATGTAAAAGACACCATTAAAAATCATCTTATCGATTTAGAAATGTCATAAAATGCACATTTGTCCATGCCATGATACATGGGGCCCAACTTGTAGAAAAAAAAAAAAAAAAGAAGAAGGGGGGAGGATACAAATGTGATTCTGAAGAAAGCTACGCATACACGTCTTCATTTCACACGAGCTAACAGATCACTGAATTGCAAAACGCTGAGCAGATGTAAAAATGTTTTAAAAATAGAAAATACATAATCCCAGTTGATAGGAACCTTGAAATGTATGAAATTCTCAGCTTTTCTTTCCGGTAGACGTAAAGCCTGACCCCACCCCCTCCTGTCTCCCAAGCCTCCCTATTATTGCTTAACATGATGAACAACCTCTCTGCCCAATAGGAAGGCTCAGACGGTGGGAAGAGGCAAGGCCGGGCTTACATTTTCAGTAAAAAAATTGATTTCCATACATGTATTTTCAGCTGTTATGTCTGGATCTACCGATCGGTTACGTGAGGCTTTAAATGATGGTAACCACCAAGATAGATATTATAAAGAATATATATATTTTTTTTTTTTCTCTATTTTTTTTCCCCCTTCCCATAGTCTGCATTGGTTAAGATGCATAGTGACCCAAAGCATGTATAATATGTTATATTAAGAATAATAAATATTATAATCAGTCATTTTGTTATGGTTTATTACAGTTGTATGTTACCAAATGTCAATAATCAGTAAAAGGATTACTGAAATAATATCAATATTATATATTTATATTTATTTTTAGAAACTGGTTCTTGATACTGTTGAAGACAAAATGAAAAATACAAATAACCTTGGTCTGCCAGCTTACAAGCACGATAAACCTCATAAAAAAATAAAATACAAAAAATAACAGTGCGACAAAAGAAAAATAAATAATAATAAAAAGATAAATAAAAAATAAAATTACCAGTCATTCGTCGTCTGCCAGGGTATAGGCATGATAAACCTCATAAAAACATAATATGGAACAATAACATTGGGACAAAAAAGAACAAAGACAAAATAAATACAAATAATGTCATAGTACAGACATTATAAATCTTATAAAAATATGTAATAACTATGGGGGGGAGGGGGAAACCCCAACAGGAACTGTATAGTTGCCATACACCGACAGCCAATTACCAGAGGTGTGATACTACTGAATTATCAACTGTGAGACATCTTCCCTATTTGTGAACCAGGGAAAAAATAATATATATATATATATATTTTCCCTAACGCCACGACTTATGCTGTCATTTCCTATTTCGCATGTAACCACGCCATTAAATAGCTGTACAGGACAATCAGGAAATTCAGGAGCCCCCCATGCTTTGACGCTTGAGTGTTTCACATGCAGATTAGGCCTCACCATGTAAAAAATAAAAATAAAAATAATAAAAAATAAAAATCAGTTTGTGGAAGAAGGGAATTTGAGACTAAGCCCTGATGCATCATATTTCCCCATTTACATTTTATATAAGATAAAATAGCAGCAGACAGGCTGAAGCGTCCATTGTCAGAATCTCAGGATACTAATTGCCTCCACTGCAATCCCTTCTCTCCTGTCTTCCATCTTTTCTCCCCCACCCCCCTGCAGATCAGCTTGCAAAAAAAAAAAAGGGATGGAGCATTAGAGGCAGCTTCCCTCTCCTAACCCAATTCCGCAGTCTGTTAGGAAACCATGGGGCATGTGAGCTTTTCCTGCAATTAATACTAACTTAGAAGGGGGAGGGAGCATGACCACTTAAACCCCACCCCCCTCAACACCTGGCCTTTGCACTGAATATGCAAAAATAAACAAACCTTGCATTCAGCATAAAAATGCATGGCTGCCCCACAACACTGTCACATAATTAATTACCCCCTCCCCCCCTTCTTCTTAATCAAAAGCACCACCAGCATTTCCAACAAAAATGCAAAGCTGCCCACAGACAATGGGGGCTAATTAGGATCACTCTCCCCCTGCAAGCTGTAGTCATCTAAGGCCACTCTATTCTATTTTTTCTATTTATTTCCATAATTGAACCCCCCCCCCTTTTTTTGTGTGTGTTTCTACTATCCCATCCCCCCTCTTTGCTCTTCCCCAGCAAGCAGAAAGAATGAAGCAAAATGGAAGGAAATCCCTTTTGCAACGTGCTCCCTGCTGCAGACTGCAGGCCTGTTTCAGACAGGGCTGGTTTCATTCTTTTTTTCCCCTCCCTCTTTGCTCTCTCTCTCTTTTGCAACCATCAAGGAATTTGATGCGGGAGGGCGCCTCTTGTTTGCACTTGGAATGTCTGGGGGGGGGGGGGGTGCAATCAGTGTGCAGCACCCTAATAAATTTAAAAAAAGTCATAAAGCAGAGATCTTGTACAAACTGATCTAGCAGCACCCATGGCTGTAGGGTCCCCTCCCCCCTTTCTCTTTGGTAAACCCAGGGCCAAAAAAAAAAAAATCTGTGCAGTTTGCAATCCATGCAATATTAAGGCAAGCACAAAGATGACCCGATGTGACCACCAGCAGCAATTCGACCACCCCCCAGACCGTGCAATTTAATCTGCAACAATGAAATCCCCCAGATGTCCCTTCTTTGTATCATTCGATTATTATTTGATCGCTCCTACCTTGCTTTGGCCGTCCTGTCGTAACTCCATCCTGAACCAGCCCCCAAAGGATCTCCAAATCCAGCCGTCGGATAATTCCTATCCATTAATTTCTTTGTCGGATTTTTGTTTGATTAATTTTTTGTTTTTCTTCTTTTTTTTTTTTCTTTCGCCCTCCTGCTCAGAGAATTGCCTCTTGCTTCCTTTCTCTGTTCTCTTCTCTCTGCGATCCACCAATCAAATAAGAAGCAAGGAATCAAATAGTGTGTTTGTTTCGGGGCGCCTCCCGTGCAGCCCCCGCAGGAGAACAGGCGAGCCCCCTGGAAGGCTCAGTGAGCAGCCCCTGTGTCTCTGGATGGCAGACGGGTTTTGTTTTTTTTCTCATGGTGCAGCCATTTTTGCAGTCTCTCTATGTGTCTATTTCAGCTTCCCAGCATACATTTCAGTGAACTGTACAAAGGGGGAGGGGAGGAAGGCAGGAGGGAGAGCGAGAGAGAGAGAGAGAAAGGCAGACAGAGAGGGTAAGCCTCCCCTCCTGCCACCACGCAGAGCCAGGGGGAAGAAGGAGGAGGAGGAAGAGGAGGAGGAGGAAGGGGGCTGAGACAGGCTAAAATTACACTACATCTCAGCCACCACATTCAACCTCACTGGGAGAAGAGACACTGAAAACCAACACACACATACACAGAGGTGCCATCTCTGCTAACACTAGATACACATCAACATGATCAGCAGTCATTCCTATAAACACAACTATGCAGCCTTACTCCATTCACTCAATGCAAGACACAGATCTAGAGCAAAAACATGCAAGCTTGCTACTTTTATTGATTGCAAGCTATAGACATGTATATTAGTCTTGCTGCTTTCATTGATTGCAAGCTATAGACTTTTATTAAATGCAAGCTGTCAGAATGTAGGTGATAAATGCAACATTTGCTCCATTCACTGAATGCAAGACACAGATAAGGAACAAAGAGGCGCAGGCTTGACTACTCTTATTTATTGCAAGCTGTAGACATGTACAGTGTCTTGTAAAAGTATTCACCCCCTTGGCTTTTTATCTATTTTGCTACATTACAGCCCTTAGTTCAATGTTTTTTTAATCTGAATTATATTACAATACAAAAAGTGCAGCGCTAATATATGATGGTCAGTATAAAGAAAACAAGACCAATAGTGAATCCATAAAGTCCAATAATGTATCTCCCAACAGGTGAATGGATGACTCCAACAGGTGAATAAATCACCTGTCGTAATTATTTGTGATAGATCAGAACACAATAGTCTAAAGGCAGTTTTCTTTTGAAAATCGTATCAAAGAATTTTCGTACGAATTTCGCACCGTTCGTGGGCTGCAGCAACAGGCGATTTTCGCGCGGCAAACAAATTTGAGGAATTTTGATCAATGATGGGAGAATCGTGTGAGAAATGTAATAGAAAAAAAATGCGCATGTGCAAGAAAAGAATATTCCCAGAGAGAAACAAATATTCCCGGCAACTTGAATCAATGGTGGCATCATCGTATCACAAAAAAAAAACTTTCTGATTTTGAAAAGAAAATTCCTTTTGAAATTCGACCGTGTATGGCCTGCTTTAGTTGGTGGAGTAAAATTAGACTATTTTTAGAAATAAAAAAATGATAATTGGCATGTGCATATGTATTCACCCCCTTTGTTATCAAGTCCAAAAAAAAGCTATGGTGCAACCAAATACCTTCAGAAGTCACACAATTTGTGAAATTATATATCGGACGCTACACTACTTTCGAGAACCGATTCCGACAGTTCATCCAATATTATTCGATTGGACAAACAAGAACATTTTCCTTGTACGTTACAAGATCACTTCCAATTTTTTTTTCTCATATGAGAGTTTTCGTGACTTTAGTAACCTATTAAATATATACTTGAGACTATTAGGCGATCTATCATACGATATTCGGTTTGTGTGTACGGGCCATAAGTGTCACATGATCTGTCATTACATATACACACCTTTTTGAAAGGCCCTAGAGGCTGCAACACCTAAGCAAGAGGCACCACTAACTAAACGCTGCCATGAAGACCAAGGAACTCTCCAAACAAGTAAGGCCCCGTACACACGACCGAGCTTCTCGGCAGAATCCAGCGAGAAGCTCGCTGGGAGACATATTCTGCCGAGGTTCTCGGTCGTGTGTACACTTCCGACGAGAATGATGTGTTTAGCCCGATGAGGTTCTCGTACATGTGTACGCGGCCTCAGGGACACGGTTGTTGAGAAGTACAAGTCACGGTTAGGTTATAAAAAACAATCCAAATCTTTGATGATCCCTGGGAGCACCATCAAATCTATCATAACCAAATGGAAGGAACATGGCACAACAGCAAACCTGGCAAGAGACGACCGCACACCAAAACTCACGGACCGGGCAAGGAGGGCATTAATCAGAGAGGCAGAACAGAGACCTAAGGTAACCCTGAAGGAGCTGCAGAGTTCCACAGCAGAGACTGGAGTATCTGTACATAGGACGACACTAAGCCATACACTCCATAAAGTTTGGCTTTATGGCAGAGTGGCCAGAAGAAAGCCATTACTTTCAGCAAAAAAACAAAATGGTACATTTTGAGTTTGCAAAAAGGCATAGGAGAGACTCCTAAAATGTATGGAGGAAGGTGCTCTGGTCTGATGAGACTAAAATTAAACTTTTTGGCCATCAAAGAAAACGTTATGTCTGGCGTAAACCCAACACATCACATCACCCAAAGAACACCATCCCCACAGTGAAACATGGTGATGGCAGCATCAAGCTGTGGGGGTGTTTTTCAGCAGTTGGGACTGGGAAACTGGTCAGAGTTGAGGGAAAAATGGATTGTGCTAAATTCAGGGATATTCTTAAGCAAAACCTGTTCCACTCTGTGCGTGAGTTTAGGCTAGTATGGAGGTTCACCTTCCAGCAGGACAATGACCTCAAACACACTGCTAAAGCAACACTGGAGTGGTAAACGTGTAAATGTGTTGGAATGGCCTAGTCAAAGTCCAGACCTCAATCCAATAGAAAATCTGTGGTCAGACTTAAAGGGGTTGTAAAGGTTTGTTTTTTAATTTCTAAATAGGTTAATTTAAGCTAGTGCATTGTTGGTTCACTTACCCCTTTCTTCGATTTCCCTTCTAAATCTTGTTTTTCTTTGTCTGAATTTCTCACTTCCTGTTTCTCCTCAGTAAGCTTGCCCCCATCATCCAAGGCGTTCTGGCTGGGGGTTAGTCAGCCAGAACAGCTTACTGAGGAGGAACAAGAAGTTAGAAATTCAGACAAAGAAAACAAAGAAAAAAAACATTTAGGAGGGGGAAATGGAAGGAAAAGGTAAGTGAACCAACAATGCACTAGCTTAAAGGAACCTATTTAGAAAATAAAAAACAAACCTTTACAACCCCTTTAAAGATTGCTGTTCACAAACGCAAAGCATCCAACTTTGAAGGAGTCAGAGCAGTTTTGCAAGGAGGAATGGGCAAAAATCCCAGTGGTAAGATGTAGAAAGCTCATAGAGACTTATCAAAAGCGACTTGGAGCTGTGATAGCAGCAAAAGGTGGCTCTACAAAGTTTTGACTTTAGGGGGGTGAATAGTTATGCACATTGACTTTTTCTGTTATTTTGTCCTATTTGTTGTTTGCTTCACAATAAAAAAAAAACATCTTCAAATTTGTGGTCATGTTCTGTAAATTAAATGATGCAAATCCCTATCATTCTCCATTTTATCCCCACCCCCCATCCCTTCTTTTCCCTCCCCCCCTACCGCATATTCCATCCCCCAATGATCCATAAGGTCTACCTACGTTTGACTGTCTGCAATACTGGATCAGTTGTCATTCCTATTTGAAGATTCACCTGTTATGTTATGTGTTTCTTTTTATTTCCCTTTCTGTACATGAAGAATACACTGCTCAGTCATATTTCTTATGTTGTACTATGTATTTCCATTTTTCATCTAAGAAATAAACTTTGATTGTGATAAAAAAAAAAAAATGATGCAAATCCTCAAACAATCCATGTTAATTCCAGGTGGTGAGGCAACAAAACATGAAAAATGCAAAGGGGGTGAATACTTTTGCAAGGCACTGTATATCAGGCTTGCTGCTTTCATTGATTGCAATTTGCATGCTATAGATTAGACATGTGCATGATAAAAATGTGTTTTGTTTAGTTAATCTAGTTATTTCATTTTTTGAAGATGAACTGCAGTCTGCTCACATCATTTGTAATAAAACATCTTTGCCATTATGAAGTCTCCCTCCAACCACTTTGCATATTATTTTATATATACTGTGACTCTACTTGCCTAATATGCTACAGAAACATCCCTCCACTGAGTCTGGCTGCAACCATTTTAACTGTGGGCAGCTGAAGCTGCTGCCTGTTCACTTCCTGACTTTACACAGAGGCTCACCTCCAGCTCTGCAGCTCTGATCAGCCCTCTTATGACTCATCCCCCTCCCTTCCTGGCAAACTTTCACACGAGTGAGAGAGAGAGAGCAGTGCATGATGTCATAAGCCTAGGCTAATGAACAGACAAGAAATAGGAAGTGGGCTGTATAAGGTATTTACTGGCAGAAAAAAGGAAAATTTATTATCAAATACTTACCGTAATTTTCCTTTCCTGATAGGCTCCATGGCAGCATACGTGTGGGTAGGCTCCGCCTCCATAACTACCCAATAGGACCCCTCCCTATAAATTTCAGCTGTGGGCTCTCAGCCGTGTTCCGTAACTAGCCGACTCCAAGCATTGGGAGGGACTCCTGCTGCCATTGAGCCTATCAGGAAAGGAAAATTACGGTAAGTATTTGATAATAAATTTTCCTTTTTCCTGACTGGCTCCATGGCAGCATACGTGTGGGAAATAACTCGCCAAACACACCCGGGCGGGCAAAAATGCTGAGGCAAGAAAATAAGTTTATTTAACACTGTCGACTGACAGCACTTGTAAACCAAAATTTAGCGAAGATAAAGCAGCCGGCTCGACACAATAATGAGAAACAAAAGGTATTGATTGACGACCACGAAGCCGCTCTACATATAACTTCAGGTGCGACATGACGTGAGGCTGCCCAAGAAGTCGAAATGCTCCGCGTTGAGTGCGCAGTTACTGCCTCTGGAGGAGCCATGCCCTTGGCTTCGTATGCCCTCTGGATGGTTTGAAGCCCGTTTTCCTTTGTTCTTTCCGTGAAGAAGAATGAAAAGAAAATCTGTTTGTCTGAAAGAATTTGTCATTTCCAGATATTGACCTAATGTGTGACCCACATCAAGGGGATGAACAGTTTGATCTTCAGATAAACCAAAAGTGGGCAGTACAATTTCCTGATTTTCATGAAAAATGGATGTAACTTTAGGATTTGAGCCCAGCATAGGGATTAACACTGCTCTATCTGGAAAGAAGGTCAAGAATGGTTCTTTTGAACCTAAATTTCTAATGTCAGAGACTCTTTTAGCCGAAGTGACTGCTACTAAAAAGACGGTTTTGAGAGCAAGATCCTTAGCTGATAGTGGCTTATCTGGATCAGAGCTGATTGTGGTAAAATAGTCCAGGACAATAGGTAGATCCCATTTAGGGAACCTTGGTTTTCTTTGGGGTCTAAGCCGGAATGGCACCCTTGAAAAACTGGCGAACCAAAGGATGATTGGCCCAAGAAGTTCCAGTAAATGCAGAGATGGCTGAGATTTGCACTCGAAGAGAACTGACTGCTAAAGGTAAGTCCAAACCTGTTTGTAAAAAGCTAAGTATGTCTTGGACCTCTGGGGAACTGCAAGGATTTTCTCTGGAAGACATGTGATCTGTAAACCTTGACCAGATACGCTCATAGACTTTGTTGGTACTTTTTCTCCTAGCATTAAGAAGAGTTGAAATGGCTTCTTCTGGACATCCTAATGCTTCGAGCCTTTCCCTCTCAAGAACCACACCCTGAGGTGCAGATGAGCTGGGCATGGGTGCAACGTTGTGCCCTGAGAGAGGAGATCCCGTCTGAGGGGAAGAGGTATCGAGTCCCGGTAACTGAGGAGCGTTAGTAGGGAAAACCATGGCCTGTTGGGCCAAAATGGAATTACTGCTAGGACTTCTACATCCTCTGATCTGAGACGGCAAAGAAATTGAAGGATCACAGGTACTGGAGGAAAGGCATATGCTTTGCTGAATTCCCATTGATCTGTGAGAGCATCTATCCCATAGGCTTGGGGATCTCGGAACCTCGCGTAATACTTTGTCAACAGATCCACTTCTGGGGACACTCCCAGAGTCAGAAGCCAATTGAACACGTCTATGTGCAGAGACCATTCGTTGTTGTCTAACTGGACTCGTGATAGAAAGTCTGCTTGAACATTCTGGACCCCCGGAATGTAAACTGCCGAGATGTTGGCTAGGTTCTTCTGAGCCCAATTCATAATTGGATCCACCTCTCGGAGTAAGGACCAGCTGCGGGTTCCACCCTGCTTCCTTATGTAAGCAACAGCGGTTGGGTTGTCCAGCCTGAGCATCACAGAGGAGTCTGTCAATAAATGGCGGAAGGACTTGAGTGCCTGAAATGCAGCTCGCAACTCCAGTATATTGGATACAATTCCTCGAGAAGGTGTGCTCCACCTGCCTTGGGCTATTTCTGTCAAGCAGTGAGTGCCCCAGCCATGATTGCTGGCATCTGAGGTCATTATAACCCAAGTGATGGGATGGATCGAATGACAATTGCAGAGATTCTTCCCCTGAAGCCACCATAAAAGAGATTCTCTCATGGGTTGAGTGAGCATGATGCGTTGACTCTTGCTGGGAGAGTCCCATTGTTGGAGAAACCCTTTTTGGAATGGGCGAGAGTGCCACTGAGCCCACTTCACCATTGGAATGGTAGCGGTCATGGTGCCGATTACCTTCAAACATTGAAGAGCAGATAGGTGAGGAGCAGCGAGTGTTTCGTGCATCCTGTCCCGGACTGTAGTAATCTTCTCTTCGGGCAATGAAATGGTGCCTTCTATTGTGTTGAAGAGGGCGCCTAGAAACACCAGAGATTGTGTTGGAACAAGGTGACTCTTCTCTAAATTCAATAGCCACCCGAACTCTTGGAGAGTGGTAATTACTAGGTCTCTGTGTTCCAGGAGTTGAATTTTGTCCTGAGCAAGAAGTAAGAGATCATCCAGGTAATGATGAAGACGAACTCCTCTTACCCGAAGGAGAGCCACAACGGCTAACAGAACCTTGGAGAATTCCCGAGGTGATGTTGTGAGACCAAACGGTAGGCAGGTGAACTGTAAATGTTGATTGCCTACCGCAAAGCGGAGGTACTTTTGATAGTCTGTCGCCACTGGGATATGGAAGTATGCATCTTTCAGGTCTATCGACGCTAGCCAGTCTCCTGGATGGACCGACTGCTGGATTGTCAACAGTGACTCCATTTTGAATTTTTCTTTCCGAATGTATCGATTGAGATGAGTCAAGTCTATTACTGGTCTCCAGGTACCGTTCTTTTTTTGTACCAAGAACAAGGGGGAGTACATGCCCTCGCCTCGTTCGCCCTCTGGGACAGTAATGATTGCGCCTTGAGTTAATAAAGAGCTTACGTAAGCTAAAAGTATTTGCTTCTTCTCTTCTTGCTGTTGAAGACCCAGGTGTGGCCTGAGGAGACCGTCCTGATGGTCCAAAAGTCTTGAATTGAGGCCGCCCAAACATGCCGAAAGTGGAGGAGGCGAGCTCCCACCTGAAACGCTTGGGCGGGCCCAATTTCAAAAAGACTTAGTAGACTCCTGATTGTTAGAAGAAGGAGTACTCTTAGATTGCTTCTTGAAAGAAGACTGTCTGGATTTCCAGGACCTTGAAAATTCACGCCCAGGCCTGTAGCTGCGTGCTTCCCTAGCACGGTCCGTATTCTGTGCTCTGAAAAAAATGCGTTTCTGATTATATGAACGCCTATCTTGAGGGAGGAACCCCGATTTACCACCTGTGGCCCGAGAAATGGCACTATCAAGTTTATTGCCAAAGAGGGAGGAACCCTCAAAAGGAATGCGGCACCACGCCTGCTTTGAAGCTGGATCCGCCGACCAGGGGCGAAGCCATAAAGCACGGCGGGCAGTAACCGCTGACAACATTACCCGGGCTACTAGGCGAATAACATCGATAGAGGCCTCCCCCAGAAAAGCTGATGCCAATCTGATTTCCTGAATAGGAGAGTTCCTGGCCGATTCTTCAGAGATACTTCTGAGGGAGTCATTTACATTATCTGACCATGCCTCTAAGGCTTTTGAGATAGCCGCTAAAGCCAAAATTGGTTTACAGACTGATCCTGCTGTCAGGTAGATTCTCTTCAGGTCTGAATCAATCCGTCTCTCTAGAGGATCTTTGAAAGAAACTGTATCTTCCAAGGGAAGGGTTACATATCTCACCAGACGCATCAAAGCCGCATCGATCAATGGAGCAGAGTCGAGATGCTTCATGTCTTCCTCTTTAAAAGGATACAACTTTGCAATTTTTGACTGCATAGAGCTTTTCTTATCAGGTTTACCCCATTCTTCTGAGATAATTGCACCTATTTCTGTGACAAACGGAAAATAATGTCGCTCCTTATTGAGCTGTTTGAAAAGTTTCCTTTGTTTGGGAGGAGAGATAATAGGATCCTCCAAATTCAAAACTTCCTTGACTGCGTTCACTAAAGCAGGGACTAGGGTATAATCAAAGCCCATTCCTGTATTATCTGCTTCTGACCCACTCTCTGAGGGGGGAGCTGAAGGATGACTGGTTTGAGCGACTTCAAAAGTCTCATACGTTTGTACCTGATCCAACAAGGGAACCATTGGGTCTGGGGGGGAATCATGCTGCACTCTAGCATCTCTCTCCTGTAGCGACTTGTCCACGACCCGTTTAACCAAAGCTTCTAGGTGTTCATCTGCACCTTCCCTTTCATTGGCTGCCCTTGAAAAACAGCGATCGCAAAGGGACTTGCTAGCAGGTACTGGATGGAGCCTTGCATCCCCAACAACTTTTACCTGACCTCTTACTATGAGATGAGGGGAGGTCGGACGTGTTTCTACTGGAACGTCTAGATTTAGAAGAACTATGGTGTCTAGAAGGTGATTGCCGGTGGTGTGATTTGGAGGACCCGCTGCGACCGCGGGACTCTTTATGACGTTGGTCAGACCTAGGACGGCTGAGATAGAAGAAACAGAGAGAGACAAGCAAAGTCATGACAATGCCCTATACTCCACTCTCTTCCCCCCCAACAGGCAAAGAAAAAATATAGTTTTTCCTCCCTTACCTGCTGAGAGAGGGCTGGCCACTAAGAGGCAGTGAAGCATCCATCATAAAACAGACACACTGTAGGTGGGAGAGCCAAACATCAGAACTCAACGACTAATCATATGTTAAAATTCGACAGATCTAAGCAAACACTCACCTAGGGACATCTCTGTGAATGCACCGGGAACCGTCGTTTCGAACGATCGACCCAACTTCACAGATTTCCCCTGGCTTTTTTAAAACAGGCGTGCGTGACGACCCGTTCCACGCCAGACGCGGGCTCCGCGCGCATGCGCGAACTAAGCCTCGCTTTCATTCCCGGACCCGTCCGATCATGGAACGCAAACGGAAACCCGGAAGTAAGAGGGAGCGGCGGCTGGAACGCATGGGGAACCAGCCACACACTGGGCATGTATAGACCATACAAAAAGGAAACACAGAGAAAGCACAATACAACAAACAAAAACACTGCTGCCATGAAGTCGATACTCTTACCACCACCCACGATCGATTCGGCCAGGACACCGCGTCCATACACACACCGGACTTATTCAGCAGATAATGGCCACCTGCACATTGCTAGGTATCCAGGCCTGTGCGCGCTCATCTCTCCAGTGGAAGACACAATCCAGCTCTTCAGCGCTACTCTGCAATACACTCCATACCCTGCTTAACAGTCAAGGCTTAACAGAGGGATGAGACACCATCATTATCATCGGCCGATCTTGATCGTAGGAACAATCGTCTTCAGGTAGGAGAACCAAAACACATGGTCCTACGGAGGAGGACAAAAAAGGAACACGGGTCCTATTGGGTAGTTATGGAGGCGGAGCCTACCCACACGTATGCTGCCATGGAGCCAGTCAGGAAAAAAATGTTTTACTATGCAAAATTAAAAGGGCAGAAGATTTAATAGATGGAAAGTTGAAAAAATGACTGAAGGTCCGCTTTAAATTCGGTTGATTTGTTAAATTAGGACTCGGAATTTGTTTTACGTCTTTTTTGAATTTACGGATTTGTTTTTTTCCCCTCGATTTGAATAGTTCGAAACGATACATTTTAAATTGGTCGAATCGGAAACCTTTTTTTTTTTTATTTCGAATATGGCAAAGTAAACAAACAAAAGAAAAATCTTTATCAAATGATTACAAATACTCTTTAACCAACTGCTCACTGGGCACATAAACCCCCTTCCTGCCCAAGCGAAATTTCAGCTTCCGGCACTGCGTAGCTTTAACTGACAGATGCAAGGTCGTGTGACGTGGCTCCCAAACAAAATTGACGCCCTTTTTTCCCCACAAATAGAGCTTTTTTTTGGTGGTATTTGATCACCTCTGCGGTTTAAATTTTATGTGCTATAAACAAAAAAAGAGCAACAATTAAAAAAAAAAAAAAACCACAATATTTTTAACTTTTTGCTATAATAAATATCCCATTAAAAAAAAAAAATCGCAGTTTAGGCCGATACGTATTCTTTTGCATATTTTTGGTAAAAAAAAAAAATCGCAATAAGCGTATAGTGACTGGTTTGCGCAAAAGTTATAGCGCCTACAAAATAGGGGACATAATTATGATTTTTTTTCTGATTTTTTTTTCTAGTAATGGCGGGGATCTGCCATTTTTATTGGGACTGTGACATTATGGCGGACACATCGGACACTTTTGACACATTTTTGGGACCATTCACATTTATACTGCGATCAGTGCTATAAATATGCACTAATTACTGTATAAATGTGACTGGCAGGAAAGGGGTTAACACTAGGGGGCGAGGAAGGGGTTAAATGTGTTCCCTACTAGTGATTCTAACTGTGGGGGAAGGGGACTGGCTAGGGGAGGTGACTGATCTGTGTCCCTATGTACAAGGGACATAACATTGGTCTCCTCTCCCTGACAGGACGTGGATCTGTGTGTTTACACACACAGATCCACATCCTTGTCTGTGTAACGGCCGATCGCGGGTACCTGGCGGCACGCGCATTGGCACCGTAGTGTGCTCGCCGGCCCCCCCCCCAGTGGCCGGAGGAGCCAAGGACGTCCATAGACATTTGAGAGCCACCTTGTGGCCGTCTTTTGCCAATTGCCCAGATACCAAGTGGTTAAATAATCTTTGGCTTAACAAAAACTGCATTATTGTGAAATGGTACTCTAATAACACACAGCCTTTGATTTTAGCAATATGTGTACAGTTAGAATTTGAGTGGAGTTCGATGTAAAATTCTATTCGAATTTCAGTCCGAATTTACAAAATCCGAACAAATTTTATTTTGTTATTCGGAGCATTCTGTAAAATTTGTTTATATTGTAATTTTCGGTATTCAGATAAATCTGAATATTAATTTGGAACGAAACAAACCTCACATGTCTGTCAATATTTTTAGGTAATAAATGCAACATTTGCTCCATTCATTTAATGCAAGACACAAATATGAAGCAAAGACATGCAAGCTTGCTATTTTTATTGATTGCAAGCTATAGACATGTATATTAGGCTTTCTGCTTTCATTGATTGCAAGCTATAGACTTTTATTAAATGCAAGCAGTGAAAATGTAGATAATAAATGAAAATTTGCTGAATTCACTAAATACAAGACACAGATAAAGAGCATAGAGACGCAGGCTTGCTGCTCTTATTTATTGCAAGCTATAGACATGTATATCAGGCTTGCTGCTTTCATTGATTGCAAGCTATAGACATGTATATATCAGGCTTGCTGCTTTCATTGATTGCAAGCTATAGACTAGACGTGTGCATGACAAAAAAAATGTTGTTTAGGTAATCTATAAAGAGACAGAAATTGCCACTCTAGGCAAGTCTTGTTGGGTGCAAATCTTCTTCTCAGGAACTGAGGGTGCTAGCAATGCACATGGAAAATAAGAACAAAGATGATCAGGACAGCCGCACTCCAATCAGCAATATTTCTGGCTCCCAGGTGTCTTCTTAAAGAGAGTGCTCCTAATCTCAGCTTGTTACCTGTGTAAAAGACACCTGTCCACAGAAGCAATCGATCAATCAGATTCCAATTTCTCCACCGTGGCCAAAACCAAAGAGCTGTCCAAGGATGTCAGGGATAAGATTGTAGACCTACACAAGGCTGAAATGGGCTGCCAGACCATCGCCAAGCAGCTTGGTGAGAGGGAGACAGCAGTTGGTGCATTTATTTGCAAATGGAAGAAACTGAAAATAACTGTCAATCCCCCTCAGTCTGAGGCTCCATGCAAGATCTCACCTTGTGGAGTTTCAATGAACATAAGAGCGGTGAGGAATCAGCCCAGAACTACGCGGGAGAATCTTGTCAATGATCTCAAGGCAGCTGGGACCATAGTCACCAAGAAAACAATTGGTAACACACTACACCTTATAGAACTGAAATCCTGAAGCGCCCACAAGGTCCCCCTGCTCAAGAAAGCACATGTACAGGCCCAAAACAAAAACAGAGGTGGCGGCACTACCAGCACAAAAAATACAACTTTATAGGAAATCTATTAAAATCAAGGACACAATATGCACACACATCTCCTGTGGAAATCAGAAAACGTGTTTTACACAGCTGTGCTTAGTCATTGCACACTTCGTGTCACATGTACAGGCCCGTCTGAAGTTTGATAATGAACATCTGAATGATTAAGAAGAGAACTAGGTGAAAGTGTTGTGGTCAGATGAGACCAAAATCAAGCTCTTTGGCATCAACTCAACTCGCCGTGTTTGGAGGAGGAGGAATGCTGCCTATGTCCCCATGAAAACCATCCCCACCAAACATGGAGGTGGAAACCTTTTGCTTTGGGGGTGTTTTTCTGCTAAGGGTACAGGACAACTTTACCACATCAAAGGAACGATGGATGGGGCCATGTACTATCAAATCTTGGGTGAAAACCTCCTTCCCTCAGCCAGGGCATTGGAAATGGGTCATAGATGGGTATTTCAGCATCAAAATGACCCAAAACACACGGCCAAGACAAAAAAGTCAAATCCCATAGAAAATATGTGGAAGGGGCTGAAGGGTCAAGTTACCAAATGTCAGCCTCAAAACCTTAATGACTTAGAGAGGATCTGCAAAGAGGAGTAGGACAAAATCCCTCCTGAGATGTGTGAAAACTTGATGGCCAACTACTAGGGATGAGCCGAACACCCCTGGGTTCGGTTCACACCAGAACGTTCGAACGGACCGCGGGTTGGCACAAATCTTTCGAACCCCATTGAAGTCTATGGGACCCGAACGTTCGAATTCAAAAACGGTCATTTTAAAGACCAAAATCCAATTAAATGCTGGAAAACGTCATTCAGAAGCCGGGTCTTGCCCCAGGGAACATGTATCAATTGAAAAAATGTTTTTTAAAACGGCCGTTTTTTGCGGAGCAGCCATTTTAATGATGCTTAAAGTGAAAAATAAAATAAAAAACCCTTTAAATATCACACCTGCTGGGTGTCTATAGTAGTGGCACGTGTCTAGAGATGTCCCTGCACAACATGAAAGGACAAAAAAAAAAGTAATTAATGCTACTTGCGCAAGTTCTGTGTGGCAACATTATGTTGAATATTTTAGCGGTGGGGGGGCCATTATTGTTGTGAGAAAGAACATTTTTAGAAAAAAGGGCACCCCTCAAACATACTGTAATTGGAGCGCAACAAGGAGCCACGTGCAAAGTATTGCATCAAAAATTGTTATTAGGCGCCCCTGTTAAACAGGGGCAGAAAAATTGGGCCTTGGGCACAACACAACACTGCAACCCCTCACAATAACTCCAATTGGAGCGCAACAAGGAGCCACGTGCAAATTATTGCATCAAAAATTGGTATTAGGCACCCATGTTAAACAGGGGCAGAAAAATTGGGCCTTGGGCACAACACAACACTGCAACCCCTCACAATAACTCCAATTGGAGTGCAACAAGGAGCCACTTGCAAATTATTGCATCAAAAATTGTTATTAGGCGCCCCTGTTAAACAGGGGCAGAAAAATTGGGCCTTGGGCACAACACAACACTGCAACCCCTCACAATAACTCCAATTGGAGCGCAACAAGGAGCCACGTGCAAATTATTGCATCAAAAATTGGTATTAGGCACCCATGTTAAACAGGGGCAGAAAAATTGGGCCTTGGGCACAACACAACACTGCAACCCCTCACAATAACTCCAATTGGAGCGCAACAAGGAGCCACGTGCAAATTATTGCATCAAAAATTGTTATTAGGTGCCCCTGTTAAACAGGGGCAGAAAAATTGGGCCTTGGGGACACAACATTTCTTACTAGCTATCAGCAAGAAAAGTGAGGAGAAGGATATTCCATCAGCAGCATAAGAGGACAGTCACTCAGCATCAGCAGTCTAAAAGGGATCCGAAATTTCAACAAAAATATATTATTCATTAATATCAGCATCAGGTGCTTGGTAGCTGGTGTTGATCTAAGCCTGATTCATTTTGATGAAGGTCAGTCGATCAACAGAGCCGGTAGAGAGGCGCACCCTGTGATCAGTGACAAAGCCTCCAGCAGCACTGAATGTCCGTTCTGAAAGAACACTGGATGCAGGGCAAGCCAGTAGCTCAATTGCGTACTGGGCAAGCTCTGGCCAGTGATCCATCCTCAAGACCCAGTAAGCCAGAGGATTTTCGGTGGGGAAGGTGTCCAAGTCGGATCTTGCCCATAGGTATTCCCGGACCATGTAAAGCAGACGCTGACGATGGTTGCTGGAACCGGTCAGACCTTGGGGCTGCGGACTAAAAAACTGCCTGAACGCATCGGTCAGACGACCACCTTCTCCACCGCCCCTTCTGTGAGTCACCGAAGCCTCAGCAAGACGTTGTCCAGAGCCAGGTTTTGGTAATCCCCCCGGTTCTGGGAACGCATTGCACAGACCCTTCTGCAAGGCCTCCCGCAGAAGTTTCATCTTCTGCTCCCTCTGCGATGGCAACACAAGGTCCGCAACCTTACTTTTGTAACGTGGATCAAGGAGAGTCGCCAGCCAGTAATGATCCCTCTCCTTAATAGCACGTACACGAGGATCCTTACGCAGGCTTTGCAGAATCAGGGAGGCCATGCAGCGTAGGTTTGCAGAGTCATTCGGGGCACAGTCCTCTGGGTCACTGAGGACGACAGGATCCACAGGCACCTCATCCCAGCCACATAAAACTCCACGTGCTCCTTGGGACTGTAAATGATCCCTTGAAGACTGCTGCTGCTGAGTGCTAGGCTCCACCTCCATGCTGCTGATACAATCCTCCTCCTCCTCCTCTTCCTGTGTGCTGGGTGGGCAAGCAGGACCACTGTCTGGGTAAAGGGGGCCTTGAGAGGTAAGGAAGTCCTCCTCTTCCTCCCTCTGTTCTGCCTCAAGGGCCCTGTCCATTATTCCACGTAACGTGTGCTCCAACAGGTGAATAAGAGGGACAGTCTCACTGATGCATGCACTGTCACTGCTCACCATCCTCGTGGCCTCCTCAAATGGTGACAGGACAGTGCATGCATCCCTGATCAAGGCCCACTGGCGTGGGGAAAAAAACCAAGCTCCCCTGACCCAGTTCTGCTGCCATATTGGCACAGGTACTCATTGATGGCCCGCTGCTGCGTGTGCAGCCGCGGAAATGGCCAACGTTGAGTTCCATCTGGTGGGCATGTCACAAATTAGGCGGTTCTTGGGCAGGTTGTATTCCCTTTGGAGGTCAGTCAGCCGAGCAGTGGCATTATATGACCTCCGAAAATGCACACAGACTTTCCTGGCCTGCTTCAGGACATCCTGCAAGCCCGGGTACCTGCCCAAGAACTGCTGCACCACCAAATTGAGGACATGCGCAAAACAGGGCACGTGGATGAGTTTTCCCTGTCGCAGGGCAGAGAGGAGGTTGGTGCCATTATCGCTGACCACCATTCCAGGCTTCAGCTAGCGTGGCGTCAACCACCTCTCGGCCTGACCTTGCAGAGCTGACAAAACCTCTTCCCCAGTGTGGCTCCTGCGTCCTTCCCAGCTGCCAGCAGAATCACCCAATGCGCCGTAAAAAACAAGTAACGTCCCTGTCCATGCCTGCTGGACCATGAGTCAGCGGTAATATGCACCTTACCACTGACCGCCCTGTCCAGCGAGGCATGGACATTGCCTTCCACATGCCGGTAGAGAGCCGGAATAGCCTTCCGTGAGAAAAAGTGGCGTTTTGGTACTTGCCACTGAGGTACTGCACATTGCACAAACTCACGGAAGGGGGAAGAATCTACCAACTGATAAGGTAGCAGTTGAAGTGCTAGCAATTTCGCTAAGCTAGCATTCAACTGCTGGGCATGTGGATGGCTGGGATTGTACTTCTTTCGGCGCTG
The DNA here is from genome assembly GCA_029574335.1 of Rana kukunoris. NCBI lineage: Eukaryota > Metazoa > Chordata > Amphibia > Anura > Ranidae > Rana > Rana kukunoris. The sequence continues at coordinate 24,488,596 of CM056058.1, forward strand.
CAGCAGCTGGGGCAGGGAAATTTGCCTGGTACTATCAGTAGATTGACCGCTACTACTAGCTTGTGACACACCTATTTCTACACCTTCACTGCAGGCTTTAGAGAGGACTGGGGGTCTACTGGGGTTGGAGGTCCCAGAAGGTCAAGGGGGGGTACACTTTTTTCTTTGGTGTGGGTCTTTCTGGTGTGCTTGCCAACGAGCTGGACAAGCATGTGGTACCCAGGCGGTTGATGTTTTGGCCACGCGAGATACGCTTGCGACATAAGTTGCAAATAGCAAAGGTACGATCTTGTGGACATATTTAAAAAAAGGCCCACACCAAAGAACTTTTGCTGTACCGGTCAGACACAGCAGCGCCATGCACAAGCGCCATAGATGTGCGCTGTAATGCAGTGGGTGTGACCTTAAGCTGACCCTTGGAGGGCATCCTGCCTCTTTGGAGATGTGCCTGTGCCTCCTCCTCCTCCTCCTCTCTCCTATCAGGCACCCAGGTACAGTCAGTGACCTCATCATCCCCTCCCTCCTCATCACTGTCAACCACCTGGCAGTATGCTCCAGCTGGGGGAACATCCTCACTGACAAATTGCTGTCCCTCTCGGCCACCCCCTCTCCCTGGGCTCACATTATTGCCTTCCTCTATCAGTGTTCCGTCATCGGAGTCTTCTAAACGCTGCGCATCTTCCTGTAGCATGTACCCAACACTGTGTTGAAACAGTTTGGGGGACTCCTCAGGAGGACATGGTGGTACTAGGGAAGTATTGTGTGAAGCCATCGTGCAGAGGGAAGAGGATGCCTTGGCAGCTGCTTTGCCAGAAAAACTTCGATCAGTCTGTGTGAGAGAGGATGAGGAGGATGAGGACGGCTTGGTCATCCACTCTACTAATTCCTCTGCATGTTGAGGTTCAACACGGCCAGCTCCCAAAAAGAAGGACGAGCGGCCACGGCCACGGCCACGTGCTGAAGAGGATGCACCACATCCACTACCAGCGTTACCTCTACATGCAGAGCCTGCTTGCCCTTGTGACTCTCTGCCTCTCTTTGTTCTCCTTCCAGACATATTGAAGAGCTCAGGTGGTATGTAACAGCACAAGTGGAGTGACACGAAATGCGCTCAGGTGGTATATACCAGCACAGGTACAGTGACACTAACTGAGCTCAGGTGGTATATAGCAGCACAGGTACAGTGACACTAACTGAGCTCAGGTGGTATATAGCAGCACACGTGCGGTCACACTAACTGTGCTCAGGTGGTATATACCAGCACAGGAACAGTGACACTAACAGTGCTCAGGTGGTATATACCAGCACACGTACAGTGGCACTAACTGTGCTCAGGTGGTATATAGGAGCACACAAACAGTGGCACTATCTGTGCTCAGGTGGTATATACCAGCACAAGAACAGTGACACTAACAGTGCTCAGGTGGTATATACCAGCACACGTACAGTGGCACTAACTCTGCTCAGGTGGTATATAGGAGCACACAAACAGTGGCACTATCTGTGCTCAGGTGGTATATAGGAGCACACGTACAGTGGCACTATCTGTGCTCAGGTGGTATATAGGAGCACACGTACAGTGGCACTATCTGTGCTCAGGTGGTATATACCAGCACACGTACAGTGGTACTAACTGTGCTCAGGTGGTATATAGGAGCACACGTACAGTGGCACTATCTGTGCTCAGGTGGTATATACCAGCACACGTACAGTGGCACTAACTGTGCTCAGGTGGTATATAGGAGCACACGTACAGTGCCACTAACTGCGCTCAGGTGGTATATACCAGCACACGTACGCTGACCACAAATGCGCTCAGGTGGTATGTCACAGCACACGTACGGTGACCCCAAATGCGCTCAGGTGGTATGTCACAGCACACGTACGGTGACCCCAAATGCGCTCAGGTGGTATGTCACAGCACACGTACAGTGACCCCCAAATGCGCTCAGGTGGTATGTCACAGCACACGTACGGTGACCCCAAATGCGCTCAGGTGGTATTAAACAGCACACGCACAGTCAGAGCGACTGCCTTTCTGTGCAATTCAATAGCCCACTTGCATTAACAGCAACTGCCTTTCTGTGCAAATAAATAGCACACGTGCAGTAACGGTTAATGCGTCTATGTGCAATTAACTAACATGTGTACACTAACACGTTAGAGCATCAAGCACAATCTCCTGCCTGACAGATACTAATAGCAGAACTAGCTAAGCTATACAGTTTATAAATATATTGACAACTCCTAGGGATGTCAATATATTCTCTACAATCTGTACATTTAACTATACTAACTAGTAGCCTCCCTGATCTATCTATCTATCTATCTATCTATCTATCTATCTGAAAAGACACTGTGGGCCAGATTCAGGTAGTCCAGAGCATCTTTGCTCTGGAGTAACGCTTCTCATTTGCGTTGCGCTGCCGAAATTTTAGGAGCAAGTGCTGTCATTCACGAAGCACTTGCTCCTAAAGTTGCGGCAGCGCATCACAAATGAGCCGGCGGAATTCAAATTTAGCGGGTACGGGGCGTGTAGTATGCTAACTACGCGCGATCCCGCCGCCAACGTACTGCGCATGCGTCGAGTGTCAAAACATCCCCGTGCGCATGCTCCAAAATCTGTGAATGAACGTCAATGACGTCACATTCCCATTCATGACCGTTTTACGCAAGCGACGTTTTTTTTTTTTTTCCCGACGCGATGACGACGCCTATACCTAACATAGGATACTCCAACCCCATGTAGGTATATCTATGCGCCGCGTATCCCGTCCGGAAACGTCGTATCGTCATTGCGTCGCGCCGGATTTCGATCGTGAATTGCCGATTTCCGCTCATTAACATATTTTTTGAGCGTAAATCGGCGGGAACGCCCCCGGCGCCATTTTTAAGTTGAAGTAACGATGCGATGGCGAAACTCAGTTACGCTGCTCGCATCGGAACTTCAACCCGGCGTTTCTTGTTTTCTGGTTACAGAAAACAGAAACGCCGGCTCAAAGTCACAGTTAGGCTGGCGGATCACTCGATCCGCCAGCGTAACTGTTCCTGAATCTGACCCTGTGTCTCTATCTATCTCTCTCTCTCTAACTCACTGTCTGTCTAACTTGTCTGTAAGGCAAGCCGGAACACACTACACGAGGCCGCCCGGGAGGCGGCCTTTTATAGTGTGGGGCATGTGCTAAAGCCCTGAGCCCTAATTGGCCAAAGCACCCTGGCTTTGGCCAATTCGTTCTCTTCGTTTTTTGGGCGCTGTGATTGGCCAAGCATGCGGGGTCATGGTGCATGCTTGGCCAATCATCAGCGCGCAACGCCGCAGTGAATTATGGGCCGTTGCGCGTCATGCGAATTTTGGCGCGAAGAACCATATTTGTTCGTTTTCGACGAACGATCGAACGGCCGATGTTCGATGCGAACTTGAGTTTGCATCGAATGCGAAGCTCATCCCTACCAACTACAAGAAACGTCTGACATCTGTGTTTTCCAACAAGTGGTTTGCCACCAAGTACTAAGTCATGTTTAGTGAAGTGGTCAAATATTTATTTCACTCATTAAAATGCAAATCAATTTATAACTTTTTTTGAAACTTTTTCGATTGTTTTGTTGTTGTTCCATCTCACTGTTAAAATAAATCTACCATTAAAATTATAGACTGATAATTTCTTTGTCAGTGGGCAAACGTACAAAATCAGCAGGGGATCAAATACTTTCCCCCTCACTCTATGTACAGTTGTGCTCATAAGTTTACATACCCTGGCAGAATTTATGATTTCTTGGCCATTTTTCAGAGAATATGAATGATAACACAAAAACTTTTCTTTAACTCATGGTTAGTGTTTGGCTGAAGCCATTTATTATCAATCAACTGTGTTAACTCTTTTAAAATTATAATGACAACAGAAACTTCCCAAATGACCCTGTTCAAAACCCTAGTAATTTTGGCCTGATAACATGCACACAAGTTGATACAAAGGGGTTTGAATGGCTATTAAAGGTAACCTCACCTGTGATCTGTTTGCTTGTAATTAGTGTGTGTGTATTAAAGGTCAATGAGTTTCTGGACTCATAACAGATCCTTGCATCTTTCATCCAGTACTGCACTAACATTTCTGGAGTCATAAGGAAAGCAAAATAATTGTCAAAGGATCTGCAGGAAAAGGTAGTTGAACTGTATAAAACAGGAAAGGGATATAAAAAAGATATCCAAGTAATTCAGAATGCCAATAGGCAGTGTTTAAATTCTAATGAAAAAGTGGAAAATGAGGTTCTGTTGAAACCAAACCACGGTCAGGTAAGACCAACTGAAAGTTTCAGGCACAACTGCCAGGAAAATTGTTTGGGATGCAAAGAAAAACCCACAAATCAGATGAAATATAGGACTCTCTATAAACATGTGGTGTGGCTGTTTAAAGATGCACAATAAGCAGGCACTTGAAGAAAGATGGGCTGCATGGTTGAGTCACCAGAAGAAAGCCATTACTATGCAAATGCCACAAAGTATCCCACTTACACTATGCCAAACAGCACAGAGATAAGCCTCAAATCTTCTGGCACAAAGTCATTTGGAGTGGTGAGATCAAAATTTAGCTTTTTGGCCAATAAACGTTACATTTTGAGAGAAGTCAACAAGGCCTATAATGAAAGGTACACCATTTCTACTGTGAAACACGGAGGTGGATCACTGATGTTTTGGGGATGTGTGAGCTACAAAGGCACAGGAAATTTGGTCAAAATTGATGGCAAGATGAAAGCAGTACGTTATCAAAAAATACTGGAGAACATTTGCATTTGTAGCAGAATCTCTTACCTCTTCCAGTCTGAGAAACTTCAAGACCAAAGATAACTGACACCCTTTAAAGTGGTTGTAAACCCACTTTGCTAAAAAATAAAAAAATCTAACACCTGCAAGATTAAGGCATTATGAGCTAGTATGCATATGTAATACTCACCTGGGCTCGAAGTCCCCAATGTGGTGCCCGACACGGCATCGGCCGGCGACATGTCATCCCAGGAATACTTCCAGGTATTGCAGCTTCCCCACTGTGATTGGCTGGAGCCACGATGACGTCACTCCTGCTCATGCGCGCAGGACCCGCCGTTAACGGCACAGTCACTGAAAGCAACGGCACGTACGTGCCATTTTTTCAGTGCACATGTGCCGATTACATTGCCGTTCAGGTTTAGGAGATATGCAGGGTATAGCATAAAGTGTGTTGTAAGGGTTTACAACCACTTTAATATGTGGTGTGGTGCAAGGTGGTAAAAGTCATTGAGCGCCAGACACTTCTTGGATGTATGGTAGTTAAAACATATATATCAAGGGCACTCCGAATGTCAGCACCAGGCAGATAATGTCTACATTGGAAAAGGGTATTCAGGTGATGTGATCTTCAAACACTTCAGGCCGCACTCAAAGAGGAAAGCAACCTCTAATGCAAAACAGATAAAAGAAAAAGGTGCCTCTAAGTGCAGAATTAAAACTTTTAATATCCCCAAAAAGGATTAAACACACTTACAGAATTGTAGGTAAAGCGGGGCATGTCATGAATGTATATGATAGGTGATCTGGCATCAGGAAGGTCCCAGTATGTTGCAGCTTGCAGCAGAAAATCCCAGGATAACAGGCAGATGGACGCCCCAGGCTCTGGGAACACAGGTGAAGCAGTCGCACCGTCTGAATCAGCATTTTGATGACCTATTTCCTCTTTGTGGTCCATGCTGGTTGTTGTTCCCTTCTGCTGGCATCATTTCTGGGATTCCTGCTCCATGCTGATTCAGATGGTGCGACTGCTTCACCTGTGTTCCCAGAGCCTGGGGCATCCATCTGCCTGTTATCCTTCGATTTTCTGCTGCAAGCTGCAACATACTGGGACCTTCCTGATGCCGGATCATCTATTATATACATTCATGGCATGCCCCCCTTTACCTACGATTCTGTAAGTGTTTTTAATCCTTTTTGGGGATATTAAAATTTGTATTCTGCATTTAGAGGCGCTTTTTTCTTTTAAAGCTTCTTGGATGTAAAAGAGGTTTTATTTCTTTGACAGTCCTTTTTATGTTTTGCAAGGGAAAGAGGGCCAGGACACCCTTAAAGGGACACTAAAGTCAGGTTGTTTTAAAAAAAAAAAAATAACAAATATGTTATACTTACCTCCACTGTGCAGTTCGTTTTGCACAGAGTGGCCCGGAAAGCTGTCTTCTGGGGTCCCTCGGCGGCTGTCTGGGCTCCTCCTCGCAAAAGCTTTCCATCTTCATGCGAGGGCGCTCGCACGGTGGAAAGCTTTTGCGAGGGCGCTCCCGTGATACAGCGGTGGCCATAGCCGCCGACTGTATCACTCGGCCCCGCCCCCGGCGCGCCGCGTCATCCGCTGTGATTGACAGCAGCGCCAGCCAATGGCTGCGCTGCTCTCAATCTGCCCAGCCTAGCCAATCAACAGCCAGGCTGGGAACCGAAGAGGATGACGTGGACGCGCCAGGGAGTTTCGAACGGTAAGGTAAGTAAACAGGGGCTCGGGGGGGGGGGGCGGTGCTGTCAGATGTTTTTTTACCTTAATGCATAGGATGCATTAAGGTAAAAAAACTTTTACCTTTACACCCCCTTTAAAGGGGGGCGGAGCCAAGTGATACAGTCGGCTATGGTCGACGCTGTATCACGGGAGCACACTCGCAAAAGCTTTTTGTGACTTTAGTGTTCCTTTATATAGTTGCAATTTCAATTGGCTGACTCAGAGACTTCAACAGCAAGGTGCCACTTCTGCATGTGCCGAATTGCTGTCTCCTACGGTAACAGTACTTAAAAACAGTTCCTAACTCAAAGTAACAGGTTTCTCAGCTGTACTACAACTTCTCCTTGTAGTTCTTCAGCCCCCCTGAGCTCCTGATCTTTCACTGGACCCTCTGATTCACTACTCTGAATCCTGTAAGCTCCTTAAGGCTTTTGGGTGTTATCTCCCTCAAGCGTCACCCACGCTTCCCTGCTGGGTCCCTGGCTTGGTACTTCGGATACCTTCAAGCTTCTCCCCTGCTGACCGGCTCGGTCCCTGGCTTGGCACCCAATGCTTCTCTGCAATCGTCCGGTGGTTGGGTCCTTGACTTGATCACCGCCTGAAGTTTGTTGATTCTCCACCATGCCCGTTCATTGAGAAGACTGCTCCGGTGCTTGCTTTAGTTACTCACCGTGGTCCCTGGTAAAGGAGATTGGCCCCTTTGTGGCGAAAACTTTCCTTCTACCACTGAAAGGTTCTCCGGCCAGCACTTATGGCACTTATGGCTGGACTGCAAGCCGCAGTCCCAACCCTGCGTTGCCCTCTTACTTCAGGATAGGCCCTCACACAGCGTGGCAACCTGATGCCCCTTGAATAGGCCCAATCTCCAGCCTAGCAGCCCAGGACAAACAACACATGTCCACCCAGACAGCAGTCTGGGTGGCACATAAGAACATGGATCACCTAACCTCCCACGAATATAGAGGCTCTCCCAGCAGGCCAAGGGATTCAACAAAATCTCTGACCATTGGCTGAGATACCCCACATACCCATAACCTGACCTTGAGTTGTCCTTCTCAATACCTCCAAGTGCCCGGCCACCTAGTGGTAGAAGAAGAAAGTACAACCAGGCAAAACTGAGGGGGAAATCAAAGGAAATCAAAGGATCCCTAGCAATCAACTACAGTAGTTACTCCTGATAAAGGACTTAGCGAGGAGCTCCCTAACCAAACCCCAGGGTGCTACACATTCATTAGCCAGGAAGCTGCGCATGGGATGTACACTGTCAACATGACAATGATTCAAAACACAAGACCAAGTTGACCTGTCATTGGCTACAGCAGAATAAAGTGAAGGTTTTGGAGTGGCGATCTCAGTCTCCTGACCTCAATATCATTGGGCCACTCTGAGAAGATCTTAAACTTGCATTTAATGCAAGACAGCCCAAGAATTTACAAGAACTGGAGGCTTGCCAAGAGGAATGGACAGCTTCACCATCTGAGAAGATAAAGAGCCTCATCCACAAATACCACAAAAGACTTCAAGCTGTCATTGATGTTAAAAGGGGCAATATACGGTATTAAAAACTGGGGTATGTAAACTTTTGATCAGGGTCATTTGGGTAGTTTCTGTTGCTATTATGATTTAAAAAGAGTAAACACAGTTGATTGATAATAAATGGCTTCATCCAAACACTAACCATGAGTGAAAGAAAAGTTTTTGTGTTATCATTCAAATTCTCTAAAAATTGGCCAAGAAATCATCAATTCTGCCAGGGTATGTAAACGTATGAGCACAGCTGTATATCAGGCTTGCTGCTTTCTTTGATCCAAAGGCATAGACTTTTGTTGAATACAAGCTGTCAACATTTAGGTCAGCCTTTTTCAATCAGGGTGCCTTGAGGTTTCTTCAGGGGGGTCTTGGCAAAATGGCCAAAAACTGTATACAAACCGGCATGTGGCCAGCGGCTCTATAGCCAGGGCAAACAACAGGGACGACAATGGGCACCCTGCCGTGTGCCACAAGCTATGTCAAACGGATCCATAATAGTGTTATTAACCTAAGCCTAGCCCATGGATCAGGGTATAGTATTTGGACCCAATTTATAAATCTAGGACCGTACCCCAGCCGCCCAAGGACCGCCATGAGATATGGCCATCCAATAAACTCAAACGCCTTATGCGTATCCAGGGACACCACCACCCGAGTGTCTGGTTTGGGTCCCTCAGATTGCACAATGGTGAAGAGGCGGAGCCTGTTTATGGCCATCAACCTCTCAGGTATGAAACCTGTCTGATCCTGGTGGATAAAGGAGGCAATCATCTTATTTAATCGTTTGGCCAGCAACTAAGCTAATATTTTTGCATCTACATTAATTAGGGATATCGGGCTATATGATTCGCATAGATCATGGTCCTTGTGCGGCTTAGGAATCAGCACTATAAGTCCCTCTCTAAGACTCAGGAAGTATACCCCTATCATAGGCATCCACATACATTTTAAGCAGTTGGGGGGCCAGACTTTCTGTATACTTGCCGTACGATTCTGCTGGAAAACCATCCATTTCCACAAAGGCATTAGCTATGTCCGTTTGTGACGTACAAAGTTTCATCTGAGCATCATAAATACGTGGGATAGAGGTTGGTGCCTGGAATGAGTGGGCCAGATAAGCCAGCAACCTACTATTATTATCTCCGAATTCAAAGACACGCTGAGCTTGATAAAGCAATTTTTTTGGTGTTTATTCTACTAGAACTAGATCTAATTTGCGTATACTCTCTCTCTGTATCCTATGGGTTTCTGGGTTAGGGTTTTTAATGTAATCCACCACAGCCTCTGTAGCTAACTGTTCTGATTCTCTGACCTTCCACTCTCTATCAGATTGGAACTGTTTAATTTCTCCCTTGACAGATCTCCTGAGTGTGGCCTTAAACGCATCCCAGGTGACCTTCCGTGTATGCTCCAGCCAGAAGTTATTAATAGACGTTGCAGTGGATCTCTCAAAACACTCCTCCTTGAGCAACAAGGGGCTCAACCTCCACAAAGCATACCTACGGAGTTTCTCCATGTCAATAGTGATAAGCAGGGGGGAATGGTCCGAGATGGCTCTCGGCAAGTATTAAACTCCCACTATTCGTGGCAGAAGTGCCCTGGACACAAAGCACATCTCTAACCTAGATAGGGTATTAAATGTGGAGGAGAAGCAAGAATAAGCTTGACATGCGGGTGTTTCCACCTCCAAGCCTCCTCTAAATCATATTGCTTCACACAGGGTCCTAAGAGGGATCCTCTCACAGCCCCATCCTGAACCTATCCTTGTCAGGAGACAGCACTGCATTCAGATCCCCCGCTAAAAAAATAGGTCACTCCGCCACCTGAAGCACCTCAGCCATCACTGCATCCCACACCCCCACCGTAAATGGGGGGGGGGGGTGTATGTAATCTGCTACAAAGGTATATGGTTGGTTATGAATAATCAGCACCAGGGCCACAAATCTACCAAGGAGGTCCAATTTCACTGACTTGGTTGTGAACAGTAAAGATTTGGAAATAAGAACCAATACCCCCTGTTATAAGTTGAATATGAGGAGTGGAATGCTCTACTTACAAAAGCCCTATGAAGTTCCAGGGTCTTGGAACCCAAAAGATGCAATACCTGGAGGAATATAACATGTGGTTTACGCTTTAGGATATATTTAAAGACCAGAGCTCTCTTAATCTTAGAATTAAGCCCTCGCACATTCCAGGACAATAGTTTAAGGGTCTGAATTGGGGTAACCAGGAATAAATTGATCTAGAGGATTGTGCATATTGCCCCCCCCCCCCCCGATGAAAACAAGGTGTATACTGTAACAGCATTGATATAGAAAGTGTAACATCAGAACATACATTTACAGGGCATCTCCATATTCATTCAACTGGACATGATGCAGGCCATACAAATAAAACCGAGGGCCTAAGCCCTCGTACTATGGAGAAAAAAAAGAAAGAAACCTTCCTGGATCCCAAACTGAGGATCCCAACAACCATTACCCCCACCCTGCCTGCAGCCCCAAACATCCCACAGGTTTCCTCCCAAAACATCAAACAGCAAAAGTCTCCCTAAAAGGGAATAGCCTTCCTGCCCCAGCCGGACAGGAAGATTAGGAGTAAGTATGTGAGTTCAAACAGAGCATAAACAGGACCGTAGTGAATGAAGGCCCTTCAGCACTGTCCCTGCAGGACTTGAGGTTTGCAGGATCTCTCAGGCCGGGGAAGGTCATCCAGGGAAAACAGTAAAAAACAATCACTTGCCTGTGTTTTATGAGGCATCATAGTTACAATCGCCTGGGGGGTCCCCCCCAGACTCATTAGGGAACATACTCGACAGATGGATACCCAGAGTCCTTATCCATGTCCCAGTGTCTCCAGCCATTGATTTGTCTCCTTAGGTGACAGGAAGAACTGTGTCTGCCCCTTATGCACAACTCGGAGCTTAGCTGGGTAAAGCATACTGTATGGTAGGCTGCATTCTCTCAGGCGCTGCTTCACACTCTAGAATGCGGAAAGATCGAAATACGGTTGTTGTTATACAACAATTCAGGTAGGTTGCGGGCTTTACGCAGAATAGTCTCCTTATCTCTGAAGTATAGGAAGCGGGCCAGCATGGGTCTAGGAAATCTGCCCGGAGGCTGTGCTCTCAAGGGGACCATATGCACCCTCTCAATGGCAAACAGATGAGAGAAGTTGTCATCACTAAAGATTTGCTTGAGCCACGACAGCAGTAATTCCTCAGGATTCTTCCCCTCTGACCCCTTCCGGAATCCTATGAACCTGAGGTTGTTCCTTCGAAGTCTGTCCTCAATATCCCCCAACTCGGCCTCCTGGGACTTGTGGTCCGCCGCCATATCTCTCACCTGCGCCATCAGGGGGTTGAGATCGTCCTCCACCGTACTTATGTGTTGTTCAGTCTGCGTGACCCTCTGGACATCATCCTTAAGATAGCAAAGTCCACCCTGATAGTTTCAATCTGTGTGGACAGGGCAGTATGGCAGCTCTTAATAGTGTCCATAATCTGCAGCAGCGTTGGCTCTCCTGCCTGTGTACCAGAGCCATTCTCCCCCGAATCAGACTGGGGAGAAGGCAGGAGAGACGCCAGAGGATCAGCCGGATCTGGCCAGTCATTATCCCCCTCGGTCCACCTGCGGTCTGGAGGAACAGATGAGGCATGCCGGTCCGTCCCCTCGTGGGCGCCATTTTGGGGCCTCGGTGGCAAACTTAGCCAGCTTCTCTGTGGGTGTAGGCTCCACACCCTATCAATTCGGGTCAGTGAATATGCCAAAAATTTAAGCCTGGGATCCATCAGGATAATGCATGATAAGTACACGGTTGGAGCTCTGGGAAGAAGTGTCCTCATATACCGGAATTTGGTCATGCCCCCCGTCCATAATTTTTAAATGGTGCCTTGACTGAAAAAAAGTTGGGAAACACTGATTTAGGGAATAGTTGCTCCATTCATTGAATGCAAGATACAGATAAGGAGCAAAAAGATGCAAGCATGATACTTTCATTGATTGCAAGCTATAAGTGTGTATATCAGGCTTGCTGCTTTGAATGCAAACACAGATATGTTATGTAACTTGCTACTTTTATTGAATGCAAGCTGTAAATATGTAGCTAAAAGGCGAAACATTTGCTCCATTAATTGAATGCAAGACACAGATTTAGGCTCCATTCACACCTAGGCGTTTTTACGCCTGAAGCGTGACGCTACAATACGCCGGAGGGTCGAATTTACATTGTTCTCTATAGAGACTGTTCACATCTCCTAACGCAGAACGCCGTACGTCGATAGAACGTCAAACGCTGAATTTCAAACAAGTCCCGGACCCCTTTTCGACGCGCGTATCGGGCGGCTTCGGCGTTCCGCATAGCCGACAGTACAACGTAAAAAAACCAAGTTGTCAATATTTAGGAAATAGATGCAACAATTGCTACATTCATTTAATGCAAGACACAGATAAAAAGCAAAGACATGCAGGCTGCTACTTTCATTGATTGCAAGCTATAAGTATGCATATCAGGTCTGCTGCTTTCATTGATTGCATGATATAGATTTTTATTAAATGCAAGCTGTAATAGATGCAACATTTTCTCCATTCATTGAACGCAAGATACAGATAAGGAGCAAAGAGATGCAGGCTTGCTACTCTCATTGATTGCAAGCTATAAGTATGTATATCCGGCTTCCTGCTTTGATTAGATGCAAGACACAAATATGTTTATAAAGAGATGCAACTTGCTACTTTTATTGAATGCAAACTTTAAATATGTAGCTAAAAGCTGAAACATTTGCTCCATTCATTGAATGCAAGACATAGAATATGGAGCAAAGACATGCAAGATTTTTGTCGATTGCAAGCTATAGATCTGTATTTCAGGCTTGCTGCTTTCATTAATTGCAAGCTATAGACTTTTATTGAATGCAAGCTGTCAATAAGTAGCTAAAAGTTGCAACATTTGCACCGTTTACTGAATTCAAGGTACAGATGAGGAGCAAAGGGATACAGGCTGGAAACCTTTTTATTGATCGCAAGCTATAAGTATGTATATCTGGCTTGCTGCATTCATTGATTGAAAGCAAATTGTCAATATGTAGGTAATGCAACATTTGCTCTGTTCACTGAATGCAGGCATAAGTATATATCAGGCTTATTCTGTTGAGTGCAAGACACAAATGCAACTTGGAATATTAGTTATAAATATGTAGCTGATATCAGGCTTGCTACTTTAACCACTTGCTAACTGGGCACATATACCCCCTTCCTGACCAGGTGAAATTTCGCACAGAAGTTCCCCGCTGCGCGCTCGGGAGCGTGCGCGGGGAACAAGGAAAGGGGCGGACGTCAAAAGACGGGGTCCCAGAGATTCAGAGCCACCCTGCGGCCGTACATAGTCATACGGCCGTCGGGAAGTGGTTAATTGAATAGAAGATACAGTCACAGTGCCTTGCAAGAGTATTCACCCCCTTGGAATTTTCCGTGTTTTGTTGCTTCACAACCTGGAATTAACATGGATTGTTTGATGATTTGCATCATTTAATTTACAGAACATGCCCACAAGATGTTTTTTTTTATTGTGAAGCAAACAACAAATAGGACAAAATAACAGAAAAAGTCAATGTGCATAACTATTTACCCCCCTAAAATCAATATTTTGTAGAGCCACCTTTTGCGGCTTTCACAGCTCCAAGCCGCTTCGGTTAAGTCTCTATGAGCTTGCTACATCTTACCACTGGGATTTTTGACCATTCCTCCTTGCAAAACTGCTCCAGCTCCTTCAAAGTTGGATGATTTGCGCTTGTGATCAGCAATCTTCAAAGGGATGTTCCCTGTATTTAGCACAATCCCTCTTTCCCTCAACTCTGACCAGTTTCCCAGTCCTGACTGATAAATAACATCCCCACAGCTTGATGCTGCCACCACCATGTTTCACAGTGGGGATGGTGTTCTTTGGGTGATGTGATATCACAACAACAAACAATTGAATCAAGTGCTGTTCAGAAGTGATGTGATATGTTGGGTTTACACCAGACATAGCGTTTTCTTTGATGGCCAAAAAGTTTAAATTTAGTCTCTTCAGAGCACCTTCCTCTGTACATTTGATTAGTCTGCCACATGCATTTTCACAAACTCAAAACGTGCCATTTTGTTTTGTTTTTTGCTGAAAGTAATGGATTCGTTCTAGATTGTAAGCTCTTACGAGCAGGGCCCTCTGATCCCTCCTGTATTGATTTGTATTGTGAATGTACTGTCTTCCCTGATGTAAAGCGCTGCGCAAACTGTTGGCGCTATATAAATCCTGTATAATAATAATAATAATTTCTTCTGGCCACTCTGCCATAAAGCCCAACTCTATGGAGCGTACTGCTTATTGTCATCCTATTTACAGATACTCCAGTCTCTGCTGTGGAACTCTGCAGCTCCTCCAGGGTTACCTTAGGTCTCTGTGCTGCCTCTCTGATTAATGCCCTCCTTGCCCGGTCCGTGAGTTTTAGTGAATGGCCATGTCTTGGCAGGTTTGCTGTTGTGTCATGTTCTTTCCATTTGGTTATGATAGATTTGATGGGGCTCCTAGGGATCTTCAAAGATTTGGATTTTTTTTTATAACCTAACCCTGACTTGTACTTCTCAACAACATTGTCCCTTACTTGTTTGGACAGTTCCTTGGTCTTTATGGAAGTATTTGGTTAGTGGTGCCTCTTGCTTAGCTGGGGCCTTTCAAAAAGGTGTGTATATGTAATGACAGATCATGTGACACTTAGATTGCACACAGGTGGAAATCATTTCACTTATTATGTGACTTCTGAAGGTAATTGATTGCACCAGAGCTTTCAATGGGCAAAGGGGGTGAATACATACACACATGCTAATTATCATTTTTTTATCTCTGAAAAATTGTTTTATGTATATATTTTTCTAATTTTACTTCACCAACTTAGATTATTGTGTTCTGATCAATCACATATAATTTAGATTAAAAAACATTGAACTAAAGGCTGTAATCTAAAACAAAATAGGTAAAAAGCCAAGGGGGCGAATACTTTTGCAAGGTACTGTATGTAGCAAAAAGATGCAACTTGCTACTTTTATTGAATACATCTGTAAATATGTAGCTAATAAATTTAACATTTGCTCCATTCATTTAATGCACAGTACAGACAAGTAGCTAAAAAAAGGTAATTGGTTCCTGTCTGAATTTGCTCTAGTATGTATGAATATGGCAGCCAGTAGATTTAGAGTTAAACCACATACACATCAGCCGGTTCAGTTAACATACATACCATGTGTAAGCCAGCTGCTGTAGCGATGCAGAAACCAGTGCGATTCCAGCGCTGGTTCCCGCATCGCATCTCTCTCACAGGCAGTTCACAATGCCCTCTGCGAACCACTGCAGGTGTCAATACAATGTAAATGGCACCCCCAGATCGGTTCACAGATTTCAGTGCACACTGTGGATCCGGACAAGAATCAGATTGCATGGGTGAGAACACACATGTGATCCTATTCCAGTGTGTGGAATCCAGTGTGTGAGTTCAGCCATACAAATTGTATGGCTGACCTCACATTGCACAGACATCGCATGTGATCAGCAGTGCAGTGCGGGTGTGAATCACATACAATGGGCCAGATTCAGAAAGACTTACGACGGCGTATCTCCAGATACGCCGTCGTAAGTCCGAATGAGCGCCGTCGTATCTCAGGGCCTGATTCAAAGAATCAGGTACGCCGGTATATAGCTAATATACGAGCGGCGTAAGTCTCTTAGGCCGTCGTATCTTATTTGCATATTTACACTGGCCGCTAGGTGGCCCTTCCATCGATTTACGCATCGAATATGTAAATTAGGTAGATACGCCGATTCACAAACGTAGTTGCGGCCGGCGCATCTATTTTTGTCGTTTACGTAAGGCGTCGGACCGGCATAAAGTTACCCCTGCTATATGAGGCGCAGGCAATGTTAAGTATGGACATCGGAACAGCGTCGTATTGTACGTCGTTTGCGTAAGCCGAATCAGAATGGGGCTGGGCGTAAGTTACATTCACGTCAATATCAATGACTATTTGCGACGTGATTTTGAGCATGCGCACTGGGATTCGTCCACGGCCGGCGCATGCGCAGTTTGTTCGGCGCGTCAATAACGTGGGGTCACCATACATTTACATACAACACGCCCACCATCCACCTACTTTGAATTACGCACGGTTACGCCGGCCCATTTACGCTACGCCGCAACTTACGGAGCAAGTGCTTTGTGAATACAGCACTTGCCTGTCAAAGTTGCGAAGGCGTATCGTAAATAGGATACGCTACGCCCGCACAAAGATACGCCGCTCTACCTGCAGCATACAGACGTGTAGCTAATATACAGTATCTCATAAAAGTGAGTACACCCCTCACATTTTTGTAAATATTTTATTATATTTTTTCATGTGACCACACTGAAGAAATGACACTTTGCTACAATGTAAAGTAGTGAGTGCACAGTTTGTATAACAGTGTACATTTACTGTCCCCTCCAAATAATATATATATATATTAGGGCTGTGGAAATTAACTATTAATTCATCGATTAAGCTTACATTTTTTTGATCGATTAATTTTTTTGGATCGATCAAAATTATTTTGATCGGTACTCACCTCTCTGCGAGCTTCAGGGAGTTCCGTCTGAGATCTGGTGACGTCACGGACACCGGCGGGGCTTGCCGTGTCCATCTGAAGGGCTCCTTTACTGTGCCTTCATATCTGCATGCCGGTGGGACCTTACTATCTGCCACATGCAAGGGCTTTCCTCTATCAACCTGGGATTCTACAACCATCCACTGGGAGTTGTGATAGTTCCCTTCACGGGACATCTACATGCCAACGGACTGATGTTTTTTTTTATTATTAAAGTTTTTTATTTAGAAATAGAAAATCTGATGTTAACCCCTCCTCATCTGGATTCAACAATGGCATCGTTGTACACATTTTTATACCAGTATCATACATGGCTACATGTTTTTATGACTGCTTTTGCTACCGTTTGGTATTACTCGCACCATTTTTACAGTTTATGTAGCTACATCTATTTTATCTCCAGTGCAATATTTATTTTATTACCTACTTTAACCACTTGCTTACTGGGCACATATACCCCCCCCCCCCCCTCCTGCCCAGGTGAAATTTCAGCTTCCGGCACTGCGTCGCTTTAACTGACAATTGCGCGGTCGTGCGATGTGGCTCCCAAACAAAATTAACGTCCTTTTTTCCCCACAAGTAGAGCTTTCTTTTGGTGGTATTTGGTGGTTTTTATTTTTTGCGCTATAAACAAAAAAGTGTGACAATTTTGAAAAAAAACACAATATTTTTTACTTGTTGCTATAATAAATATCCAAATTAAAAAAAAAACACGATACGTATTCTTCTACATATTTTTGGTAAAAAAAAAAAAAAATCGCACTAAGCGACTGGTTTGCGCAAAAGTTATAGCGCCTACAAAATAGGGGAAAGAATTATGATTTTTTTATTTTTATTTTTTTACTAGAAATGGCGGCGATCTGCGATTTTTATTGGTACTGCGACGTTATGGCGGACACATCGGACACTTTTGACACATTTTTGGCGCCATTCACATTTATACTGCGATCAGTGCTATAAATATGCACTAATTACTGTATACATGTGACTGGCATTGAAGGGGTTAACACTAGGGGGTGAGGAAGAGGTTAAATGTATCCTGGGTGTGTTCTAACTGTGGGGGAGGGGGGGTGACTGGGGGGGGTGACCGATCTGTGTCCCTATGTACAAGGAACACAGATCGATCTCCTCCTCTCCAGAGACAGGACGCTGTGTCTGTGTAAAAACGGCAATGAGAGATGATCTGTAAGATCATCTCTCATTCGCCGCACAGATCGCATCGCAAACGGCCACTCTGATTGGCCGTTTGCCACAATCTGTGATTGGCTGTGTCCAAGGGACATGGCCAACACAGGGCTTCCCCGCAGCGCGCTCTAGAGCGCGCGCTGGGAACGCCCAAAGGGGCGGCCGTCTTTTGATGGCATGTTGGATATTCAGACCCGCGCTGTAGCCATCATTCGGGTCTGAAGTGGTTAAGGCTATAAAAGTTTTAATGTTATTCCCATTAAGCGCTGCCTTTGTGTGTGTTTTGTATCCTGCAATCCATTTTTCCAGTGGTTGGTAGCTGCACTGGGATCAGCCTGCAAGGAGATCAGCTTAAAGTAGTTGGATCTGTATGTGCGTTATAATTAATCGAAATTAGTCGATTAATTGATTAAAAAAAATTGAATAATTGAACACAAAAATTGTGATCAGAACTGCCCTAATATATATATATATATATATGTCGGCAAAATGTCACGGCTGCGCAAAGTAACGTATATATACGTTACTTTGAATTTCACATCTGCCACACGCGCACCCCTGCCGCGAGCTCCATGACCGTGCCCGCGGGACCCGATGTCCGCCGATGTCCCGCGATCGGGTCACAGAGCTTCAGAACGGGGAGAGGCCAGTGTAAACAGCATCTTCCCCTTCTGCCTAGTGACAGGACACTGATTGCCTGCTCCCTCTCATCGGGAGCAGTGATCAGTGTTGTGTAACAGTAAGCCCCACACAGTTAGAATCACTCCCTAGGACACACTTAACCCCTTCCTAGCCCCCTAGTGGTTAACCCATTCCCTGCCAGTCACATTTATACAGTAATCAGTGCATTTTTATAGCACTGATCGCTGTAAAAATGTGAATGGTCCCAAAATAGCGTCAAAAGTGTCCGATGTGTCCGCCATAATGTCGCAGTCACAATAAAAATCGCTGATCGCCTCCATTACTAGTAAAAAAAATATTAATAAAAATGCCATAAAACAATCCCCTATTTTAAACACACTATAACTTTTGCGCAAACCAATCAATAAAAAATATGTAGAAGAATACATATCGAAAAAATGCACCAAAAATGTGTCAATAACATGTCTTCAATGATTAGGTGTGTTAATTGGCAGTTGGGCCCTCGGGATTTTACAGACCCACTGTAAATGAGCCCTAAGAATGGATTTCTCTCATTTTGGAGAGATTTCCTCTTACTTCCTATTTTGTCTGCAGGACAATAACCGAGGGGAAATCTCCTCAATGGTACCTAGAAAAATTGAATCATTCTCTGCTCTATCCAAAATAATTAAAAAAAGGTTTTGGTTTGTATTGCCAATTGCACAGACAATGGGTTTGATTTACTAAAACTGGAGAGTGCAAAATCTGGTGCAGCTCTGCATATAAACCAATCAGCTTCCAGTTTTTATTTTGCCAAAGCTTAATCGAACATACTGAAGTTAGAAGCCGATTGGCTACATGCACCAGATTTTGCACTCTCTAGTAAATCTTCCCCAATGTGTATATATACTGTAAATATTTTCACTTGGCTTGTAATACAAAAACAAATAAATGGATACAAAATAAAAAGCAACAGGAAAAAATTTAAAATACTGTATGCCAACAGAAGCAAATAGCTCTACCCTGAAAATAACTTTTCAGTAACAATGTTGGTTGCCTTTTTGATTTTAGCACAATTGCTGATTTTAAAGTGACAATGTTATCGATACTCAGAAGTGCCCTGTTGCACGCTATAGTTTCATCCTCACTACAGTATATAATAGTGGCATAATGGTGGATGGAACCACAGTGCAGACAGGGCATACAAGGATTCAATACTCCTGGAAGTGATGAATGATTAAAGCTGAAGTTTATTTTTTTGGGGGGAACCATAGTTATGTGTAAGGCCGTGTACACACGATCAATCTATGGATGAAAACGGACTGAAGTTCAGTTTCATCGGTCCAAACCGACCGTGTGTATGGCCCATCAGTCTTTTGTCCTTCAGTCCAAAGTTTTAAAACTTGCTTTAAAATCGGACTGATGGACACCTGACCATCGGTCCAAACCGATGGTTAGTACGCAAAAGCATCGGTTCAAAAACCTGCGCATGCTCAGGATCAAGTCGACGCATGCTTGGAAGCATTGAACTTCAGCACGTCATTGTGTTAAAACACGTAAACGTCACCGCCTTCTAACGCGATTGGTTTTTTAACCAATGGTGTGTAGGCACATCAGACCATCAGTCAGCTTCATCGGTTAACGTTCTCATCGGATGGTCTGATCGTGTGTACACAGCCTAAGGGGGTCTGAGATATCAGCTGTGCGCAAACTTTGATGGTGTTACCTATTAGTGGTTGGCATTTAACACCCGGCGGTAGCGCTACGTGGCACCAAGGAGCTCTTTATAAAGGAGTGTTACTCTGAGTTTGTTCAAACCGTGGCCACAGTTTAGTCTCTCCATGTAGGCACAAATCAATAAGTCTACTCAAGTGTATCATGTGGTTGTAGGTGCGGATTTCTGGCATAGCTAGACCCCCATACTGTTTTGGGAGAGAGAGTATCTTCTTGTGTAGTCTGGCTTTTTTCCCTGCCCATAGGAATTTTATGAATGCTGAGTGTACTTGTTTGAAGTATTCTGTAAGTATATGTATAGGAAGGGCCTGTAGAAGGTAGAGAAATTTGGATAAGATCGTCATTTTGAGAATGTTACAGCGGCCAAACCAAGAGTGCAGGCCGCTGATCCATTGAGTGAGTAATTTTTGGAAGTTTTTGAGAAGGGGTGGTAAGTTAAGTTTGAATAGCTGTGAGAATTTTGGGGGGCTGCGTGTACCTAAGTATGACAGGGCCGTGTCTGTCCATTTTAAGTTAAAGCTGGCTCAAAGATGGGTAAGTTGCAGTTGTTGTATTCCTATTCCCATCGCCTCTGATTTGTTAAAATTTATTTTTAAATTGGAGAGTTTCCCATGTCAAATTCATGCATTAGGTTGGGGAGGGAGATAGTTTGGTTTGTTAGCGAGAACATCAAATCGTCTGCATAAACAGACACCTTATATTGTGATTTGTCAACTTCTATTCCGGAAATATCTGGGTGTAATCTTACGTGGCACAGGAAGGGTTCTAGGGACAGCGCAAAAAGTAGGGTCGAGAGAGGGAATCCCTGTCTGGTCCCGTTGGTGATCGGGAATGAGTCCGAGATCACACCGTTCGCTTTGACTCTTGCTGTCGGGGCTGAGTATGCTGCTGATATCCAATTTAGCATCTTACCGCCCACTCCCACATGTTTTAATGTCGTAAACATGAATGGTCAGTTCACCCTATCAAACGTCTTCCCAGCGTCTGCTCCAATGAATTCGTCAATTTAGGACTTTAGTGGTGTTGTCCCTGGCTTCTCTGGTTGGAACAAAGTCAACTTGGTCCAGGTGTATTAGGTAGGGTAGATGTTGTTGTAGTCTGGATGCTATGATTTTGGTGAAAAGTTTAAGGTCGGTATTTAGTAGTGAGATTGGGTGGTAACTACCGCACTGGGATAGGTCCTTTCCTTCTTTTGGAATTACAGATATCTGCGCTTGTAATGCAGATTCATGTAGTTTTGTTCCTGAGCAAAGACTATTGAACAGGGTCACTAGGTGGTTGCCTAGGGAAGGGAGAAGGGTCTTGTAATAGGCAGTGGTAAACCCACCTGGGCCTGGCGCTTAACCCGATCTGGCGTTGCTCAGTGCAGTTTGAAGTTCTGGTAGAGCGACGGATTCCTCTAAGAGGTCTTTAGCTTCTGTCGGTAGGGTTGGCATGAGGGAGGAGGTTATGTAATCTTATTTATTTTTTTAAGATATTTTTATTAGGTTTAAGACAAACCAACAAACAGAAAAACATACAAAAAACACACCAGACAACCTGGTCATAAACTTTAGGCAATACACTCAAATATAGAAAAATAAACTGACATCAGTGCAAAATATAAAGTATGCACAGTGGTAAAAGGATCAGGTATAATACCTGGATATAGCAAAAGCGGAGGTCCAGACATTAGAGATCCGTGAGGCACGGCCTATCAATGGTCAAGCAAGAGTAGTACAATCAGTACTGGGAGAGGGTTAGCAGACTAGCCAACCATCTACCCCAAATTTTGTGGAAGGTTTTGTTCCGTTTACGGAGTTCAAAAGTAAGTTTATACAGTGGCATAGTGTCAATAATACGTTTTAACCAGAGGGATTTCAGAGAGGTCTGTGTGCCCTTCCAGGACAGAAAATAGCTTTTTTAACATAGAAGAAGAGTATACGGAGCAGTCTCTTGGCATGTGATGATAGGTGTAATTTGCCAAAATTCGCCAAATTCTTGGGGTGGATTATGTTTGGGAGGCCTAGCACCGTTGAGATGAAAGCAGCCACTTCTTCCCAGAAGTCCTGGACTACCGGGCATGTCCAGAAGCAACGTAAGAAATCAGCCTCCCGGCCACAGCCGCGGTAACAGGCAGCTGAGGGCAGGAGACCCATCCTGTGTAACCTAGCCGGAGTGAGGTGGGTTTGTTGGAAAATGTTGACCTGTATTATGCGGTCCCGGGAAGCAATAATAGAGGTTTTATATGTATCACTAAATTCTGACCAGTCCTCGTCTACCAGGGAGATGTCCAGAGAGGTCCATTTTACCTGAGCTTTGTGAAACCTGTCAGTCATTAGGGCTGCATAATAGGTGGAGACAAGTTTAGTGGGATCTGGCTGTCTGAGCAGTTTTTCCAATGGGGGCAGGTCAGTGGATTCATCCAGGTAGCCAAACTGGGCACAGATAGCGTGCCTGAGCTGGTAGTAATAAAATAGGTACGATCTTGGTAAATCGAATTTCTAAACGTAGAAAAAGATTTAAAGCCCTGAGCATTGTACAGGTGGCATACATATTTAACCCCCTTGGAGTACCAGCGATTGGGATCAGGAAGGGAGTATAGTTCCTGCAGATTGGGGTTAAACCTCAGGGGTTTGTTGGGAGATTTCAGCCAGGTGTGCTTGGATACTTTAGTGACAAAATAACGAAAATTGGAAAGGGAAGTGGCAAGAGGTTATGTAATCTGATGTAATTTCTTGGGTAGGTGTGTGTGTGTTCAGGTTGTATAGAGTGTGATAAAAGGATCTGAATTCCTGTGAAATATGCTGGGGTAAGGACTTCTGTCCTCCCGGGGACAGTATCTGTGGTATATAAGATGCCAGGTTCTGCATTTGAAGGGTCTGAGATAGTAATCGTCCACATTTGTTAACCGATTCATACACTTTCTTCCAGGAGGTTTCGAGTGCAGCTTTGGTTTTGAATTGCTTTAGGTCAGTGACCTGTTTGCGGGTAGTGTTGAGTTTAATACCTAACTGTCCAGAAGGGGCCTGCTTGTGCTTTATCTCTAGTGTCTGTAGTTTATGAAGTGGTAAAGTCAGTTGTGCTGTCCCCAGTCGTTTAAGGCAGGAGCCATGTTCGATGAGTACCCCACGAATCACGGCTTTATGTGCTTCCCATACAACCTCTGGCTTACTGTCAGGGGTACAGTTAGAGTCAAAGTATTGTCCTATCTTTTTTACTACGTCCATCAGGGCTTCTGCGTCTTGCAGTAGGCTCTCGTTCAGTCTCCAAGGTTGTCTTTGCGCTTTAT
This sequence comes from Rana kukunoris, assembly GCA_029574335.1. NCBI lineage: Eukaryota > Metazoa > Chordata > Amphibia > Anura > Ranidae > Rana > Rana kukunoris. The sequence goes on from CM056058.1 coordinate 24,512,110, forward strand.
GGATATCTAATATGGCGTACCGTAGCGTTATCGGGGCATGGTCTGACCACATAATTGACCCTATTGTGGTGTCTTTGATTGCTTGTAAGTGTCTATGGGGATCAGAAAGTAGTCAATACGTCAGTATGTCGGGTGTGGTCTAAAGAAGAACGTGTAGTCCCTCTCCCCAGGATGAAAGAGACGCCAAGCATCGATCAGTTGTTTGGCATGTAGTTATGAGGAAATGCGTTTGCACACTTCTTGCGAGGTCGAGGACAGAAGAGGTGTCCTCTGTCGGCGTCAGGGGAATGTTGAGGTCTCCTCCAACGATAAGTTGTCCTTCTGTATATTGCGTCAGTTGTTCCAGGTGTCGTTTGAGAAATCTATCTTGGTGGTCATTTAGGACGTAGAGGTTTGCAAGGGTGACCTTCACCACCCCTTGGTTTGCAAGGGTGACCTTCACCACAATCCGACCTTTCAGGAATAGAACATTTCCGTCTTTGCGTCCATTTGTGTCCACGGTATCTTAGCTGAAATGAATATGGAAACCCCCCTGGATTTAGCTTCAGTTCATGTGGTAAACCGTGCGGTATTATCTGTTTTTTAGGATTGGCGGGTTATTTTCCCTAAAATGTGTTTCTTGCAGTAGGACAATGTCCCCTTTCATGCGCTGCATGTCATGAAGCAGCATTCGCCTCTTTTCAGGTGTGTTCAGTCCCTTCACTTTCAAGGAGACTATATTCAGTATGTCCATGTTCGCGAGTTGAAAGGATCACAGAGATTTAAAATAAAATAGTGAATGTATAGAAAGTTGAAAATAGAATAGAAAAAGAGATTGAAGAAGATAGATTGGTAGAGGCAGGTAATCCCACCCGAGAAAACAGAGGGAGGTTAGGAGGCTGTCACTAGAGTGTGCAGCTGCAAGAGAAAGTGCTAACGTAGCAAAAGCTAACTAAGGCACTCTCCAGATAGTCACTGGGTATTGAGTGCAGTCCTATGTTGGTTGTGAGTCAGGAAATCAGCCCCCGGGTCCCTCCATCCATCACCGGCAGTAGCAAATGTTGTGTCTTTAAACGGTATGTCGACCAAAATAGACATAACTGAAATAATTTTAAACAGTCAGCCTGTAATAAGGCAGAAAATGGTATATATATATATATATATATATATATATATATATATATATATATATAAAACCAACAGTTAGACAGTGAAATCTGTTAGTCTTCAAGATTCAAACAACATAACATATATAACTGATGACCTGAGAATCATTCCAATCCCTGACTAAGAAACTAATTGTTTCATACTCCTCACATTCTCACTTGGTAACATAGTAATTGGTGGCAAAAGCCGCATGTGCATGGGAACGTACAAGTGCCCCCTAATCTGTGGCATATCCTGTGAGCATCAGTGACCCGCAACAGGCCCTCACATGCTCCCAGGTGTTGAGTGTGTGGCCACCACCCCCGCCTGGGCTCCAGCCCAAGGGGCCGAACAACCTCAATCACCCCAGGCACACAGCAGGCAATGTTCCTGTTAGTGGTAGGGGAATGGATATGCACAAGGAAAATGTAGCACCACCCCCAGCACCCAAGGAAGGGCACAGCAACCTGCGCCAGAGTCCACGACCTGACACCCGTCCACAGTCAACCCCCCGACGCGGGCAAGGGCACAGGCCTCCAGGTAAAGCATTCCCCCCTCCAAGTTCTGAGTGGTAAGAAAAGGGAAAAGTCACTTCCACCCGCTGTGTGTCTCCTGATGGGGATTGGGCCCGGTCCGTCACGTCCTCAGCTTCTCTCCGTGGTGCTTGATTCTGGACCGCAGGATGGCACTCCTCGGCAGCAGGTTGTACTGTCGGGTCAGCCACCTCCACCATCCGGCAGCCTTTATGGGGATCCCTTTGTCTCTCCTGCCAATTATGTCAGCGTTTGAATCACACACGGCCTGTTACACACTGCCACTTCCGTGGTTCCTAGAAAGGTCTCTGAACGTGTCCGCTGTACATGCAGAGGGGGTCAGCAACCATGTGTCTGTATGGATTCAGCCTGCCGGTCTTTGGAGGAGCGTCTGGGCAGGGATAAATTCCATGTCTGCAGCGTGTGAAGGGAATGTCCGGGCAGTTTCGGGGCATCTTGGTAAACACTGTGGTTTGTTGCCCAGGCCAATGCAATGCGTTGACCAGAGGCCAAGAGGTATCTGTCCGCCGGGGGGAGGGGAGGTCGGGAGCAGGCACCGTTCTTCAGGCTCGACCCCAACAGGCGCAGGGAGTGGGGCAACCCCCCCGGGCAGGGGGAAGAGACCGTCAGGAGTGCTGACCACGACAGAACCGACACATTAGTCACATGTCACTTGTGGGGAAGTGCAGTCCTGGTGGTGTCTTCTGATGTGGGTCTATGTGGAGGGGGAAAGTTTGTCAGGGATGTGTGGCGCAAGGCCTACTCACGTTGCCCCTCTCCTGATCCGGCCCTGGGTCTCCTCCTGTTCCTCTGCTGGCGAGGTTGTGCCAGACCTCGGTATGTAGAGAGGCCTGTTCTGCCGGTAGGACGTGGGAGTATTTGGAGCCAATCCGGGACTGGAATCTGGTCTGCATCAAAAAAGTGGAAGAGTGCTGGGAGGTCCACCGGAGTTTGTGGGGTGAAGGCAGCTCCATCCTTTCTGAATGTCACTGCAAGTGGGTAACCCCACCTATAGGTAAAACCCTTTTGCTTTGCAAGGTCCAGGACAAGTCGAAGTAGGGCTCTGCTCCTTAATGTTGCCCTAGAGAGGTCAGGTAAGATTTTAATTTGCGCTCTCCCGCCAGGTCTGAATTACCTTGCTCCTATGCTCTGCGCAAGATAGCCTCTTTTTGTCAGTAGTGTGGCAATCTGCATACGACATCTTGGGGCCTTCCCGGGTCTGCCGATCTGGGGCCCAGGGCTCTATGTGCCCTGTCTACCTCGATTGTACCGGTTGAGTCCTCCAGGATGGTACGGAAGAGATCCTGGACCGCTTCTTCCAGGTCTTCTGCCACCACACTCTCTGGAATTCCCCGGAGCCTGCAGGTTGATGCGGCGGCTCTGGTCCTCAACGTCCCCCAGGTGGAGCTGGAGTGCAATTGCGGTATCCCGGTGCTGGTCTCGGGATTGCTTCAGCTCCGTCACTCGGTTTGCTAGTACAGAAAAAGAACCCTCCCCGAGGTTACTCTGTCAGCTACAGTGGATACATCCGCCCTCACCTCTTGGAAATTTCCACGGTGAGTCTCTTCTAGACGGAGGATGAGTGCCTCGATGTCCGTTCTAGTGAGGAGGGCTTGTAGGAGTACCCAAATGTCCTGGTCCATCGGATTATACCCTGACGCTTGTGTGAGGGTTGTCATTTCTGGTTTTGGTGCCCTTGGTGTGTCCGAGGAGCGGTCCGGAGGGGTGTCAGAAGAAAAACTTCACTCGTTTTGTTCTTGGACTGCTGTTGGAGCACCACATGGGGTGCCTTGTGGTGCTGCCACTCTAGCTCCAGGAGAATTCTTCCGTTTTTGTTTGAAATATCGATGTTTGTCAACGGAGGATGAGCTGGAATGGGTCACCTGCGTAGCAGCTCTTGTCCTATGCTTTTTGGCTGATTGCATGCCGATATAAATGTTGATTTTGCCAGTAAAGAAAGGCCAGGGCCGGGAGCTCTAGAAAAAAACTCAGCTATGTCCAGACCACGCTCCCTGATTACATTATTTGTAAATTTCTTAGAAAATAATAAAAATGTATTTAAACTAAATAAATAATTGCTTGCTTGGAATTGATGCATAAAAATAAATGTAATACATTTTTAAAATAATATATAACAGAACTAGAGCTAATTGTTTCAATATTCCTAGAGACATGCTTTTAAATGTATGTTCTACATGTGCATCATATATTCTCAATCCTCTCATTATGTTATAGAGGCACGCAACTAAAATAATAAAAATAATAATAATAGCAGCCCTAGAGGGAAGAGACAGAATTGGGCTAGGAAACCATTGGGAGCTCCAGATCCCTGTTGTGTCTAGGTGAGGATAGACGGTATTTATGTGGATGTCTCGTCTATAACTGTAGTGGACGTAAAATACATCATTATTACTGTCTGTGAATTCTGTAGACATCACATAGACACACATACAGTCATGGGCTAAACTTTTTTTGCATCCCTTGATTGTGGATTTATTAATGGTTAAATGCATCAATACAATCACAGCACAACAATAAGTCATGTGCTTCATCTTGCTTTTTAAATAGATAAATATTATTATGGTTTAAGTTAAATATAGATGTATATATAGAATTTGTGTGGAATGTAATCATTTCATGGACTGGGAATGGAAATGTCAATATGAAACTAGGAGAGAGTATGTATATACAAGTTTAATGGAACATGTATATTGATTTCCAGTCTAGATTGAACACTTTAAAGAAACCTGTATTATTTCATTTCAGGAAACCTTAAACAAGCAAAATGACCTTACCCGGGGCAGATATATGAGTATAGAAAAAAAAGAGCGCTGTGATGCCAGAGAATTGTAATGTAGCAAATCTGTCCTCCATGGTGTTGCAATCCAAAGAATAGCTAAAAATCTAATTACACCATTATTGTTTTTATGGTCTTATTTTAGTTTTGGGTAGATGATTGAGAGTTGAGTCAGCTTTTATTTATTTAATACTTCTGGGGGACTTGAGTTTCCAGCCTGCCACAGCCATTATAAAACAATCTCTTTCTTCGTTAGATTTTTCATTTATTTTACATTATAGGGAATGCAGTGTGGGTGGTGGTGGGGAAAGTAAAGGTGGGGTGCCAGGAATTCTAGTAGGGAAATCACTTTGCTTCCACCAAAGATATTAGAAAGAAAATATCACCAGGGTGAACTTGTTGCCCAATTTAATTTATTATTTTAACTTTTTAATGAAGCTTTTGGTCATTTAAAGTGGAACATCAGTATTTTTTTCATCTTTCCATTTATTAAATCTTCTGCCCTTGTTTTTTTAACTTTGGATAGTAAAACATTTTATCTACCAGTAAATACCTTATACAGCCAACTTCATGTTTCTTGTCTGGAAAAAGCCTATGCTTATGACATCATGCACAGCTCTCTCACTCTCCTGAGAGTTTGCCAGGAAGGGAGCGGGGATGAGTCATATAAGAGCCAATGAGAGCTGCAGAGCTTGAGGTATGACTCTGTGTGTCTGTGTAAATCCAGGAAGTGAACAGTCAGCAGCTTCAGCTGCCCACAATTAAAATGTTTGCAGCCAGACTTAGTGGAGGGATGTTTCTGCAGCATATTTGGCAAGTACAGAATCACAGTATATATAAATTAATATGCAAAGTGGTTGGAGGGAATTTCATAATGGCAAAGATGTTTTTATTAGAAAATATGTGAGTAGACTGCAGTTCCTCCTTAATATGGATGTCTCTTCCCAATCCTTGCAGTCCTATCTTCCTAAGCCAGTGAGGAGAGCTTTGTGGGAATTGTAGTCCCCTGCACATCACTGTACTGCTGAATTCTTAGCAGACTACATCCCCCCAGAAATCCACTTTCTCCAGGGGAGAATGATGGGATAGACTATAAGAGGAACTGCCCGACAGGCCCGCACTCTCTCCTTCCCAGGCATTTGTATTCAGCCCCCTTCATACCCCTAACTAAAATCTAGTAGAACCAATAAATAGAGCTCACCAGTGTGTAATTTAATCTCAGTAGAAATTACAGCTGTACTGTGAAGCCCTCAGAGGTTTGTTAGAGAACAGTAGTGAACAAACAGCATTGTGAAGGCCAAGGGACCGGGAAGCTGGTCAGAGTTGATGGGAAAATGGATGGAGCCAAATACAGACCAATCTTAGAAGAAAACCTGTTATGCCGCGTACACACGATCGGAATTTCCGTCAAGACAAGTTTGATGTGAGCTTTTGGTCAGAAATTCCAACCGTGTGTAGGCCCCCATCGAAATTTCCAACAGCAAAAATTTGAGAGCTGGTTCTCAAATTTGCTGACGGGAAAATTTGTTGTTGGAAATTCTGATCGTCTTTATGCAATTCCGACACGCAAAAAAACATGCATGCTCAGAATCAATTTGACGCATGCTCAGAATCATTTAACTTAATTTTTCTCGGCTGGTTGTAGTTTTAACGTCACCGTGTTCTCTATGGTCGGAATTTTGTGTGACCGTGTGAGACAAGTTTGAGACAAAATTCTGTCTGAAAAAAATCCACAGTTTTCTTGTCTGAATTTCCAATCGTGTGTATGCGGCATTAGAGTCTGCAAAAGACTTGAGACTAGGGCAGAGGTGCACCTTCCAGCAGGATAATGACCCTAAACATACAGCCAGAGCTACAATGGGTGTACCAGCACTGGTGAACGGACTGAACCACAACTGCGGTTAGCACAGATTTCAATGAGATTCTCTATTTGACAACTCAGTATTGGGCCCCAGGCGTCACTCCTAGCAACAGGAGTTTGGGGGATCTATACATCATCTCTGTGTCACATAAAGAAAGGCATTGAGCTACTAAGCATGGACACATTACAACATGCGACCAGAGCTTAGTGTTTAAAAAATATAGTTCAAAGTCAATATTCCAATTCACCTCAATATGCAAGTGATTATCAGTAAGGGACCCCAGGCATCACTCCTCGCACACAGGAGTTTGGGGGTTCTCTACATCATATCACTTTAGGCATATAGGGAGGTATTAGGCCACTAAGGGAGATGCTATGAAATAGCATCAACCCCTAGCATAGAAAAGTTAGAGCGAACATGTTCATTTAATTAGGACAAGGCATATAAGGAAATATACTTCTGTCAAGCACGTAGTAAGTATGAGTTGTAGTAACAACTAATAGTTGCGTACGAAAGACAATATAGCTTGGAGAGTACACATAGTAATACACAAGTTGTAGTGGCAACTAATAGTTACATATGAGAGGCAGTATAGCTCAGGTACTTTGAGAGTACACGTAGTAATAAACACGTTGTAGTGATAACTAATTGTTACATACGAGAGACAGTATAGCTCAGGTACCTTGAGAGTACATGTAGTAATACACAAGTTGTAGTGGTAACTAATAGTAACATATGAGAGGTAAATAAAGCTCAGGGTCTTTGAGTGTAGAGGTCCCTTTAAGATATTCCTTAGGAGACAGTCCTTTAGCACAACAGTATATGCTAAATATGTTGATAGTCAGAAGGCATGATAAACAATAGCAATTGTTTAGCTGACAGATAAGTATCAGATCTTGCTATAGCACTACAAGAATTACAATGGCTACTTATCAGTTTTGCAGGCTTCAGTATAGGCAATAGGGATTCTGTGGTGAAGGATGTTCAGCAAGGAAGTCTCTAAAGGTTGTCCCCAGCAATGGCTCCCAGTTGCAATAACTGCAGATGGCAGTAAAGGAGTAGTTGAGGCTGGAGCGATCTTCCGGCATGGGGAGCAATGACACCCTTCTCTGTAGTGTGGCCAAGCTATGGCTGACAATAATAGAACAAAGTTTGTTCCTCCATTGAATGCCTATATAGGCCAGGAGCAGCTGCAGTGCATCAGCACTAAATTTGACGAGAAGCGATGATTCGCTACGGCGCACTTATGCGTTCCAAGCTGGAACACAGCACGGCGCCGTTTCACAGAGGACAGGTGTTACAATAGTATGGTTTATCAAAGCATATTCATGTGCTAGAATGGCTCAGTCAAATTCCAGACTTAAATCCAATTGAGAATCTGTGGCAAGACATGAAAATTGCTGTTCACAGACGCTGATTTAACAGAGCTTAAAGCGGGGGTTCACCCTAAAACTATTTTCTAACATTACAACGAGCTCACTCTGTACATTGACACTATGCCAAAATTTTTTTTTTTTTGCTGTACATACCTTTGTACAGCTATTTTCCCCCACGGCTTCCGGGTAGTGAATTCTGTGGGACTGGGCGTTCCTATCCAGCAGGTGATTGACGTGCTGACAAAAACTAGGTCCCCCCATTGCATAAGGAGCGCCACGAGTTGCTGAAAGAAGCCGAATGGCGAGTCGGCGCTATACGGCGCCTGTGCACCGCCGTTCGGCTTCTTTCTGTAACTCGTGACGCTCCGTATGCCTTATGCACTCATTGTAATGTTAGAAAATAGTTTTTAGGGTGAACCCCTGCTTTAAGTTATTTTGCAAAAAAGAATGGGCAAAAATGTCACTCTCTAGATGTGCGAAGCTGAGACATGGTCTATCCCAAAAAATCCCAATTAAATACATATACGTTTTTAGTTGACAAAATGTTGAAAATTTCAAGGGGTATAAATACTTTTTTAATACTTAAAACCCTCAAACATTATAAATTTTCTGAAATATACGTTATATATTTTCACATGATATTAGTGCAACGGTTTATGAAATGCAAAATTTCAGTAACATACAGTGGGGAGAACAAGTATTTGATACACTGCCGATTTTGCAGGTTTTCCTACTTAAAAAGCATGTAGAGGTCTGTTATTTTTTATCATAGGTACTCATCAACTGTGAGGCCTCGTACACATGACCATTTTCCTCGACAGAATCCATCAAGGTTTTTTGCAGAGGAAAATGGTCGTGTGTATGTTTTTCGTTGAGAAAACTAACGTGAAACTCGACGAGAAACAAAGAGAACAAGTTATTTTTTTCCTCGTCGGGAGTCTAAATTTCCTCATCTGGTTTACAACGAGAAACACGTTTGTGTGTATGCTTAGAAACCCGCGCATGCTCAGAATAAAGTATGAGACAGGAGCGCACCTTCGGTAAAAGTAGCGTTCGTAATGGAGATACCACATTTGTCACAGACTGAAAAGCGCAAATCGTCTCTTACCAATCTTTTACTTAACACGCAGTGACATGAAATTAGCAAAAGCAGCCCCAAGGTTTGTGCCAGTAGAATCAAACTTCCCCTTTATAATGCCGTTGTACGTGTTGAACGTCACCGCGTTTGAGAACAACGAGATTTTGTCTTGACAGTGGGTACGCAAAGAAAACTTGTCAAGATTCTCGACAAGCCTAACAAGGAACTCGTCGAGGAAAACAATGTTTCTTTTGCGACGAGTTCCTCGGTCGTGTGTACGAGGCCTCAGAGCCAGAATCCAGAAAATCACACTGTATGATTTTTAAGTAATTTATTTGCATTTTATTGCATGACATAAGTATTTGATACATCAGAAAAGCAGAACTTAATATTTAGTACAGAAACCTTTGTTTGCAATTACAGAGATCATACTTTTCTGTAGTTTTTGACCAGGTTTGCACACACTGCAGCAGGAATTTTGGCCCACTCCTCCATACAGAGCTTCTCCAAATCCTTCAGGTTCTGGGGCTGTCGCTGGGCAATACGGACTTTCAGCACCCTCCAAAGATTAGGTTTAGGTCTGGAGACTAGCGAAGGCCACTTCAGGACCTAGAGATGCTTCTTAGGGAGCCACTTGTTAGTTGCTGTGGCTGTGTGTTTTGGCTCGTTGTCATGCTGGAAGACCCAGCCACGACCCATCTTCAATGCTCTTACTAAGGGAAGGAAGTTGTTGGCCAAGATCTCACGATACATGGCCCCATCCATCCTCCCCTCAATATGGTGCAGTCATCCTGTCCCCTTTGAGTTTCCCAAAGAATGATGTTTCCACCTCCATGCTTCACGGTTGGGATGATGTTCTTGGGATTGTACTCATCCTTCTTCCTCCAAATACAACGAGTGGAGTTTAGACCAAAAATCTCTATTTTTGTCTCATAAGACCACATGACCTTCTCCCATTCCCCCTCTGGATCATCCAGATGGTCATTGGCAAACTTCAGATGGGTGCTGGCTTGAGCAGGGGGACCTGCGTGCGCTTCAGCATTTTAATCCATGAAGGTGTAGTGTGTTACTAATGGTTTTCTTTGAGTCTGTGGTCCCAGCTCTCTTCAGATCATTGACCAGGTACTGACGTGTAGTTCTGAGTAGTGTTGCTCACGAATATTCGCATTGCGAATATTCGCTACGAATATTGCATATTCGAGTATTCGCGAATAACTCGAATATTGTGGCGAATATTCGCTATGGCAAATATTCGTATTTTTTCAAATTTATTTTTAAAACAGATCACATCCTAGTGATCTCCATCGACGTCTAAAAGCATTGCTGGTATGATTAGAGAGAGACCCTGGGCCGAGTAGCTGATGCGATTCTTTTATGTTGCCGAAAATCGCGCAATATTCCTTTTGCCGAATATTCGAGTTATTCTGATTGGCTCTGATGCGCCCTTCTTTTGCATCAGAGCCAATCAGAATAACTTGAATATTCGGCAAACGGAATATTGCGCGATTATCTTCTCCGCCCTTCTTTTGCATCAGAGCCAATCAGAATAACTTGAATATTCGGCAAAAGGAATATTGCGCGATATTCCTTTTGCCGAATATTCGAGTTATTCTGATTGGCTCTGATGCAAAAGAAGGGCGGAGAAGATAATTGCGCAATAGGAATATTGCGCGATTATATTCTCCGCCCTTCTTTTGCCCCCTTATTCTCCTTTCTTTTAAGTAGAGTTAGTGTAGAGTTAGTGTTTAGTGCATATTAGTTTAGTAATACAGGAAATGATCTCCGTTTATGAGAATTTCGCAATCATTTTCGCATTAGCGAAATTTTGCAAAAATTTTTTTGGATAAAATATCACGAATATTCGATATTAGCGAATATTCGCGAATATTCTTCTATATATTCGCGCAATATCGCGAAATCGAATATGGCATATTCCGCTCAACACTAGTTCTGAGCTGATCCCTCACCTTCCTCATGATCATTGATGACCCACGAGTCGAGATCTTTCATGGAGCCCCAGACTGAGGGAGATTGACCATCATCTTGAACTTTTTCCATTATCTTTTTCTCACTAAGCTGCTTGGCCCTGTAGCCCATCCCAGCCTTGTGCATGTGTACAATTTTATCCCCGATGTCCTTACACAGCTACGTCCAGCTACGCCCCCCTACAGTAAGAAACACACAATACAACACACTTAACCCCTTTAGCGTTCCCCACTGGTTAACCCCTTCACTGGTAAAAAAAATATTAATAAAAATACCATAAAACTATCCCCTATTTTGTAAACGCTATAACTTTTGCGCAAACCAATCAATAAACGCACGACTGCGTTAAAGGTAAGAGAAGAATCTCTGATCCAGTAATGCCTCCAAAAACTTACTGAATCAGAAATTCTTCTCTTACCTTGATACATTATTAAATGAATTTTTGTACCGTAGGTCCAGTCCTCTATAACTGCATTATTGCGTAACTGGTAACTGTGTCCATTTAGGGTGTTGTTTGTATGTTGTTTATATGTTTTTTTTTATAAACTGTATACATTTTTACTGTTTTTCTCTTTCATTGTGTGCCCACGAAGTCCGCAAATTTTTTGACTTGGTCAATCCTTAAATATATATTTTTGGTGTTGGCATGGTGAGGGTCTTCCTTACATCCAGCTCTGAATGTAATTGCTGGCTCTTTGTGTACTTTATAGCGCCAGAGAAGGAGCTGTCATTTGTTCCTTCGCTAAAGTAAACAAAGGGTTGACTCCACCCCTTTCTTTACTTCAGCGACGTTGCTGAATGGCAGCTCCTTTTCTGGTGCTATAAAGTAAACAAGAGCAGAGCTGACAATGACAGTCACAGCCGGCAAGTGACATGGCCTGTATGTACACACTGCTCCCTCACTGTAACACTGCTCCTCTCTGCATGAACACTGCCCTCCCCCCTCTGTCTATTGTACACTTTATACCCCACTGCATTTAGTCTGTGCTGTCAGTGGAAATCCCTGCTGACAGCAAATATGAGTAACTGTTTGTTAGGACTCCCGCGGGTGATGCAAAAGTACCCGTTTGTCCATTTACAGCCATTTTTCATCTGTTCTGTTTTTTTTTAATGGAAACCAAAATAGTACTTTGATTCTATCCAAAATAGCGGATGTTGACAGATGGAGATGTACTGTAAATGGATGATCATTTAATAATAATTGATTCCATAGAGATGTGTGAATATCCATTTTTCATCCATCAACGGATAAATGAAAAACAATGAAAATGGTCCACATGTGTGAAAGGGGCCTTAGAGTATCCTTTGGTTGCTGGTACTAATTTTTTGATAGTTAATAAAAGTTTGTCCTTTTTGAATCTTTTGTTAAAATAGTAGCAAGCAAGCATACAGTAGTGGTAGAATGCCCCTTGGGGCCTTTAAGCAGCTCAGAATTAAGGAAAAGGGAGTGCTAACATCAGTTATCACATCACCAGCACAGCAGATAGATTGCAGTACATGTGTTAAACGCTTGGCATGCCAAGGTGACACACAGGATAGAGTGGGCAGCGTCAAGCACTCTACACCAGGAATATGACACAATAATCTTGATCATATTTCACTATCTTAAAGAGATCCTGTCACCAGACCAAAATAATCTTCCAATAGAATTACACTATTTGTATTTAATTTATTGTATGCATGATATTTACTTGCAAAAGTTCCTTGTGTGGACAGCCAAAAGCCTAAAACTAAGCTGGGCACCGCCATCTTAGATGTGATCTTAGCAGTCCCACTGACTTAGAACTGTCACTCAAGTGATACTTTATAGCAGTGATTGTCAACTTGCAAGGTAAAAGGGGGGCTCAAATGCGTCATCCAATGTTTCCAAAGGGCTGTATATTGTGTGAAGACTTACTGGAGGAAATGGTCAGAGATTGTTGGAGACTAAATGAATGCTATACGAGGCAGCTGAATAAAACCCCTTTACAAATCAATTCAACCTACTTACTGCTGGGCCCAAGGCCATACTTCAAACATCAAAGGGCCCCAGGTTGGGCACCAGGGCTTTATAACATTCCTCTTCATTCCTCCCCTGTTAGCTACAGGTTATGTGGGGAGGAGAAAGAAATTTGACACTTCCAGAAGAGGGGATCTCTATAATGTGCTAGGAGGGAAAGAAGGGAACTGACTCTCTTCTGAGCATACCTCCAATTCCCTCCATGATGAATTGGCAATGGAGAGGGAGGTACGTGTTGTGAAGCATCGGATCGGATGCTTAAAGTGTAGGTTCATCTTTTCACGAAAACTAAATAGTTAACTATCATCTTGCACCCTCCCAACCCCCCTGGTCCCTGCTGCACTTACCTCTGTGGGTGATTAGCTGTCACTGCCCACACAGCCAGTGTAGCTGTCCAGGGGTTTGAAAGCCCTGCTCTTCTTCCCGTTCTTTTCTTTGGGCTTTCACATTCCAGCACATGTTAGAAATGTATCTGTCACATTTGCGTTTGCTCTCACCCAAACTATCATACCATCAAATGTCTGGTGTCATAACTGGTCACATGTGCAGCATCATAACAATTGAAGATCAAAACAGAGGCCAGGATGGCAGCTTCCTTGGCTGAAAATTAAGGGGGTTTAGTTCCGCTTTAAAGGCTTGTTTACAGTTGCTTCAAACATGCCATTGGAAACTCTTTTTTTTTTTTTTTTTTAAAGTGTATTTTTGTGCGTGAACTCGAGAGAGAGGAGCCGGACTGCAGGAGTTGGGAGTAGGCAGACCCTCCCCCCGGAGGCAATCGCCATCCTTCTCCATGCCCCTGGTGGCAATGGCGGGTGTGAAGGGGGGCCTCCCACTCACCCCGCCCTACCTGCTCCTCTTGGGAGCCCAACTGGGGCCCAACGGGACCCCAATGGGGCAGAGGGACTCCCCCCTATGAGGGAGTGAGGGGGCCTAGCCCACCCAGCCAGCCCCGTAGGTCCTTCGCCTCTCTTTATTTTAGGAGACCGCATGGCCAAAGTGCATGTGTTTTAAACCAATTTTGTGTGCGTGCAAGTGTGGTGGTTTTTTGTGGGGGGGGGGGGGGGGTGGGCGTACTAAGCACAGGCGTACCTTGCATAGCACACCCACCGGGAGCCGGGCTGAGACCACCAAACTCAATTCACATGTAGCCGAGCCCGGGATCCGAACCCTTGGCTGCAGAGGTGAATGGCTTGTCAGCGCAGTGCCAATCACGTTGAGCCACCACAGCTCCCGGAAACTCTTTTTTAAAGCACCCTGAACGCCAATCAAAACACCTGTCACTAAATAAATAGCTTACAGTCCTGTTTAAATGTTGAGTTCAAAAGTTCAAAAATTATACCCCATGTAGCTTTAGTGGTGCTTCAAAGAACCTTCAAATTCTCCATAGAAGTCTATGACAACTCTCCTAAAGCTTTTGAGAGGCTTTTACTCAACTTAAGCTTCACTTTGTTTTGGAGAAATTACGGGTATGAGATATCAACACACACACAGGGCATCTGCCAAGCTTAAAAGCTTCAAAGAAGCACCACTGAAGCATCATCGAAGCATCACAGAAGCATTGCAGAAGCATCAAAAACAGATGAAAAACTCATGTTGAAGCGGTAGGCGCTTTAATGTGTGTTGAAGCCACAGTAAGTATAAATAAGCCCTACGAGTGGGTTGAGCAATGAAAGTCAATCCTATCCCAGTGACCAAATTTGCAGCCAAATTCACTGGTATATGACGGGCCAGAATTTTAAATCATTCATCTAGCTAGTTTCAGGCCAGCTAGTTCTCATCAATGACCAGCTTTAGTTTTTGCAAATAACTGCATCTCACAGTTTTTAAAGCCAAAGCCCCACCAATTGCTCACCACCCTCCCAGAGGACTCCCCCCTGGAGTTTTTAATCATTATTATTTTTTATACTTACCCTTTCCAGATGTTTTTTTAGGATGGTTACGTAATATGGTGGGTTCTCTTTGTCCCTTATTTGGCGATGGGTGACCCTCCATAATGCAGACATGATGGCATTAACACTGATCTTCATTACACTGTGAATAAGGAGACATGGTGACCGAAGATCCACAACACCATGCACTCACAGTATAACTTAACTCTGCGTGAAATCGCCATCACTGTGCTGCACTATGAGGCAGGAAAACAGCATGCGTATGCATAAAGCAACCATAGCTGCCCCATGTGCATACTTAATTAAAATTTTCCATTTTAATATAAAGCTATGCTTACAGGGTTATTAAAACAAAGTTGATCAACAATATGTTTAAACCTAGAAAAATTTTAAAGGTAATATTTACAGAGGAACGCATGTAGGCTGCCATTGCTGACTTCTCCTTGTAAAAAATGGTAACTGCTTGGCTGTCAGACTGATCTGCTTGCTTCCATATTTACTGAGTCACTGCAGTGCAGTGACCTAATAAGAATTAAAGCCATAGGCAGTCAGGCATCCAGCATTTTCCCAAGGAGTTAATTGTCAGCCTTTATATTTCTCTCAGTACAAGTTACGTTAAGGAGAGTTGTAACTTTTCCTTTTAACTGAGGAAGAAAATCTCAAAGCATTTTCCTTTCAAAAATTCAGTATATTTTATTCTGACCTCTCTCCGCTTGGATTAACCACACTATTGACGATTTATTACAAGCGATCATCTTGTTAGATGAGCCCACAGGGTATTATGCTTCAGCTTCTTTCAAAATCTATAGTGTAATGACCGACAGTCAACACTAACAGAAACCACATGTTAATATCCTGCTTAATCAATAATTGTTTAAAGGTCAAGGAAGGTATGATATGAAGGAATACATAAGGTGTACATCCATGGCATGTGGTAGACTAATGTAAGATGTTATTTTGTTAGGTTATTTGATTATTTGCACACGTGCAATAAAAAATATTGCTGCAGTGGCAGTTACGGCAACGGATAATTCCAGCTAGTGTGGTGGACAAAAGGTTTAATGTGATTTTTAGCCAGTTGGCACAGTAACAATTAAGGGCAGTACTAATGGGGGAAGGGCCATGAGGGTGAGAGCATAGGTAAAGGTATAGGGTGATGCGGTTAGTGCCATACAAATGGGCTTGAAGTCTGCCAGCATAATACATAGGGAAAAGTCATGGGATTATTGGTGGGTGGGGGGAAAGACAAAAAGGGTGGAAGTACTGGTCATGGGAGAAAAGGAAAGTCTAAAAGGGTGGGAGTACTGGGGGTTGAGGAATGGACCATAGGGGTGGGTGTAAGGAAGGTAAACAAGACTGGGAGTGTTGGGAAGAATTGAGGGAAGAAGGAATGTGCCACAAAAGTGAAAGTACCTGGAGTAGAAGGAAAGCCCATTCCTGGAAGGAATGGGCATTGAGGTTTGAAGTACTGCTTGGGGAGAGTAAAAGTACTAGTCTTGGGTGGAAGGAAGGGAATGCTTATGAGGAATGGAGTACTTCCTTATGAGGAATGGTAGTGGTGGATGGGAAGGGCTATAAGGGTGGGAGTACAGGTGAGTGCGATCCTGATTTTTTTTTTTAGGGCGATCCTGTTAATGGGGCTGTGGTCTGCCAACATGAGAGTAGAGAAGGGTCATGGTAACACTAGCCTTAAGGGGAAGAGCCATGAAGGCAGTAGTTCTAGTGATAGTAATGTCAATGAGAGTGGGAAGCCTGGAGGTAGGGACATGAGGGTATGTGTACTGGGGAAAGGGACATAAGCATGAGAGTACTTGAGCAAAAAATATAATGGGGTGGTAGTATTGTTGGGTAGGGGGGAAAGAGAGTGGAAATACAGATTGTGGAAAGGGCCCTTGGAATATTGGGAGTACTGATGAAGGGATGGCCATGAGAGAGAAATTACTGGTGGGGTGGCCATAAGGGTGGAATTATGCATTGGGAGATGAGACATATGGGTGGGAGCACTGGTGGGTTGGGGGGAATTAGGGTGGGAGTTCAGGAAGTACTGGTGGGGCATGAGGATGGAAATACAGGGGAGAGGAAAAGCAATGAGGGTGATGCCAATAGATATAGGGTTGTGGTCTTCCACCATGACAGACAGGAGAGGGTCATGCTGGCAGACCACAACCTTGTCTGCATGGCAATACCTTTCCTTTCATCTATACTCTCACCTTAATAGCCCTTTCCCACTAGAACATCCATGACCCTTTCCTTTCCCATATGTGATGTTGGCAAACCACAAGCCCATCTGTTTGGCACTAAGAACATCACCCTTTTGGCTTTTCCTGTACCTATATTCTCATAACTCGTTCCTTTCTGTCATGTTAACAAATGACACTACGGCATGCCTATTACTTTTAATATACATAACAATGTCCTATAAAACTAGTTTCACTATCTTAATAAGGATCTGACTTTCCGTACTTTGGGGCTAAACCCCACAAACCTGTCAATCTCCTTTCTGTGGCAAGACTTGCTGGAATCTATGTCAAGGGGCATAAGTTAGGCTCAAAGTCAGCCTTTGATAAAACCTGAATCAGAGGTACCTATAGAAGAGGCTTTCCTGGCTAGATTACTAGGTTAACCTTTATGGGCCAGATTCAGGTAGATGAGAGTATCTTTCCTCTGGAGTAACGCTTCTCATTTACGTTACTCTGAAGACCCTTTCAGCGCAAGTCCTGTAATTCACATAGCAGTTGCGCGTAAACTTGCGCCAGAGTAACGATAATGCGCTGGCGTAACCCGACGCAAGTGGAACTGGGTGTGATCATATGTAAATGATGGGCGGAGCCCAGCGCAGAGGCTTACGTTCAGCGCATCATCCACGGAGCATGCGCAGTGAGTGCGGCTCCACTCGCCCCCCTTGTGCGCATGCTCACAACTTCCGTCGGCACCACTTCCTGGGAAACGTCAGCGCAATGCGTTCCGCTGGGCGCTTAAAAGCGCTGGCGGAAACGCCATTCCGGCGCAAAAGTAGTTCCATTTCCCCCCACCCCAGGGAAGATACTTTTGCCCTGTAATGGCTGCTCCCGCTACCCCCAAAGAGAGGAGGAACCTAAACTATAATGCCCAGGAGGTCACTGTGATAATCTCGGCTATGGAGGCATTTAATGATTTTCTCCATGGGAAAAAAAGCAGGAAGACCAGCCGGGAAAGGAAGCAGGGTATCCTGGCCACCATTGCTGCCAGGGTCAATGTGCTGGGGTACTCCACCCGGAGTGCTTCAGACATTCAAAAAAAAATCAATGACCTGCGGCGCAAGGTGAGGGGCAAGGTGTCCACCATTAGGAGCCATGAGAGGGGCACAGGTGGTGGTCCCCCATGTCCTGTCACCCTGACCGCGGAGGAGGAGGTGGTTGCCCGCTGCCTGGACAGGGAGCAGTTGGAGGGGGTCCCTGGCTATGACTCCGTAGAGGAAGGCTCCAGGACAGGTAAGTGATTTTTACCCCCTTTTTGGTGTGTTGCATGTGGGGGGGGGGGGTGGGTACATGTGCCAAGTGTGTGGGACCACCAACATGTGTCTGCTTTGTGTCATCCACAGATGACGGTGCTGGGCCATCATCTCGTGCCGGCCAGTCCACCCCAACCCCCCAACGGGATGCTGCTGACGAGGCCCTGGGTGCTGGAGACACCGAGGTGGAGGAGGAGAGTGCCCACACCACTTCAGCAGAGGTGGTTGTGGAGGAGCCTGTCCCTGAACAGGAGTTTATTTTAATGTTGGAGGAGTCCTCCTCCTCTGCAGGGCCCTCTGTGATCCCCTCCCCCATCCTAGGTAGCCCCTCAAGGGCGACTCCATCCCCACGGGGACAACCTTCCTCTGCCCCCAGGAAGGCCACCCGGAAGACCAGGGGGGTGTGTGATTTGGTCGAGGACCAGGTGCTGTTGGACCACGCCAAGCAGACCCAGCAGATGGGGGAGATTGCTGGCCACCTGGACCGGGTCGCTGACAGCCTGGGCTCCATGCCCAGTGGTGTTCAGAACATTGTTACCAGCCTGGGGGAGGTGCAGGCTGATGTACGGCACCTGACAGCAGCTGTACATGCCAACACTGCTGCCATTCGGGAAGAGGGGAGGCAACGGCAGCGTGACCAGCGGCACAATATCACCCGCCAGTTGAGGATGCAGGCCCAGACGAACCTCTATCTGAGCAGGATTGCAGTGGCCTTGGAGGGCAGGCAGCCAACAGCTGGCCGGAGTGGCCCATCCGGGGAACAGCCTCCTCAAGATGCCCCCACACCCCCACCACCACCCACTCCCTCCAGGCAGATGAGGAGCCCGAGAGTGCCCCCAAGGAGGAGCTCCCGGCATCCTAGATGAGGGTTATTTTTGATTTGGTTTATATTTGTGCTTTTTTTTATACTCAGGTTATGAGTTTATATTTTATTTTCATGCTCAGGTGATGAGATTTTTTATTTATTTTGAACTGCACACGGTCAGGAGTGCAGGGGACAGTGTGAATGGTGTGTGAATGTGAGAGGGTGGCACTCCTGACAGTAAGGGGTGTCACCCTCGGCCGTGGTGGTGAAGTTAACCCCACGGCTGAATGAATGACGTGTGAAAGGTGTGTGAATGGACAGTGACATCATTGGGGCCTTGACGCTGGCGTTACTGCTCCCAACTCCTACATGCTGGACTTGGGCTAATCCAATGCGATGTGCATGTGGTGTGTGTGATCTAGGGACATCAGTGGTGTACACGCGTGCATTGTCTGTGTTATTAATGTTTTGGTTTAGTGTCCAAAGATGCCTACGGCGAGGACCCTCCTGACTGCTCTTCCATCAGCAGACTGGGTGTCCTCTGGCAGGTGGGGACTGTGTGGGTCGGGGGTCAGGTCATCACGTATGTCAATATGCAGGCCTTTTCTCATGGCAAAGTTGTGCAGAATACAACATGCAGCGATGATCTGACACACAAAGGTAGGGGAATACAATAGGGTCCCCCCGGACTTATCCAGGCAGCGGAAACGGGACTTCAGGAGCCCAAATGTTTGCTCCACCACTGCACGGGTTTTGATGTGTGCTTCATTGTATTTTCTCTCTCCTCTGGTTTGGGGGTTCCGGAAAGGAGTCATTAGATGGGGTCCCAGTGCATATGCAGAGTCACCTGTAAGGTAAAAGACAGGAGAATGTTAGTCATGCATGTGCGACTTCTGTTGTGCATCACGGGAGGGGATAGTCATGCCTGCCACCCATGTCACTCACCAACCAGCCAGCTGTCCCCATACATGTTCTGTTCGAATTCTGTAGGGATGGGGCTCTGACGGTATATGAAGCTGTCATGGCTGGACCCGGGGTGTTTGGCACGGACGTGCCATATGAGGCGCTGGGCATCAGCTATCACCTGTACGTTGATGGAATGCCAATGCTTCCGATTGCGGTATATGTGCTCTGTGGCACTGGGGGGCTGGAGTGCCACATGTGTGCAATCAATGGCCCCGATGGTGCGTGGGAATCTGGCAATGTTGTAGAAATCTGTCATTGCCTTCAGCCGCAGCTCCTCAGTGGTGGGTCTGATGAACTGGTTGGACATGCGTCTGAGGATTGCAGGGACAACCTGGTGCACACATCTGCTTATGGAGGACTGTGACATCCCAGCCACCACTCCACTTGTACGCTGGAATGATCCACTGGCAAGGAAATGAAGTGTTGCCAGGACCTTCACCAGTGGCTGCACTGCTTGTGAGCGGTGTGTTGGGCTGGTGATGTCATCCTGCAGGGTTGTGGTTAGTTCAAGTATTACATCAGGGCTGAATCTGAAGAGGCGATACACCTCCTCATCCCCCATGCCAAAGAGGTTCATACGAGTGCGGTATATCCTCTCACGTGCCCGCCTCCTCCGTAGCGAGGGACCCAGTACTAGTCTTAGGACCACGAGTGCCCCTGGCATGTTGGCACACAGAGGTGTTGTCCTTGCAAGTGTTGTTGTTCAGCTTGCTAGTTTCGTCGGTAACGCTGCTGTAGCTGCTCTCCTGCTGACCTGTGACCGTCTGGAGTAAAGATAAAGCAGCCTTTTGTAGAAATAACTTTGCGCCGGACGGACCAGATACGCGCGGCGCATGTAGCCAGCGTATGGTGCTAATCCGATCGTGAATTGGGAAAAATACCTTATTTGCATATTTGCATGGGAAATCAATGGGCGCGACTGATGCGCCCAGCGAAAATAAGCGCTGACGATACTCTGGCGTCGGAACGTTCCGCCGGTCGCAAATGTTCCGTTATTGGGCGCATCTAGTTTGGTGGGTACGGGCACATAGAAACGACGGCGCATCATCACAGTTACGCGGCGCATATCGAAATACTCCAGCGCAAGTGTTCCTGAATCTGGCCCTAATTTGTTAAAATAGCTGACAGGTTCACTTTATATTTGTCAAGAGAGAAATATATAGGCTACCATTCCTGATTCTCATATGAAATGCCAGTTGCATCAGTTGTCACTCTGACCCTCTCTGGCTAAAATGCTTTCTAAGTCCCTGTCATTTATTATGGCCAGCACCTAAAGGGCTGTAAGAGTTTTTTGAGAGTTTGTGGGCCCAAAAAGGCTGCTGGAATGCTTTCAGATGTATTGACACTGCTATAAGATAAGTAGTGAGCTGCAAACATCTACCGCTAAGCTAACAAGGGAGATAACTAGTGAGTTGGAAAGACCTCTACCACTAAACTAACAAGTGATATAACAAAGCTCTGTTAAAAGAATATCAATATGCCCAAATTTAATTATATCAGCATAAGTCCAAATCACTTCCTTTGCATTAAAAAAATGATTATAATTCCACATTTTCATGCATACATTTTCCACTTGTACATATACAGGTATGCCTTCACTGAAGTTCATCAGAGCAGGGTAAAAGAACTTTAAAGTATATGGGAGCCCTTACTTTGTTCAGTTTAAAATAGAAATGACAGGCAAAGCGTCTGTGTGTTTGTAATATATATATATATATATATATATATATATATATCTTATTAAATACTTTTTTCCTTTTTTAGAAGTGATCATATGACCTTTATTCTCAGCTTATTAAAATGCTTTTTCCCATGCAGTGGGGCTTGCACTGCATGGGTTAACTGCAAATTTTTATCCAAGGGTTAGAATATAGATATACTTACCTTATCCACTAATCCTGCGAGCGCAAGACCAGTCCCTGACGCCCCTGTCCTATTGCATGCCAGTGGTCTTGTGCATGGGCTATTCCTAAACTCTCATCATGCCCATAGAACGGCTCTGAACATGAGGGCGGCAGGAACAGTCTACTGATGGGTGTAGGGGAGTGCTGTTTCCCGGAGGATTGAAGGATCAGGTAAGTATGGCCTGTCGGTGCACCCCTAAAAAAAAACTGACCAGGTAAGCCATGGAGTGCAGGCACTGCCCCACTGCATGGGAGACATTTTTTTCATGGAGTTCTGCTTGGAGAGGTGGGGGGTGGAGAAAAAGCAGTACACTAATCTTTTCAGTGAATGGCTATGCAAGGGGCTCTGTCAGCACAAGTCTGATTACTGGAGAACAGGAGGCAGTCAGTTCTCCCAGCAAAGCAGAAAACTGACCACGCTGGGATAGACATGCTCTCGTGCCTAGTGGTTAATTTGTAATAGCAAATCAGGGAAACTTAAATATCACCAGATGTTTCACACAAAGTAAGCAATACAAAGAGAGCAGGATACATTGTAATACAAGTACATGGTACAGCAGACCAGGGCCGCCATCAGGAATTAAGCTGCCACAAATTAAGAAATGGGGGGGTGCCACGAATTGAGAAGCGGGGGGGGGGGGGAGCTGCCGCCGCAAATTGGTTTCGGCGGGCTTTGGGTGCTGACGAAAAAAAAGGGGGGTTTCCCTGCGGACCTCTGGGCCCCTTACAAAAAAAGGAAATACAAAAATTATAAAAAAAGAAAAAAGGGGGTAGCCATCCGGGGCCCTGTGGAACCTCTGGGCCCTTTAATAAAAAGATAAAAGAAAAAAGAATATATAAAAAAATAATACATTATTTTTATTTTAAAAAAAAGGGGGGGGAGTTGCCATCCGGGACCCTGGGGACCTCTGGGCCCTTTAATAAATAAATAAAAAAAAAAAAAAAATATATATATATATATATATATATATATATATATATATAATATATATATATATATATATATATATATATAAAAAAATAAAACTTTTTTTTAATAAAAAAATATAAATACAAAAAAGGGGTTGCCATCAGGGGCCCTGGGGACCTCCGGGCCCCTTACAAAAAAAGGGGCCCTTACAGGTGTACTGCTTGTACCCCCCTGATGGCCCTGCAGCAGACACATATCAGGATCATGAAATGCAGGGCATACATATTAATTACTTAGCAGCAATGAAGTGTTAAGCAGTACCACAGAAAACTAGAAGCAACAATTTTCACTGCCAAGTAGCTGGAATTTACCCAAAATGTCGGCACCACCCAGAGAAACCTTAAGGGGCTTTGGCTTCAAGCAAACTAGTGTCCTGAAGGAGAGTAAAGCCGTACACCTCAAGAATTAAATTCAAACCCTTTCTCAAAACTCTGAAAAATCATTTGTTGGCGCATTATTTCTTGCCATCATTGGGTCAATTCATTTAATTGAAAAGCTTATAAAATTTCACCCGGAACTGATATTTAAATGGAATCCCAGATGTATTAAACACATTTCTTTTGTGTCTATCACATGCACATTACAATATGCATCATTTTTCTCAATTAGAAATCACACTCATGGTAAGAATTTCATTCATTCAGATAAGAAACAAGAAAAAATAAATTCCAACGTGCTTCTTCAAAATGTTCTCATACCTACAGTTAATAACTGTTGCCCCACAAATTAGAAATATCCGTTTCCCCCCACCCCAGGGAAGATACTTTTGCACTGTCATGGCTGCTCCCGCTACCCCCAAAGAGAGGAGGAACCTCAACTTTAATGCCCAGGAGGTCTCTGTGATCATCTCGGCTATGGAGACGTTTAATGATTTCCTCCACGGGAAAAAAAGTAGGAAGACCAGCCGGGAGAGGAAGCAGGGCATCCTGGAGACCATTGCTGCCAGGGTCAATGTGTTAGGGTACTCCACCCCGACTGCAGGCGACATACAAAAAAAAATAAACGACCTGCCGCGCAAGGTCCGTGGCAAGGTGGCCACCATTAGGAGCCATGAGAGGGGCACAGGTGGTGGTCCACCATGTCCGGTCAGCCTGACCATGGAGGAGGAGGTGGTCGCCCGCTGCCTGGACAGGGAGCAGTTGGAGGGGGTCCCTGGCTATGACTCCATGGAGGAAGGCTCCAGGACAGGTAAGTGCTTTTTATCCCCTATTTGGTGTGTTGCATGTGGGGGGGGGAGGGGGTACATGTGCCAAGTGTGTGGGACCACCAACATGTGTCTGCTTTGTGTCATCCACAGATGACGGAGCTGGGCCATCATCTCGTACCGGCCAGTCCACCCCAACCTCCCAACGGGATGCTGATGACGAGGCCCTGGGTGCTGGAGACACTGAGGTGGAGGAGGAGAGTGCCCACACCACTTCAGCAGAGGTGGTTGAGGAGGAGCCTGTCCCTGAGCAGGACTTTATTTTATTGTTGGAGGAGTCCTCCTCCTCTGCAGGGCCCTCTGTCATCCCCTCCCCCATCCTAGGTAGCCCCTCAAGGGCGACTCCATCCCCATGGGGACAGCCTTCTTCTGCCCCCAGGAAGGCGACCCGTAAGACCAGGGGGGTGTCTGATATGGTCCAGGACCAGGTAGTGTTGGACCACGCAAGGCAGACCCAGCAGATGGGGGAGATTGCTGGCCACTTAGACCGGGTCGCTGACAGCCTGGGCTCCATGTCACAGCTGCCCAGTCGTGTGCAGGACGTTGTCACCAGCCTGGGGGAGGTGCAGGCTGATGTACGGCACCTGACAGCAGCCGTCAACGCCAACACAGCTGCCATCCGGGAAGAAGGGAGGCAGCGGCAAAGTGACCAGCGGCATCATATCACCCGCCAGCTGAGGATGCAGGCCCAGACAAACCTGTATCTCAGCCGTATTGCCGTGGCCTTGGAGGGCAGGCAGCCAACAGCTCCCAGGAGTGGCCCACCCGGGGATCAGCCTCCTCCAGATGCCCCCCCACCCCCACCACCACCCACTCCCTCCAGGCAGCTGAGGAGCCCGAGAGTGCACCCAAGGAGGAGCCCCCGTCATCCCAGATGAGGGTTTTTTGTTTTTTTGGTTTATAATTTTTTTTTTTATACTCAGGTTATGAGTTTTTGTTTATTTTTGAATATTTATTTTATACTCAGGTTATGAGTATTTGTTTATTTTTGTTCTCATGTTATGAGATATGTATTTCTTTTTTTACTGCACACGGTCAGGAGTGCAGGGGACAGTGTGAATGGTGTGTGAATGTGAGGGGGTGGCACTCCAGACAGTAAGGGGTGTCACCCTCGGCCGTGGTGGTGAAGTTAACCCCACGGCTGTATGAATGACGTGTGAAAGGTGTATGAATGGACAGTGACATCATTGGGGCCTTGACGCTGGCGTTGCTGCTCCCAAGTCCTACATGCTGGACTTGGGCTAATCCAATGCGATGTGCATGCGGTGTGTGTGATCTAGGGACATCAGTGGTGTACACGCATGCATTGTCCGTGTGATCAATGTTTTGGTTTATTGTCCAAAGATGCCTACGGCGAGGACCCTCCTGACTGCTCTTCCATCAGCAGACTGGGTCTCCTCTGGCAGGTGGGGACTGTGTGGGTCGGGGGTCAGGTCATCACGTATGTCAATCTGCAGGCCTTTTCTCATAGCAAAGTTGTGCAGAATGCAACATGCACCGATGATCTGACACACGAAGGTAGGGGAATACAATAGGGTCCCCCCAGACTTATCCAGGCAGCAGAAACGGGACTTCAGGAGCCCAAATGTTTGCTCCACCACTGCACGGGTTTTGATGTGGGCTTCATTGTATTTTCTCTCTCCTCTGGTTTGGGGGTTCCGGAAAGGAGTCATTAGATGGGGTCCCAGTGCATATGCAGAGTCACCTGTAAGGGAAAAGACAGGAGGATGTTAGTCATGCATGTGCCACTTCTGATGTGCATCACGGGAGGGGATAGTCATGCCTGCCACCCATGTCACTCACCAACCAGCCAGCTGTCCCCATACATGTTCTGCTCGAATTCTGCTGGGATGGGGCTCTGACGGTATATGAAGCTGTCATGGCTGGACCCGGGGTGTTTGGCACGGACGTGCCATATGAGGCGTTGGGCATCGGCTATCACCTGTACGTTGATGGAATGCCAATGCTTCCGATTGCGGTATATGTGCTCTGTGGCACTGGGGGACTGTAGGGCCACATGTGTGCAATCAATGGCCCCGATGGTGCGTGGGAATCTGGCAATGCTGTAGAAATCTGTCATTGCCTTCAGCCGCAGCTCCTCAGTGGTTGGTCTGATGAACTGGTTGGACATGCGTCTGAGGATTGCAGGGACAACCTGGTGCACACATCTGCTTATGGTGGACTGTGACATCCCAGCCACCACTCCACTTGTACGCTGGAATGATCCACTTGCAAGGAAATGAAGTGTTGCCAGTACCTTTACCAGTGGCTGCACTGCTTTTGAGCGGTGTGTCTTGCTGGTGATGTCACCCTGCAGGGTTGTGGTTAGTTCAAGGATTGCATCAAGGCTGAATGTGAAGAGGCGATACACCTCCTCATCCCCCATGCCAAAGAGGCTCATGCGCATGCGGTATATCCTCTCACGTGCCCGCCTCCTTCGTTCCGGGGGACCCAGTACTAGTGCTAGGACCACGACTGCCCCTGGCATGTTGGCACACAGAGGTGTTGTCCTTGCAAGTGTGGTTGTTCAGCTTGCTAGTTTCGTCGGTAACGCTGCTGCTGTAGCTGCTCTCCTGCTGACCTGAGGCCGTCTGGAGTAAAGATAAAGCAGCTATTTGTAGAAATAACTTTGCGCCGGACGGACGAGATACGCGCGGCGCATGTAGCCAGCGTATGGTGCTAATCCGTTTGCGAATCGGGAAATCTCCCTCATTTGCATATTTGCAGGGGAAATCAATAGGCACGACTGATGCGCCAAGCGAAATTATGCGCGGACGATACTCTGGCGTCGGAAAGTTAAGCCGATCGGAAATGGCCCGTTTTCTGTCGCATCTAGTTTGGTGGGTACGGCCACATAGAAACGACGGCGCATAATCACAGTTACGCGGCGCATATCGAATTACTCCAGCGCAAGTCTTGCTGAATCTGGCCCTATATCTACAGATTAGACCTCCAAGACTTTGATGTTAATGTAATACTTCATAGTGCAACAATACATTTAGATCACATCCTTTGTGTTTAAATCAAAAAGGGAAAATTCAAATTCCACTTTGCTCTTATTCATACATTTTCCATTTGAGCTGATGTCATTACTCTGTGGCTTCTCAATGCTTCAGAGAGTATGTGGGAGACAGATCTGGGAAATCTCCAGCATTTTTAAGAGGTGAGTTTTGAGCAGATGAGACTGCTTGTGGGTTGCATGCCTTGTTTTAAAGTCTGGGCAAAGTCAATGTCTGCAGCTTGCAGGGTTCGGTGGGGTTCAGTGATTACAAGTGCATGAAGACATCTTGTGGTTACTGCTTTCAAAGCTGAAGAAATACAATTTAAAGGCATTATAAAACTTCTTATCTGCGCCTTGTGTTTTTCACCTGCAATGATCAAGTCGTTTCATGGGGGGGGGGGGGGGGGTTACTAAAACTGGAAAGTGCAAAATCTGGTGCAGCTCTACATAGAAACCAATCAGCTTCCAGGTTTAATTGTCAAGGCTTTATTAAACAAGCTGAAGTTAAAAGCTAATTGGCCACCATGCAGAGCTGCACCAGATTGTGAGTGCTCCAGTTTTAGTAAATCTCCCCCATGGTGTAATTTGTTATTCTGCACACACAGCCTATAGTAGAGTAAATCTTTACATTTCTGTGTCAGAAATGTTTGTATGTGTTCAAATATGAGGCATGCACCATAACATTGCACAGGTTAATCAGTTGATGCACAATCCCTTACATGTATGTTATTGTGTTCAAGCAGCTACACCGGGGCTATGGCTACAGCTGACGTTTTTGTTAGCGGGATATGCTCTACATTGTAAAAGCCTCTGGATCGATTTTCCAAGCAGCAGGTGTCGTGTTCCCTCCCACTGCCCGCCGGTCCCTCTTCAGGGGCCGTATGATCAGGGAGCCTGGTATTATAGCCGGCAGTTCTGAACTGTATGATTAGGGAGCCTGGCATTAAAGCCAGCATGTCCACTGGCTGGTCATAGAGCTGATTGGTGAGCTGAACCTTCCCCGAGGTGAACATCATGCCCAAGAGCGTTAAGGCAGTGCTGGAAAATAATGGTGGCCATACAAAATATTGACACTTTGGGCCCAATTTGGACATTTTCACTTAGGGGTGTACTCACTTTTGTTGCCAGCGGTTTAGACATTAATGGCTGTGTGAGTTATGAGGGGACAGAACATTTATACAACCTGTACACTCACTACTTTACATTGTAGTAAAGTGTAATTTCTTCCGTGTTGTCACATGAAAAGATATTTTATAAAATAGGGGTGTACTCACTTTTGAGTACAAAGCGACCCGCTTTGGTGAAATATCAGCAGGGGGAATCTGGGCAGCATGGGATGTTCAGGGTGTGTCCAGGCACACCCCCTGTGCATGCCTATGGTGGCATGACAGCATTACAAATCCTTTGGCTGATATGGCAATTCTAATATGCATATTTCAACAGTGTGTTTGTATTCAGCTTTAAGGGACAGTAATACTTAGAAATCAAGTGTAAGTAATGCCATTATTGTAAAGCTTTAACACCCCACCCTACAACTTGTACACATGTGTGTGTGTGTCTGTGTGACTTTTTTTAAACTAGTACTTCATTGTGATGCACATTTGTCTAGTGGTTATCTACCACTTCTTATGATCTTGTAACATAAATTATTGCATAACAACATCAGTATACAGAAACTGGGATAATCCAGTGACTCATATCCTCAAAGACTGAGTTGCTTGTAGGATTCAAAGGAAACTTTTTTTGCATGGAGTGGGTTGAATTTTCAGTAAAGGTGTTTGCAGCTGCTTGGGTGGCAGAGGGAAACGTGTCCATGCTGAGTTTTAGACAAACTTGTATAAGCTTCAAGAAAAGTAAGGAGAGAGACTGGGATTTGGGCCAGACCTAGCATAAGGCACAGTAGCATTGTGCCTAGGGGCTGCAGAGGCTGTAAACCACCCCCCCCCCCTGCAGAGCATGTATGTTGGGTTTGTTCTTTATTGTTTCAAAGGGAGTTGAATTCAGAAAAATAGAAATATCATGTAAAAATAATTTGAGGTAAAAAACTAGGAACTGTAAAACCTAAAATTTTAATATTTCCATAGTTGGCCACTGTCCTGGATTTCCCAACTCATTCCTGCCTTCCAAGGATTTACCCCAGCTTTGCTGCTTTCAGGGTTATTCCATTCTGTCTCCTCCTCTCTACAAGGGGGGTTGGTCATTTTGTTGATGATGAATGTATGCAGAGTTGTATAATCCCCTTGAAGACCAAGCCTTTTCTGGCACTTTTTGTTTACAAGTTAAAATCAGTATTTTTGGCAAACTACCTTTACCGCCAAACATGATATATATATATATATATATATATATATATATATATATATATATATATATATATATATATTAGCAGAGACCCTAGGGAATAAAATGGTGATCGTTACAATTTATTTACAGGCACACAGTATTTGTGCAGCAGGTTTTTCAAATGCAATATTTATTTTTAAATCCCTAATGTAAATATCCCTTGTAATATAAAAAAGAATATCAGGTCCTCGTTATGGAGAGAACTGTGGTCAAAAAGACCCCAAATCTCATTTTTACATTTAAAAGCAAAAGATAAAAAAAAAATTGTCTACTTATAGAAGTGACATCATGAAGTTGCTCCAGTCCTCCAAGGCCATAGAACCAATCAGACATGATATGAGAAACATCTGCAAGTGGCAGGGAGGGCGACGACTACGTGCTCTACCGCCACTTCTGAAAGCGATCCAGCAGCTTATGAGCCACTCAGACTGCTTTCATGAGAAAGCCAACAGTCTGTTGAAGAAAATATTGAGGTTATGGCTGATAGCTTCAACCATGACCCTAGTAAAGCATTTGCAAACCAATTACCGTAATTATGTCTTCTATGAGAGATTTATAATTTTCTACATTATTTTAACCTTTGCTGTATCTAAATGTCACTGCTCTTTTGATGGTGACCATGTGTCTCAAAAGACCACTTGAAATTAGTTTGTTCCAGATGTTTGATAGAAGTCGATTGTTTAATCAAAGGGACATGTTAGAAAGCTCTGCATTGATCAGTGTATTTTGGCTGGTGGGATTCTTGTTCGTGTGGAAGAAACAATCTATTTGGTTTTTTTTTTTTGTTCAGCCTGCTGGCTGCTTTAAATCAACCCTTCTATTTACGCAAGCAGGGCAAAGTATAAGGATCACCTAACTCCTCTCACCACAGCAGCATGTAAGAGGGGCTTCGTTATTGGCTAGATTTGGCACAAAAAGCCCCTACCTCCACTTTAGCCCTAGCCCTGATAGAACACTATCCCTCCTGCTGAGGCCAAACACTGTTCCTTGCGATTGTCCTCTACACAACCTTCCCAGCCATGGACCTTTGTATCCCCAAGGAAGGAATGTCCACACAAGAAGTAGTTTTGCTGCACATTACTGGTGGTATTCAGAAAACAGCATTACAATCACATCACAAGGACATATATTCCGAAGTCACATTTAGTGGATGGTCCTCAGTAGTCAAAAGTGAAAGCATGTGCAGTACCTCAGCAGGCATCTCCCTTAAGCTGACCATACATTATAACATTTTCTTATTCAATTTCCTCCTTAGATTTACCTTCAACTATGTAATGCCAGGGCCTACCTGAATGCATACAAATTGAAAGTGTTTAGGTTTGACCTCATATTATATGGTTTTGGTAATTCTAAAATCTAACTGTACAACAAAATTGTATAATGTATGGCTAGCCTTACTGTCTTTCCAGATCTTCCCAGGGTTATTAGCACTCACAGGACTGTGCTCCCAGAAGTTACCTCCTTGCTAGGTACATTTCTCCTGGTAAAACCCCAGGGAAGTAGCCTCACACAGGGATCTCCAACCTGGCCTTAAAGGCCTTTTGAAATCCATCCTAGCACTCAACTCCATAAGGGATCGAAAGACTACTGTCGGATCCTCCTCCGTAGAGATCAACTCCATCCAGCTTCCTGCCCTGTCCAGAGCCTAAATCCTCATAGGTGTGGAGATTTTAGGACCCATGCCCCAGGACTCACTGTGTATCTCCCTACCTGGCTTATACCAAGGCACTGAGTCACCCATGACATCACTGCTGAATGAGGGCTCTACCTAAAAGGGGCCTATTAACCGAAGACCTTACTTACTGTAAAAAGACACTATTCTGGTACAGAGCCACCTACTGGCTAAATAGCTATCTGCACTTATCTACAAGCATGTACTAAAATGTTCTCAATTCCGATCAGAAACAACGTGCTTACCCAGGGCTAAGGATTCCTTCCCCAACCTCATGTGATAACACTGAGCCAGTCACAAGGCACCCAACACTGTAACATAGAAGAGGGGTGTGATTTACATGCTCATTCATACCCAGAAATGCTAAATATTTCACTTTGCTCCCAGATTCCCCTCTGGGTAAAAGAAAAAGTCACTTTAATATGATACTTAAAAAGCATGTACAATGTTAAAAGTAGTATTTTTAAATCTAGTACAGTAAATAGATCATTAATGATGTAGCATACTATAGTCATTCAAGACAGTACTTCCAGATAAATTATAAAAAGAACTGTAACTCAGTGGCAGAGTAGCTCAGAATTTTTTATTTGTTTGCCATTTGTGTACAGCGTCTGAAAGATCTATTCAAACATATGTGATCTATTCACAACTACACTATATTGCAAAAAGTATTGGGACATCTGTCTTTACACGCAGATGAATTTGAATGGCATCCCAATCTTAATCCGTAGGGTTCAATATATAGTTGGCCCACCCTTTACAGCTATACCAGCTTCAACTCTTCTGGAAAGCCTGTTCACAAGGTTTAGGAGTGTCTATGGGAATGTTTTACCACCCTTCCAGAAGCACATTTGTGAGGTCAGGCACTGATGTGGAGAAGGAGCTGTTATAGCTACAAAGGATGGGTCAACTCAATAATGAACCCTACAATCTAAGACTGGGATGCCATTAAAGTTCATGTGCGTGTAAAGGGAGGCATCCTAATACTTTTGACAAAATAGTCAATGTATGCAAAATAACCACACCTGTGCAGGAGATATTTAAGACTAATGTTAAAAGCCATCTTAGGCAAAAGGGTAAAGTGAAATGACAGTTTGAAAATTTCTTGTATAGGTTGAAAGAACAGGAAATGAGATATGTGTCAGAAAACATAAATTCCTTCCTCGAGGCTAACCCGAGGCATAAGCCTACTATGAGCTTTGGAGCCTGAACATCAAGGTACCCTCATTTGAGCATGTGAAAAATCATTTGTATTGCCATATGCTTTTTAATAGATGTTTATTGTGTTTACAGAAATTAAACAAGGTACTTCATCACATATACAATAAATAATAAGATTGCGCTAATAATATGACATGTATTATTGACACATGAATATATATGTAGTGATTAAACAAACATAAATGAAGTTAAATAAAGTTAACTGACATCACCGCGCATTCACTCTCTCTACCCGTGGATACGGGCTGTGTGTTCTAAGCCGGCCGGCTGCTGTTTGTTTACACGATCGTTTTATCCATTGACATGTAAGTGCAAGTCTTTTTATTGTATTAAACAAAGGTTTTACACTATATGAGGCACTATATATATCCTTGGATGGCATACTGGGAGTGATTCACCACTAACTCAGGATCGAGGCTGTTACCGTTACGCATTGGATGTCACCGATCCAGGGCTCATACCAGATCGTATCAGGTTGTTTAAGATCTCCTATAATTAAGAGATCATTCCCATTTGGTAAGAGGCTTCATGTGATTTTGGTGGAGGTCTCCTCTGTTTCAGCACTCTTCTTGTGTGGATTCGTTGGCACACGTGGGAGAACGTTTATATGAACTTTTCTTACTTCTCTGGTGGATTTATCACTCTTGTGATCCTCACTTATGAACTTTATTTAACTTCATTTATGTTTGTTTAATCACTACATATATATTCATGTGTCAATAATACATGTCATATTATTAGCGCGATCTTATTATTTATTGTATATTGTTTTTTGTGTGGTATAAAACTTTTTGATCGCTGCTTTTTTTTCACCTAAACGAGCGCAATATTTTTTATTTTATTACTTAATCACATATGTTACCTTTCCTCCAATGGACAAGCAGAGAGAGGGTGCACCAGCCTACTGAATTGTCCTTATATACCATTTATTGATAAAATCAGAGCAAGTAATATACTCACAAGACAACATGTGTACAAGCTCATCAAAATACAGTAAATCCAAGAACAGATCTCCTTTGGCTCTGAGGAAAAGGGGATCTCCCTTGAAACGTGTCAACCTTCCAGACCTACGTGGCTCCTTCTTGTAAGGAGAATTATATGAAAGAGTTCTGGCATTCAGTTCCTGGATTTTTTTTGATGAGCTTGTACACACATTGTCTTGTGAGTATATTACTTTCTCTGATTTTAATATTAACTGGTATACAGTTGCAGTAAAAAGTATGTGAACCCCTTTGGAATGATATGAATTTCTGCACAAGTTGATCATAAAATGTGATCTGATCTTCATCTAAGTCACAACAATAGACAATCACAGTCTGCTTAAACTAATAACACACAAAGAATTACATGTTACCATGTTTTTATTGAACACACCATGTAAACATTCACAGTGCAGGTGTAAAAGGTATATAAACCCTTGGATTTAATAACTGGTTGAACCTCCTTTGGCAGCAATAACTTCAACCAAACATTTCCTGGAGTTGCAGATCAGACGTGCACAACGGTCAGGAGTAATACTTGACCATTCCTCTTTACAGAACTGTTTCAGTTCAGCAATATTCTTGGGATGTCTGTGAATTGCTTTCTTGAGGTCATGCCACAGCATCTCAGTCAGAGTGAGGTCAGGACTCTGACTGGCCCATTCCAGAAGGTGTATTTTCTTCTGTTTAAGCCATTCTGTTGTCGATTTACTTCTATGCTTTGGGTCATTGTTCTGTTGAGCTGGTGGACAGATGGCCTTAAGTTCTCCTGCAAAATGTCTTGATAAATTTGGGAATTCATTTTTCCTTCGATGATAGCAATCTGTCCAGGCCCTGACGAAGCAAAGCAGCCCCAAACCATGATGCCCCCACCACCATACTTCACAGTTGGGATGAGGTTTTGATGTTGGTGTGCTGTGCCTCTTTTTCTCCACACAGGGCCGATCCTAGACAGGGTGCAGGGGGTGCTCCACACCCAGGCACCGCAGAGGTGGGGGCGCCGAAGCTCCAAAGTGCTCCCCTCCCTTCTCCGTGTCCAGAGCTGCTGCCAATCATCCCTTACACTCCCAGAAATGCTCTCCGAGTGCCACCCTCCAAGTAACCAAAGATGCCACATATGCCCCGCCCCCTGTAATGTGCTTTTGCTCCCAGAGCACCCAAGCTACAAGGATCTATTGGACAAGTACTGATCTATGGGGCCACCTGATGTGGGGGGCTCTGATGGGGGACACCTGCTGTAGGGTGGCTATGATGGGGGACACCTGCTGTGGGGTAGCTCTGATGGGGGACACCTGCTGGGGGGGCTCTGATATGGGACACCTGCTGGGGGGGCTCTGATGGGGGACACTAATGAAGACTTCTTAGGGGAGCATCTCTGTGTTTGAGTCGTAGCCATAGAAACATTTGTAAAGGGGAGGAGTTAGTAAGATGACCACGCCCATGTGTGGGCGCCAGAAATATTTCTGTACCCAGGTGCCTCTGACCCTAGGATAGGCCCTGTCTCCACACATAGTGTTGTGCGTTTCTTCCAAACAACTCAACTTTGGTTTCATCTGTCCACAGAAAATGTTGCCAGTACTGCTGTGGAACATCCAGGTGCTCTTGTGCAAACTGTAAACGTGTAGCAATGTTTTTTTTGGACAGCAGTGGCTTCCTCTGTGTTATCCTCCCATGAAATCCATTCTTGTTTAGTGTTTTACGTATCGTAGATTCGCTAACAGGGATGTTAGCATATGCCAGAGACTTTTGTAAGTCCTTAGCTGACACTCTAGGATACTTCTTCACCTCATTGAGCAGTCTGCGCTGTGCTCTTGCAGTCATCTTTACTCCTAGGGAGAGTAGCAGCAGTGCTGAACTTTCTCCAGTTATAGACAATTTGTCTTACCATGGACTGATGAACAGCAAGGCTTTTAGAGATACTTTTATAACCATTTCCAGCTTTATGCAAGTCAACAATACTTAATAGTAGGTCTTCTGAGAGCTCTTTTGTGCGAGGCATCATTCACATCAGGCAATGCTTCTTGTCCAATTAGCTCTTGGAGATGTCATTAGTCTAGGGGTACATATACTTTTTCCACCTGCACGATGAATGTTTACATGTTGTGTTCAATAAACACATGGTAAAATTAAAGTTTTTGTGTGTTATTAGTTTAAGCAGACTGTGATTGTCTATTGTTGTGACTTAGATGAAGATCAGATCACATTTTATGACCAATTTGTGCAGAAATCCATATCATTCCAAAAGGGTTCACATACTTTTTATTGCAACTGTATAAGGATAATGTACTAGGTTGGTGCTCTCTGTCTATTGTTTGTCTACTATTCCAGCATATCCTGACTACCCTACCCCTAGGACGGCAGCAAGGCGGTGTGCTTACATTTGGATCAAGAATGGAAAAGAAGCAGTGAAAGTCACTAGTGTCTGAGTACCACACTCAAGCGCAGGAGGTTACTGTTGATAACATTTCCTCCAATAATGGCATAACAGGCTGTGGTACTAGCATACCTCATATTTTACCATGACACACATATAGATTTCACACAAAGCCAATATTATATATACATCAAGATGTAGTGAAAGCCTGTTAACAGAGGACAACGAATCTGCAAATTATAGGTTAGGTTGGCTCTGTCATAGAACAGAATTGTGAGAGGAAACAAAGAAAATAAGAGAATGCAAAAAAAAGCAAAAGGTAGAGAGAGGGGGAGTAAGATAAAGACAGGTAAAAGAGTGAAGGAAAGATGGGAGTAGGAAAGGAGAGGGGTGAAGGAAAGGTGCAGGAGGGAAGTATGGAGACATGTAGTGCACTATCTGGATAACTTTTCCCCAAATCTGTATAAATCAATAGGCAGACACCTATCTAGTAACGTCTAATTTTAAGGCAGTCCCACCAAACATGGAACACATTCCCTGAAACAGTGGGGAGAAGCCCCAAGAACAAATGTAACCATCCTTTGGGGCACCATATACAGCATATTAACAGCTTAAATTTGGCTTCATCGGCCATCGATTTAATGGAGCAATGGGTACCACATGTTTGATATGTAAGTGAAAAGAAAATGAACATATACATGAGCACACGCTTTGTATTTAAGCCATCTCACTTTTTGGAACATGATGCATTTGTTAGCAAGTACTTGCAGTCAACCTGATATAGCCTGAAATCTAGAAGTGTTCTGTTCAACTTGTTTTTAGAAAGTTATGTTTGCTTGGTAACTACTGACCTGATGGGTTTGTTTAAACTAAAGGCAAATAGACAGTGCACTGCAAAAGTGCAGTTTGACCCAAATCTCAGTAAATGAGGTAAATCTACACACAACTAGGTCAACAACACAAGTAACTCATGGAACAGTTGTCAACTGATTCTTTGACGCTAGACTTTGAGCTTAAATCATGTGTTAGCACTACTTCATAGATCAGCTGACCTGGTATAGGGCAGGGGTGAAACTAACAATGGAGTTTATAAATATTGGCCCAGATTCACAGAGCGATTACGCCTGCGCAACTGCTGTTGCGCGTGCGTAAGTCTAAATGTGCGCGTGCGTATAGTTGGACGCGATTCACAAAACAATATACGCCAGAAATCTACGTTTTTTGGTCCGGCGTAATTGAGTTAGACCTTCGCTTGCCTTCGCGCAAAACTGCGCTAGACACACCATTGATTTGCTAGTCAAATATGCTAATGAGGGAGTTACGGGGATTCACAAAAAAACGCAGTTGCTGCGCAGGCTACGCGATGTGCGCAACTGCAAAATGTTCTGTCTAAAGTTAGAGGACCTAAAAGCTGGTCTAAATTTTGAAAAAAAGTCTAATTGTCAGATAAAGCAACACTGTTAGTGAGGAGTTCAGCAGTCACACGTGTTGCCCAACAATCTGTATGCCAACATGCCAGGGGCATCCATGCTCACAGCTATACTACTGACTTTAGATGAACAAAGAAGGATGAGGGCACGGAGGATGGCACTAAGGAGGGCACGGGAGATGTTTTATTTTTTTATTTTTTGGCTTATATAAAATTTACAATTTAATCTAATCTAATACAATATTCTTATCTGATACAAGCCCCTCACTCTTCACTTGATATATCACACATGCATAGACATCTTTGGCATGAGAGATTCTGAGGTGTCTCGCATCTTCAGATTCACCCCTCATGCCATCGTGGAATTACCACAACCTTGCAGGAGGACATCAGCAGCCCAACACATGGCACTACCCATGACACCCATGACAGCTACATATACAATCAGAGCCCCATCCCCACAGATTGCGAACAGAACATGTATGGGGACAGCTGGCTGGTTGGTGAGTGACATGGGAGTCAGGCATGACTATCCCCTCCCGTGATGCACACCTCACAAGTGGCACATGCATGACTAACATCCACCTGTCTTTTCCCTTCAAGGTGACTCTGCATATGAACTGGAACCCCATCTCATGACCCCATCTCATGCCAGCTCACATTATGCATCTTTGCACGTTAAACACACACATTAATCATGGCCCAATGAGAATGCATGCATGCACACCACTATGGTCCCTAGCACACACACCCCACATCCTCATCAAATTGGATTGGCACCAGTCCACCATGCAAGACTGGTGAGCAGTAACGCCACGTCAAGGCTCCAATTATGTCACTGTACATTCATACACCATTCACACGGACCTGGGAATCACTTCTCCCTGGTCCTGGGGAACCCTTCTCCACCCAAATTGAGGATGACACCCCTTTTCCAGCAGGAATGTCACCCCCACATTCAAACATCATTCACAACCCAAAAAATGCCAAAAATGTCAGCAAAAAAAAAAAAAAAAATGCATAGAAAAAAAAAAAACAGAGAACAAAAATAAACATGCTTTCAAACCAAAAAAAGGGGGAAAAAAAATTAATGCCCTCTGCCTGAGCCACGCCTGGGGCGCCCCCGGCCACGGCCCCGGACCCTCAGGGGAGACGCATGGGGGAGGGGAAAAGCCGGGGAAGGAGGAGCAGCCCCTGAGATCTGCCCACCTGGCGGCCTGCCCTCCAAGGCCACGGCTATTCTGTCCAGGGCAGCACCAAGTGTTGCCGTGTTGCCCTGAATAGCCTGGGTAAGGGCCCTCACATCCTGCCCAACGCCTGCTGCTGTAGTTTGCAGGTCATTTAGGCAGGTTGTGGAGGCCCGGGAGTGGGAGTCCAGGTTACCCAGCCTATCGTTGATGGAGGACAGGCTCTGATCCACCCGCCCCATAGTCTGGCAGAGCTGTCTCAGAAGGCGGGTCTGGGTGGCCAGGTTCCTTCTCAGACTGGCGGGCAGGAGATTGGGCGCCCCCCTGGTGCTCTGGGATGACCTCCTGGCTCTTGCTGATGGTTGTGGCCGGGGAGAAGGGGAGGCCCTTGTGAGGGGAGCCATGTTGGGGGAAGAGGGGGGGGGGGCTCACCCTTAGGGAGGGCAGGCTTCTTGCAGCCAGAGGGGAAGAGTCCGCAGAAACCAAACGGCCAGTGCCTGCCATGGACTCCTCCTCCTCATGATTCTCCTCCTCCTCATGATCGTCCTCCGCATGATCCTCCTCCTCCTCTTGTTCCTCCTCCGCGGACTCTGGCCTTGTTGGGGGGGCCTCATTAGGCTGCTGTCCTGGCGTTGGAGCGGTCTGGCCAGATGGCCCTGCACCCTCCTGCACAGCTGTGGATGACACAAACCATTCACAGGTTGGAGGATCCACACACTTGCCACATATTCCCTTTCACCCCCTCCCCCACACATGCTACACACTTGAGAGAAATAAATACCTTACCTGGCACCGCGGGGACCGGACTTGTGTCAAAGCCTGGCAGGCCCTCCACTTCATGCCGGTGAAAGGTCAGGGCCACCACACGCTCCGTCGCTGTAAATCTAACCCGGCATGGTGGGCCCCCT
This sequence comes from Rana kukunoris, assembly GCA_029574335.1. Lineage (NCBI taxonomy): Eukaryota > Metazoa > Chordata > Amphibia > Anura > Ranidae > Rana > Rana kukunoris. The sequence continues at coordinate 24,551,209 of CM056058.1, forward strand.
CCTGTGCCCCTGGCATGGGCATTTATTGCGGCCAGTTTTTTTTTCACCTCACGCCGGAGGTCATTTATTTTCTTTTCAATCCCAGAGCGGGTCCGTGTCTCCCCCTCCCCCGATGAATTGACCTGCTCCGTGATCATATCCAATATCTCCCTCCTCCTGGCCGGGGTGGTGGTGGCACTCTGCGGGCCGTGGAGAAAACGCCCATAGTCGGTAATGGCCCGGGCAAGAATTCTTTTTTCCCCCACTGTAAAATTCAACTTTCTTTTTCTCTCAGTCATACTTCCAAACAAACTCACTAGCAGTCACCAAAAATCTGTCACAAATACAAGCACAAACAATCAGACAAGAACACACACAAAGAGAAAAAGAACAGGCAAAAATCACACTAGCACTCAGCAAGAAACAGACACAAAAAAATCAGATGAAAAAATAAAGCAAGAAAACAAACGCTCAGAAATCTATCAATCAAACAAACAGTCAAAAAACACTTATCAAAACACACTTTCACAAAACTACCAACAAGCACTAGATCACACAGAACACTAATCTGACAACTACAAAACACACTCTAACGAACAACAGAGCAAAAGCACTTGATTCAATGGGAAGGGACACAAAGGGATGTACTTTTGCAATGGAAGTGCGTTTGTGTGTGTCTATTTATGCTGTCTGCGTAGTTCACAACATTGCCCTAGTCCATGTCCAATTTCACTGATTGCGCCGCTCCCGAGTTGTGAGCATGCGCACAACGGAGCTGACATGGTTTCCTTCACGCGCGCATGCGCGAGTCGGCCGGCCCTTCATTTGCATGGGGTCACGGCTCATTTCAATGTAACACGCCCACGTCCCTCCCAATTTGTATTACTCCTCCTTACGCCTCCGGAAAAAACCTTACGCTTGCGCAATCTCTTGCGCAATCTCTTGCGCAAAAGCTTCGTGAATCGCGGGATTACGCGGCTAGATTACGCAAGTCTAACGGAAAAGTGGTGCGCTACGCCGGTCCAATAATGCGCCGATGTACGTGAATCTGGGCCATTGTGTTTATTGACAAGTCTCGGTTCTATTAATTGCCTGACTGAAGGCAGTGGGGGTTATTTACAAAAGGCAAATCCACTTTGCACTACAAGTGCAAAGTGCACTTGAAATTGCATTGGAAGTGCACTTGGAAGTGCAGTCGCTGTAAATCTGAGGGGTAGATCTGAAATGAGGGGAAGCTCTGCTGATTTTATCATCCAATCATGTGCAAGCTAAAATGCTGGTTTTTATTTTTCTTGCATGTCCCCCTCGGATCTACAGCGACTGCCCTTCCAAGTGCACTTTCAGTGCAATTGCAAGTGCAGTTTGCACTTGTAGTGCAAAGTGGATTTAGTAAATAACCCCCAATGTGTCTAAGGAAAAGCAGGAGAAAAATCTGACTTATCAGTTATTTCAAAAGTCCATACATTATTCAAATACTTTTGGAAAGCAATTAGAAAGGTCATGAACCGACACCAGATTCCTAAGGACCCATTAATTATGTTGTTTCATGCCACGCATATGTCTATTGAGAGGTATAAAAAAATCCATAATTCCCCAAATATAGGCAAAAGCTTTATTCTGGCTGCTTGGAAGACAGGTAGAACTTGTTCCTTGAAGGAGTGGTTTGTTTGGGTTTAATGAGATTATAGAAAATATTGTCATAGAAAGGTAGATCTATGTGACGAAAGATCAGTATGAGATTGTGCGTTTGGTCTCTTTAAATTTATTTTAGGTTCATAGATGCCTATAGAATGCCTTAATTCTGAATAGCTAATAGAATAATACAGTATCCATATACTTTGTCAGTCTAAGTGCAGTGGGGTGGGGACATGGTGATGGAGGAACACGTTTGCTTGTTACTTGTATAAGGGTGAGTAGTACCTGTAATGAATTATGTACAAAATAATATGGCGAGGTTGTGCCATGATGCATACTAATATGGCATGGCACTACCAATGACAATCTTTGCTGTGATTTAATGCTGAAGTGATGTGGACAGCAACATTTTTGTAATAGTCAGATATGAACAAATGTGTCATTGCAGCCCATCTTTATTTCTTTTTTTTTTTCTTTTTATAAATAATTTTTATTATTCAACGCATGATATTATCTTACATATTGTGCACATATTCAAGTACAAAAATGCAATACATATTAAATAAGTAAAAATATGTGTTAAACTCTTATTTCCAAACTTGCACTCTTATCTATACCTCTTTTATATATTATTGTGCTTTTATTTTGTGTGTATTTTCATATACCACCCACCCCCTCCCGTCCCTACCCTTCCCGCACCACCTAATCATACTCATAAGTATTTGATTTTACCTCATTTATTTTCTCATTTCCTTACCCTACCCTTCTTCAATCCTAATATTTATCTCCTAAGTCCTTCCCTTATCGACTGTGGAGGCGAGAGTCTATCATCGCATAGCCAGGTTTGCCATATTTGATTGAATTTCCCGGTGTCCCCCCTCCGGCTATATGTTAATCTTTCTCTATGGAGTAGAGAGTTCACTAGTAAAACCCACTGCCTTCCCGTTGGGACCTCTGGTGCCATCCAGTATCGTGCTATGAGTTTTCTTGCTAGGTATAATATCCTAGTTAACATTATGTACATTCCAGTTGGGAGTGTTTCCATCTCTATGGCCCCCAGTATATATATCAGAGGATTCAATGGGATGGATATCTGTGCAAGTCTACTTATGTGCTGAGAGATCTCCTCCCAATACCGGTGCAGTTTTGGACATCTCCAGATCAGATGAATAAAGTCACCCTGATGTATTTTGCACTTCGGGCATAGCGGGGAATCTCTTCCTCCCCATCTATATATCTGCTCTGGCGTTCTATATGCCCGGTGCAGTATAAACAGCTGCGATAGTCTGTGGGATGCTGATATCGATACTACTGGGATACATTCTACGGCCCTTTTCCAAAGGCTTTCGTCTATATTCCCTACGTCTTCAGCCCATTTACTACGGCATTTTAAGGCTGTATAGTCCTGTGCCCTAGATATTATTTCCCTATATATTTTAGATATTAGCCCTTTCCGATCCTCTACTCCGAGTACTGTCTTAATTAGGGGAACTTCCGATATTATTAGAGATTGTGTTTTGTGTTGTGCCTGTAACGCATGCCGGAGTTGGAGGTATTGGTAGAATCCCTTTGATTCTAACTGGAATTCTTGACACAACTGCTCATATGTCTTCAATACCTCTCCTTCATACAGCTGCTTGAAATATTGTATCCCTTTCTTTTTCCACATAATAAATCCCTTTAGATCTTGTATTTCCGGGTACCTTGGGTTATTCCATATCGGGGTAAGGGGCAACGGCCCCCATACTCCCAAAGCTTTCCTGACCTCTCCCCATACCCTTTTGAGTAAAATACCTGACGGGGCTGAGCGTGGTATACTAGGGAGGTCCATTTCCAGGTGTGATGCTGCCACTAATGCAGGATCGCAACTTGTTACCATATTACAAATAGAGTCCTCGTTTTTTTCCCGTCCCCATCCCGCTAAATGTTGGATCTGAGCAGCCAAAAAATATGTTTTGGGGTGTGGAACTGCAAGGCCACCCCTATCCTTACTGTACTGAAGGGTGGCCAAGCTGATCCTAGCCACCTTTTTCTTCCATATCAGAGCTCTCATCAATGTTTCACTCTGTTTGAACCATTTATTTGTAATCCACATAGGGGAATTGTGAAAAACGTATAGAAGCTGTGGTGCCCAAATCATTTTAATTAGGTTTGCTCGGCCCACTACCGACAGAGGAAGTTTGCACCAGCTGTTGCATTTCTCCCTCTGTCTAGCCAATAGTGGGACCAGATTTAACTGCAGGTATTCCGCCGGATCTGGCGATATTACTACTCCTAAATATTTGAATCTATTGCTTATAACAATCTGCTCTGCTCCAGGTGGCAATGGTGCCTCCATTGGATCTATAGGCATCAGGGTTGACTTTGACCAATTAATAGTAAACCCTGAAAAACGTCCAAACTTCCCAATGATCTGCATCACCGCATGTAACGATGCGGAGGAATCGCCCAAATAAATTAGCGCGTCATCTGCATACAGTGATATCTTCTCTTCCCTCTGGCCCCTACGGAATCCCATCACCTCACTGGAGTTACGAACATATATAGCCAGAGGTTCAACCGCCAAAGCAAACAACAATGGGGACAGTGGGCACCCTTGCCGAGTCCCTCTATGGAGCTTGAATACAGATGAAAAACTATTGTTAATGCGAAGTCTAGCTCGGGGGTCAGAATACAGCACCTTCACCCATTTTATAAACCTGTCTCCCATTCCAAATCTTGCCAATACTTCCACGAGGTAGGGCCACGCCCATCTTTATTTCAATTGGTATTGATAAACTGTGCTCTGACTGGCCATCATGCATGCAATACACCGTTGACTGATTGTAGCCAGGAGTAATATGACAGCCAGACAGTATGTAAATAAAATAATAAATCTCTACATCAACAGAGTGATGAACACATTTGAAAACAACATCTCCTAATGAGATAAGGTTTGAATATAGAGTGCTGACATTAGTAGGCAAGCTTTGGCCAAAACAGACTGTCCCAATCGGTCACCTGAATTGTTCTTAGTAGGAGTCAACTGATATCTTTCTGATTCTGTTGCTAAGAATATAAATGCATGTGTTTTAAACCGACAGGCTTTGCAGAAATGTGAACTGATGCATGTCCAAGTTGTTTTTATGGTAACAGAATCATTTAGGTTGAAGGCTTATACCTGCTTATTTGCTGGGGGCAACACCTCCATTCACGAGGCCCAGTATGTGGATCCAATCTATATACATTCATTGCTGATTCTCTCTGTGAAAGAAGCATTGGTTGCTAATTTTCCCTCTGCTGACCTTCTCTGTTGCTATGGAAATCATTCAGTTTTGGCCCCCAGAAACATGGCAAACAGGTTCAGATTTTTGGGCATAGGCTGGGACCCTGGGAAAGGTGATAACATTTTTAAAGGGAAATCAATGGACAACAAGACAAGAAGTGTGATAATACTATATAAATGCTTGGCCACATCCAAATCCACATTGCATCTTTGTATTTGTCATTTCACAAACCTAACAACATTGTGTAACTAAATCAGTCTTACACAGTTGTACAGGCTCCTCTCCTGTACTGATATTTCTCTGATTTCACTGCACATTGTGAGCTTCTCATAAGAGCAGATACACTATATTAAGAACAGACACACATATAGGTGTAGCACTACCCCTGAAAGAGTTGCTGGTTTGATTTGGGTGGCACTTTACCTCTGTTTCTCCGCCGTCTACGGTAGTTAATGTAAGTCAATGTCCATACTGTAGGTATCTTTTCTTGTGCTTTATTACCCAACGGGGTAAAAAATGGTAATAGTAGTAGTAGGTAAGATGATAGAAGAAGTGGTAGGTAATGGATTTAGGCACAAAATCAGGGTTTCGGAAGCAGTCCTGCTTCCAACTCTAGCCAGAGTGGGTATAGTGCATCTGGATAGGCTGCTCTCACCGGTCTAGCAGCCAGAGTATCACTCTAAACTTTAGCAAAGTCTCTGCCACAGACCTTCCCAAAGAGTGGAGACGTTCTCAGTCCAAAATCCTTATTAACACTGGATTAAGTACCCGGATCTCCCTTGAACAGCTTGTTTAGTTTTTAAGTACTGATAGGCGACCCTCGTCCAGCCTCTCAGAAACGATATGTCTTTTGATGAAACAATAGTCCTCTCTCGAGATACCAGCCTCGTGTTCGGGATTTCCCAGGCAGGTTCTCCATCAATTGGCTACCTCCCTCGGGACAGACAGCACCGGACAACCCACTGTTAAATTTGAGAAAGCCTTTTCACAATTGATTGAGGCTTTTCGTTGGGAGTTCTTAACAAAAAAGAAAAAATATATTTGATTCCATCTGCTCCGAGAATTCCAGTCATATTATCTGCCAAAAATTCACAAAAGTTTGCAAAACCCACCAGGTCGCCCCATTATAAGTGGCATAGACTCTGTTACAGTGCGTATTGGTAAATATTTAGACAAATTTCTCCAGCCTCTGGTTACTCATACCCCATCATACCTTAGAGACACTACACAAGTTATTAACCTTCTGGCTGAATTCAATTGGAAAGAGGGACAACAAGATCTTTCTCTGTCAATCTTGCAGAAAGATTTTATTACCAATCTTATTGTTTTTGCCACGACGCACAATTATATTTGGTTTGAGGGCGACTACTATCTTCAAAAGTGCAGCGTTGCTATGGGTACCAAGTTTGCCCCCAGCCTCACCAATATTTTTTTGGCATTCTGGGAAAGAGAGGTCATTGACTCTCACCCCCCAGATGAGTTACGACTATGGAAAAGGTAAATAGACGTCCTGCTCATCTGGGAGGGAGATCTTGCTTCTCTTGAAACGTTTCTCTCCCAACTCAATAATAACAAAGAGGGATATGTTTTACGTACCTGCCAGATGAGCCTGACCTGTAGTGGGAAGGCTTCTCGTACAACCCCGGCTCAAGGGCCACCGATGTTGCGTCAGTGGCCACAAGAGCCTGGCGGTGTATGGGTGCCTGGTTCGTCTTGGGTCTTGTCAGTGCAGCAGGAAACAGGAAGCCGGCTGGTGGGTGCACTGGCTGGGGAGAGACTGAATACATAGTCAGACAAGCCGGGTTTGGTAACAGATGATCAGATATAGGTATAAACGACAGGCAGAGAATGGTCAGTATACAGGCAAGTTCGGCAACGGGAAATCAAGCAGTGTAGAGCTGAGCGTGGTCACAAGGCAGGCCGGGATCAGGATAGCAGAGATCAATCGTAGTCAACAAGCCGGGTCAAACACAGGAAACAGGAAACAGGTCAGATCACATGAAGTCAGGTAAGAACTGCAGATCAGGCAGCGAAGACACAGTGCTGCTGAGGTGTTTAAATAAGGCAGCCTGTTGCCAATCATTGGAATCAGTCTGCACTGTTAACTCTTGGCAGGTGGCAGGTCCATGACAATATGTTTAAAACATGAAGCTAGTCATACCGAAATACATTTTTTCGACCTAAACATCTGTGTGAAGGATGGAACTTTAGTGACCAATACACACTTTAAGGAGACTGATCGGAATGGTTTCATTCCTCTGACTAGTTGTCATCATCCCACTTGGCTCAGTGCTGTTCCTTAAGGCCAATTTCAAAGATTAAGGCGTAACTGTACTAACTTAATTGATTACCAAAAACAGGCATTAACCCTTAAAACCAGATTTTTGGAAAAAGGGTATAGTGAAAAGTTGGTGACATGGATAGAGATATGATGCTGGGGAACCTTGGACAGACCAAACGTGCTTTGGACAGCAGATTTGGCTGTTCTATGATCACAGGTTTTTACAACCAATACTTTTCTGTTAAAAGAATTTTCAATAAATATTGGAATATTTAAAAAAACGATAAAGTATTGGGTCTGCCATTCCAGACCGACCAGTCTTATGTTTAGCGGAGCACCATCCCTACGCCATGAACTGGCCCCTAACGTAATTAACCCTCCCAAGAATATTTCGTTCTTTCAGACTATGAAGGGGTTTTTTCCTTGCAGGAAACGCAATATCTGTAGGGTAAACCACTTTCAAGGATGCAAGATCTAATTTTTCCAGTCAACTCAGACTCAAAAGTCGTACCCCATTGACTCCTTTATCACATGCACCAGTGAATATGTGATTTATCTTATTCAGTGTCTCTGCTCAAAGCAATACATCGGACAGACTAAGAGGGCCGCACATGTACGGCTGGAGGAACATGTGGGGAACATTAGACAAGGTTTTCCCAAACACAATCTAAGCACTATGCCAAGCATCATAATAAAAATCTTGAGGGGACTCTGTTTGTGCCAATTGAAAAATTGAACCCACATTGGAGGGGCACTAACAAGGTTCGGTCTATTTCAAAAATTGAAACCCAATGGATTTTTAATATGAAATCTTATGTACCATATGGCCTCAACGTTGATTGGGACATAAATTGTTTTTTGCCTAGGTCATGGTTAAATCACATACATCTCATCTCTTAATCGTTTTTTTAAACACCCTTAAATAAATGATAATTTTATATTTTAAACTTTTATATATTTTTTAGTTAAATTATTTTATATAAATAGTATATTCTAATAAAATTTAACCTTAGGGGTTATATTAATATGTAATGTGATTACTACAACAAACATTTAAATCCTTTGTTTATGTTTGTCTCCGCGTGTTTTCTGTCTCCTCTGCACTTTGTCAGTCTTGTTGTATATCTATCATTATTAGTTTATTTTTATCATCCTCCTTCACCACAAGATGGCACTGTTCCCCATTTAGCTTTATCAGAGTGCGTCACATAACCACAGATTGACAGCCATTGGTCTTAGTTCAGCCCGTACGTCGTTGCCCTCACCTAAGATGGAGACGCGGCGTTATTTAAGGGCAGACGTGCTGACAGGGAGGCAGCAGCCAATCCCAGACGACGTCAACATATGAAGAAATGCGTAGGTGTGGCCTGCGTCCTGACGTCATCACGCTTCACAGAACGATAGACTGACACAGCAGAGGGGATGGGAGGAGATGCCGGAAATCGTTTGCACTGCATGAGTGAATTTGTATACAACGCGCGCAATACATCTGCCTTTATAAGTGCATTTCCATTATTTATTATTAAAGTTCCCTGTCGCAGTTTACACTATGGGCTTGTTTCTTGTTTATATGCTTGAGATCCTTATCAGTGCTTGATTCAGCACATCTGAACCGCTCCCAGCTATTAGTCTTTTTGGCAGACTTTAAACACCCTGTGCCTGATTGGACCGCCTGTTTGTGGTCATATTATCCGGTAAGGAGACTACATCTCTCTCACTCGGGTGTCCACTTGGTGAAAGGAAGTTTATCCTCTGAGGTCACATCATTTGTGTTAAGAAGATTCTGGACTCACTTCTCACTTTATCTCACTTGGAACTTAACCTTTATATTTTATATTTTCACCATCTCAGGATATGCTAATATATGCTAGACCTTATGATTGATTGCACATTCATCCATTTTGGGTCACCCATAGGTTGATACCTACCTACTTTGTTTTTGGTACATGCATACTTTCAGGTTGTGGTTTTTCATTCATACATTTTGGTGTCATTACCATTAGTTTTTATTTTGTGTCTATATATATATATATATATATATATATATATATATATATATATATATATATATATATATATATTTTGCGCTGTACCTCATATTTTTCTACGTCTTTTTGAATTTGTATCTACAATTTTTTGGTACTGGCAGCACTTACGTTTTTGTTTAGCGCTGTGTTATTTTCTATTTTTACCGTTTTAAGTACTTGCCTAGCACTCGGCACATCATTTGCATGGGGTCACGCTTCATTACCATGTATCAGGCCCACTACCAGCCCACTTCCACCTACTTCCACTTACGCTGCCTTACGCCTACCAAGATACGCTACGCTGGCGCAGAGTTGGGAGCATTTGCTTTGTGAATTCCATGCTTCCCTCTCCGCGCTGCGCCGGCGTAGCGTAAAAGACATACGCTATGACGGCATATTAATGCGCCGATGTATGTGAATCCGGGCCTGTGTGTTTACTACTGATGCACCACACTACACTTCCCTACACCTGCTTGTAACCTCCATGAATTCCTGTGTACTGACTTCTGGCTAGTCCCTGGCTGTCCATGTTTGCTGCCCATCCTGACCTCTGGGTCTTTCCTGGTTATCAAATGTCTAACTCATTAGCAAGAGGGTTCATAAAATATACCACAATTTTGAACACTTTTTATGTTCACCTGATGTCAAAACTGACATACAGTATGATGTATCAAAATCCATACTAAACATTATTATTCAAAAACCGTATACAAAAAGGCTGTGTCCTAGTTTATTTCCACTGTGATAAACACACCCTAGAAATCACAAACCCATTAAAAAACCTTTTCACTGAACATAATACATAAATATGTTTGCATTGAAGAACGTTTGAAGGACTGTGGATGCACAGACCAGGGGTCTCAAACTGGCTGCCCTCCAGCTGTTGCAAAACTACAAGTCCCATGAGGGATTGAAAGACTGACAGTTACAAGCATGACTCCCTCAAGTAGAGGCATGATGGGACCTGTAGTTCCTCAACAGCTGGAGGGCCACCAGTTTGACACCCTTGTTCTAGACCTTACATGTGCAAGGGGTATTACAAGGCAAATACCTAGTACAGGTGTGGCTGTCGTACACCTATTATTTATGGACTCTACCAAGCCACACAAATATCAGTCTACTTTTCTGCTTCACATCATATCTGATGCCCAAGGAGTATTACCTGGCAGACACCCAGCACAGGTGTGGCCGCTATATTCCATTCATTCTTTTTTCTTAATCTAGGAGGATCTACATCACATTGTAGATGTCATCTTATATATGCTAACTTGCAAGTTTGGATGGATCACTAATGTTTACATGGATTATCTTCACTTGAAATCAACACTGGAGTGTGTGACATATGGGAGGATAGAGCAGTTTGATCCCATTTCTAGAAAGAGAGAGCGAGAGAGAGACGCACATGTTAATTTATGCTCTGCAATTTTCTTCTGGACTTTAGGATTGACTTGCTTTACTTTTTGTGGAGTTTTGAGAATTTGTATAAAGCATCTGCTATTAGTATTTGTACTTTATATCAGTTCTGTCTGTATCCTGTTTGAATATGAATAGAGCTCACCTAATATTTACTGGTATTTTTTTTTATCAGTAAGATCTGAAGTATAATTTTTTTAAATAAAATTTTGCACAGATTTTGATACATCATATGTTGTTGTGACATCAGGTGAACATAAAATGTTTGTGGAAGCTTTACAATACAGGTTAGCCAAATACCGTAGTTGTCTTTCTGGTTTCCATGTCTGCTGCACACACTGACCTCTGCCTTGTTCTTCACCTTCTGGGTTCTCAGACAGCCATGTCCTCTGAGGGGGAAGGGGTGACCTAGAGTCACAGAGTCAGCATCCAGTATGCTCCAACATGGTTCCTACTCTGCAGATTCAGCTCCCAGGTCACAAACCTGTTGCACGATGCTATGCACTACCATGAACTGGCTGTTGGCCTACACTGCTTGGGTAAGCCAACCCCAAATGGGAAGTCTGGGAATTCTGAATATAGCTTCAAACCCTATAGTGGTCCACGGAAGCCCTTTTCAAGGCTGCTTTGCAAAAATAAAAAGGGTATGGATAGCTAGGCAGTGCCGTGGGGTACATACAGTATATCAATGCAGAAATATTATAAATAACATGCAGAGACTTTCTAATGTGGCTTACCTGGGAGATGCCCTAAAGCTCCATGTGAAATCACAAAACAGTATGTGTTAACCCTTTAAAAGTGTTTATTAATTCCACATGGGTTTCATTCCTACATTCGGTCCCAAAGAGGGAGAGGTAGTGGGGATTTCTTAGAATATGGAAGTCCCCTTTATAAAGAACTGGCCTTCAAATATTGGCCCCTCCACTGGAATGAATATGTGGTAAATTATTACCCCTTATTACTCATTCTCAAAAAGTTGTCAATAATAAATAGGTATGTGATAATAGGATTTTTAATAACAGCTTACCTGTAAAATCCTTTTCTTGGAGTACACCACGGGACACAGAGTCCAAGTCCTTACATAGTGATTTGAATAGTTTACCAAAGGTGATAGGACACTGGCACAGCCAATGAAGACAGGCTCCCATCTATATAACCCCTCCCCTAAGGGAAGTACTCCAGTTTTTGTAGTAAGCAATATGTACTCCAGAAGAGGGGCGTGACCTCTGTGTCCCGTGGTGTACTCCAAGAAAAAGATTTTACAGGTAAGCTGTTATTAAAAATCCTATTTTCTTTAAGGTACACCACAGGACAGAGTCCAAGTCCTTACATAGTGGGACGTCTCAGAGCAATGCTCAATATGAGGGGAGGGAGACACAGATCAAGCAAACCGCCATGGACAACAGACTATACCGCTACTTGCAGCACACAGCGTCCAAAGGCAGTATCCTCATGACATCTATTTGGTAGAATTTGGTAAATGTATGGACTGAGGATCAAGTTGCAGCTTTACAGATATGAGCCATTGAAGCCTAATGGTGCACTGCCCATGAAGCACTTATCGCCCTGGTCGAGTGCGCCTCAATAGGAAAAGGAGGAACTTTATTCCTTAAACCATAGGTTTGAACAATCACTTGTCGAATCCACTTAGAAATGGTCGATCTTGATGCTGCCTGGCCCTTTTTGGGAAAGTCTGGCAGGATAAACAAAACATCTGTGTTACGTATCTGGGCATTGGCTTGCAGGTAAACCTTCATTGCTCGCACAACATCCAGAGAGTGCAATCATTTTTCCCCCGCTGACTGCGGTTCCGGAAAAAATGAAGGCAAAACAATATTTTGATTTAAAATGGAATGGCGAAACCACTTTAGGAAGAAAGGTAGGTTGGGGTCGTAATACAATCTTATCCTTCTGACACACTAAATACGGCTCTTTACAGGAAAGAGCTGCTAGTTCAGATACTCTCCTAGCAGATGAGATAGCCACCAAAAAACAACAACTTCCGACTCAGGAGTATCAATGGGATACGACGGATAGGTTCAAAGAGCTATTTCTGTAAAGCCGATAAAACCAGATTCAAATCCCAGGGGCATAAAGGAGGTTTGATTGGCGAATTTACCCGCAACACACCCTGAATAAATGCCCTGACTAGAGAATGAGATGCCAAAGGAAAATGAGTCTCTGAAAAAAGATAGATAGAGTTGAAATTTGACCCTTAATAATTACATACCTAATTGACAGAAGGCCAGAATCCTGCTAATAACATATTTTAGAGGGTTACACCCCTTTGATTCACACCAGGAAATATATGCCTTCCAGATTCTGTAATAAATGAGCCTGGAGGCCGGCTTCCTCGCATTAATGAGAGTGCAAAGAAATGTACCCGATAGGCCCCTTTTCTTCAGTATATAGGATTCAACAGCCAGACCATCAAATTTAGCTTTTTTAAGGAAGGATGGAACACCGGACCTTGTGATAATAGGTCTTGGCGAAGTGGAAGAACCCAAGGTTTCCCCACCTCCATCCTTACAATCTGGGTGTACCAGGCCCTTCTGGGCCAATTCGGGGCCACCAAGATGACTGGTATTCCTTCTTCTTTGATCTTGCACAATAGTCTCTGTAAGAAAGGTACCGGAGGGAATGCATAGACCAGGGAGAACTGACCCTAGGGAATCGTAAGTGCATCTGTTCTGTGAGATAGAGGATCTGTCCTCCTCGATACAAAATTCTCTAATTTCCTGTTGAACCTGGAAGCGAATAGGTCCATGTCCGAGGTCCCCCATTTCTGGCATATGTCCTGAAAGATGTCTGGGTGGAGAGACCACTCCCCCGGTGACAATTGTTGACTACTTAGATAATCCGCTTGCCAATTTTCCACTCCTGGGATAAAGATCGCTGAAATGCAAGGAACATGAGTTTCTGCCCATGTTAGAATCTTGCTCACTTTTCTGTGAGCATTCGGACTTCGGGTGCCCCCCTGGCGATTGATGTATGCTACAGCAGTAGCATTGTCAGGTTGAATCCGAACCGGGTGACCCTTTAACCTGTGTGACCAGGTTAAGAGGGCTAGGTATACTGTCCGAATTTCCAAGATGTTGATAGGGAGGCCCTTCTCGGACCTGGACCAAGTTCATTGGGCTGTGGCTTCTTCTGGAATTGCCCCCCAGCCCAACAGGCTAGCATCCGTAGACACCACTTTCCAAACGACTGAAAGAAAGTATCTCCCTGCTCATAAATTCTTGGTGTTCAACCACCAACTGAAACTTTGGCGCACCTCTGAAGATGTGTATTAGCCAATCTAGGGCCTTGGATCTTTCTGTTCCAGGCCGTCAATATGCCGTTCTGAAGGAGCCTCGAATGAAACTGGGCATATGGGATGGCCTCGAAGGAGGCCACCATTTTCCCTAACAATTTCATGCAAAGCGGAATTGATGGTTTTCTCTTTGCTTTGACTATGCAGACCAGATCCTTCAAGGACTTGATTTTTGATTCCGGAAGGAATACCTTGTTTTGGGTTGTGTCTAGGACCATGCCCAAATATTCGATCCTCCTCTGAGGTATAGAGGATTTCTGGAAGTTTATGATCCAACCTAGAGACTCTAGGTATTTTATTGTGCCGAGTACACAGTGGTTTAACTGACTGTCAGGAAAGGTTCCATCCGCTGGTGCTATTTATATTCTGTCTTGCAGTGCTGCGTCCCACCAGCAGGGGTCTCCTGGCAGTTCGGAGCTGTCAGGGGAATTTCCCCCTGCTGGTATATCACCTTTGGGACGCAGTCCTGACCTCCACCAGCGGATGGACCCTGGCAGTGTGGAGCACCTGGTCCTTGCTGCGTTCAGGTGTGACCTGAACGTAATCAACACACCCACTATATATACCCGGCAAGTTCAAGCAGAACTCGCCCTGGTATCCGTCTATTAACCCGACCCTGAGCCTGATATCTGGACCCTGAGCCTGTTGTCACCATCCTGGACTTTTGACCCGATCTGATCCGATCCGACCTGACCTGATCCCTCTCTTGGACTTTTCCCTCCTGTTCATTCCCCGTCCGCAGCCATTTTCTTATCCCCCACGTATGACCTCGGCCTGGCCTGTTTATGATTCTGGTATTCCCCTTTCCTGTAAATATCGTCTTTAGTGTTGTTTTTGCCACTGTGGATCTTTGTTTGTTTGCACTGAGCTTGTTGAAGGTGGTGGGGGTGTTACCCCCTCTTCTTAAATAAATCACCCTTTTTACCTTGATCTGTTTGGATTCCTCTTGCAATCACATAGTACTGGTCTATTTCTAATCTCTGACACTGACTCACTGACTGTTTCTACCAGAAGAAGATCTTCGAGATAAGCTGTCACCATCATGCCCTGCATCCTTAGATTTTGCTGAGTAGGTGCCTCTATGCCTGTAACCCAACATCTTTGATACACTCACGTGCCCCCAGGCTGCTGTGTCCCCTCCTAAGGCGTGCCCAGGCATCGGTGGGTGATTTTAAACCCTCCCTTCTTGCACAGTCGTAGTACATCGGCGTGTGCGCGACATGAGTGCCATCATGCGCGCCGCCGTGCCCGTGTTACTTCCGGGTCACTGTAAAAGGAGCGTGTGCGCCGCTTTTGCAAGCCTTGGAGAAACAGTCCTAGGCCACTCAGGGAGGTAGGGGAGAGCAAAAGCGAAGATCGGTGCTACGCTGGGTGGCCGCGGTGCTCGAGGAGAGCAGGCTCACTGATCTTTGTCATGCTGCCTGGGAGCTGAAGGAAAAACATCCCTGCAGAGCCTGCACTGAGCTGTTCCTGTATGGACGACGTCTGTCTGACACCACTCAAATACATGGGGAAAATCTCTTTTCTTTTTTAAATAACAATTTTCCCCACTTACCTTATCCACGCCGCAGGGCTGCTAAAAAATTCAGACAGACCAACCTTCACCCTTCACCATGGGTAGTGTTGTGCCAACCTTCAGGGATATGGGTTCCTATTTAAAGAAGACCTCTTCCCTGGGCCTTGTGCCAGTCTTTTACGCATCTTTGAATTTTGCGAAAGTGCTGGATCCCAGAGCCCAGTCCTCCAGAGAGAGACATTACAGGCACTGCTTCTGTCTTCTGCGAGGCTCGGGTTCAACCATTTGGCATAAATTATTAAGCACTTTGGATGAACCCGGCGGTGTAGCTCTTCCATTCGAAGGTATCCAATAGAGCTCCCAAGCACATCCTCTCTCGTGCCCTTCACCTTAGACACTGGAAAAAAAAACTGGAGTACTTCCCTTCGGGGAGGGGTTATATAGTGGGGAGCCTTTCTTCATTGGTTGTGCCAGTGTCCTATCACCTTTGGTGAACTATACAACCCACTATGTAAGGACTTGGACTCTGTGTCCCATGATGTTTGATAAAGAAAAAGTATTTTATTGCAAAAAAGAAAATAGCAAACAATGTGCCATGAGCAATGTGGATCCAATATCAGTAATAATGACCTCTACCCATGACGACCTACCGCCTATGTTACCCTACTGCCGTGATAGCCCACCACCACACTACTACCACAAAATTACAGAACCCCAGCCAACTTCTGTTTGTAAACAAATGCTGGGGATGTTGGATGATGTCATTTGGTCAGTGACATCATCCAGGATTCTCAGCTGGGTTGTCTACAGAATTAATCTAGCTGGGGATCTGTCATTTAGCAGCAAACTGGCCAAATGTTAATTTGAAAATTGCCAACTAGCTGGGTGTGAAAAAAATGTATATTTGATCACAACTCAAAGCTCATCCCTCCACCTACCTGACCTACTATGTGCATTAATATCTTTCTTGAACAAACCAGCACAAATTATAACATTAGCAAAACTTAAGCTACCAAAGTTTTTATACTGAAAGAAGAATACCACCAGCCTCTCATAGATGCTGGCATCTACATCACTGTTGTCTTTTTCAATACATGGAGGTCAGTAGGTGAAACTAGTGTTATAATTGTCAGGGCACTGACAGCGCACAGCCGGAGACATAGAGAACGGAAACACACCGACAACGGACGTTTGAGCGGAACATTTGTGAATAATCCCTTTGCAGAGACGCAGAGACCCAGGGCTGGGAAATAAGCCACAAAGCTTGTGTGATCTCTTTTAATTAAAGGAATCATACAGTTCGGTAAGCAGCCATTGCCTGATGGTGGAGGATTCTTTTACCCTTTCACTCTTTCCTGGGTGTTATTCATATGTCACCGTGGACTTTGGTTAAAGGAATCTACTTCTTTGGGAGATCCCTTTCCTTTTGGAATTACTTCTTCTTTGAATTTCTCCTATGTTGTGGACATTTTTAGTGTCTTAGAGTGTTTAGGGGCAACTAGCCCGCAATTTTTGATCACCTACACATTCAATGATTGTCTAGTGAACATAAGGTCACATCCAGTTGTGTGTGATTTTATATTGAAGTTGAGTGGAGGGGACAGGAGACAGTTTCCTCTACTTATACATATTTCTAAATTTTTGGGTACATGCACAATTACATTTAGATCTTTTGTGCATCTTTTTATTTATTCTGTTATTTTGGTGTGTGTGTGTGTCTCACATATAAGTTGCAGCATTGTTATATATTTAATTTTGAGGTACAGCGCAGTAAAACACAATTTTTCCATGTTATAATTGATAACCTTGGTAGGTCACGCAGACTCACTCAAGGCATAAGTCTAAATGATAGCCTTGTCTTAACCAGAGCACTCCACAAGAAATTACCATAGTACACCCCAGGCTACTTTTCTGCAAGCTGATAGCACAGCCCTCAGTATAGCGCCACCAATTGCTGGAACAGGATGCCTTTTCTGTGGAGACAGTGATGTGTTATGGAGGTGAAGGTAGGCAACAGGTAGATGAGTAGTTGAAGTACACACCAAGGTTAAGGCGGGCAAGAGAGTGTTCATGTTAAAGGAAGAAGTCAAGACGGGCAGTGGGCAAGAGAATGGTTGGAATTCAGGAAAAAGTTGACAGGCAGCAGACAAGAAAGCAACAGAAATGGGTAGAATCAACAGGGATGGGAGACAAGAACAAGGTCAAGCAATCTGGTTCAGCAACAGCAAGGAGAACCAGAAACTTGGAGCACAAGGTAGATGGTGAGAAGACACAGTCACCATAAAGGGAAGACGTTTAAATAGCCTTCACTAAAACAGAATGGGAAAGAATAGGAAGCTTTTCACAAAATTGGAGCTATCAAGGGAAAGGTGGGCAATGGTAATAGACAAAAATGGCAAGGGCCTGAAAGAAGCAGAAGAGGTAAAGAAGAGATGGCAAAAATACACAGAAGAACTATACAAGAAAGATCTGAATGTGCCATATAACCCTGATAATGCAGTCACTGACCTTGAACTGGATATCCTGGAGAGTGAAGTCAAGTGGGCCTTAGGCCCCATACACACGATCGGACATATCCGATGAAAACGGTCCGCGGACCATTTCCATCGGATATGTCCGATCGGGAGTTTGATCCGATGGCGTGTACACACCATCGGATCAAATTCCCCGCCGCCGGACGGCGCGGTGACGTGGCGGTGACGCGGCGGTGACGTTGACGCCGCCGCGTCACCGCACCAGGAAGTAAAACACTTCCGCGCATGCGCCGAATCCATTCGGCAGCGGCGCGGCGGCGGTGGGGGACGACATGTCTGCTGGTAAGTGTACTAACCAGCAGACATGTCGGGCGGACAGATCCCCACCGGATAGATTTCAAAGCTTGCTTTGAAATCTGTCGGGTGGAGAAATCTGTCCGCTAGCCCATACACACGAGCGGAGATGTCTGCTGAAACGGTCCATCGGACCGTTTTCAGCGGACATATCCCCTCGTGTGTACGAGGCCTTAGAAAGCATTGCTAATAACAAAGCTAGTGGATGTGATGGTATCCCAGCTGAATTATTTAAAATCCTAAAAGATGATGCTGTTAAAGTACTGCACTCAATATACCAACAAATTTGGAAAACAACAATGGCCACGGGACTGGAAGAGGTCAGTTTACATTCAGATACCATAGAAGGGCAGCACCGAAGAATGTTCAAACCACCATTCGGTTGCACTCATCTCACACGTTAGCAAAGTTATGCTGAAAATTCTACAAGCTAGGCTTCAGCAGCATGTGATCCAAAGAGGTGGAGGAATTAGAGATCAAATTGCCCTGTGCTGGCACCCCCAGAACTGATCATGGCCCGATTGCTCCGAGCATAGGGGACGCTGATATTTTCTGGATGAACATACTCTATTGGGGGTATTAATTGGCAAGCGCTGTATCCTTTATACTTACCCTCTGTTGCCTGAGGGGGTAGGTTTAATTGGATGGGTAGACTGGGGATAATGTTTTTTGTACGGCCCGTTGGCCTTTTTGATTGATTATGCTGGGTTGGCGGGATTGTACTCGCCTGCCCGGGGCAGTGTTTCATTCTTCTCCTATCAAGATGAGTCATTGTGATGCTTTTGGTGCCACCGTTTGATTTTCTTTGCTTGCATTACTCATGTATTACAGTATTAATACCTACTGTTTATTGAATGTGATCGGCAATGTGAAAATCTGTATTTTCTTTTGTTGGCACAATAAATAATTTTTTCTGATTTAAAAAAAAAAAAGAGATCAAATTGCCAACATTCGCTGAATCATGGATAAAGCAACGAAATTCCAGAAGAATATTTACTTCTGCTTTATTGGACTACAGTAAAGCCTTTGATTATATGGATCACAACAAGATGTGGCAAATACTGAGAGAAACGGGAATACCAGACCACCTGTCTTCTGAAAAACCTGTATGTAAGGCAAGAAGCAACAGTTAGAACAGGACATGGAACAACTCACTGGTTCAAAATTAGGAAAGGAGTGGGGCAAGGATGTACTGTATATTGTCACCCTTCTTATGTAACTTATATGCAGAGTACAATCATGTGAAATGCCACGATCGATAAGTCACAAGCCAGAATTAAGATCACAGGGAGAAATACCAACAACCTGAGATATGCAGACGATACCACACTAATGGCAGAAAGTGAAGAAGAACTAAAGAGTCTCTTAATGAAGGTTAATAAGGAGAGCGCAAAAACGGGCATGAAATTGGACATTAAGAAAACTAAGATCATGGCAACCGGTCCCATCACTCCTTGGCAAATAGCAGGAGAAGAAACGGAGACAGTGACAGATTTTATCTTCCTAGGCTCCAAGATCACTGCAGACAATGACTGTAGCCATGAAATTAAGAGAGGCTTGTTTCTTGGGAGGAAAGCAATGGCAAACCTAGACAACATTATAAAAAGCAGAATCATCATCCTACTGACAAAATGCGGTATAGTCAAAGCTATGGTATTCCCAGTAGTAACCTATGGCTGTGAAAGTTGGACCATAAGGAATGCTGAACGCCAAATGAAATTTGGCTTTTGAACTATGGTGTTGGAGAAGACTCCCTTGGACGCGTGAAGATCAAACCCAATCTTGAAGGAAATCAACCCTGAATATTCACTGGAAGGACAGATCCTGAAGCTGAAACACAAATACTTTGGCCACCTAATGCGAAGAGAAGACTCATTGGAAAATCAATGTAAAAATGAGAATGATAAGGGGAAGGGAGGGATGGACTGGGAAAATAGACGGGATAAGAAAAAACAAGGGGATTGCACTCACATGGGCCACATCCGTATAAGAAGTCAAAAATAGAAGAACAATAACTGTGAAGTATTGAGGGTCGGACTATCGAGGCCAAGGAAGTAGTATAAAAATATAATTTTAATATAGTTATAAAAATAAAACAAATAGGACATGTATATAAAAAAAGAAATGATACATATATACAGGTGAACCACTCTATACACAAAAACCCTAAGTCGCCGACGCGCGTTTCGCCGTGAGGCTTCTTCAGGGCAGATGTTTGAGGATTTTTGTAGAGAGATGTGTAACAATAGTTGTATGGCCGATGACTCTACAACCAATGCAAGGCAGGGCACACACCGCGATCGAATATTCGATAGTATATAATGGGTTCAAGAAGGTCTTCAGAGCTTCATCTAGATCTGTTACTTGACAGTAAAGTCAAAAATAGGGGTGTTTCCAACATTCAAAAGGAAAATTAAAATGTGATGCTGTTAGCAGCCTTCATTCCTCGATAGGAGACCATAGGGCCAACTGGGACACAAAGCCAAAAATTGTTGTGTTGGGCTTCAAATACACGAGGGGTATCAGACCACCAGTCAGTAGAGATTTTTAGGCTTCTATATATGAGCCCGCCGATCAGAGGGTTGACTTGTACAGGCGTCCGTGTCCCAGGGTGTACATCTGTGTGACAGATGTACACCCTGGGACACGGACGCCTGTACAAGTCAACCCTCTGATCGGCGGGCTCATATATAGAAGCCTAAAAATCTCTACTGACTGGTGGTCTGATACCCCTCGTGTATTTGAAGCCCAACACAACAATTTTTGGCTTCGTGTCCCAGTTGGCCCTATGGTCTCCTATCGAGGAATGAAGGCTGCTAACAGCATCACATTTTAATTTTCCTTTTGAATGTTGGAAACACCCCTATTTTTGACTTTACTGTCAAGTAACAGATCTAGATGAAGCTTTGAAGACCTTCTTGAACCCAGTATATTATATACTATCGAATATTCGATCGCGGTGTGTGCCCTGCCTTGCATTGGTTGTAGAGTCATCGGCCATACAACTATTGTTACACATCTCTCTACAAAAATCCTCAAACATCTGCCCTGAAGAAGCCTCACGGCGAAACGCGCGTCGGCGACTTTGGGTTTTTGTGTATAGAGTGGTTCACCTGTTAATATGTATCATTTCTTTTTTTATATACATGTCCTATTTGTTTTATTTTTATAACTATATTAAAATTATATTTGTATACTACTTCCTTGGCCTCGATAGTCCGACCCTCAATACTTCTTCACAGTTATTGTTCTTCTATTTTTGACTCATTGGAAAAGACCCTGATGCTGGGGAACATGGAAGGAAAAAGGAGAAGAGGACAGAAAACAAGATGGATAGATAGCATCATCAAACAATGAACATGAAGTTAAACAAGCTCCGGGAGGCAATAGAGGACAGAAAAGCCTGGCACACTATGGTCCATGAGGTCACAAAGAGTCAGACATGACTAAACGACTGAACAGCAACAACCCAAAAGTACACACAGCATCAATGCACAAAAATGCATTCCAACACATGCTCATGTCCATGCATGACCAGCTATAGTCTAACGACTAAGAGCTAGGTGCATCTGTGCAACATGTTGCAGATTGACAGGATAGGCTATGCCCCTGGCTGTACAGACATGGATTGTGCAGGTACTGTAACATTAGTGAGAGCTATGGGAGAATACAGAAATCGCCAATCCCACAAGTGTTAATTTCCCAATGGACTTCAAGGGGGCCAGTTCACAGCAACGAGTGAAAGCTGAGCAGCAGGAACAGCAGTGTTTTTGCTTGGGTTAAAAGATATTATATAGTGATAGCGTGACTTTAAGTATTCAATAACTAAACATGCATGTGGACCAAGTTGGCGGTTTTTATATCTGCCTGCCGGTATGTACTTATTTAATATTAAAAGCCATACATTAAAAACTTAAGATATACATATAATGCAAAACTGCTGTGCTCAGTATAGTGTGCATTTCCCTTTTCCTCAAGGGAGATACAAGGCTGCTTTCAATAACACGCTTTTCTTTTTTTAATGAGGACCTCTGGTAAAATTCAGAGTGCATTTTTTATGTGTAACCTATAATATGTTCAATTACTAATGCAAATACCTCCGAACATGTAATGCTTTGTAACGTTCATAATAGAAGCAGACCTCGAGGCAAACTCAAGGCCTCAAGGTCGAAACAGTTTAGCAAGGCTTTTTATTTTATGTCTGAGACTGGGTCCTTTGAGCCTGTGGAGCAGCGCTACGCATTTAACACAACCTTGAAATTCTTCAATTCATCATTATGTACTACTGTCAAGAATGTTGATTTATGCCACTGTGACACGTGGCATATATTTTCTATAGTTTAGCAACCATTGTAAAAAAAAATGTCAGATAATGGAGCATATGTGATATCTATTTAACGCAGTTAAAATACCAAAAGATGTTGGAATGTTGCCGATGAGAACCAGTGACACTGGCTCAATATTTCCTCTGCTGTAGCAAATTGGATCATGCTTTGCTGGGGCATTTTCGCCTTCCTCTGGATCAATTGTGGGTGAAGGATTGTGTATATGGGATTGTATTTTTTTTTTTTTTTTTGGTTGAACTAGATGGACTGGTGTCTTTTTTCAACCTAACTATGTAACTATGATATGATTGGCTATTAATGAGAATGTAACCTGTCAATTCACCAGGAATCAGTGATTCAATCAAGATTTGAAATGCTTCTTTTAACTATGCATATGCTTGTCAGTATCATAAACCAGTAACACCACTGAGATAAACAAGCAACTATTTTGTTTCACTAAACCGTATTAATAAAAATGTAATGACAGTTCATTAACCACTTCAATACCAGGCACTTTTACCCCCTTCCTACCCAGGCCAATTTTCAACACTGTACCCTTATAAAAATGTTATATATTTTTTAAAACAGAGATTTCTTTTTGGTATTAAATCACCACTGGGGTTTTAGTTTTTGCTAAAGAAATAAAAAAAGACCCCAAATTTTAATAAAAAAACATGTTTTTGTTAGTTTAAGTAAAATTTTTTTTGCAAATAAGTAATTTTTCTTCTTCGCCGATGCTCACTTATGAGGCTGCATTAATAGGTACTGATGAGGCTGCACTCTTGGGGCTGCACTGATAATCAGGGCACTGATTATCAGTGTAAATTATGTACTCACTGTGCCCCTTACAGACCGGCTCTCCTTTCTTCACACGCCGTTTTTGTGTGAAGAAAAAAGAGCTGATAACCGTCAAGTCTGTTTACATTGTGCTAGCTGTGTGACACAGCTGATCACATGGTAAAAGGCTGTTGTGATTGTCTCTTTAACCGATCTGAGATCCATTTTGTCCAGTACAGCGGTCACAGAGGGTGTCGGATACATGCACATGGGAGGACATCCCGGGATGCCCTCCCAGAACTGGAGAGCTGAGCTGTAGCCGTATATTGGTTATAGTCCAGACGGCAAGTGGGTAAAGTCTGATTGAGCAGCCAAATCTTCCGGGGCTGAAGTGATTAACTGCTCATTTTTGACTATAGGAGAGGAGAAAAGACATACTTACCTAATCCGCTGATGCTTCCAGAACATGACCTGTCTGGCACCCCATGCTCCAGTGGTCGCGAGTTATGGACTGTTCCTGATGTTATGAAGCCCAGAGCAAGCTTCATAAATCAGGGAACAGTCCTCCACTGGACCACCGTAGAGCGCCGCTTTCTGATGGAAGAATCAGGCGAGTATAAGCTTTTTCCTCATCCCTAGACAAAATAAGCAGTTGACCCGTGCAGTGCGGGCACAGCTCCACTCTATGGGAAAACTTTATTTTTGCCTGTAGGTGGGCTTCAACAATGTAACCCAGTATTCTAAACCCCCAAAATAATTTCCAGTTCTCAGTGAATTCTTACTAAAACATAGTCATTGAGGTCAATGGCAAAAATATCCCTTACATTGGTGTTCAGTAAGAATAATGCAACCCTTACAGTGGTGATCAGACTGCCTTTTTTGCTAAAAAGATCATTGTTGTCATGCTGCTGGCTTTGCCAAGTGTTGTCTTACCAAGGAACAGAAACAGTTATATAGTGATGGAACATGGTGAACTGGCACTCCACAGAAGACCTAGAGTGGAAAAGTAAAAACAGAGACAAAGTGAGAGAATAGAGAAAGGAGTGTGACATACAACAGATAAACATAAGACTGAAGAGAGCTACATTAACTCACCTTATTAATGCGGGGATCCATGATTTATCTTTATTGACAATTTACATTGGTTCACTTTGGCTTTAAGTAAAAAAATGTATTTGCACTACTAAACCACATTTAGGAGGCCAGTCAGCATTTGCCATCTGTATTTCTGGCTTTGGTAGAGTAAAATATTACTGTTTATTATGGGAATTCTACAGTTTGCACATCTTTATTTCACTTTACACTGCCGATGAAACTTGGTATTACAACCTATTTACACCCTGAACCCTACATTATTTATACAGCCCGTTGAGGTGTAAAGCAATAAACAAGAGAATTTGGAAATAAATTTGCAGTTTGAAGAGAGGGTTGGAACCTATCTTGTAGTAAAAAAGCAGTGGAAAATGCTGAATAAATGTAAAGCAAAATTTGGGCAGCCATAAAAAATTACTCTTGCAGTGGGTCTCCCTTTCTGATTAGCGCTACCCCCCATGAGGGCCGCGTAGAGAATTTGTAACCCACTGGTTGCCCTGACCGTGCAAGTCCCCCGACACCCTGGGTTTAGACAATCCTGTGATAACCAAAAGGCAATTAGAGACAAACACAATCAAGTAAAATTGTTAAATCTTGTTTACTGAGGTGTTAAGAGCATTAAGGTTCGGTAGCATAAACTTGTCACTTACTGAGAGTTTACTATAACAAACAACCAGAGCTTTTTTTCTCAAAAAATAGGTGCAGGAACTCAACCACGACCCGTTCAGATTTCACAAACAGTAGAAGGGTCTTAAAGGGGCATTAAATACCAGAATTGCATTACATACAGTGTGCAGAGTTCAGGGGGTTACAAAGCAGTCACTTGTAAACACAGAAACCAGACTTCTGTGTTCACAAGTGAGCGGGCACCAAAGGGTCTGAGCCAAAGGTGGTGGAACTGAGTTCCACCAAGTTCCCCCAGAAAAAAAGCCCTGCAAACAACACTTGTAGTAGAAGTCAGCAAAAAAAGAAAACAGTAACTAATTGCAGTAAAATTAACATTTATGCAAGATCAAAACTCTGCCTAATTTGAGATCTATGGGTACAGACAGAAGAAGGGCAGGGAAACAACCTTCTGTACCACTCCCTTCTGTATCTCCACATCACAGGTCCAGAATAAGGCATCACACTGTATTTTATTCAATGTAAACAATTTAACCTTTAGTCTTAAACCCACTCACTTAACAGAAATCCCAAGTTTCCTGTGAGGTGTGGGAGTCTCCCGCATTTCGACTGCGGCTCCCTGACACCCACAAGTACCGCGCGACATCCCGACTGCATGGCCAATCCTGGGCTAGGGTGCCCCTATTTGACATCTCTGTCCCAGGTACCTTCATTCCGGGACAATACAGTGTCCCGGAATGAAACCAACACAGCCAGACACCCTACCAGCTACATTGTACTAACTGGTTGCTAGGATTGCTTGCCACCTGGTGTCTAGCAACCAGTGACATCATGCACACACAGTGAGGCCCCGGCATTCAGAGCGAAGGAGGCCTAGTGCTTAACTCCATCCACCTCCTCCACAATCTTCTCCGGTCCTGCACCGCTGCATGCTTAGCCTCAGAGGGAAGGACTTGATGGTGTGATTGGGGAAATAGGAAGAGCCCGAAGATCTGATCGTTCCTCTGGCCGGGAGATGGATTGAAGGAGCTGCACATCTGTCAGACCTCTGCTTCTTCCCCTCCGGTCCAGAGATCATCTGATCATCTTCTGTGTGCTGAGATTGTCTGCCCCACTTCTCCTCCCTGCTCGACTGAGGGACCCGAGAAAGTGGTACTATCAGCCTCATCACTGGGGAGTGGGGGGGGGGGGGACATCAGAAGGCAGCTGGTCAGAGAGTTCTCCAGTCAAGAAGCTAAGAAAGCGAGTCCCCCCATGGCCCCACCTAATCATATATTATGCCCCCACATGGTCATAAAACCCACCTAGACAGATACCCCCCACACTCTAATTACCCCCCTCTCTGGAATGGTCATGTGGTTAGAGTATTCTCTCAGAAGAAGTAAACCTTTGTATACTGATTCTATTTCATTTTCTAATCCTCTAGCTGTGTTGAATTGGTGGATGGGGCACATAGTGCCTCCTCCCTGAAATGAGTATTTGCAGGTTGGGATGTCTGATTAAATAATTGATGTGGATCTAAATTGTTTTTTAACCAATTTTTAACAATTTTTAATAATTTTACACAAAAATTCATATTCTCAAATTCCATATTTTATATTTTATATCTTATATTTTATATTATATATTTTTTTTATATTCTTATATAATCTTTATATAATATTTCTATTACGGGAATTTTTTCATATACCTCAGTATAATAATACATTGTATTGCCTCATCGACATATACACATCTACCTCTCTTTTCTATCAACTACTCCTCATTTAATTTTAATTTTAATTGTATTATCTTCTATCAACCAATGTTTCCCATAATGTTTATTTATACATTTTACTTATGGTCATATATAATTTTACATATATATTTTTCACCTATTTTATAATCTCATATATGTCTGATTATTATTAACATCACTCTGTTGTATCAGCTAAATAACTATGTTTTTTGCTATATTTCGATCTAACTTCCGGGTTTTTTTCCCGATCTGAAAGCGAACGTATTTTCTTCCTTTTTAACACAGAGCCTCTTGAGACTGGACTCCGGTCTGCTAAAATCCCTAACATGGAGGACGCTCGAAAGTTAGGATCTTTTTCGACGTAAGATCGGGGGTTCGTTTTCCCGACAGAACGTCCGTTGTAGCGTCGACTCCAACACTGAGCCTCTAGTGTTAGGACTACGGTCTGTAGAAATCTCCAACATGGAGGATACCGGAACAACAGAGTTTTTTACGACGTAACGTCGGACCCGTTTTTTCGACACTACGTCCGCATTTTCCGACATAACGTCAATTATAAATAGTAAGTGCTGAAGGCTCAGAGGCACGCTCCAGATGACGTCAGAACGACGAAACCGGTAGAGCGAACGTTCCTCAGAGCCACAGCACACATTCTCTAAAGGCCTTTTTAACTACATGTAAATTGTGAGTACCCATTGTTTATCAAGAATAAATTTTACTTGTTACAAAACGGTATCACGCTATTGGGCATTTTCGTTTCATCTTATCTTCTCTATGAGCGGCTGAATGGTTGGATAGACCCCATGTGAGGAAACCAGGCAGTTTTTATTGAAGTGTGGATACTTATTGAGAAAGCCTATTACCCCTGCAGGGGTAGTTGGATCCGGTGAGTGCGGGACCATTGGGGGAGAGCACTGAGTGATCCACTGACGGCTATACCTGCATGAAGCACATATCACCTTATATCATTATTTTTTGGAAGCAATCTTGAAAATATATATATATTTTTATAATACTGGACTTTTCTTGGATTATTATTATTATCATCATTTAATTTTGCAACACTTATTTTGGAAATATTTATCACTAGGAATTGGATTTTTATGATTATATATTTTTTAATTTTTTACATTTATATTAATTCAACCACTTTTATTAATTTATTTTGTTATATATATATGTTATAACTATACTTTGACATCACTACAAAGACCAGCACTTTTCTGGACAGATATATTTATATTTGCACATTCCTTTATACACCTTGGCCCAGATTCACAGAGCGATTACGCCTGCGCAACTGCTGTTGCGCGTGCGTAAGTCTAAATGTGCGCGTGCGTATAGTTGGACGCGATTCACAAAACAATATACGCCAGAAATCTACGTTTTTTGGTCCGGCGTAATTGAATTAGACATTCGCTTCCCTTCGCGCAAAACTGCGCTAGACACACCATTGATTTGCTAGTCAAATATGCTAATGAGGGAGTTACGGGGATTCACAAAAAAACGCAGTTGCTGCGCAGGCTACGCGATGTGCGCAACTGCAAAATGTTCTGTCTAAAGTTAGAGGACCTAAAAGCTGGTCTAAATTTTGAAAAAAAAGTCTAATTGTCAGATAAAGCAACACTGTTAGTGAGGAGTTCAGCAGTCACACGTGTTGCCCAACAATCTGTATGCCAACATGCCAGGGGCATCGTCGCGCATAGCTATACTACTGACTTTAGATGAACAAAGAAGGATGAGGGCACGGAGGATGGCACTAAGGAGGGCACGGGAGATGTTTTTTTTTTTTTTTGCTTATATAAAATTTACCATTTAATCTAATCTAATACAATATTCTTATCTGATACAAGCCCCTCACTCTTCACTTGATATATCACACACGCATAGACATCTTTGGCATGAGAGATTCTGAGGTGTCTCGCATCTTCAGATTCACCCCTCATGCCATCATGGAATTACCACAACCTTGCAGGAGGACATCAGCAGCCCAACACATGGCACCACCCATGACACCCATGACAGCTACATATACAATCAGAGCCCCATCCCCACAGATTTCAAACAGAACATGTATGGGGACAGCTGGCTGGTTGGTGAGTGACATGGGAGTCAGGCATGACTATCCCCTCCCGTGATGCACACCTCACAAGTGGCACATGCATGACTAACATCCTCCTGTCTTTTCCCTTCAAGGTGACTCTGCATATGCACTGGTACCCCATCTCATGACCCCATCTCATGCCAGCTCACATTATGCATCTTTGCACGTTAAACACACACATTAATCATGGCACAATGAGAATGCATGCATGCACACCACTGTGGTCCCTAGCACACAAAGAGAAAAAGAACAGCCAAAAATCACACTAGCACTCAGCAAGAAACAGACACAAAAAAATCAGATGAAAAAATAAAGCCAGAAAACAAACGCTCAGAAATATATCAATCAAACAAACAGTCTCAAACACTTATCAAAATACACTTTCACAAAACTACCAACAAGCACAAGATCACACAGAACACTAATCTGACAACTACAAAACACACTCTAACGAACAACAGAGCAAAAGCACTTGATTCAATGGGAAGGGACACAAAGGGATGTACTTTTGCAATGGAAGGGCGTTTGTGTGTGTCTATTTATGCTGTCTGCGTAGTTCACAACATTGCCCTAGTCCATTTCCTATTTCACTGATTGCGCCGCTCCCGAGTTGTGAGCATGCGCACAACGGAGCTGACATGGTTTCCTTCACGCGCGCATGCGCGAGTCGGCCGGCCCTTCATTTGCATGGGGTCACGGCTCATTTCAATGTAACACGCCCACGTCCCTCCCAATTTGTATTACTCCTCCTTACGCCTCCGGAAAAAACCTTACGCTTGCGCAATCTCTTGCGTAAAAGCTACGTGAATCGCGGGATTACGCGGCTAGATTGCGCAAGTCTAACGGAAAAGTGGTGCGCTACGCCGGACCGAAAATGCGCCGATCTACGTGAATCTGGGCCCTTATTTCTAGTAGGCGCCATTACCTGCTATTTTTCACTTAATATCCACTCCCACCCAGGTGGGTTTTTTATGTAGGGGCAGCCACTTCAAAACTTAATCAAATTTTATTTTTAATTTCATTACACCAGTTCACCATTTTATTTAAGTTGTCTGTGGCGCAGATTCATCTCTTTTTACCTTACATATTGCCGCTTATTCCTCCTCATCTAGTATAATTAAGCATTTACCACTTGCAGTACAGGAAAGGGGCACTGCAAGGAGCATTTTTAAATTATCCTAGTTCAGCATTAAAGTAAATCTAACCTTATGTCATTGGATGTAGTTTCTTTACTAAAGCACTTTGTATCATGAACAACTGACATTTTTCCTAAAATACCTTTTTCATCATTTTTTTAAATCCTTAATTGCATCAATACTTCAAATAATTGATCTGGGCCAGCCTCCTGCCAGTGAACCATGGTGGACAATATAACCAAATAGCGTGGTGTTCAATAGTGAAAAAACATACATGAATATACCTAAATTCAAAATGTGAATAAGGCGAATAAACACTCAAGGGTTAAAGTGCTGGAGGATATTTGTAAACAACATAAAAAATGGTTTAATGTGTAAGCACCATGAGGCAGTCCATATGTGAAAAATAATAAACTTAATAGTCTCTGTTCAAAGAAGATGAACTGTGATCCTAGAAGTGAAATGAAAGTGATAAGGTTGGCACACTTACCAGAAATGGTGGACACGTACTATATAGCACATGCTTCAAACAGGCATACAGTATATGAGGATATAAAGGAAATAAAAGACAGCGACTCTAAGGCCTCGTACACACAAGCAGACAGATTTGTTCAAATCTGTCTGTCCGACAGATTTGAACAAATCTGTCTGCTGGGATTTTGGTTTGCTCGCGTGTACACACGAGCAAACCAAAATCCCCGCCAGCAGACAGCGCGCTGACGCGTCGGTGACGTTGACGCCGCCACGTCACCGCACCAGGAAGTAAAACACTTCCGCGCATGCGTCGAAACCATTCGGCGCGTGTGCAAGAAGACATGTCTGCTGGTTAGCATACTAACCCGCAGACATGTCGGGCGGACGGGTTCCCAGCCAACAGATTTCAAAGCATGCTTTGAAATCTGTCGGGTGGCCAAATCCGTCTGTTAGCCCGTACACACGATCGAATCTGTCTGCTGAAACGGTCTAGCAGACCGTTTCCAGCAGACAGATTTGATCGTGTGTACGAGGCCTTAGTGCAGCATTGGTAAACCATTTTATGATAAGTCAAAATTGAGACTATTCACAAAAGGAGCATAAACACAAGCATGATAGTAATCCTGCAGCAAAATCCGAGGGTGGTTCTCTCTTAAACATTTGTGTCTCTGAAGTGCATCTGACAGCGCGTGCAGGCGATTTCCAGCATTTGCAGCCTATGAGAACAGCAGGGAACACAGGGGTGATCAGAGATTACATCACTTCTGGGTGCAGGGTGAGAGGAGACGGCTTCGCGTTTGGAGCGTGCTTGCTCCTTCTTCATGCCATACAAAACGCCATCTTTGTTGTGGGATATGTGTGCTAGGGAGATAAACCCGCCTAGTCACATGATCCGCTAAGGTGGCACTCTGACTCTATGAAATACATTCAACACTTGAATAAAAAAAAAATTGTCTGTTTATATATGAGGATATACCCCTCAACAGGATCCACCACAAAGAAAACAATGTTTAGAGAATGGGCCCCATCCGATATTGCACAAGAGGTTCCAGCATCCAGGTACAGAATCCAAAGTGTGCGATAAACTGCATCAGATATTGCATAAAAAACAAATAACCGCACATAGTGTGATACTGTTTGGTTTAATGAATAAAACAGGGGGGTCTATATTTACAAAAGTTCCAGTAAATCCAGTATCTTAGAGTTGTATAGATGATTTGCAATGATCTCACGAGTTGTACCCAATGCGTTTCGTTCTATTGAGGGTCATGTATGGTGATTGCAATTTTTATATATATATATATATATATATATATATATATATATAAAAACACTACCCCGGAGGAGCTGCTGGTTTGTTTTGGGTGGCACATTTACCTCGTGGCTCTCCCAATTTCTAGGGGTGTATGGTGCATATAGCAGTAGTAAAAGGAATGTCCGTGCAACGGGTGTCTTTTGCTGTGCACTTTATTACCCAGCCGTGCAAAAACAATAAACTGGTGGTGAAAGGATAGAGTTGAAGGAAGAAGGAGAACAACAGATTCAGGCGTAGTATTTGGAATCAGTCCTGCTCCCATATTTAACACTTTCTGCACCACTCCTGCCTGAGTGGGCTTAGTGTACCCGGACAGGCCTCTCTCACTGACTTGGCAGCCGGAGTATCACTCAAACCTTTTTTCTGTGAAAATTCTCTGCCACAGACCCTCCTGGAATGGACTCAGGGAGAAACCTCTGCCACAAGCCCTCACTGATTGCAATTACGGAGACGATCCTCCTTGAAGAATTTTGCCTGGATCTTCTTATAGTCCCCCAGGTACCGACTGACAGGTGATTAATCCTGCAGTGTCCGACTATCTTGATCCCCGGTGGTTTTGCAAAATCATTTTGGATTGCCAGCCTCTCATTGGCTCTCCGTATATGTACTCCCCACCGAACAGCCTCACCGCTTGGGATCTTCAAGAATGGAAACCCAGTCGATCACTGGGTCCCCGCCGCTGCTCAAATGTTTCGGATTAACATGGTCTGGGAACCAGGAACACCACGTGGCACACACGGCCCAGCCAGGTAGGCCATAACGCTGGGGTGCCATGATGTGGTCACCGTAAAGGTGGGCGCCACACTGGAAGAAGACCCAGACTCAATCGCGTCTGTCCCATAAATACCCTCTCCCAGCATGCCCAGTGAGGAAACTCCCTCGCGATTGGCTGCTGGGGAAAAAGCACCCTAGTCTCGACTCCACTGCTTGCCACCTATCGTCCTGGGGTGGAACATTACCCCAGCAACAACAGAATAAGCCCACAGCACAGCCAAGCTGAGACAGAGTATGTTTTGAACATAACAATTTGGATCAGAGCCTACTAATACTCTGATCACCCTTTAAATTTCAATAGCACCGATACTTGGATAAAAAGTAATCTGCCAATAAGGATTTGCATCTAAAATGGCAACAGGGGACACCTGGATTATGAAATCCGCGGTATTCCAATATGGCGCAGGCCCGCATTTCATGCCTCACTATCAGTGGAATAAGAAAGGGGGCATGGCTCAAGTCCCGTTCTGGGGCGGGACATGTCTATACGACGTCAACATGCCCTCCAAGCCTCACTGTCATCTCTTACAATCATATGAAAGGAACCATTGAGGCAATCTGCACTTTAAGCCTCGTTCTGAATCAAAGCCAGAGGAAGCGTGTGATCACAAAACAGTCACACGCCCCCTCCAGAAACAAGGAACAAGCTAAAAAATTACATAAAGACCACAACTGGCCCAAGGCTCATGACAGGTTAAAAGAAACAAACACAAATAAATAAACAACCAGAGATGGAATTAAAAACAAAAAGTTATAAACAGATTGAAAATAATGACCTCCTTAAAATAAGTACTACTGCACTTTATTAAAAGATAAGGAACTAGTTGCGCCCTCTGGTGGTCATATCAAAATTGGAATATAAATTCCAAATAAGGATATAAGGAAGTCTAACCTAATGGTCCACATGATGGATAACACAAATTGAGGCACACCAACCACATCAATAATAAAATATCCAAAACAATATAAATGAAAAACAGACATACAATGCTGACCCAATAATAAAATAGAATAGACATACACTATAAACCAGGAAATGGTAATATAAACTCATCATACACAGTATAACTGGATTAATATGGAGTGGGCTCATCAAGCCTTGTTGATGAATGAATTGATGTCCCACTCCACATTCATACCATGTGGAAAATATGATTTAAGCTCATATATCCAGTATTCTCCAATTGTGACACACCCCACTTGGCTGAACCCCTACACCAGGGTGGAACATAATCTATTGCCAAAAATTTGGTACCCACTGGATCTCTATGATGGAGCCTGTCAGTTTTTGATGATGCTAGATTTCTTCTTGCCACTCTTTATGTTTTAGAAATGTGTTCACCAACCCTAGGCAAGTTATTAATCAAACTACATTAGTTGTAGCACAAGTAAGAAACGGCTTAATTGGATAGGAGCGATGGGTGACATTTGATCTAAAGGATTCAGTTTTTTTTTCTCCCATGAGTATTGTGGAGGCATACATTACACTTTTTGAAAAGATAATATCCTGTGAAATTTTGAAAAAACCTGAGTCTGGAAGGGGAATTAAGAATATTGGGGGCAATTTTCATCTGAAATTATGGGGTACTTCTATAAATGACGTCAGCTTTATTGGACAATAATGGTCATATGATGTGATCATTCTTCAAAGCGGCCCGGTGCTTATTGAAAATTTGCCGATTCGAAAAGAATGTGAAAAAGTGACCATTTAGGGTCTTTAGAATTGTTATGACGGGAGTTATTCTGAAATAATTCACCTCTATCCAATTTGCATATCCAATTCGTGCCTTGAAGTCATGAAGATTGGTGCAATTACACCAAAGTCTTAAAAACTGGCTCCGAGGCACAGACCGCAACCAGTTCTAATGGTGACAACTATCGACAGGAAAGTCAAAAAAATGAATCTCTAATAGACTAATATCAAAGGATAACAAAATACACCTGTATTGTTAAACCCTGATGGGTGTTACTTACTCTTTGTTTCCAAAGGTAAAGCATTAATGGACTACTATGCTTCGCATAGTGGCCCATTATGTGACACTTACCTGCAGGAGAAGCCTGCGATGTCCCCATCTTCCACGCTAGTAGCGAGCATCAGTTCTTCACCCCTCTTCTTTCGGGGCTGCAAACTCCAGCTCTGTGACTGGCCAGAGTCGCGTGACATCTTTCTTGCGGGAACCGCCTATAACGGCATGACCGGAGATAGAAACAGCACAGCGTGCCCTTTCTAATTTTGCCGCATGGGCAGAAGAAAATCGCCCTACAGCGATTTGCAAATATCTTCTAGACCATGCAGGTCTGGGAGCAATTTAAAGCACATACAGGTACGCCTTAATCTATGCTTACCTATAGGTTAAAGTGGTTGTAAAGGGTTTACAACCACTTTAAGAGTGGTCATATATGAATGGAGTGAGTCAAGGCTACCATTCCAGAGGAGGATGTTGTCTATATATCATGTCCAAAGGACCACCTCAGGTCTCCTATGGGCATAGACGACATCCGCTTCCTACTTGGCCATAAACAGATTGGCCAAGCTAGGGGGGGAAAATTTAGCTTCCATGGCCACGCCTTTTCTTTAAAAAGAATTATGACTTGTGGCAAAGGTCAGTAGTTCCATGAAAAAATTCTTTTGATTGTGGGGCACTGTTAAATTCTGCGAAAAATAATAATGAATAGCTTTAAATCCTAGTTGGTGCCAGATACAGGTATACAGGAATGCCACATCTGCAGTAACCAACAGCCCTTTGGAAAATCTTCATTGTCCAACTGTTGAATGGTATCCCTAGTATCCTTCAAATAAGGCATTTGTGTGACTAAAAATCTACCTATTCTGGATGTTACCGATGTTGATGGGATGTCCAGGAGGGTTGCTTATACTCTTATGTATCTTAGGAAGGCAGGATATTGTGGGAATGCGAGGGGCTAATAGGACCAAATTTTTTATCAAGAATGGAATCACAGAAACCCTGTTTATTAATAGCTTCCAAATCTTTTTTTAAATCCATTTGTTGGATCATGTGATAATTCACTATAAGACTGCTGAACATCTCACTTTCATATTTATCTAGAATGACGATGCCGCCACTCTTGTCCGCTGGACAAACCATCAAATTCTCTTTCACAGAGTTGTTTCAACCCAATCTTGAAAAAAGGATTATTATGAGGTCTTTATTTCCAACACATCAAGATCCTTGAGGACAAGATCCTTAAATACGTTAATAGATTGGGAAACTGGTACGAGGAATTAAACAAGGAGGGATTGGACAATCCCGAATGAATAGACCCAGATGGATCAAATCTATTACGATTGGTCACTGGATTTGAAAGTAAATATCTCAGGTTATTCAATGTCTGGATGTCAATAAACGTATGAAATTTGTCAATTTTTTTTAGAAGGGACATACTTCAGGCCTTTATTGAGAGTGATAGTCTCCTCTTTGGCGAGTATCGTTTTACGAAGGTTAAAAATCCCAGCTCCGAGTAGGTTCTCTTTCTTTTTCCTTTTGATTATTCACACCGCCTCTAGTGCCTCTCTTGCTTTGGGACATCCATTTCGATTTCAATTTGGTTGAGTTTGGGTTATCATGATTATAGTTATATGGTGAGCGATCGCATTGACCTTGATCTCTCTCCATATAAGTATAGAAGTTTGAATATTGGTTCTACTCTCTCAAGGGAGAAAATCTGTTATAAATGGGGACCGAATAGCCTTCTTGTTGTTGATGAGGCTGTTCAGGTCTCCTGTCCTAACCTCGTTTAGGGACCTGAGGGGGTCTATCCCTTTCATAGTAGGGGTAATTTGATCTAGGTGGAGACCTAGGGGGTAGTCTGCCATAATTGTTGAATTGCCCATGTGGTCTACTTGTATTATGATTAGATCCATAATAAGGTCTAGGGTTAGAATTGTAACTTTTATCGTGAATAGGTCTGTGCTGACCTCTCCAGTTCTGATTACAATTTCTTGGAGGTTCTAAATCTGGGATGTCTACCCTTCTGTGGTGGTACATCACTTTGTTGTGGTCTACCTGTTCTTTGGGGTTGAGACCCCCTCCCCTGGGGAGTCATAGGTTGAGCCATGGCTTCATTTGGGCTGAAAAGGTACTAACATTAGTAATCATATTGTCCGTCTCATACAAGTTTTGCCAGCTAAAAACCCTGATTTGTAGCCACTTAAATCTCTAATATACTTTTTCTTGATTTTTGTGCTCACGCTCTTCTTTCTCCAATATAATTTTTGAAATTGGATGAAAGAGAGCTATATTCAAGGGAATCTTTAAGGCCGCGTACACACAATCGAATTTATCTGCTGGAAACGGTCTGACGGACCGTTTCAGCAGACAAATTCGATCGTGTGTACGGGCGACCAGGCAGGTTTTTCCAGCAGACAAATTTTAAAGCATGCTTTAAAATCTGTCTGCTGGGAACCCGTCCGTCCGACATGTCTGCTGGTTAGTACACTAACCAGCGGACATATCTGTCCGCAGATGCGTCAAATGGATTTGACGCGTGCGTGGAAAGTATTTTACTTCCTGGTTCGGTGACGTGGCAGCGTCAACGTCACCGCCACGTCACCGCGCTGTCTGCCGGCGGGGATTTTGGTTTGATCGTGTGTACACAATCAAACAATTATATCCCAGCAGACAAATCTGATCAAAACGGTCTGTCAGACCGATTTGATCGAATTTGGTGGTGTGTACACAGCCTAAGGCCTCGTACACACGATCAAATCTGTCTGCTGGAAACGGTCTGCTAGACCGTTTCAGCAGACAGATTCGATCGTGTGTACGGGCAAACAGACGGATTTGGCCACCCGACAGATTTCAAAGCATGCTTTGAAATCTGTCGGCTGGGAACCCGTCCGCCCGACATGTCTGCTGGTTAGTACGCTAACCAGCAGACATGTCTTCTCGCACACGCGCCGAATGGTTTCGACGCATGCGCGGAAGTGTTTTACTTCCTGGTGCGGTGACGTGGCGGCGTCAACGTTGCCGACACGTCAGCGCGCTGTCTGCTGGCGGGAATTTTGGTTTGCTCGTGTGTACACGCGAGTAAACCAAAATGCCAGCAGACAGATTTGTTCAAATCGGTCGGACAGACCGTTTTGAACAAATCGATTTACTCGTGTGTACGAGGTCTAAGAGGTGTTAATTTATCTTTCAGAGTTTTAATCTCATTATCGAGTGAATGCAATTTCTTTTTTTTCTACTAAAAGTTAAAAAATTTGATGCCAGCTTCATTGAAGTATTTAAACCAAGACTCCAGATGTAGGTCACCCTTTTGAGGGTTCACATCCCAACAGAAACTTCTAGGGACCATCTGGCTGGAAACATACTGTTCTAGGTGGGCTACGTGCCATTCAGTGTGCAACTCTGAAACAATTACGGTAGGTTTTTTAACCTCATCAACATGCCCCCTATTTCAGTGCCATCAGTACCTGTCAGAACAAACACTCCCTCACAAGAAAATGCTTTGGCAAATAGTCAAAGACATGCATGATTGAAGTGAAAAGCAAAATAACTCAATGCAGCAATAAAATATAACAAGACAAAAAGGAAAAAAGGGAAAACTGTGCATAGAGACTGATAAAGCTGCCAACACTCCAGTAGACATATAGAGCAAAAAACATATAACCCAATAGTGTGGTGTTTAATAGTGAAAAATCATACATGAATATACCTAAATTCAAAATGTGAAAAAGGTGAACACTCAATGGTTAAAGTGATGGAAGATATTTGTAAACAACATAAAAAATGGTTAAAATTCACATGTAAGCCCAATGAGGCAGTCCATCTGTGAAAAATAATAAACGTGAATGTAAAAGTCTCTAGTTTGTTCAAAGAAGATGAACTGTGAAAAACATGTGAATATGTCTTGCAGACATGCATTTATTATTTTTTGGCAAAAGGTGGGACTTGGCCTGTAATGAAAGCTGTAGATTTAAAGACTGAAAATTAGTTATGAAATCAGAATAATGTTCAAAAGCTCATGTAGCACTACCCCCGTAGGAGCTGCTGGTTTGAATTTGGGCCTGCCGTTACCTCACCACATTCGTCTTAGGGGTCCTCCTTGAAGAGTTTTTCACAAAGGTCTGCACCAACACTTAAGTCTCTTTTTCCAAGGTTTTATTAAACAAGCTCATAACAGAGGGATGGAGGGTTAGGGGAGATTCAGGTACCTTGCTTTGAGGATCACGGGTATGTGCTTGGATCCAGAGGACAAACTGTTTCCACACTGGATTCAGCAACCACCGGTTAGGCCTCTCTCACTGACCTAGCAGCCGGGGCGAAGTTCGTTCAAAAGTCTCTGCCACAGACTTAATGAGTGCCGTTGAGTTGTTGCACAGTTCTCTGCCACTGGTCTGTTGCTCAGTGGTCCAAAGTCCTCTTTTCTGATAAGGGCAAATTTTGCATCTCATTTGGAAACCAAGGACACATGTTGCGTACACACGATCATTTTTCGGCATGAAAAAAAAAAAAACAGCGTTTTTAAAAACGTAATTTAACCACTTAAGACCCAGACCTTTAGGCAGCTAAAGGACCCGGCAAGGTTTTGCGATTCCGCACTGCGTCGCTTTGACAATGGTGGGACGTGGCTCCCAAACAAAATTGGCGTTTTTTTTTCCCACAAATAGAGCTTTCTTTTGGTGGTATTTGATCACCTCTGCGGTTTTTTATTTTTTGCGCTATAAACAAAAATAGAGCGACAATTTTGAAAAAAATTCAATATTTATTACTTTTTGCTATAATAAATATCCCCCAAAAAATATATAAAAAAATATTTTTTTTCCTCAGTTTAGGCCGATACGTATTCTACCTGTTTTTGGTAAAAAAAAAAAAAAATCACAATAAAGCGCAACATTTATAGTGTTTACAAAATAGGGGATAGTTTTACTGCATTTTTATAAAAAAAATGTTTTTTTACTACTAATGGCGGCGATCAGTGATTTTTTTTTTGTGACTACGACATTATGGCGGACACTTCGGTCAATTTTGACACATTTTTTAGACCATTGTCATTTTCACAGCAAAAAATGCATTTAAAATGCATTGTTTATTGTGAAAATGACAATTGCAGTTTGGGAGTTAACCACAAGGGGGCGCTGAAGGGGTTATGTGTGACCTAATGTGTGTTTACAATTGTAGGGGGGTGTGGCTGTAGGTGTGACATCATCGATTGTGTATCCCTACAGCCACGGAAGCCGTGTTTACACACTGCTCTCCCCGTTCTTCAGCTCCGGGGACCGATCGCGGGACTCCAGCGGCGATCGGGTCTGCGAGTCCCGTGGTCCCGGTGCTTTGGACCGTGTCACGGAAGCTGGGCACTAGCACAGCACGTACCTGTATGTGCATGTGCCCAGCCGTACCATTCTGCCAACGCAAATGTGCAGGAAGCAGCCCTTAAGTGGTTAATTATGATCTTTTGAAAAACTACAAAAACAAATTTGAACATGCTGCGTTTTTTCACGTCGTTTAAAAAAAATGTTTTTCGGGTTGTAAAAAATGATCCTGTGTGGGCTTAAACGACGTTTTAAACCCACGCATGCTCAGAAGCAAGTTATGAGACGGGAGCGCTCGTTCTGGTAAAACTACCATTCATAATGAAGTAAGCACATTCATCACGCTGTAACAGACAAAAAAGCGCAAATCGTATTTTACTAACAAGGAATCGGCTAAAAGCAGCCCAAAGGTGAATAGAACTTCCCCTTTAGAGTGCCGTCGTACGTGTTGTACGTCACCGCGCTTTGTTCATCATTTTTGAAAAACTATGGTGTGTGGGCAACATCATTTTTAATGATGGAGTTGGAAAAACTGTTTTTGGAGTATGGAGAAAAAATGGAGAGGCACACACTGAAAGATGCTTGAAGTCCAGTGTGAAGTTTCCACAGTTGATTTGGGAAGCCATGTCATCTGTTGGTGTTGGTCCGCTGTGCTTCATTAAGTCCGGGGTCAACACAACTGTCTACCAGGAGATTTTGAGCACTTCATGCTTCCTTCTGCAGACGAGCTCTATGGGGACGCTGACCTAATTTTCCAGCAGGACTTGGCACCGGCCCACACTGCCAAAAGCACCAAAACCTGGTTCAATGACCGTAGGATTACTGTGCTTGATTGGCCAGCAAACTTGCCTGACCTGAACCCCATAGAGAATCTATGGGTCATTGACAAGAGAAAGATGAAAGACATGAGACCGAACAATGCAGAAGAGCTGAAGGCCTCTATTGAAGCATCCTCGTCTTCCATAACACCTCAGCAGTGCCACAGGCTGATAGCTTCCATGCCACGCCGCATTGAGGCAGCAATTGCTGCAAAAGGGGCTCAAATCAAGTACTGAGTACATATGCATGCTTGTACTTTTCAGAGGTCCGATATTGTTCTATGTACAATCCTTGTTTTATTGATTGCACGTAATATAAAAAAAATCTGAGGTTGTGGATTTGGGATTTTCATGAGCTGTAAGCCATAATCATCACAATTATGACAAATCACGGCTTGAACTATCTTGCTTTGCATGTAATGAGTCTATCTCATATACTGTATTAGTTTCACCTTTTAAGTTTAAATGAACTTTTGCACGGTATTCAAATTTTTCGAGTTTCACCTGTATTTTTAGTCTTAGTCAACCATATGACTGCTAAAGAGCTCAGTGGTATAACACAACCGATCCTATCAGCAATGCGTGAATGTAAATATACTTCAATCCTTTTAATGAGGCTGCTATGACAGCAAAATCTTCTTATCAATGTATAGGAGTATTAATGAGCAAATATTCAGAGATAGGAATAGTCCACTAAAATATCATATGCAGGGACTCTGCCTTAAAAAAAGATATGTTATTTTTGTTTATCTATGCATACTTACCTAGGTGGATGCAGCATCAGACCGATGCTGCTGCTGTCCCCTGCCACCTCTTTAATGAGAACCAAGTCACTGAACAGTGCAGATGGCTCGGTTCTCACGTTCCCCTGAGCGGAGAGCTGCTGACCGTTAGTCAGCATCTCTCCTGATCTGCTCCTCAATGCTCATTGGAGCGCTGAGCTGTGGAGGGGCAGGGATCGGCTGTCTTGGCAGTCTCAGCGAGCCGCTGCAAAGCTATCAGTAAAGGCAGCTGGCGGATCAAGACTTTGGAACCGTTGTCCGTTGACAGCCGCCACTCTATAGAGGAGACTGGAGGGTCCAATCGTGTTCGCTAGTGTAAAAGGGGCCTTAGAGAGTCAAGGAATATTAAACACTGACAGGGGTGCTTACAATAATCACATTTTATTCATTTCTGTAAAAATCACATAATGAGCATGTGACGTGTGTCTCTTGTGACAAGGGACATGTGCAATCTATAAAACATTCTCCCATAGGCTGGTTGCCTAATATGCGTACATAAACGAAAAAAACGGTTTGGTTGGCCCATTAAAGTGTATCTAAAGTGGAATAGAGTCAGATGAGAGACTTCTTCCTTGTATGAGGCCAATCACAAGGGTCAATGTACCATCACCAGTAGGAATCGCTACATGTTTTGCCAAAGGTTTTCTCAGGGGATCCTAAAAGGTGCTGGGGGATGGGTTATATTTACCGTAATATACAAACCTATATAGTTTTAAAGCACATATATAATATACATGTATCTCTATCTTTCCAATACGTTTTTTTTGAGTTGTGTTTAATCTGACTTGTTTAGAAAATAAACAAAAGCTCAGACAAAGCTGTAGCCAACCTGAGCTCTGATTGTTATATTTTCTGTATTAGTTGGGTTCTCCTAAAGCTAAGGCATTGATTGCTTCAGCCTACTTCTGTGGAGCATTCCCCAGTAGATAGAGCAAGAAGATACAATGTCATGGGTCAATATTTTTTTCACTCTGGCCAAAAAATAGGAAGTTTATTACCATTGGTGTGGTCTGGAAAAGAAGTTAAATATTCTGGGAGTTGAGGATTTCTTCCATCCCAATCTTTGCCTGGCGAGAATGTCAATGTGAGGGATCCAGCTGTTTCTCCAAGGCCTGCTGCCCAAGGGTAGAACGGTTCCAAAGGGTCACACACTAAGGCCTGGATAACAGAAATGTGGTTATTAATCACTTAAGGACCGCTGCACGACAATATACGTTGGTAGAATGGCATGGCTGGGCACAGGGACGTGGGTCGCGAGAGCACCACCGGCGGCGTGTTCGCGACCCGGTCCGAAGCTCCTTGACCGCACCTGCGGACCTGATCGCTGCGGGTGTCCCACGATCGGATTACAGGAGCTGAAGAACAGGGAGAGGCGAGTGTAAACAATCCTTCCCTGTTCTTCTCTGTGGCAATGTCAGTGATCGTCTGTTCCCTGAAATAGGGAACGACGATCACTGACATCACATGTCCAGCCCTGCCCCTCAATAGTTAGAAACACACGAGGTCACACTTAACCCCTACAGCGCCCCCTAGTGGTTAACCCCCTTTACTGTAATTGTCATTTTCACAGTAATCAGTGCATTTTTATAGCACTTTTCGCTGTGAAAATGACAATGGTTCCAAAAATGTGTCAAAAGTATCCGATGTGTCCGCCATAATGTTGTAGTCATGAAAAAAAAAAAAACACGCTGATCGCCGCCATTAGTAGTAAAAAAAAAAAAAAAAAAGTTATTAATAAAAATGCCATAAAACTATCCCCGATTTTGTAAACGCTATAAATTTTGTGCAAACCAATCGATAAACGCTTATTGAGATTTTTTTTAACAAAAATAAGTAGTAGAATATGTATTGGTTGTTTTTATATCTTTTTTTGGGGATATTTATTATAGGAAAAAATAAAACATATTGCATTTTTTTCAAAACTTTCGCTCTATTTTTGTTTATAGCACAAAAAATACCATCAAATACCACCAAAAGAAAGCTCCATTTGTGGGGAAAAAGAGGACGCCAATTTTGTTTGGGAGCCACGTCACACGACAGCACAATTGTCAGTTAAAGCAACGCAGCGCCGAATTGCAAAAAGGGAAAAGGTCCTTAACCTAAATATTGTTCCGGGTCTTAACCGGTTAAGGGGGGAAACTTCAGGAAAGCTTGTCATGATTGGTCTTGGCTGCACACAAACAGAGCATTTTAAGTCTCTTGGCTTTAAGGCACATTACGTGCCTGAAGTGGGCTGAATTATGTTTGAGAGGAGGGAATCCTTGTTGCTGCTTTTTTTTGTGTCCTGTAATCCACTAACCCTTGGTC
This sequence comes from Rana kukunoris, assembly GCA_029574335.1. Lineage (NCBI taxonomy): Eukaryota > Metazoa > Chordata > Amphibia > Anura > Ranidae > Rana > Rana kukunoris. The sequence goes on from CM056058.1 coordinate 24,595,009, forward strand.
TGCTGGACACTAAGCAAATAAAACCTGCAAGAAAAAACTGACAGAGGGAAAACCTAAAAACATTGCCTGTTGGGGGGTACTTGAGGACTGAGGTTGAAAACCACCAGTAGAAAGACTAGGTGGACCAAAATGCAGCGGCTTTTTTTTGGGGAATTGGCACTACTATGAGCAACCAACATTCCAAATTAGAGCCCTCTTTTTTGTATAAGTAATCCAGTGTTCATGAATAAACCTCAGATTGATTTCTGAAAAGGGCATTGTGCATACTGATTTACGAGAGAGGTGAAACAAAAAGATCGTAGTAGAATTTCCTTTTCTACAATACAAATATTTAATTTAAACCTTGCGGTTACTTGTTTTTATTGACAGAAATGTTTTAAGCCAACATGAACGTGTGAGGCACCTGAATATCACTACTGTAAAGGCAGAACATACATAGAACCAATGTATGATCCTTAGTTTTGTGCAGCTGTACTATCTTTTGTCTTATGCTCTTGTCTGACAGCTTGGTGCCCTGACAAACGACATTGCATCATATATGCTCACAAGAGACAAATAGCTGTCCAACACAGTGCAAGACCCCTTACTGAAGCGTGAATATCAATAGTTCATCATGGATTTCAGGTCTTTGGTCTACTGAACAAGTGTAAAATCATACGGTGAAGGTCAGATGAAAATACTCACATATCCAGAAAAATGCTTGTTGGATACTCAGTGACCACTTAATTAGGGATACCAAATCGGCAAAAAGCAACCCATATTGCTGCAATTTAATACATAAAGCAGGCAGACATGGTCAAGCGTTTGAGTTACTCTGTCTGACCAAAAATTAGAAGCAGTATGCAAAAAACTGCAGACCTAATTTTCACTCATTTAAGTCTATATATAAACAGACTTGAAAGTGAATAATGTAAAACATTCAGTAAGCAGTAGTTGCAATAAAAGTAAGAGGTCAGAGGAAATGGTCAGATTTGTTCAACATGACAGGAAGTCCATAGCTGCTGAAATAACCACTGTATACAAATATGCTATTCAGAAGGGCATTTCTGAATGTTCAATGCATCAACATTTAATGGGAAAATTTTGTTCGTTATTAGTAAATACACATTTTGAATTAATATTGTTGTGTTAAACCTTAAAGGGGTTGTAAAGGAAAAACATTTTTTTCATAATAAGCATCCTTTACCTGCAGACATTCCTCTTTTCACTTCCTCATTGTTCGTTTTTGCTCAGAAGTTGCTCTATTTGTTCTCTGTTCTGTTCACTTCCTGCTTGTCTGATTGTTACTCACCACCGTGAAGGGAGGCTTTACTGCAGTGGTCATTGATGTGCTTGCCCCCTCCTGGGAACTACATCTGTGAGGCAGGACGCTCTCTACGTCTTAGAGACTTCAAAGAGGTGTGAATTACTGGCCGTGCTGCAATGCATACTGGGAAATTTAGTTCTTACATGAACGAGCGCCGCAAACCAGGAAGTGAATGAGAGAACAGAAACTAGAACGCAGGAGGTGATATAGATGAAGGAATTTAATATTAGGTATTTACTCGTTTAACAGAATCATTACACTATTCTGTCTGTCTACCTTGCAGACATTGGCCCAGATTCAGAGAGAATTGGATTCTCGTAGCGTATCAGAAATACACTACGCCGCCGTTTTTTACCTGGCTCTACGTGGAATCCAGGTAGATTTTGTCCAGTAAACGACGGCGGCGTAGTGTATTTCTCCCGTCGCAATCCATCTAGACGAGTAGGGGGCGTGAAGGATTTAAAATAGGCGCGTTCCCGCGGCGATCGAACTGCGCATGCTCCGTTCGCAAATTTCCCGCCGTGCATTGCGCGAAATCACGTCGTTACGTCATTTGTTGTTTGAGTATTCAAACTAGTGATACGGCGCGCGAAATTTGAAATTACTCCTGTCTAACACCAGTTAGACAGGCGTAATTGCTTTATGAATCTGGGCCATTCATTTTAGGCAAAACATTTTTTTCCTTTACAACTCCTTTAAGTTCTTGCAGCCCAGGTAAAACATATGTTGTGCGGCTGCAAAGAGGGTGGGCTTTAAAGCCCACACACCACACATGTATCCATTGATGGCCGAGGATTCTGTGCTGAGAGTGTTTTTTCTTGCCCCCCTGGTGTATAGACCCATTTAAAGGGCCCCCAGAGCTGGCTGGGAAGAGATTAAGGAATTTTTGTTGTGAATCAAGTTTGCATTTTAAGAGTTTTGATATTGTATTAAATATAGCATATGCAATAGTATTTCCCATCCAGTTTTACAACTGTTGAAATAAGACAGTTGATTTACTTTACCTTTAGAAAAAGCTTAAAATTCCTGCCACCAGGCAGTAGCTTATACCCAGCTATCCAGGATACTACTTAGCAGCAAAGATCCCCCTTTCAATGGCACCCATCTTCCTGCTCATCTCCTCCTGGATGTGGCAGAAGCCCCTAAAACACAGGCCCACTCTTATTTTTACCCTCTTCGGGTAACAAGCTGAGAGGTAGAGACCTTCAACTTGGCATCCTCTCCTGGAAACAGCCCAGCAGGCCTAGACGTTTGCCCCAAATATTTATATCTCTTCCCCTCATGCATCACTGGCAATAAACCACCTAATGATTGATCAGGGAGACATAAATATTCATAATAATACTATTGAATAATACTATTGAATCTCCTTGCGCTGTCTGCTAGGAACCCTGCAACAGGCAGAAGTAAAAACAATAGGTTTCGCTTAGGGAAAACCCAGCAAAAAACAGAACTATAACAATCAGGATGATCCCAACTTAGCTGCAATACTAAATTTAGACTAGGGACACCCTTGCTAAGGACAGAATCCCTACATCTGCTCCTATGTGGGCATCGTGATCAGGAAGAACATATGTACAAATGATCAGTAGATTCACATATAAAACAGTGAAAATTATTAGCAAAACTTGTCTTTTTCTGAAATGTGACACAGTCTTGGACCACTTCTTGAAAGCCCTCATTGGTCTTTCAATTTGATAAGTAGCCTCACTGCTCAACAGAGAGTTTCAAGAGGTAGAAGAGTGCAGAGTCATGTTCAACATTTACAAGAGAGGTTGGAAACTTTATTTAAATCTAGCTGACTTTACATCTGGATCTAATCATCATCCTGACAAGCAGTTTTTGCTAAAGGCAACCATAGAATAGTAATAATAGTATTATGCCACGTACACACAATCATTTTTCGGGTTGTAAAAAAACGAAGATTTTTTAAAATGTAATTTAAAACGATCTTGTGTGGGCTTTGGTGCATTTTTCAGGTTCTCAAAAACGGGCAAATTATTTTTCGAACATGCTCTATTTTTCATGACGTTTTAAACGTTGTTTTTTGGGTTGTAAAAAATCATCATGTATTGACTTTAACAAGGTGAAAAACCTGTGCATGCTCAGAAGCAAGTTATGAGACGGGAGCACTCGTTCTGGTAAAACTAGCGTTCAAAAGTAAGCACATTCATCACGCTGTAACAGGCAGAAAAGCACGAATTGTCTTTTACTAAACACAAAATCAGCTAAAGCAGCCCAAAGGGTGGCGTCATCCAAATGGAACTTCCCTTTTATAGTGCCGTCATAAGTGTTGTACGTCACCGCGCTTTGCTAGAGCATTTTTTTTTTAACGATCATGTGTAGGCAAGGCCGTTTTAATAATGAAGTTGAAAAAATAAATCTTTTTTTCTAGAGCCTGAAAAACAACGTTTTTACAACCCGAAAAATAATCGTGTACGCGGCATTAAGAGGGCTGACCAAGGCACCGAATCCTTACATCCAAAATTAAACCTAAATCACTTGGGACTTTAAGAAAAGTATTGGAGACCATATATTAAAAACTACTGTACTTTCTTACATACACAAATAAAGACTTCTAGAAATCATTTAAAACTCCTTTCAATTTACAGTGAGCTTAAAAGTTGTTGATGACCAGATATTTCTCTATTTAACCTTTCAAGGAGCATCTCTCATTGTGGGCACACTATACCCATACCCATTATTATGAAATTATATATTGTATTGTTCATTGTCAAAACCTGCATCATGCCACTGTATAAAAGAGGTGGCTGTATTCTCAATGTGTTTTGCTCTTTGAAGCAATAAGTGCAAAAAAGTCAATGATAATATAGCCTGATGGTACCTGGACATTACATTCATATGGTAAAGCAGGCATTGCCCTCAAGTAGGGGCTGTCATGGGGGAGAGAGCATAAATTTGACTAAATGTGGCTATTTCTTTTCCCAATGCTACTCCAGCAATTGTCTTCATTACTAATACAGAAAGTAAATCAATACCCTCAATATAGCAGCAAAAATACTTTTTCTATAGAGGAAACCTCTGTCCCAGATATCAGCTCTGACTTATTAGTGCCTCTGGGTCAGAGCCGTTATATTTTTACTGTAAATAATGATTACAGGCAACATATTCACCTACAATTCACAGAGGAGGTACATGTTACACCAAACACCAAATTTTATAAAGGTACCCCAACCCCCACAGAAAATAAAGTGCAGTCTCTACTGTGTGTACATAAAATGAGCACATTGTAGAAGAGGTGGTCTTTGACTAACGAAGACAGTTGATGAACTGATTAACTAATAAGCAATTACATATTCATTTTGCATTCCTCATTATGCATACCATTAAAATCATACCTAAATGAGCATTAATCATTTCATTATAAATTGAGATTCTACGTGCTAATTTTTATAGTCTGAATTTCAATGGCTTTATTGTATAAAGATATAACATCTAGCAGAACTTGGAGAAATGCGTGTTGTAGGACAAAATGAAACAATTTAGAAATCAAACTTTATAAAAAGTGAATTTGCTATGATGTTTATCACCTGGTACAGCTGGAGATCCCCATGCCCAACTCCAGCTTTCACATCAATAGAGCGTGACATTAAATATCATAGCCGTGACAATTTTGTTCTTCGTACTTATGAACACATCAGTACTTTTAAATATCTTTTTTAGGTCTTTCATCCAGTGGTTTTCATGGTCTTTTAATTTAAAGTGGAACAAGGATGGAGAGGAAACTCCTCAAAATTAATGCAAATCACACCCTGAAAAATGGGTTCAACAGAACAGGTGTCCACATTGAGAGAATGGCCGTTACTGCTGTAAATTGTATATTTCTCTTTACAGTCTATCCCAGTGACGTTACGGTAAATCTCCAAAATGGTGACCTAAGCTGGAGTTAGAATCTAGCAGGAAATCGAATCGGTCCCCACTTTACCCAAAACTGGGTAAAAAGAAAAAAAAAATTGGCTCAAGGTCCATTTTAAATCTCCAAATCTGCAGACAAAAGTGTCAACAGATGACCCTGTCAGCACAGCAGGTTGCTTTTTATACAAGAACATAGCTGCTAAAGATGCAATAGACTTACAATTTCTGTCAGGCTGTGTGTTGACAGGGCACAGCATTGCTGTCTCCTAGCTGTTGCAGTATTCAACTGATGATCAAATACTTGTTAACCCCCCCCCCCCCCCCCCCACTGCATGCTGTAGTTCCTTCTGAAGCTCTTATGATACATGTGAACTAGTGTGGGTGGGAAAGCAGGTATTTTACACATCCAGGAATGTGGAATACCCTATAGGGCCTGGGAACAACAAAGCAGCAAGGTTTTAAGACGTGGACCATGGGTAATGTAGCTGTGATGATAGACCACTTTAAAGTGGGCCCTAAAGCGGAGTTCCAGCCTGGGAAAACATGTTAGAAGCTACAAATACTGTAGCTGCCGACTTCTAATATAAGGACACTTACCTGTCCAGGGAGCCCGCAATGTCGGCCCCCCCGAGCCAATCCGTCCATAGACTTCAGGTGCAGGCACTGGCATAGTAAGGAAAAACAGTAGTGAAGCTTTTTAGCCAGTTTCCTACTGCGCGTATGCGCATGGCGCTTTCTGAATGTTACCATTGTCTTTTGGGACATTCACAGGTTCCAGAAGGCAGCTGGGGGGAGCGGATGCAAACGCGGAAGTGATATACCTCATCGCAGCGACATAGGATGGAAGTCCCAAAGAAAACATGCAAAAAAAAAAAAAAATAGTACCAAAAGTAAAAAATAGAATATAAATGGCCCAAAATGAGGGGGGGTGGGTGGTCAATTGTTTGAGACTGATTACATTAACATCAGTTTGTCCCCCTTGCAGCTGCCATTTAAATACCCACTTGACCACCACAAATAACTCAAGAACAGGCACATGTGCATTTGACCTGCAGTTGACCTTCTGACCTGCATTTGACTTGCTTAACCACTTGCTGCCGGCTGTACGACTTTGTACGGCCGCAGTGTGGATCCCAATTGCCGGGAGGCCGTCTATATACGGCCTCTGGCCTCCAGCCACTGGGGGGCACGCGCGCATGCCCGCCGCATTACTGAGATGCCGATGCGTATGCCTGGTGGCCGCGTTGTCCGCTAGGCACCCGCGATCGGCGATTATACAGATAAGGACATGGATCTGGGAGAGAGGAGACTAATGCTGTGTCCCTTGTACATAAAGACACAGATCGGTCACCTCCCCCAGTCAGTCCCCTTCCCCCGCAGTTAGAAACACTATGCAGGGTACACATTTAACCCCTTGCTCACCCCCTAGTGTTAACCCCTTCCCTGCCAGTCACATTTATACAGTAATTAGTGCATATTTATAGCACGGATCACAGTATAAATCTGAATGGTGCCAAAAATGTGTCAAAAGTGTCCGCCATAATGTCATAGTCCGAATAAAAATCGCAGATCGCCACCATTACTAGTAAAAAAAAAAAATAATAATAATTCTGTCCCCTATTTTGTAGGCGCTATAACTTTTGTGCAAACCATTTTTGACCAAAAATATGTAGAAGAATACGTATCGGCCGTGACAGATTTTTTTTTTTAAATTGGGCTATTTATTATAGCAACAAGTAAAAATACTGATTATTTTTTCAAAATTGTCGCTCTTTTTGTATATAGCACAAAAAATAAAAACCGCAGAGGGGATCAAATACCACCAAAAGAAAGCTTTATTTGTGGGAAAAAAAGGACGTCAATTTTGTTTGGGAGCCACGTTGTACGACTGCGCAATTGTTAGTCTGGTCGCAATGAATTCCAAGGGAAAATGTAGCTAAAATTCCAAGGGAAGCTTTAGCTACATAGTTACAAAGTATTTTGGCTTGCGCTAGCATTGATGTCAATTGGTGTCTGGTGGTAGTCTTTTAAAAAAAAAAAAAAAAAAAATACATATTATGACAAATTCTTAGCAAATAATCTTTATTTAAAAAATACAAAATGTAATTATGTCAATTAAATGAAATGTGTTTCCAATACACATAAAAACGATGAAATATATGGCCACTCCATCTACATACTCCCACACATTGGCACAATGATGACTGTTTAATAAAAATACGATGTAAACATTATTTCTAAGGAAACCTGCAGTGGTTGGATTATTTTTATTCCACATTCCAACATGGGGAGGGGTTCACAATCACATAGGTAATGGGAACGAAGACAGCTATGTTGTGGGCTAAACCAACGATTCAATTATTAAAGTGGCTTTTTACCTGATACCATCATATCGTGGAGGGATGGTGAAAACAGTCAATGTAAAATAATGCTAATCTAAAGAGCAGGGCCTTAAAAGTACAGTGGTCTAAACGTCCTCCAGCAGATTTATTTTCTTCGACTCCACCTCTGTTCCTAATGGCCAATAGACTCACCAGAGATTTCATCAGTGAATCCATTAAGATTCAGATAGTATGTATAGTAGGGTTGGCAAAGTAAGCATAGGGTTTAGCCCATTAAAATAATGCTCCTTCCTTAAAGGGATTTTGTCACAAACCAAAGCAGCAGTTAGTGAAGGTTCAGATGGAAAAAGCCACTCCTCGACTCATGTGCCACATATAGTATTAGGGCATAGACAAACCCTGAAATAATTATGCATTCTTACAGCCAGGAGATATACAATTCCAGTTTTTCCACAGTATTGCTACGTTTTAATCTATTTCATTACCAAAGATCTGTACATAGAACATAGACAAAGGAAATATTCATCAATGGGGGGGGGGGGGGGGGGAGAAGACCTAAGCAATCCATTCTTAAAAAAATAAAAATAAAGTCAATAAGATTCTTGTACCAGCAGATATTGCCAGACTCTAGTTTCAGGCTAAAGTGGTGTACATTCAGCCCCACCTCCCACACACACAACCTGTGGGCTCTAATACACTTGCCCCTTGTTACTTCCTACAACCCTGCCACTCATTTAGTCTACAAACTAGCCTTCAATCATTTGTTTTGTTAAACAAAATATGGGAACTGATTTCTGTTTAAAACTAAACTCCGGCCACAAAAACTCCACTATACAATTCCTCAATAGCTGGGGAGAAAAAGCCAATTTCTGTGCACCAAATTTTTAAATCAAGAAATTTCCACATATTAATATCACATCAATGTGCTGCACATAGCCTGCACAAAGAGCAAAGCTATGCACTGGCTATGTGGTATGCCCACAAAAAAAGAAAAAGGCGGTGGGTGCATGACCAGACACTTTGCATCAGGAGAGAAAGCAGCAGCGGACTGGTCTTTATTCCAGCAAGTTCCGACACAAAGGCAAGGAGTTGTTTTTTGCTGAATTACTGCAAAGATTTGGAAGACATACACAAAGCACACTAAGAAAGAATACACACACATGTAATATTTAGGCAACATTTGTTTAGACTGGGTTTTAGCATTAAACCTTCAGGACTGTCATAGTTGCTTCACTATCCAATCATTCATTAACCCAAAACAAAGACACGGCTAGCATTGTCTGACCTGTACACACAGTGACTCAGTAGGTAGTAAAGAATGGACAACAGGCCCCTGAGCTTGAACATATAAATAAAAAACAGTGACTTTTGTAATTCTATTCTGACCAGTCCCCTTAAAATTATGCTCTTTCAGTGTCTTATAGTTTCCCTGAACAGAAAAAGAATGTGTATACAGATTATAGTCAAAAAACATTTTTTATTACTAAAAACACACAAAAAATACAAATTACACCTTTAAACAATATATTTTCTCTTTTATGCTGTTCTTGGCTGTAGGTATGGCTGTTTTAAATATATATATAAAAAAAAAATTCAAATAAACACAACAGCCATCTTGTTGGTTCTGGCCTTGTTCAGCACTAAAAATTCACAGTACACCCTTCTCCCCGTGTCATTAAAAGTCATTTAGAATGCTGCAAATCCCAGGCTTTATATTGACAGCTGCGTTAAACCTTGTCAGCTTGATGTGCCCTGAAATACATTGCTCTGGATGTACACATTAAGGCCTTCAGGCAGGGAATCTGAAAGCTTTTGGATGTGCAGAATAATCTCTGAAGTCACGTCCATCACAGATTTAGAGGAATTTCCTTTGGAATTTAGAGAACGGCTGGATGTTACAGAATTGAGGCAATTACTTTTCAAATATTTAACGCAGCTTGAACTAAACTAAAGTCAAGCTTCGGCCCAGTGAACGACTGCTTAGACATCAAATTCCACCTGGAAAATGTCATCTTTGTAGGGTATTCTCAACCTTCTGGATGAATTTTTGTGATCCCTGAAATTCATTTTCACACATACAGCAGAATAATTCAAGTTGGGGAAAGATTTACATTAATGTAAGCCTTCGATAGCATTGGAATCTTGGTGTGCCTGTGCGATGGATATTGAGCGTAATGGCTCATATTAAGTTACAAATTCAGTTACTGAGATTGCATCCTGGGGATTGGATAAAGCTGCTTCTTCTAGCGGAGCGTAAACATTAATAAAGTTTCAAACCTGGTTCAGTGGTCGTCTCTTTGGTAACGGTTTATTTCAGTAGCATTATAAAATTAAAAAGAAAATTGATCCACAGTATATGAGTTTCCCTGTCGTGCTAATCAGTTGCAAACTTATCTTCAGCTGGGCTGATTTGATCTGGTGGAACCTCTAAATAAAAAACGGAAATAAAACAAGTCAGCATACGTACATATATACAAACACACACAGTATAAACTCGGGGTTTACCATAGGATGTTACAAGCTGAATTTTAGTGTGTGCAATATATTTGACCTAGTAAGACCTGACCCAATGAAATACAGGAGGAGGTTGAAGATTTTAACATATCTGACTGATTCTGTGCCCGAACATACAATGGCCAAAAGCATTTACTTCCAATAGTGGGTAACAATTATATTTTCTTACATATCTAATTAGATTTATAGCAAGAAAACACTGGAAGGTACAAATAAAGAGCCTAGGGTTAATTTACTGAAGGCCAAGAGATTTGCAAATAAATTGCACAAAAAACACGGACAAAGAGAAAAAGAACAAAAAGCTGTTTTTTGTTTTGGACATGATTGAATGAGGGAAGTCAGCAGAGTTTCACCTCATTCACTAAGCCAAGGGAAAATCATCTTGCAAGTAAACAGCCTGCTTGCCCTTAGTAAATCAACTATATTCTGTTCCAAGATGGGTACATTAAACTAGGACAATCATTTTAAGCAGATCTATCTCATAGTTTGGCTATATTGTATGTGACATTGCTGCCCACACCAAGACTGGGCTCTCTGTTTTTTTAAGCACCCCTGTAAAAAAAAAAAAAAAAATTAAATACTGCCAGTAGAACCATTGGACAGGAACTTCCTTTGATAGAGTGACAGCACTAAAATCACTTTAGCATGGTCACCCTTGATGCCGTTTTAAGCCTAGTACACACAAGCCGAATGTTAGGCGGCATCAGCTGGTTCATATAAACCGGCCAACATTCGGCCTGTGTGTACTGCAACCGGTCCAACAGAAGCCAGCCACAATTCTGTCAAAGGAGGAAGACCGAAAAAGGGGGGGGGGGGCTGGGCGCCCATCCTCCCGTTACAGCAAAATATAACAGCAGGGGAGATTTCTGTTCCAACATGAGCTTGTTAGTTATTTTTTCGTTCAGCCAGCTGTGTTGCACATAAAAAAATAAAATAAAAATTGGTGTGTACTAGACTTTAGTTGCTTAGATACTGGCACTGTTGATGGCCCTATCAGTTAATAGCCATGCCTAGATCTTCCTACAGCTCTTTGGGTTGATAGCACATTGCTCTATCTGCAATAGCCCTGCTCAGTTCTTCCCATCCACCTCCAGGACTGTGCACATGAAAAAAAAAAAAAGTTAATGAACATACATTGGTATTCAACATGCCAACTAGCCTTGAAATTGTTGATTACCCTGTGGGGAAAAAACAACAAAAAGACCTAGAGGCTCAGACCCAGCAGGCTGCTAAATCCAATAGTGCCTGCTTAAACTACATCTGCAACATACACATCTTATTGTATAAAAAGGAATATAACATAGAAATAATAGTCTTACATATGTAGCTAGGACCCGCTGTGGTGCCATGCTATGTCTTTAACAGGGCAAGTTGCACAGTGTGAGCATTTATGTACCTTGAAGTGGAACTAAACTCTGTTGATCAACAAAACTATTGTTACTTCTCATGCTCCTAGCATTATTAAATAAGGTGTGTTATATTCGCTTTTATTTTTTCATTTCATCAGTTGCTTCCCGATATCTGGCCTACATCCCAGGAGTTTTGACAGTTACCCACTCCCATTTCTGCTTGGATAGCCTAGGCATTATGAGTGGAATTTCTCCTTTCCCCCCTCACTGTCCACAGACTTCTGGAACACAGCGGGGACCATTCACAATGCGCAGCGAGGCTCACGCAAATGCAGTGAGCAGCCAGCTGTGAAACCGCAAGCCGGGGACTGAAGACCAGTGAAACAAAGGGCTTGGGTGAGCACAGTGCTGGATCCTGGGACAGGTGAGTATATGGTTTTGGTAAATGCACAAAAAATTTGCAAGGTTTGTCCTTTGTTCCTTTTACACACCCACTGAATAGAAAATTACTATTCTGAAGGGTTTTCCACACATTGCATAATGTCTAATCAAAAATGAAAAAAAATAAATACAATTCTGGAAGACCTGGAGATGGCATGTGGGAATGGGAATAGTTGACCTTCGCTTACTTTCTGTTCCATAACAGAAACATTCCAAACAGAAAAGATACCTTTTGTAATCATAAAGTATACTTCACTTTTCTTTTGAACCTCTGGAAGCCTGGAATTGCCACTCCTATATTGCTAAACCCCAATTATTATTTTGTGTACTCTTACTCTATATACTGCTTTGTTAATCTTGTTAAAATTCTTAAATAAAAATAACTTGAAAAAAATATATAATAAATTACTGTCTTGCATATGCATGTAAATGTGAAACGGTCCTTATACGCTTGCAGTTATGCACTTTTTACGCAAGTTACATTTTTGTAAATTTTATGCACATTTTTATGAACACAATTTTTTTATTATTATTTATTATACAAAGTAAGCGGTAAACCTTCAGAAACAGAATTTTCCATTGTGTAGATCTCTAAAAATATACAAAACTACAAGATACATGCACTTGTTGCATTTAACATTCATTTCAATGTACTCGCTTAATGTGTGTAGCACCCCTGTACTTCCAAGTACGGACGCTGTTTAAATTTAGAGGGGGATGGGAGAATTACTTAGCTCTCATCCACATGATTTATGTTAATTTAGTCACTGTGCTGTCGTTTCATTCTGTGTTCCAAAGATGCCTTTCCATTTCGGAACGACAGTTGGCGGCAGTGGAGACCAGTGGGAGCGCCTTCTTGCCAGCAGCCAATCAGGGGAGGTTTTCTCTTGCGGGGCATGCTGGGGGAGGGTACTTCTTTAAGGCACCATTTTGGCGTTGGGAGTTTGAGGGTGGATCCGGGTGCGGCACCCACCTTTAGGGTGTGCGCACATCACGGGCCCCGGCGATATGGCCTACCAGGCCGGGGCGCACGTGCTACGCGGAGTTCCTGACTCTGGGCGCTCATGGCCCGGAGCAACTAGAGCTGCAGAGGGGCCCTTACTGGATCCCCACTTCTACGAGAAGATCCCAAGCGAGTTGTGCTGTTCAGTGGGGAGTCAGTCTGAGGAGAGCCCGGAGACAGGCAATCCAATAGGGCCTAGACAAGCCATCTGGGATCAAGGTGACCGGACACTGAGAGTTTGTTTCAGGACAACCCATCAGTCGATCACCTAAAATCAAGGACTACCTGAAGACAATTTAGGCAATTACTTTACTGAGAAAGAATTGTGCCATTAAGTCGCATTCCAGAGTTGGGGCCTGTGGCAGAGGCACCACTCCTATTTCCATTGAGCCAAGTCTGTGGCAGAGGCACCACTTCTATTTCCATTGAGCCAAGTCTGAGTGATACCCCGGATGCCAGTTCTGTGAGAGAGACTGTCCAGGTACACTACACCCACTCCGGCTGGAGTGGCGACGAAGCAAAAAGGTATCGTTGAAGCAGGATTGCTTCTGTATAGTTAAGGCCTGAATCTGCAACTTCTTCTTTCACCATCTTTCCTCTATTCACCTGAAGTTACCTGTTGCCGTGTTGGGCACAAGAACAAAAGCACAGAAAATTACACCTTGCTGTTTGGACATTCTATCATTGCTCGCACCATCTATTTACCATCATACCCCTAGACATGCTACAGAGGTGACACACCAATCCCAAATCTAACCAGCGGCTCCTGCGGAGGTAGCGCTACACGTGCATAAAAGCACAAAAAAAAAACATACCCTTTGATTTTAAACATAGACTAAGATGCAGGATTGATGTGAACGAGCAACATAGGAATGGATAGGATTTCTAATTGAATTGCATGTTCAGGCAGTAAAACCAAAATAATTGTGTTTTAATGCACCTAGATCAGGGGTCCCCAAAACGGCCATTTGCTTGCCTTTATTCAGCCCTTGGGGCAATATTCATCCCACTGATATGAGAAACGATTCTTTCCTCTGGACACCAAAAATGGGGCATAATTCCTGCCATTGACAACCGTGGACACCAATTCTTCACACTGATACCAACAACGGGGTTATATTCCTCACCCTAAAACAAAGAATTGGGCATAGTTTACTCCCACTGATGCCAGAAAAATGTTCTATTCCAGCTGGCCACAGACCAGTCCCCCCTAAAGTCTGAACAGTAAACTGGCCCTTTGTTTACACTGTTTAGAGACCCCCGATATAAATCATAACTACCTGTATTGCCATATGTGACATGTTTTTATATTGACGTTTAGCTCTTTTTAATATGGCAAGTGAATAACCATATTGTGAAAAATATATATGTACAAAATGTGCATATAACACCGCGCTAACCTAACTAAACATAAAAAAAGCTGCCAACACAACAGAACTGGATAAATTCTGCAACAAGAAACAAATATAGACAAAAAAGTGTAGCGCTAAAATTATGTGAGAAATAAACAATATAGTACTGCAAAGCATCATATGTGGCATGAGATAAATTAATAAATATATTACGTGAAGCAACACATAAAACTAATCACCAAGTGTCCAAAATGATCATATCTAAATGGATATGAAAAAAAAGGAGAAAGAAAATCTAAAAAAATTCTTTTGTTGATTCAAAGTGTCCAAAAACGTGATCCATCCATTCAGATATGATCATTTTGGACACTTGGTGATTAGTTTTATGTGTTGCTTCACGTAATATATTTATTAATTTATCTCATGCCACATATGATGCTTTGCAGTATTATATTGTTTATTTCTCACATAATTTTAGCGCTACACTTTTTTGTCTATAATAACCATATTGTATTGGGATATGTGGACTATCATATGTTCAATAAAGAATTATTGTATATTAGAGCGGTGCAGCTTTTGGTGAAAGTGGATAATTTTAATATTTTGTGCTGTCTATATTTGGTAATTTCTTGCCAAATAACATTAAAAAGGTATTAAGGGTGTATGACTAGCTTTAAGCGGGCCCATCATAGGATAAATCAGACCTCCCAAAAATCCACGTTGATAGCATCTAGCAGGCCGGTTTTTAACAGATATGGCCTTCTACAATGGATGACCAACCCTAAACAATGTAGACCTTTGGCACACATGCCAAACATCTATACTGTGTGGGAGAAAATACAAGAATTAGATACACATGGTAATGGAGCCAGAGGGCCTACTCCTTCAAACCTACTATTTTAACAATGATCTTGATGACCGTCACAGAAAGTTGGGGGCTTTCTGCCCATACACTTATTTGACCAAAGAAGATTGGACATAACCTTTGTTGGAGGACAATCCATTCAGTTACTGGAGTATTACTGTAATTAGTATTTTTAGGTATAATTACCTCTGATATGGTGGAGGAGGTGCATCATAAGTGCCCGATGCTTCTAAAGCCTCTTCATATGACGGGAGTCCTGGGGCATTAGGTTCAGGTAAAGGTGGTAGAGGTGTCAACGGCAATGATTCATCAAGGGGTATATTGCTAGTAAGGTTCACTGGGGGCCTGATACAAAGATAAAAAAAAGGAAACAAAAATTAGACTCCGTAAACTTAGGAGGACCTGTCATTTTTTTTACTGAATATTCTGGGTAGGTTCTCATTTCACATAGTTGTAGTCAGTCAATCTAAAGGCAATTGTACAGAGATTGTACAGTCAGCTTCTAACTTGAATGGTGAGCTTAAAGTGGAAGTCCAGCCTATTCCTAACTAAGCTTAAAAGAGAAGTAAGGGTTTTGTTTTTATGTTAGATTCATACTTGCCTCAGTGGATGGAGCATCAGACCGATGCTGCAGCTGTCCCCTAGCGTTTCTGCACTGAGAACCAAGCCACTGAACATGGCCGATTGCTCAGTTCTCTCCCGGAGAGGAGACGGTCAGCCAACATCGCTCTAATCCTTCATGCTCATTGGAGTGATGAGCTGTGGAAGGCCCGGGAGCGGCTGTCCCAGGGCTCGCTGACATGCACAGACTGCCATCAAAGCAGCTGGCAGATCCAGACTTGGTTAGTCGGCATGACATGCTGCCTCGACTGATTCCAGTGACGTCAGCGGAGAGTGGCTTTCAGACTGCTCTCCGCTGAAAACGGGTCACAGGAGTGCAAAACTAATTGCACTCCTGTGACCCAGAGGAGAAGCCTAGTCTAAAAAGCTCAGGCTGGAGTTCCCCTTTAAACCTGCCACACCCCCTTCTTCTGAACCCTATTTAATCCACCCTGTGAAAGCAAGGCTTACCTATCCTAAAGGTAATCTGGTCCGGTCACATGATCTCTGCAGTGGCCAGCTTCCGTGAAGAGAACACCGACAACAGCTGCAGAGCCTGGGCACTGACGTCAACCTTAGACTTCTGAGGCATTGGTTGTCAGTGGTCCCTCATCTACACTGAAGCCACCACTGACAACTGATCAAGTGACTAGATTGGATCGCTCTCAGAATAGGCAAGTATATTCACAAAAGAAATCGAATAGAGGGATGGGAGCAGATTTAAGCTGGACTTACACTTTAAAGCTGGCCATATAGAATACATTTTTTTTCTTAAAAGGGTAAAGCATACTTTGCAATTTGATCGTACAATCTTCGAATGATCTACCAACAATTACATGTGCAAGGACCATGACTAGATACAAACTGAAAAGGCCGTTTGAGGTTTGCGCTCATATTACATAATTTTGATAATGTCAAAAGGCGATTGTAAAATAAGATGATATTTCATGTGTATAGCCAACTTTATTCTTCTAACCGAGTTAGAAGAGTAGAAATAGAAATCAGAATTTTTGGTCCCCAAACCTATTTCGATACAAGTTGAAAAGTATAATCAAATGTACAAAACCACATATATAGAAAAATATACATAAAGTTTTTATTAATACAAAATCAATAAAAGCCAACACATAATTGTGTACAATTTAAAAGCATAGTGACAATCCATACATATCACCAGTATAATGGTCCAGTGGCGGCTGTTGCGCAACAATTTTTGAGGGGTGCAAACAAACTGAAAAAAAAAAATCATCAATTGCAGCCACTGTGCCCATCAATTGCTGCCGCCACTGTGCTCCGTCAGTTGCTACCGCCACTGTGCCCCATCAAATGTAGCCACTGTATCTCCCGCCCGGCACTTACCGGTTGTGTCGGGTCACGGCGCTGTCCTCCACATTCCAAGTCCTCAATGTCCTCTCGCGTCCAATCACAGCGCCTGTCACTTCAGCCAATCAGGTGACAGGTAACCAGACCCAAGCACCTGATGCTGAGAGGTGGGTCAGTGTTAGGAGCACTGGGTAAACAGTGAATGCACAGCATTGCGCCAACTGTTTACTATTTTTTGGAAGCCTATTAGAGCCTAGAGTGCTAATCAGGACTCCAAGAGCTCACGGCTCTAATCAGGCACTTCCAAAACACCCCTACTGCTGCAATTTAAATGCCCGGCACCCAACAAGGGGCCGGACACCTGAATAGGGGGCGGCATCGGCGACCATAGATAGAGAGGTGACAGGAGAGCACCCTTTATGGACACACCACCATTGTAATGGTCCCCAAGGGGGGGAAATCACAGTGGGATTGTGGGTCACGAAAAGCAATGCAACTGGTTTTGCAGACTATTGCCACTTTGTCAGGAGAATATCTGCAATTTGATCAACAATTGATCAGTAACTATTAGAGCTGCACGATTAATTGTCAAAAATCTTTATCGCAATCTTTTTCCGTTGCGATCTTGACACAGGGTTTCACAATCTTTGGTATGCAAAGAATTTCCTCTCCGCTCTCAGCTAAAAGTCAAAGTCTGGGCAATCTGCCAAGTCTGGGCAGTCTGCCAAGTTTTGAAAACATTCTTTAACAGTGGAATGTTAAGTCTAAACATTGTATCAATTTGACTTTTACACCAAACTAAAGGTCCCCTGTGGCTACTAAGGGGGACTTGCAGGATAACGGACCTACTGTCTGGATATACAAGGTAGGAGAAATTATACACATGACCAATGAAATTTCATAATTTGGGGTTGGGTGAACGTGAGGTGACAATGTGAGGAGGGGGTGAAAAGGGACTAGGAAGGTGGTGTGGGAGTGTTTTGAGTGCAGACTGGCGGAGTGGGAAAATAAGGGAGAAAGAACAGAAAGGAAAGGGAGAGGATAAAAAAAAAGGGGGTGAAAAAGTGGAGGAAGGAAAAAGGGGGGAGGGAGGAGCGGGGGGAGAAAAGTGAGGGAAGAAGTGGAAGGGGGAAAGAAAAAGAAGAAGAAGAGGGAAGGGGAGAAAGAGGGAAAGAAATGGAAAAGAAATGGAAGGAAAATTAAGAGAGATGGAAAAAAAAAAAAAAAAAGAGAGAAGGGAAGGAGCGGGGGTGGGGGAGGAAAGGGGAAAATAAAGAAATAGAGAGGGAAGGGAGAAGGGGAAAAAACAAAAAAAAACAAACACTTCTAATGCTGGAATTGCATTTCCCTTAACTCATTTTACACATGGCCTCCTGTATCCTTAATCTAGGAACTATACATTGGGACCCATTGTGTATTTCTCCACATACTCCCACCTGCACTGCTGCCTTTGCTGTGCCCCTTAACATTTGCTGTGTTTTGGAATCACCAGTCCTTAGTTGGGCTTTATCTCCTGGAATCCCCTTTCTTTTTCCTTCTCCACCCCCCCCGCTATACTTATAACACTTCCACACCACCTTCCTAGTTACCCACGTTACCCCCTTTCCCCCCCCCCCCCACACTTCCCCCCCCCCCTTCTCCCTTCCCTCCCCTTTTTCCTCTCTTGCCCTCTTTCTCCCTCTCCCTCTGCTCTTTTCTTTCCTCTACTTCCCTCACTTTTCTCCCCCCACCTCTCTCCCCTATTTCACCTCCCTTTTTCTCCTCTCCCTTCCCCCTCCCCCTTTCCCCCCCCCCTCCACCAGTCTGCACTCACAACACTCCCACAACACCTTCCTAGTCCCTTTCACCCCCTCTCCTCACATTGTGACCTCATGTTCAACATACCCCAAATTATGTAATTTCATTGGTCATGTGTATCATTTTCCTACCTTGTATATCCAGACAGTGGTTCATTATTCTGCACCCCCCCCCCCCCCCCCTTAGTCGCCGCAGGGGACCTTTAGTTCTGTAACGCCTGTTCTATATTGGCAGGGGTTTTAGGCAAACAGCTCCAACCTCTCTTCCCCATGCATATACCGTTTTTAATTTTGTATGTGACTGTACCATTGATTTGGTTAAATGTATAGTTACTGATCAATTGTTAATCAAAATTACAGATATTTTCCTGAAGAAGCAATAGTCCGCAAAACATGTTGAGATGCTTTTGTGAGATCCACAATCCCCCTGTGATTTCCCCCCTTTGGGGGAAGCCCCATGATCTTGAAATTAATTGTAAAGTTTAAATGTTTTTTTTTGATTACATAGGAAACCAAGATTTACTGAAAATAATCTTTTCGATTAGTGTTAATATATAAGAAAAAAATTATATGTACACATGTATTTGGCCCCCTTGAACTTTGCGACCTTTTGCCACATTTGAGGCTTCAAACATAAAGATATAAAACTGTAATTTTTTTGTGAAGAATCAACAACCAGAGGGACACAATTATGAAGTGGAACAAAATTTATTGGATATTTCAAACTTTTTTAACAAATAAAAAACTTAAAAATTGGGCGTGCAAAATTATTCAGCCCCTTTACTTTCAGTAAGTTCAGTGAGGATCTCTGAATGATCCAATGTTGACCTAAATGACGAATCATGATAAATAGAATCCACCTGTGTGTAATCAAGTCTCTGTATAAATGCACCTGCACTGCGATAGTCTCAGAGGTCCGTTTAAAGCGCAGAGAGCATCATGAACAAGGAACACACCAGGCAGGTCCGAGATACTGTTAGAGAAGTTTAAAGCCGGATTTGGATGCAAAAAGATTTCCTAAGCTTTAAACATCCCAAGGAGCACTGTGCAAGCGATAATATTGAAATGGAAGTATTAGACCACTGCAAATCTACGAAGACCTGGCCGTCCCTCTAAACTTTCAGCTCATACAAGGAGAAGACTGATTAGAGATGCAGCCAAGAGGCCCATGATCACTCTGGATGAACTGCAGAGATCTACAGCTGAGGTGGGAGACTCTGTCCATAGGACAACAATCAGTCGTATACTGCACAAATCTGGCCTTTATGGAAGAGTGGCAAGAAGAAAGCCATTTCTTAAAGATATCCATAAAAAGTGTCGTTTAAAGTTTGCCACAAGCCACCTGGGAGACACACCAAACATGTGGAAGAAGGTGCTCTGGTCAGATGAATCCAAAATCCAACTTTTTGGCAACAATGCAAAATGTTATGTTTGGCATAAAAGCAACACAGCTCATCACCCTGAACATACCATCCCAACTGTGAAACATGGTGGTGGCAGCATCATAGTTTGGGCCTGCTTTTCTTCAGCAGGGACAGGGAAGATGGTTAAAATTGATGGGAAGATGGATGGAGCCAAATACAGGACCATTCTGGAAGAAAACCTGATGGAGTCTGCAAAAGACCTGAGACTGGGGCAGAGATTTGTCTTCCAACAAGACAATGATCCAAAATATTAATCAAAATCTACAATGGAATGGTTCACAAATAAACATATCCAGGTGTTAGAATGGCCAAGTCAAAGTGCAAACCTGAATCCAATCGAGAATCTGTGGAAAGAACTGAAAACTGTTCACAAACGCTGTCCATCCAACCTCACTGACCTCGAGCTGTTTTGCAAGGAGGAATGGGCAAAAACTTGATGTGCAAAACTGATAGAGACATACCCCAAGCGACTTACAGCTGTAATCGCAGCAAAAGGTGGCTGCTACAATGTATTAACTTAAGGGGGCTGATTAATTTTGCACGCCCAATTTTTCAGTTTTTTATTTGTTAAAAAAGTTTGAAATATCCAATAAATTTCGTTCCACTTCATGATTGTGTCCCACTTGTTGTTGATTCTTCACAAAACAATTACAGTTTTATATCTTTATGTTTGAAGCCTGAAATGTGGCAAAAGGTCGCAAAGTTCAAGGGGGGCGAATACTTTCGCAAGGCACTGTGTGTGTGTGTGTATAAATATATATTAGGTTAAATAACTAAAACTGGAGGAGTGAAAAATCTGGTGCAGCTCTGCATAGAAATCAGATTCCACATTTTTTTTGTCAAAAAAGAAATGTATGGATTTACAAAAAAATCAAGTTAGTCTTACCGGTAACTTGTTTTCCATGAGTCTTTCAGGACAGCACCTTGAGAGAGCGTGGCTCCACCCACTTGACAGGAAACACACCTCCACCAAACTTCCTAAAAGGGAGGTTCCCTCCACTTATCAGTAGTAGTAGAGAAACCTCCGGCCCAAACTGGAACACATAAACAGAGTATGGTTAGTCACAGTATAATATTCCTAAAAACATTAAGGGCGGGTTGCCGCTGTCCTGAAAGACTCATGGAAAACAAGTTACCGGTAAGACTAACTTGATTTTTCCCTTATCGTCTTTCAGGACAGCACCTTGAGAGGATAATAGAGACTTACCCACTTCTAGGGAGGGACCACAGCTTGCAAGACCTTTCTGCCAAAAGCCTGATCGCTTGCTGACAGAAGATCCAGTCTATAATGACGGACAAACGTAAGGTAACTTGACCACGTAGCCGCCTTGCAGATCTGATCTGGGGTGGCACCAGCTATTTCTGCCCATGTAGTGGCCTGAGCTCTAGTAGAGTGTGCTTTAATGCCCAGCGGGGGAGATAGTCCTGCTTGGGAATAGGCTTCCAGAATAGCGGTTCTTAGCCATCTAGCAATTGACCCCTTAGATGCTTGGTGGCCCTTCCTTTTTCCTGAGAAAAGTATGAACAAGGAGTCTGAGGATCGAAAATCCTTGGTCACTTCGAGGTAATGTAGTAACGTTCTTTTCACATCCAACATATGAAATTGTCGCTCCCTTTCCCCTCATGGATTGGAGCAGAAGTATGGAATGACGATTTCCTGCGCCCTATTAAGGCTTGACGCCACCTTTGGTAGAAAGGCTGGATCAGTCTTTAGTACAACCCGGTCCGTGAAGACGGATAGGAAGGGTTTCTTTATTGACAGGGCGTGCAGTTCGCCAATCCTTCTGGCTGTTGTAATTGCCACTAAGAATACGGTTTTGAGAGTAAGGTACTTCAGAGAGACATCTTGTAAAGGTTCAAAAGGCTCTTTCGTCAAAGACCGCAGAACTACTGATAAATCCCAACTCAGGAAGTGTCGTACAGGAGCTGGTCTGGACCTAGAGAGTGCCCTGAAAAATCTGACAACCAAAGGTTCTGAGGATATCGGCCTCTCCAGAAAGACTCCTAATGCGGCTGTTTGTACTTTGAGTGTACTGCTTGATAAGCCCTTTTCTGCCCCAACCTGAAGAAATTCCAACACTGATACTAGGTTCTTTACCACTCTATTAGACGAGTGACACCAGGAGTTGTAGACCTTCCAGTATTTTTCATAGATTTTTCTGGTAACCAGCTTTCTACTAGTAAGTAAGGTAGTCACCAGTGGTCGGGACAGACCTTTCCGTATCAATAACTGCCTCTCAGATACCACGCTGTGAGGTTTAGAGAGGACACCCCCTGATGGCACACTGGCCCCTGCAGAAGTAGGTCCTGTCGAAGCGGTAGTCGCCAAGGTGGTTTGACCGCCATTCGAAGAAGGGAGGTAAACCAAGCCCTTTTTGGCCAGAATGGGGTGATTAAGATTACTTCCGTTTTCTCCTTCTGAATCCTCCTTATCACTAACGGTATTAGCTGAAAAGGAGGGAAGGCGTACGCCAGTTGGAACTTCCAAGGCTGTATTAACGCATCTGTTCCCTGGGAACTGTTGTTTCTGTAAATGGAGAAATAGGCTGGAAGTTGCGTATTTTCTTTTGACGCAAATAGATCTATTTGTGGTAGGCCCCAGGCTTGGGTGATTAACCTGAAGATCTCCGGATTTAGGGTCCATTCTGCTTCCTGAATCCGTTTTCTGCTTAGAAAATCTGCTACTATGTTTGAAGTGCCCTTGAGGTGGACCGCTGATAAGGACAGCAAATGATTTTCTGCCCAGTTTAGGATGCCCAAGGCGAGAAGCTGAAGTAATCTGCTTCTTGTGCCTCCTTGCCTGTTTAAGTAAGCTATGGTAGTGGCATTGTCCGAGAACACTTGAACATGGGCACCTAGAAGGTCTGGCAGAGAAGGCATCTAAAGCTAAGGCTACAGCCCTTAGCTCTCTCCAATTGGAGGATTTTCCTGCTTCTGACTGGGACCAAACTCCCTGAACATAGTTCTGACCCAAGTGTGCCCCCCATCCCCATAGACTGGCATCTGTTGTTACCACTCTTTCTACTGGGAATGACCAAGACAGGCCTGCTGACAGATTGGTCTGACTTCTCCACCACCATAGTGACCGTTTCACTCTGGAGGGGATTTTTACTTTTGTTTCCAGAGATTCTGTCCTGCGATCCCACACCTTCAGAAGGAAGCTCTGGAGGGGCCTGAAGTGCAGTCTTGCCCACTGCACTGCTGGCATAGATGAGGTAAGGGTTCCTAGGGCTGACATTACCTGTCTAATGGACAGCTCTAGATTTGTCTGTAAGGAGGAAACGACCCCTTCTATCTTTAGTTTTTTGTCCTCTGGGAGAAAAATTCTTTGCTCTACTGAGCTTATCCGATACCCCAGAAATTGTGCCTCTTGGGTTGGGCTGAAATTTGATTTTTCCAAATTTATGATCCAACCCAAAGCCTCTAGATGGCTGCGAGCTCTTCCGAGATCCTCCAGTAATTTCTCCCTGGAGGGAGCAAAGAAGAGTAGGTCGTCTAGGTATGGAACTACCGCTATACCCTGAAGGCGGAGCAAGAGCCTCTGCCATGACTTTTGTAAAAATTCTCGGGGCCGAGGAGAGGCCGTAGGGGAGGGCCCTGAACTGAAGGTGCACGACCTCCCTTCCCATGTTTACTGCCAATCTCAAAAATCTTTGGGATTGGGGAGCTATGGGGATATGCAGATAGGCGTGTCTCAAATCGATAGACGCCATAAAGCAACCCTTTGTTAACAGGTTTTTTACCGTAAAGATTGAGTCCATGCAAAACCTTTCGTATAGGACTGATCTGTTTAAAGGCTTTAGATTGAGAATGAGTCTGAAGCTTCCGGACGTTTTTTGTACCATAAATACATGGGAATAAAACCCCTGGTAAAGCTCCCCCTCTGGTACTGGGATTACAACCCCCTGCTTCCTCAGATCCTTTAAAAGGTTCTTCATGGCTAGGGACTTGACAATATCTCCTGGTAAGTCTGTCAGAAGGTACCTCTCTGGGGGAGGGTCCGAGAATTCTATCTTGTAGCCTAGAGACAGCATAGCGAGAATGTACCGATTTTCTGTTATGCTGGCCCAAAAAGGGAGGAAACGTTAAAGTCTCCCCCCTACCTGCAACTGGCTGTCACTGGGTTTTGCTGGTTGTCGCAGGAGGATTGAAAAGGACATTGCTTTTGCCCTTTCCCCTCTGCCCTGACCAGACCTTTTTCCTCTCTTGAGGCTTACTCTGTTGTTGAGCCCTTGGGGGACGAAAAAACTTTTTACCCGACTGACCCTTCTTTTTGGACGGGAAAGATTTTTTCTTGTCTGCGGTCCTATCGAGTACTGTATCTAACTCAGGACCAAACAAAAAATCCCCCTGAAAAGGGATTCCACACAGTTTGTTTTTGGACGCTGTGTCCCCGGGCCAGGTCTTTAACCATAAGGCCCTTCTTACTGAGTTAGTAAGGGCCGCAGATCTTGCTGTCATCCTGATAGACTCTGCAGACGCATCTGAGACATAGGCTACCGCAGCAGACAGGGTAGAGAAGGAATCTAAGATTTCCTGCTTAGGGGAATCAGCTATAATATGAGCTTTAAGCTGGCTCAGCCAGTACTCCATGTTTCTGGAGACGCAGGTGGTTGCCATTGCTGGCTTAAGGTTGCCTAAGATGGATTGCCAGGCCCTCTTTAACTGCTGGTCCATCTTCTTATCCATGGGTTCCTTAAGAATCCCCATGTCCTCAAACGCCAGGTCCGAAGACCTTGAGACCTGAGAAAAGGCTGCATCAATTTTTGGAGTTTTATTCCAAAGAGCTGCTGGATCCTCATCAAACGGAAACCTTCTTTTATGAGCTTTAGCAAAGAAAGGTTTCTTTTCTGGATCAGCCCATTCCCTTATGATTGAGTCAGAAATCACAGAATGAACAGGAAAAGTACGTATTTTGGGCTCACAGAGACCCGCGTACATCCTGTCATGTAAAGATAGCTCTTTGCGCTCCTCTTCCAAGCCCAAAGTTGCATGCACAGCTTTAAGGAGGTCATCCACTTGGTCCAAAGACAACTTATATTTAGAAGATATATTTTCTAATTCGTCTTCCTCCTCTTCCGATTCCTGGGAATGTGAGGGAGGGGGACCGTCCTGGTTCAGAGGACTCTCTTCTGCCTCCACTACAGGAACTAAAGGTGAGTCTTGTGAGGATTGTGAGGTAGAGGCTTGGCTCACAGATGGTTTCATGAGTGAAGATTTAAAGGATTGAATCGTAGCATCCAACTCCTTCTTTACAGAAGCAATTATGTCGCTGCAGGCAGCAGAAGCTTCTTCTTTCACCAAGGAGTCAACACATGATTGACATAAAGCTTTTCTCCATCCTTCAGAAAGTTTAGCCTTGCATGAAGGACATTTCTTTTTGTT
Source organism: Rana kukunoris (assembly GCA_029574335.1). Lineage (NCBI taxonomy): Eukaryota > Metazoa > Chordata > Amphibia > Anura > Ranidae > Rana > Rana kukunoris. The sequence continues at coordinate 24,620,585 of CM056058.1, forward strand.
TCCGGGTTCAGAGCCTTTGGCCTGATAAGGAAAGGAAACAAAAGGGGAAAAACAAAAAACCATCCATGTGAGATAACCTGAACAACGCATCAAGGTGCTCACCAAAGGTGCACAGTGAGAGATCTTTATACACTCACGTGCCCAAACAGGCCCCCGCCACCAGGGGGGAAAAAAAGCCACTCACTCCCCCCCAAGAGAGAGAGAGAGAAAGCTGGAGAGAGACCTCCTAGTAACTGAGGGTAGAACACAAGTCTACCCCTTACCTGGGTCTTGCTGGTGCCAGTGCCTGTCCCACTCGCTGCGGATCCCCCTTCCATGCTTGAGGGCAGTAGCGTGATGCTGGGGGCCGAACGCCGGTTCCGGACTCCACTAGTGCCGCTGCACCGGACCAGAACCAACTAATAAGGCACCAGACCTGTTCCTCCCTCAGCGCTCGGAAATGACGCGCCCGCTCGTAAGAACCCCGCCCCTTCCGGTTACCTCATTTCCGGGGGAAGCAGCTGGAGTAAGGAAGTCACCAGCTGACCTTCCCAAGATGGCGCCGGCGTCGGTTTGGACGAAGGAAAGTCCGCGCGAGTACCTAGCCAGGGGGGCAGCGTCCTGGAGCAGTCCTGGCTCACTGAGCACTGATGAGGGAGAAGGAGCCCATGCACAAGGCACTCTCTAACCCGTGAATTGGAGGAACAGACTCTCTGAGGTAAGTAGAAAAAAAAAAAAAAGGTGGAGTAGGGAGATAGAAAGAAAAAAACCTCTCCAGAAAACCTGGAGAGCTCCTAACCCCCACATGTGTTCCCGCCGGAGGAAACACAAAAAACTGATAAGTGGAGGGAACCTCCCTTTTAGGAAGTTTGGTGGAGGTGTGTTTCCTGTCAAGTGGGTGGAGCCACGCTCTCTCAAGGTGCTGTCCTGAAAGACGATAAGGGAAAGTAAACATTTATACTCATCTAGGTGGATGCAGCATTAATCCAATTCTTTATCTGTCCCCCGCCGATTCTAAGAAAGATCAAAGACCACTGATTGCTCAGTTCTCAGTCTTCACTGAGCAGAGAACCGGTGACAGTCACCAGCTGTCTGCTCTGCCTCACCAGCGCTCACTGATAGGCTGTGGAGGGGGGGGAAGAAGTGACATGCTCAATCTCCCAGCAGCTCACTGAGAGGCTGAGCCAGCTGCCAATATAGGCTTTTGGATGGATCCTGACTCTAAAGTCTGTGATCCCTAGGAGTATATCTAGAACAGCGTTGGCTACACTTCTTTTTATTCGTTTTGATGCCACAAACAGGTAGAAAACACACATACAAACAAGTAAGAAGCAAGGTGACCCTCACAAAGGGTAACATATGACCTATGTTGGCATATGTATCTTTATAAAGAGGCAGGCTGTTTACCAGCTGTTTCCATAAAGTGAAGGAATTGACTTTCTCCAGTGAAGAAGCAAACCAACCAACTACATCCCATTACAGTAGAAATTAAGTGTTCAACCAGCCCCAATATACATATAGACATGGAGGGTTGCAGAGATATGGCACTGACAAATGAATGTGAGCCATTTCCTCCTCCTAGAACCCAACAAAAACTGGGCAGATCCAGAAAATATGAGTAAAATCTCCTGGGGACCCCTCCACACCAACAGCGTTCTGTAGAAGAGCTGGGGTTGGCTATACTTCTCCTTTATTTTAACCACTTAATCACCGCCCTATAGCCGAAATACGGCTATAGGGCGGTTCCTGTACTCTAACAGGACGTCCATGGACGTCCTCCGTTAGAGTCAGGTGTGCGCGCCCAACCGGGCGCGCACACGCGATCACCGGTGCTCACCGGGTCCACGGGACCCGCAGCACCGATGATCGCGGTAAGGAGCCAATGGCGGCGGCTCCTTACCACGTGATCGCGCCGTCCAATGACGGCGCGACCACGTGTGTAAACAAATCTGACGTGCGTCAGATCCGCGCGCCCGAGCGGGCGCGCGCACACGCGGTCACGGCGCTCGGCGGGTCCACGGGACCCGCAGCGTCAGTGATCTCGGTAAGGAGCCAATGGTGGCGGCTCCTTACCACGTGATCGCGCCGTCCAATGACGGCGTGATCACATGTAAACAAACCGCGTCACTTGCTGACGCCGGTTCTTCCCTCCTCTCGCTGTACCGATCGGTACAGCGTGAGAGGAGAGCGCGGATGGCTGCAGCAGTGTGGGATGGATCTGTGACTATTGCAGTCACAGATCCATCCATCCCTGCTCAGCCATCCCTGCATTAACTCCTTCCTTCCCTGCGCAAAACTCTGCATAAATACTCTGCATACCCCCAATACTCTGCATACCCCCCCCAATACTCTGCATACCCCCCCCCCAATACTCTGCATACCCCCCCCAATACTCTGCATACCCCCCCCAATACTCTGCATACCCCCCCCAATACTCTGCATACCCCCCCAATACTCTGCATACCCCCCCCAATACTCTGCATACCCCCCCCAATACTCTGCATACCCCCCCAATACTCCTCAATACTCTGCATACCCCCAATACTCCTCAATACTCTGCAATACCCCGCAATACTCCGCAATACTCTGCAATACCCCGCAATACTCCGCAGTACCCCGCAATACTCCGCAGTACCCCGCAATACTCCGCAATACTCCGCAGTACCCCGCAGTACTCCGCAATACCCCGCAATACCCCGCAATACTCCGCAATACCCCGCAATACTCCGCAGTACCCCGCAATACCCCGCAATACTCTGCAATACCCCGCAATACCCCGCAATACTCTGCAATACCCCGCAATACTCCGCAATACTCCGCAATACCCCGCAATACTCCGCAGTACCCCGCAATACTCCGCAGTACCCCGCAATACTCTGCAGTACCCCGCAATACTCTGCAGTACCCCGCAATACTCCGCAATACTCCGCAATACTCCGCAATACTCCCGCACAATACTCCCGCACAATACTCCCGCACAATACTCCCGCACAATACTCCCGCACAATACTCCCGCACAATACTCCCGCACAATACTCCCGCACAATACTCCCCCCGCGCAATACTCCCCCGCGCAATACTCCCCGCGCAATACTCCCCCGCGCAATACTCCCCCCGCGCAATACTCCCCCGCGCAATACTCCCCGCGCAATACTCTGCAATCGTTTTTTTTTTTAGGCTTCCCAGCCTAGAGGGGAGATGTGGGGTCTTATTGACCCCATATCTCACTGTAAAGAGGACCTGTAATGCTATATTCCTATTACAAGGGATGTTTACATTCCTTGTAATAGGAATAAAAGTAACCAAAACATTTATTTTTGGGGAAAAAGGTGTCAAACTAAAATAAATAAAGTAAAATGAACAATAAAAAAATAAAAAATAAATTACAGCGCCCCTGTACCCGTGTGCTCGTATACAGACGCGACCGCACACGTAAGTCCCGCCCACATATGAAAACGGTGTTCAAACCACACATGTGAGGTATCGCTGCGAACGTTAGAGCGAGAGCAATAATTTTGGCCCTAGACCTCCTCTCCAACTAAAAAGATGTAACCAGGAAAAACATTTAAAGCGTCGCCTATGGGGATTTTTAAGTCGCGTAGTTTGGCGCCATTCCACAAGCGTGTGCAATATTGAAGGGTGACATGTTGGGTATCTATTTACTCGGCGTAACTTCATCTTTCATATTATGCAAAAACATTGGGCTAACTTTACTGTTTTTTTTTTTTTTAAGCACAAAACTGTTTTGTTTCAAAAAAAAAAACGCGTTCAAAAAATTGCTGTGCAAATACAATGCGAGATAAAAAGTTGTAACGGCCGCCATTGTATTCTCTAGGGTCTTTGCTAAAAAAGCATATATAATGTTTTGGGGTTCTATGTAATTTTCTAGCAAATAAATGATGATTTTTCCATGTAGGAGAGAAATGTCAGAATTGGTCTGGGTGTTCCAGAACGCCTGATGGCGTTCCCTGCATGTTGGGCCTCTGTATGTGGCCACGCTGTGTAAAAGTCTCACACATGGGGTATCGCCATACTCGGGAGGAATAGCAGAATGTGTTTTGGGGTGTAATTTGTGGTATGCATATGCTGTGTGTGAGAAATAACCTAATAATATGAACATTTTGTGGAAAAAAAAATTAAAATAAAAAAATCTTGATTTTGCAAAGAATTGTGGGGAAAAAATGACAACTTCAAAAAACTCACGATGCCTCTTTCTGAATACCTTGGAATGTCTTCTTTCCAAAAAGGGGTCATTTGGGGGGTATTTGTACTTTTCTGGCATGTTAGGGTCTCAAGAAATGAGAGAGGCTGTCAGTACATCAGATGTGATCAAATTGATCAATTTTCAGTAATTGGTACCATAGCTTGTAGACCCCATAACTTTCACCCAGACTAAATATTATCCAATTTTTTTTTTTTTTGTTACCAAAGATATGTAGCAGTATACATTTTAGGCCAAATTTATGAAGAAAAATTACTTTTTTGCAAAATTTTATAATAGAAATGAAGAAAAATTCATTTTTTACAAAATTTACGTTCTTTTTTCATTTATAGCGAAAAAAATAAAAACCGCAGAGGTGATCAAATACCACCAAAAGAAAGCTCTATTTGTGGGAAAAAAAGGACAAAAATTTCATTTGGTTAGAGTGTTGTATGACTGAGTTATTGTCATTCAAACTGTGAGAGCACCGAAAGCTGAAAATTGGTCTGGTTATTAAGGGGGTTTAAGTGCCCAGTGGTCAAGTGGTTAATAAGCTGAAGTTAAAAGCCGATTGGCTACTACGCACATCTGCACCAGATTTTGCACTCTCTAGTTTTAGTAAATCAACCCTAGAATGTCTGTGACATTCAAAATTATAGGCTCTCAGCAGTGTCTAATGATCTAAAGCAGTACAATGCATTTGTTAGAAGCCATGCGATCTTTGCCTAGTACGTCCCCTTTACAAGGCGTCCTGTGTAAAAATAAGTCCTGTCTCCTGCATTGCCATTGGACAACTGTTCTGTCCATCACAGGAGGCGGGACTTTCAATTAAAGAGGCCGTCGAGAAAACAGGAGTTTCTCCCGTTTGTCTGTTTGTTTGATTTTGGTTGACATTTGTGATGCCATATTTTATACAAATCTGCTTACCCTAAATAAAGATAAAAAAAATAAAGCAAATGCCCTAACTTTATAAAAGAGGCATTACAATCTCTGCAAGATAGTGGAAAACCCCATTTTGGACAATAACATGGACTCGTGGCTCTATATTATTGGACGTTTTAGGAGACAAGATCAGCACTCTCTAGGTAGCTAGATATACTCAGAGGTATTGATATGGTTTTGGGTGGCATGCAAGGTCAAACAAACACCACACTGTGGGATGCTTGGTTTTATTTTCCATTGTTCATGTCATGTCTTTCACATGTATACCATCAGCACTTACCTCCCTTGTCTTGTCCTTTCTTTGGCCCTGTACCTTACACAGTACATAATAAGAACTCCGATCATTATGAGAATTATTACTCCTGCTACCAGCCCAGCCACAAGGCCAGCAACATCTAATGTTGGCGATTTTCCTGCATAAACAGAGGAAAAAGATAATAGAGTAAGTCTCAGACCACAGTGGTGCCCACACTAGCTCACTTCAGCAGATCTGTAAAGCAATCATTTTTGCATCTTCATGAATACAGAGCATATACTGCAAAATGAACATGGTGCCATTTTGTGTTGAACAATAAGAGAAAAAATAAATGTTATCTGTTATGCAGCCAATTATGCTTGGTTGATTCAATGCCAATGGCTCTAAAACATAATGATTTCTATATAGCACATACTTGTAGACCAATATGTAGAAGCAAATACAAAGAAAGCATGCTACGAGGATATGGCCAGCTGCAGCATTTGCTGGCATTATAGGTAAGAAGGCGTCACTGGCATCCTTTAGGATGTGCAAGCAGCCCTGATGTTTCCTGCCAGCCATTTAGAAGCCATTTTAGGGAGAATTCATGAATACAAACACGCCAGGGATGTCTTCTCTGATATAACTTCCTTTGCATAGAACTCTAGCTGCAGGCAACAATAGGTAGGATGCTCTCACAAGACAGATAGTCGTCTGGATATTTCAGAGGACCTTGCTATTTAAAATGTATATTCTATGAACGCATGTCTATTGGAAGCTGCCATCATCTGGCTTAGAAGCTGCATAAAGTTTCCAGCAGTAACTTTACTTGCTGTAATACCAAACTGATGTTCCACTGGTTTAGCATGCAGAATTTGTGCTAGGTATTTAGCCTTCATTTGAAAAAAATAAAAATAAGCTCAAGTGCTCATACCTATGATTGTTTTTAAAATCAATCTCTGTGGAGCCTTTTGGATCCTAGAACCAGACCCCTTAATTCAGCAGTCAGTCAAATACCAAAGCCTCAGCGGGAAGTAAAGTCTCTGCCATTTGACCATTGAATGGTTTGGGGTAGGAAATAGAATTGCAAGGGTTGGAATTTTACCTAAACTTTGTTCAATCCCTTTGTAAGTCTATTACCTGCAGGCACCACAGTGTTGGCATTTCATTATTATTATTCCTTATGTACTTTTTAGTCCAGAAATTGGTCACTTTAGGCCCATATTTATTTTTATTGCTCAAAAGACACAGGGTATTGGACTGTTAGAACTTGTTCACACAGGTGCCCGGGGGTGGAAAAAACAGGCAGTTGAGACAGTTTTACCTACCCCTGATTACCCATCTAAACACAGAAAAGCAGCCATTTAGAGCTCTGCATCATGGCACAAATTAAATGACATTGCATTCAGTAAACGGTACCGCTGCCACGTGTGACCCATTCAAGTACAATGCACAAGGTTGCAGTGCAGTAGGTTGGTATTTTGAATGCTAAAACAGGCAGGGTTAACGCTTTCGCTGCCACCGACATTTTTTTGCACACATGCTTAACAAATAATTTTAGGCTTGAAGATTACATATAACCCCAAAAAGATTATATATTTTCTGAAAGCAGACAGACTAGAGAATGGTAGTTTTAATTTTTTATGTCACACGATATTACTGCAAAGGTAATTTCAGTATAAAATACAGCAAAATTGAATTTTAGGGGACACAAATGCAATAAATTACTCAATATTTTGGTAAAATATGAGGTTGCACTGAGTATATAGATACCAAACAAGTCAAAGCTTAAAATTTGCGTGCATGTGAAATGGCGTCAAATTTCTGTACCCTATATTTTCCATAGGCAACACTTTAAAAGGCCCTTAATAGGTCACCTGTTTAGCATTGTGGAGGTGGTCTGGTACTAGAAATATTTACGCTCACTCCGGTGTGCACGGCGATATGCAACATAGGTATCACAATCTACTTTTTCATGCACTGGCTCCCCTGACGCATGCATTAATGTTACTAGATGCATATATGTGGGGGTCTCAAATTGTTTGGGTGGGCAATTTTACTATTAGTATTTAGTCCCCTTTATGTCATTTTACTATAAAGTCCCCATATGTGATTTTTTTGGTGACAGTTTTTCTATAATGAGACCCTGGATGTCTCCCCTGTGCTATACTGGTGCCATTACTGGGGGTGTGTTGAAACAATTGAGCAGCAGTGCAGCAGCCTGAATGCCCCCCTCTGACAGGCAAGAACCTGCTTGTCAGATTTACAAACAATCCCAGAGGCTGCAGCTTCCGGATTGTGTGCGGGCTAAAACATAATACCTCCTGTCAACCCTGGTGAATCGCTTTTCAAAGAGGGCAGCAACAATAGTCGCACATTTGAATGGGCCCCTAAAGTGGAATTCTGGGATAATTCTACACATAACTAGCCTTAAAACTGTCCCCTTCCAGTTTTAATTCAACTCTTATAACTTAGACTAATAATAGACACCATCAGATATTGGTTATGAATAAACAGCAATATCAGTCGACACTAATGTCTACCGTATACAAGTAATGGTATCTGGTGGAAAACATTGCAGCAACCTCCAATTGGAGGGGTGGCTGTGACGCTTTCCTCCCGGGCGCAGCTTGTTCCCAGTTGGGGTGTCTGGGCGGAGGGGAGCAGCGCTCCTAGCCCTATGGTTAGCAAAATATACACATACATACATACACACACATACACACACACACACACACACACACACACACACACACATATATATACACATATATATATATATATACATATATATATATATATATATATATATATATATATATATATATATATATATATATATATATATATATATATATATATATATATATATATATACACACACACACATACACACACACACACACACACACATACTCATTACCTCGGATTACTTGTCTACTATGTACAGCTTTTGTATTTGAACACTCCTCAGTATTGTACCTAAACATGAAAATGTCTAAGTGAATTGTTTTCTCTTTTGCTCTCTTTCTATGTCGTGTAAAATTCTTAATAAAAAACATTGATTAAAAAAAAACTGTCCCCTTATTTCTCCTAACACCTATGCCAACTAACCTGTAGAAGAAAAATGTATATAGTGACCGATATTTAGGCCCCTCCAGGCTGGTGATGTGATCTTGCTCCCCTTCACCAGCCAGCACTGCTGCAGGGGAGAGGAGAAAGCACAGACAATGGATGGGCCATTGAAGCCTATGGGTGACATCACCCCTCTAGGCCACAACGCTCTCCCCTTTAACCTGCAGAAGTCACTGGTTGATACATTAGATTAGGACCGTACCAGAGCGTCCTGAAAAATAGGATTCTTATAACAGCTTACCTGTAAAATCCTTTTCTTGGTGTACATCACCGGACACAGAGCAGCCATAGTAAATTACTATGTGGGTTATACACCACCTATAGGTGAATGGACACTGGCACACCCAAAAGACAGGAATTCCCCCTCTTTATAACCCCTTCCATACAGCAAGTACCTCGTTTTTTTTAGCAAAGCAATATATATCCCAATATAAGGGGGAGGGACCTCTGTGTCCTGTGATGTACTCCAAGAAAAGGATTTTACAGGTAAGCCGTTAAAAAAATCCTATTTTTATCGTACATCACAGGACACAGAACAGCCATAGTAAATTACTATGTGGGATGTCCCAAAGCAATGCCTCTGAGGGGAGGGAGAAGCATATCAAAGCAGGTCGCCATCAGACGTGAAGATCTATACTGCCGCCTGCAGCACACTGCGCCCAAAAGTGGCATCCTCTTGCCGCCTTACATCCAACGGATAACATTTTGTAAATGTATGTACCGACGACCAAGTTGTAGCCTTGCAAATCTGAATCAGAGGCTTGGTGACACACTGCCCATGAAGCACTCACTGCCCAGGTAGAGTGCGCTTTAACTTGAAAAGGCAGAACCCTTCTTTTCAAACCATAAACAGGAATTATAACCTGACAAATCCACTTTGAAATAGTCGATTTTGACGCTGCCTGCCCTTTCCTGGGCCCAACTGGCAGCACAAACAATACATAATTTTTCCATATCTGAGCTGTCATCTTCAGATACACTCTCTCTATGTGGTGAGAGCTAACAGGATGCAACAATTTTTCCTCCGGAGAACGAGGATCTGGAAAAAAAAAAAAAAAAGAAGGTAGGGAGACATCTTGGTCCAGAGGAAAACTGGACACTACATTAGACAAAAATGTTGGGTGAGGACGCAACACCACCTTGTCCTTATTCATAAGTATGGCTCTTTACATGAGAAAGCTGCCAATTCTGATACCCTCCTTGCCGAGGTTACTGCCACTAAAAAAAAAAAAATTCCTTGTCAAAAGGATCAAGGGAATATGACTTATCGGCTCAAAGGGCTGTCTTTGTAAGGCCGATAAAACTACATTGAAAATCCCATGGGCACAAGGGTGACCCAAATGGCGGAGTTATACACGTTACCCCTTGTATAAAAGGCCCAGATCAAAGGCGGCCGAGATCTAACCCTTGATTGTACTCGAGGCTAGCTTCATTTCTACACCTAACTGTAGGAAGGCCAGAATTCTTCCAATGACATACTTCCGAGGATGCAATCTTTTGGTTTCACGCCAGGAGGAAACATAGGCCCTCCAGACCCTATAATAAATGGTCCTAGAAGCCGGCTTCCTTGCATTAATCAGGGCACTTATTACTAAGCCTAAAAGCCTCAGATTTAAAATGTGGGTTTCAATAGCCAAACCGTTAAAATTTAGCAATTGTAAGGCAGGATGAACACTGGTCCTTGCGAAAACAAGTCTGGACGGGATGAAAGAGTCCAAGATTTCCCTACTGCCAACCTTACAATCTTTGCATACCAGGCTCTTCTGGGACATGTCGGGGCTACCAGTATTACCGGCTTCCCTTCCTCTTTGATGGTTTAAGGAAGCCGCAGTAGCAGCTGAACTGGGGGAATGCATTGTGTTAGTGAGGCTCTTGCGCCACCAAATAGATAGAGTGGAATAATAATATAAATGCTGCTCAATCTAAATTGTAGTAAATGAATAAAACAATAATGATAAGTAAAGAAGGGGGGATGGGCGCAATATATACCACTATAGATCTGGCATAAAAACAAAAAACACAGCAACAAAGTGCAAACTGTGCAGCAAGCTGTGCAGCAACGTGCAAATGGATATAATAGTGGTCCTATAATATCAAATGAATCAAATAATCAAATTAATCCGTGATAATGCGAATGCATATGATAATTTTCTTGTAATATCAAATAAATATCAAACAGTATAATAAGTTCATCCGTGATATTGCAATTAATACTGTGAAAATAGGTGATGATCTTGAATAAAGTGAGCTCACATTGCTCTTACCTTAGTAAGGCAAAGAAAAAGCCTTGAACTGTGAAACAATTAGGTGAGGTCTCCAGCAGGTGTCCTTCTATCCTCTCTGTAGGATGATGTTATAATCCAAATGAGGGTCCAATGTTCCAGGGTGTGGAGATGCTTGTGTTCCAGTGGTGCTCAAATAAAAAGGGGTGATGCCATAGTGAAGTATGTAGAAATAACGGTTTAATGAAAAAGTAACAACTTACATAAAGTAAACAAACCAGTGTACGATCGGGTAACACATCTACTTCCGGTTCCGGGTCTTACATGTTACGCTGCACCACGCAGCTTCATCAGAGAATGCATTAATCAGTGAAAACTGATTCCAAGTGGTTACTAATGCATCTTTCCTGCATTCGAGCGGATCCCTTGTCCTCGACACAAAGTTGTCCAACTTCTTGTTGAACTTGGACGCCAATAGATCTGATGACGGGGTGCCCCATTTTTGGCATATGGCTGAAAAAATGACAGTATGCAGAGACCATTCTCCAGGGAACAATTGTTGGCAGCTCAAAAAATCCACTCATGAAATGAAGACTGCTAATAGGCATGGTACATGCTTCTCTGCCCAAGCCAGAATATGGTTCACCTCCATGCGCAACTTCTGGTGCCCTCTTGGTGGTTGATGTAAGCCACTGCTGTGGCATTGTCGGACTGTATCCGGATGAGAAAACCCTGTAACCTAAAAGTCTAGTCTATTAGAACCAGACGCGTTACTCAAATCTTTAAAATGTTAATGGGCAAGGCTTTTTCGGGCTCTGGCCACTTCCCCTGGACAGTGGTCTCCTCCAGAACTGCCCAAGAGGCTGGCGTCTATTGTTACTACCTTCCAGGTTACTGGCATGAAGTATTTCCCCTTCTGCAAATTTTTGGCTACCAACCACTAATTGAGACTCTGGAGCACCCTTGGGGCTCTTTAACCACTTAAGGACCACCGCGCGACGATATACGTCGAGAGAATGGCACGGCGGGGCACAAGGGCGTACAAGTACATCCCCTTTAAGAGCCCAGCTGTGGGTTGCGACACTCTGGTCCGACGCCCTATGACCAAGCCCGCAGGACCTGCGATCGGGTCACAGGAGCTGAAGAGCGGGGAGAGGCGAGTATAAACAAACCTTCCCCGTTCTTCACAGTAATCAGTGCATTTTTATAGCACTTTTCGCTGTGAAAATGACAATGGTCCCAAAAATGTGTCAAGTGTCTGATGTTTCCGCCATAATGTCGCAGTCACGAAAAAAAAAACACTGATCGCTTCCATTCGTAGTAAAATTTAATTATTAATAAAAATGCAATAAAACTATTACCTATTTTGTAAACGCTATAAATTTTGCGCAAACCAATCAAACGCTTATTGCGTATTTTTTATCCAAAAATTTGTAGAAGAATACGTATCTGCCTAAACTGAGGGAAAAAAATGTTTTTTTATATCTTTTTTTGGGGATATTTATTTTTGCAAAAAATATTGAATTTTTTTCAAAATTGTCACTCTATTTTTGTTTATAGCGCAAAAAATAAAAACCGCAGAGGTGATCAAGTACCATCAAAAGAAAGCTCTATTTGTGGGGGGGGGGAAAGGACGCCAAATTTGTTCGGGAGCTGCGTTGCACGACCGCGCAATTGTCAGTTAAAGTGCTGAATCGCAAAAAGGGGCCAGGTCCTTAAACAGTTAAACAGATGATTTGCGCGCGTGAACAAAGCAATCCCATAATCAGGATAGCTCGGGGGGAGAGGGGCTGTATCACCAGGGGGATGCCGACCTCCCCGCTCTGGAGGCAGATGATATCCAAGCCCTTTGGTGGCGTGACAGAGCAGAGTAAGGGGGGCAATGCTGTCCAAAGGAGCGCTGCCAGACATCGAGCACACTGCAGGGGAAGCATGGTAATATTAAACAGCAGGTATGCTACAAATACATCCTGTAGTGGTAAAAAAAACAGGCAAGGCATCGCCACTCAAAAGAAGTCCCATCAAGTGAAACGTATGTGTTCTTTTTTAGGATCTTCTTTAACCTGCCATTCCTGCCAAAGGGTGCTGCTGGAAAACACAACCAGACCCAATCTTCACCCATCACGGCGGGCCATGTCATAACGAACCTTCAAGGACCAGGTTCCCCCCTGCATACTGGAGTCCATACCCTTGGACCTGTATAGCACCCTGCCAGGACAACCTTTGGTTTAGCCATGTAACCAAGGAACTGGATCCCAGGGTCCAGCCCTCAAAGGAGGAGCATTACAGGCAAGAGACCTCGCTTTTTCTTCCTCAAGGCTCAGGTACCATCCATGTTGCCCATTCTTTTTTTGTCACCTTGAAAGGTTTTGACTGCATAGCCCCTTGATCCTGCAAAGGATTTCTCCAACTGAGCTCTTCTTTAGCATAGCACTTCAACCATCGTGACCAACACCTTGAGACACTGGCGAAGAAACTGGGAGGTTCTTTCTGTATGGGAGGGGTTATATAGAAGGGGACTTCCTGTCTTTCGGGTGTGCCAGTGTCCATTCACCTATAAGTGGCGTATAACCCACATAGTAATTACTATGGCTGCTCTGTATCCCATGATGTACGATAAATAAATAGGGGACTATACACATCTTTCTTACACAGATTAGTAAGCATAGGAATTAGGAGGTGGGTGACAGTTTTAAGTTGTATTTAAGGTTATCCCAGAATTCCACTTTAATGGTGGAAGCAGTGTAAAGTCCATTCTGTATGTGTATATACTGCTGAATCATTTTCTCTAAAAGGCTAAAATCTTCCTTTTGCAGTTATGATGAGCAGAGAAAGAAATGTGTGAAATTTACCGGAGTTTATTTATTTTTTTATCATGAAATGCTGGAATTCTAAAGTTTAGAACAACATTTTACAGGCATAGGAGGTTTGCATTATACAAAGGCTGCTAACCATATTCTCACAGATGTCAAGAGCTGGAATAAGACAGTCTCTGCAAACCCAACACTTCCTACTTTGTCAAAACTGAACCTGCCTGGAAATCATCAATAGCCCAGTTCCTCAGGATATGGGGCGACATGATAGCCCACTGCAGCTCACAATGGAGACCTCTTCATTTGAACTAAAACTGCCAGGCTCCAGCATTGTGATGTGGGGGCAAGTTTAAAACCTTGTGAAAAGTAAATCAATTAAAAAATAATTTGTGGGCCGGGAAATTTTTTTGAGCTTTAAAATACAGTCACTTACCAGAGCCACCCTGTCCATTGTGTTGATACCTGCTCCAAAAGTCTTTCTATAAAAAGTAAAAGATACAGAATTATAAAACACACACCCCCAATACTGTTAGAAGCAAAGGGTTAACTGGTGAGAACTGGATCAAAGAAAAGCATCACCAAATACTGTGCTTTTTTTGTGGCCATGCTATGAAATTAAAAATGAAAGCCAACAACAGTTAAATTGCTAAGAAAAACATATTTTTTTTAAACCAGCATCCAATTGCAAAGGGAGCCAGACACCTTAAAGTAAAGTAAACATGGCATGACAAAAATGACTCAAGTTTTAGAGCCAAGGACATGTGTGGGTTAAAAAAAAAAGCTTTTATCTACTAGGAATTCTGGTGATGAGACCTTTCTGCTAGCTTTTCCAGCTCTGCACCACTTTCCCTACCAACCCTCTTCTAGTTGATGCAGCAAAAGGAACAGAGCTGGGAAATCAGCTGCAGTGATCTCACTGCCAGAATAGCGACAAGCTTTGCAAACCTAGATGGTGTCAAACTGACATATATATTTTATTTTATATTATATATATATATATATGTGTGTGTGTGTGTGTGTATTATATATAAAAGCTAGCATATCATGCTATGACCTCAATACCACAGGACTACAACAATCTATGTACATAAAGCACAATTAATTTATCGAAACAGTAAATGGAATAAAATATCACAATGCGCGTGTATGTGTATGTATATATATATATATATATACACACACACACATATATATACATACATACATACATACATACATACATATACACACACACACATGCAATGTGATATTGTATTCCCTTTACTGTTTCGATAAATTAATTGTGCTTTATGTACATAGATTGTTGTAGTCCTGTGGTATTAAAGGTCAATGATTGACATTATATGCTAGCTTTTATTTGATAGAACCAAGATGTAATCATGACCTTCAAATAGCCACAAAAGGTTGCCCAACTATAAATGGGGGGTGCATTCTGGAAAATGGCCACTAGAGGGCAATCAGAAAAAGTACTTCTCCTTGGAAGGCTCATGATGCTATGTACAATTAAAAATAATTCTGTAGTATATATTCAAATGTTATATATCATTTTTAATTAATTGTTCAACCTTTAAAAAACAGCCGTGATGGCACATTTAATAATCAGAAGAACAAAATCTTTTTTTTAGAAAAAAAAAAAAATAATACATTGAAGCTCCGACTCAAATAATCAAATCATTGATTTAGAATGGCAACCAGGGAACTAGAATGTTCATAAACTGAAGTCAAAGATGGCAGCCTCCATGCTTTATCAATACAAGCTTTAAATTCTGCCATTTCAGCATATGGGGAGACAGCTCCAAGACATTCTGCCAGTCATCTACTTTGCAATTTCTACATTCTTTTCTCGCGGTGTCCCCCCTTTCTTCCCATCACAATTTAGATACATTGTCTAAAAAATATCAGCATTATTTCTGCATGAAGTACCAAAGTTGCACTACATTTTACTTTGAGACTGCAAAAGTCTCAACTCCAAGCACACAACTGCTCCATTTTTTTTTTTTTTTTTTTTTTATATTCTGTTGAATGAAAATGGGAAGCCACACCTGCAAGGGAACACTGCTGGACTGTAGTTGGAGGTCATTAGCTGTTTTTAATAAATTGATTAAGGGGGCAATATTATGGGAGAGAATTTTTTGTAACAGCACATTTAATTTTAAAGGTGCAATAAATAAATTAATATTAACATTTCTCTGCTGATTACACGCACACATGCATTTTATTTAATGCACAAAAAAAAAAAAAAAAAAAAGTAAAAAGAAGGAGTAACAAAGGAAATTGCATTTCATGCATGGCAAAATTGTGAATTATATTAAAAATACGTTTATCTATATACTGATGAAAGCTGATGCAGTGTATGCATTTTGAATTCTTAAAAAAAAAAAAAAAAATTGATATCCAACATCAATTTAAAAAGATTTTTTTTTTTTTTAACGTGGGACAAAATTGGGAACTATCAAAAAAAATTGCATCACAACGCAAGCATGATGGCCACCATTAATTTAATGACACTACCCCAATGTTTTTCCCATCCCCCTTTCAGATACCAACAGAAAGGTTTTTGATGGTAAGAAAGCCATCTGGCTGAGTGTCAAGCAAAGCATGGCCGGCACTGCTCAGTCAGCCCTCATGTCTCCATGGCAACCTGACTGCCAGACCCGTCAATCACAGAATCTTCACATCTCCATCTTTAATGCGACTAGAATGAGTGAACATAAAGGCTTGTTTCACAAGATTTCAGGATTTTTTCTCTCTGACCTTCAATTACTGGACAGAATCATTTGCACATAACATAAATCTAATTTCTCATTATTTTCCCATTCTTCCCTATATAACTGTAGGGTTATGAATATTCAGTGATTTTACTTGTGACAGTATATTAAATTGTGAATGATAATATTTATCTAGGCTGCATTTAGCAGTATTAAAAGAAAATGGGAATGTGGGATTTTTAGTCCATTAGCATGCATTGTATAATAAAAGAAAATTAAGATGGATGCTTCAAAATATATTCAAATTTCATCAAAATGTATGCAAGCCATTTTCTTGCTGTGAGCCATTATATGAACTTTATCATGTCCTTATGTATATACACATATATATATATATATATATATATATATACAGTGCGGAAAATAAGTATTTGAACACCCTGCTATTTTGCAAGTTCTCCCACTTGGAAATCATGGAGGGGTCTGAAATTGTCATCGTAGGTGCATGTCCACTGTGAGAGACATAATCCAAAAAAAAAATTCCAGAAATCACAATTTATGATTTTTTAACTATTTATTTGTATGATACAGCTGCAAAGAAGTATTTGAACACCTGTCTATAAGCTAGAATTCTGACCCTCAAAGACCTGTTAGTCTGCCTTTAAAATGTCCACCTCCACTCCATTTATTATCCTAAATTAGATGCACATGTTTGAGGTCATTAGCTGCATAAAGACACCTGTCCACCCCATACAATCAGTAAGAATCCAACTACTAACATGGCCAAGACCAAAGAGCTGTCCAAAGACACTAGAGACAAAATTGTACACCTCCACAAGGCTGGAAAGGGCTACGGGGAAATTGCCAAGCAGCTTGGTGAAAAAAGGTCCACTGTTGGAGCAATCATTAGAAAATGGAAGAAGCTAAACAGGACTGTCAATCTCCCTCGGACTGGGGCTCCATGCAAAATCTCACCTGGCGGGGTCTCAATGATCCTAAGAAAGGTGAGAAATCAGCCCAGGACTACATGGGAGGAGCTGGTCAATGACCTGAAAAGAGCTGGGACCACCGTTTCCAAGGTTACTGTTGGTAATACACTAAGACGTCATGGTTTGAAATCATGCATGGCATGGAAGGTTCCCCTGCTTAAACCAGCACATGTCAAGGCCCGTCTTAAGTTTGCCAATGACCATTTGGATGATCCAGAGGAGTCATGGGAGAAAGTCATGTGGTCAGATGAGACCAAAATATAACTTTTTGGTCAGAATTCCACTAACCGTGTTTGGAGGAAGAAGAATGATGAGTACCATCCCAAGAACACCATCACTACTGTGAAGCATGGGGGTGGTAGCATCATGCTTTGGGGGTGTTTTTCTGCACATGGGACAGGGCGACTGCACTGTATTAAGGAGAGGATGACCGGGGCCATGTATTGCGAGATTTTGGGCAACAACCTCCTTCCCTCAGTTAGAGCTTTAAAGATGGGTTGAGGCTGGGTCTTCCAACATGACAATGACCCGAAGCACACAGCCAGGATAACCAAGGAGTGGCTCTGTAAGAAGCATATCAAGGTTCTGGCGTGGCCTAGCCAGTCTCCAGACCTAAACCCAATAGAGAATCTTTGGAGGGAGCTCAAACTCCGTGTTTCTCAGCGACAGCCCAGAAACCTGACTGATCTAGAGAAGATCTGTGTGGAGGAGTGGGCCAAAATCCCTCCTCCAGTGTGTGCAAACCTAGTGAAAAACTACAAGAAACGTTTGACCTCTGTAATTGCAAACAAAGGCGACTGTACCAAATATTAACATTGATTTTCTCAGGTGTTCAAATACTTCTTTGCAGCTGTATCATACAAATAAATAGTTAAAAAAATCATACATTGTGATTTCTAGAATTTATTTTTTGATTATGTCTCTCACAGTGGACATGCACCTACGATGACAATTTCAAACCCCTCCATGATTTCCAAGTGGGAGAACTTGCAAAATAGCAGGGTGTTCAAATACTTATTTTCCGCACTGTATATATATATATACACACACACACACACACAGTAGTTCAATTGCTTGGTAACAGCCAATCACATGGCTGCAACTCAATGCATTTAGGCATCTAGCTGTGGTGAAGACGACTTGCTGAAGTTTAAACCAAGCATCAGAATGGGGGGGGGGGGGGGATTTTAGCGATTGAACATGGCATGATTGTTGGTGCCAAACATTCTGGTCTGAGTATTTGAAAAACTGCTGATCTACTGGAATTTCCATGCAGATCCATCTCTAGTGTTGACAGAGAATGGTCCGTAAAAGAGAAAATATCCAGTGAGCGGCAGTGGTGTGGATAAAAATGCCTCCTTGATTTCAGAGGTGAATGGGCAGACTGGTTTATATACAGTGCCTTGAAAAAGTATTCATACCCCTTAAAATTTTCCACAGTTTGCCATGTTACAACCAAAAATTGTAAATGTTTTTCATTGAGATTTTATGCGATAGACCAAGACAAAGTGGCACATAATAGGTTACCATAAAATGGTTTGATTTTTTTTACAAATGAGTATCTGAAAAGTGTGGCGGCATTTCTATTGAGGGGGTTGTAAAGACAAAAATATTTTCCTCCTAAACTAAAGTCTGACAGTAGCTGATAAAGTAAAAAGTAATGTTTTGCATTATAACTAGTTTGATACCTGTTGAAATCGAGGTGTTTCATTCACTTCCGTCACTCCTGAATCGTTATTCCTACTGACTTCCTGGTTTGCAGTGCACTTTCATTCTTGCTACATCATAGCCTAATGGGAACTACAGTTCCCATTAGGCTAAGCCTCCATGCCTGTGAGGGATAAGAGAGCATCTTTAAGCAGGGCTGTAGTCATAGGGAGGGGGTGAGCACATTCTGCTTTCCACCATGCAAAACAGCTCAGATGCTGGTGGAAAGCAAGAAGAGGAGAGACAGGAAATGGCATTTTCAAACCTGGATTACTGTATTTTGGAGGTCAAAAGGAAAAACGAGACAAGTAATATTTAAATGCTCTGGCTTACAGCAGTCAATTGAGCTTATAAAAAACGAACCTTTAGTGTTCCTTTAAGCCCCTCAAAGTCAATAATTTGTAGAACCACCTTTTGCCGTAATTACAGCTGCAAGTCTTTTTGGGTAGGTCTTTACAGCTTTGCACATCTAGGAGTGAAAATGTTGCCCATTCTTCTTTGAAAAATAGCTCAAGCTCGGTCAGATTGAATGGAGAGCACAGATTCTCAATTGGATTTAGGTTTGGACTTTGACTGGGCCATCCTAACACATGAATATGCTTTGATCCAAGGCATTTCATTGTAGCTCTGGCTGTATGTTTAAGATCGGTGTCCTGCTGGAAGGTGAACCTCTGCCCCAGTCTCAAGTCTTTTGCCAACGAACAGGTTTTCTTCCAAGATTGCCCTGTATTTGGCTCAATTCATCTTCCCATCAACTCTGACCAGCTTCCCTGTCCTTGCTGAAGAAAAGCATCACCACATCATGATGCTGCCACCACCATGTTTCAAGGTGGGCATGGTGTGTTTAGGGTGATGTACAATATTAGTTTTCTGCCGCACAGAGTTTTGATTTTAGGTCAAAAAGTAAACTTTAGGTCAGGGGTGCCCAACCTTTTGAAGAGCGAGGGCCACTTAAGCAACTTGGTAACGAGTCGCGGGCCACAATGAGTAGGCCCTCAGATCTTCTCAGATGGAAGGGGACAAATTCCCTTCTGTTTTTATAGGATTGGAGGTAGGCGGGCGTAAATGGACATCTGTCGCTCTATAGAGGTGAATTGAGGGTCCCATTTGGTTGGGCTGATCGTGTGAAAAGGGCCTAAGACTGATGTGCTGCGGTTTACCCACATCATGGATGCAGCGTAGGACACCTGTGTCTATCCTGCGGGTTAGCTGAACTTTACCATAGACTCCGCCTGTGGCAAAAGCCAGCACTGTAGAGGAAGCATCGGCTTATGGGGCTCTGCTCCACAGCCGCTTCCTTCCTCTACCACAGCTTCATTCACAACACTGATGCTGTGGTATGGTGGGTGGGCAACCTGCAATCTGGGCTTGCCAACCCACCATTCCAGAGCAGAAGGTCGCGGGCCACATCAGAGGGCTCAGCCACATGTGGCCCCCGGGCCACTGGTTGGCCACCCCTGCTTTAGGTCTTACTTGAACAGAGCACCTTCTTCCATACGTTTGCTGTGTCCCCGACATTAACGCTCTCCTTGCCGGCCTGTCAGTTCAGGTGGACGGCCATGTCTTGGTAGGTTTGTAGTTGTGCCATACTCTTTCCATTTTGAGATGATGGATTGAACAGTGCTCCGTGAGAGGTTCAAAGCTCAGGATATTTTTTTTTTATAACCCAACTCTGCTTTAAACTTCTCCACAACTTTATCCCTGACCGGTTTGGTGCATTCACTGATGCGGTTTGTTCACTAACAAACCTCTGAGGGCTTCACAGAACAGCTGTATTTAAACACAGGTGGACTCTATTTACTAAATCAGGCGACTTCTGAAGGCAAATGGTTCCACTAGATTTTAGTAAGGGGTATCAGAATAAAAGGGGGCTGAATACAAATGCATGTCACACTTTTCAGATATTTGTAAAAAAATAAAAAAAAACATTTTCCTTCGACTTCACAATTACCGTATTTATCAGGGTATACTGCGCACCGGCGTATAGCGCGCACCCCAAGCCTAGAAGGGAAGTTTAAGGAAAAAACATACTTACATTTTGAATGCCCCTCGTCGGTGTCTTGCCCGGTGTCCATCGGCGGCCTTGTACAGCGTCCGTCTGGTGTCCTCCCCACTTCTCTCGGCTCAGAGCACCGCCGACATAGACCGAGCCGAGTGTACTAGAGTGTGCTGTGCACTCGGCTAGGCTCGGTCACGCTCGGCTCCTCTCGCATAAAGGCTAGGAGGCGGGACAGGGCGTGACCGTGAGCAGAATCGGCATATAAAAAAGTATTCATACCCCTTTAACATTTTCTACACTGTCATGTTTCAACCAAAAACATAAATGGATTTTATGTGATCGACCAACACAAAGTGGCACATACCGTATTCATCGGTGTATAACGCGCACTTTTTTCCCCTTAACATCAGGGGGAAAACCGTGGGTGTGCGTTATACGCCGATAAATA
This sequence comes from Rana kukunoris, assembly GCA_029574335.1. Taxonomy (NCBI): domain Eukaryota; kingdom Metazoa; phylum Chordata; class Amphibia; order Anura; family Ranidae; genus Rana; species Rana kukunoris. The sequence goes on from CM056058.1 coordinate 24,641,963, forward strand.
CGGTATGTGCCACTTTGTGTTGGTCGATCACATAAAATCCATTTATGTTTTTGGTTGAAACACGACAGTGTAGAAAATGTTAAAGGGGTATGAATACTTTTTCAAGGCACTGTATACAATTCACACAGTGTTGAGATTAACTACATCAGCTGATCCCTTTTTCAAGTATACATAAAAAAAAGTACCTAAAAAGACTACACAAGGAAACAAATCAACGTGTAAAAATTATTAAATGCGTGTATTAATTTTTTTTAATATTATCCTCAAATTTTCCAATATTATACACATCAGTGGTCGCTTTGCTTGCCTTTTTCCAGCCCTTGGGGCACTATTCCTCCCACTGACACCAACGTTGGAACACTATTCCCCCCATCGATACCAATGATGTGGCACCCTTCCTTCCACGGACCAACAATCGAGCATGTTTCCTTTCACCAATAATGAAACACTATTACTCTCACTGACACCAAAGATGGGGCACTATTCTTCCCACCAATACCAAGAATGGGGCACAATTTATCCCACTGATGGGATTGATGAGGCACTATTTCTTACACTGACACCAATGATGGGACACTATTCCACTAACCACTAAGCCCATGGCATGGTTTGCTCTCACTGACACTAGGATGCATCTCTTCACTCCCAACCACTGGCCACAGTCCACACCCTCCTAAAAGTCTGAAGGACAGTAAACTGGCCCTTTGCTTAGAAATTTTGGAGACCCCTTCTCTATATTATTGGAATAGCAGAGGTTTTTTTTTTGCATTTTTTTTTTTTTTTTGTGGTTATATTTCAGCTTTGGAAATCTTTGTCAGACTTCCTAGTCAATGCAAAATTAGGTCTTTGCTGTTGAAAGGATTTTGTGAAGACAGGAAAATGAGAGCCATCATTGCTGATAATTATTTTTAAAGGACTGGGTTTGCCATCCTCATGCTTCCTTTTTTCTTCTGAAACCAGCCACCCAGAATAAACTACTTGCATATTGAGATTCCTGATACTATCCCAGGGTTTCTCAATATGCCATGGCACCCTTTAAAAGTATGCAAAATCTTGAGTAACCCCAGTCAACAAAAAGGAAAGATGACTTTTACTTGCTTTCCTTGTATTGCAGGGATAACTATGCATCTCTGGATTCTGTACATTATTGTATACTTACAGTTTTCTGGTCATCCTCAAAGCACTCCCGGGCCTCCTCGTAGTTGCACACCTCCTCATAGCACTCCCTCTCCAGATTCCCCGGTGTAAACGCCTCAAAATCCCAGCTGTTATACAGCAACCTACGGCCAATAAACTCACTTGCATCTTCACTGGCTAAGAAAACTGCAAAAAAAAAAAAAAAAATGTGTCAAGATTAGCTCTATATGCACGATGGAATGGACCAATAACCCTTTATATTAAATATTTTAAGCGATTGTAAAAAGATTACATTTTAATTTTTAAAGAAAATTTGCGAACCATGTTATACGTACCTGCTATGTACAATAATTTTGCACAGAGCAGCCTAGAATCTCCTTTTCAGGGCCCCCCTCCCACTGTTCCTGGCTACTCCGCTGTTGAGTGCCCCCATAGCAGGCTTGCTCCCAAACAGGCTCTGTCCACCCCCCCCCCCCCCCCACCGGCTGTAATTGACAGCAGCAGGAATTGATTCCTTTGCCAATGAGGAGGGAGAGAGTCTTTGCTTTTGTGCATAGTGGTGGATTAAGAATGGGCTCAAGTAAGTATAAGGGGTGGGGGGGCAGCTGCGAGCAGGTGTTTATTTTAATGCATAGAATGTACCAAGGTAAAAAAGTTTCTTCCCTTAGAACCACTTTTAATTTCACTGAGATGTCTATAAATACAATTTACATTTAAAGCCCCATTCCAGGGAGCAGAAAATAAAGGACTCTTGCAGTGGAGCATCACTGCACTGTCGTGATTAATTGTCGTTACCTCTATAGGGTAGAGCAATAAGCTGTAATGTCTACCTTGTTACAGTCGTCACCCCCCCCCCCCCCCAAAGCCCCATCCCTCTGACGCTCCTCTGGCTGCAGACTGATCTCATGATATATGGTGCAGGACTAGGAGTCCTGCATTGTTTGTTTGTTAGGATGGTAAGGGCTCACCTCCATGCCAGGGAAGGGCTCACCTCCATGCCAGGGAAGAGGAGAGAAGGAGAGCACTGGCTTCTAGGGTATGTGTGTGGAATTATAAACCAGTATATACTTTTTTTTTTTCATACACACGCACACGTCATGCACGACAGCATCTTCATTCACACCCACAGAGAATTAGGATTTATATATCTAATGTAAATTAAAATGTTTTATGATGCATGCAAGATCATCTAGGTGTCTGTATTTAATGAAAGGACCAGTAACTGAGGAAATGACAGGTGAACCTAGCTTATCATTTATGCTTTATATAGTACCATCATCATATCCGCTACATTGTAAAAAGTAAGGGAGAGAAGCAACATAAAAGATTACATATAACCTTTTTGTATCAAAATATTTTACCTGTGTTCCTTTATTTTCTAGAGTAGAATTTTACAGGTATGGATTTTTTGCAAGTATGCATAGGCCATATCTGTGGGATGTCTGGGGAAGCACAGAATCAATGTAGTATTCATCCTTCTTGGTCCCAATGCCGAGCAGATGACCTGCTGTATGGTGAACATAAGAGGTTGCTCGCTGGAAACAAGCACCATTCAAATAACGCCTTGCATTTTTCTCAATGAACGCAAGGCATTCTCTGATTGGATGAGGTGGAGCAATAGGGCAGGGATGTTACAATATCTACCTCAATAGCACTACAGTATATTATATATATAATTTTTTAAATCATCATCATCACATACAGTTGTAAGACCGTATGAATTCCACATGTCCACTGCAACAGAAACCCCTTAACTACTTCAGATCCGCGCTATAGACAAAAGACGTCGTCAACAGCGCAGACCTGAAGTGCCGGGTTAATGTCTTTGGACGTCATGTTATTGTAATTCCCCGAGCGCTCCACTGGGTGGCGCGCAGCGGGGAAAAACAGTGCCGTCGCATCGCTGAAGATTCGATGTGTGTACCCGGCGGCCGCGGTGTATGTCAGGTACACGCGATCGGCGGTGTCAGAGCAGGGACGTGGAGCTCTGTGTGTAAACACAGAGCTCCACGTCCTGTCAGGGAGAGGAGACAGATGCCGTTTCCCTTGTACATAGGGACACAGCATCGGTCACCTCCCCCAGTCACCCCCCTCCCCCCACACAGTTAGAACACACCCAGGGAATACATTTAACCCCTTCCTCACCCCCCAGTGTTAACCCCTTCAATGCCAGTCACATTTATACAGTAATTAGTGCATATTTATAGCACTGGTCGCTGTATAAATGTGAATGGTCCCAAAAATGTGTCAAAAGTGTCCGATGTGTCAGTCGTAATGTCGCAGTCCCAATAAAAAAACAAAAAAAAAAACGCAGATCGCCGCCATTACTAGTAAAAAAAAAAAAAAAATCATAATTCTGTCCCCTATTTTGTAGGCGCTATAACTTTTGCGCAAAGCAGTCGCTTATTGCGTTTTATTTTTGTTTTTTTTACAAAAATACGTAGAAGAATATACGTTTACGTAAAAAAAATTGAGATATTTATTATAGCAACAAGTAAAAAATATATATATATATATATTTTTAAATTGTCGCTATTTTTTTTGTTTATAGCGCAAAAAATAAAAACCGCACGGGCGATCAAATACCACCAAATGAAAGCTCTATTTGTGGGGAAAAAAGGACGTAAATTTTGTTTGGAAAACAACGTCGCACGACCGCGCAAATGTCAGTTGAAGCGACGCAGTGCCGGAAGCTGAAATTTCGCCTGGGCACGAAGGGGGTTTATGTGCCCAGTAAGCAAGTGGTTAAAGTAAACTATATTAGCCTCAGCATCAGTGTGACAAGTTCCTTACCTTCTTTCCCTGCTTTAGGAAGCTTATTTGGTTCCAAAATATACCCCGTTGTGGCTGTGATAATTTGAAGCAACAAGAGGCACCCTGCCCACATCCTGGCACAGACCTTAAAGAGATGCAAAAGATATGCTGCACATTATACTATTTTAATGCTAACCATACACAATTTAAAATGGGCAGATTCAAGGACAAAAACTGCTAGTCTAACTGAAAACAATATATATATATTTTTAATAACATACAGAAGAAATCAACAAAATAACCCATTCACATTCATCTCTTTTTTATGCAAAGAAATATGAAGTCCAAAGTGTCACCCCAAAACATTGGTTGTCTGTGCCCAATCACTCTACTGCACACTGACAACATAGCATGGCAAACTTGTACTGATTTTGCAGGAGATATTTCTTCAATCAATTCAATTACAAGAGAAACTCAAAAAACTAGAATATCGTGCAAAAGTTCATTTCATTAACGCAACTTAAAAAGGTGAAACTAATATACGAGACTCAATACATGCAAAGTAAGATAGTTCAAGTAGTGATTTGTCATAATTGTGATGATTATGGCTTACAGCTCATGAAAACCCCAAATCCACAATCTCCGAAAATTAGAATATTGTGAAAAGGTGCAATATTTTAGGCTCAAAGTGTTCCACTCTAATCAGCTAATTAAGCCATAAAACCTGCAAAGGGTTCCCAAGCCTTTAAATGGTCTCTCAGTCTGGTTCAGTAGAAATCACAATCATGGGAAAGACTGCTGACCTGACAGTTGTGCAGAAAACCATCTTTGACACCCTCCATAAGGAGGGAAAGCCTCAAAAGGTAATTGCAAAAAAAGTTGGATGCTCCCAAAGTGTTTTATCAAAGCACATTAGTAGAAAGTTATGTGGGAAAAAAAGGTGCACAGGCAGCAGGGATGACCACAGCCTCGGGAGAGGATTGTCAGGATACGACCATTCAAAAGTGTTGGGGACTTTCACAAGGAGTGGACTGAGGCCGAGTCAGTGCATCAAGAGCCACCGTTGTATGCCATATTCCTCTTGTCAAGCCACTCCTGAACAACAATGTCAGAAGTGTCTTACCCGGGCTAAAGAAAAACAGACCTGGTCTGTTGCTCAGTGGTCCAAAGTCATCTTTTCTGATGAGAGCAAATTTTGCATCTCATTTGGAAAACAAAACCTGGTTCAATGACCGTAGGATTACTGTGCTTGATTGGCCAGGAAACTTGCCTGACATGAACCCCATAGAGAATCTTTGGGTCATTGCTAAGAGAAAGATGAGAGACATGAGACCAAACAATGCAGAAGAGCTAAAGGCCGCTATTGAAGCATCCTCATCTTCCATAACACCTCAGCAGTGCCACAAGCTGATAGCTTTCATGCCACGCCGCATTGAGGCAGTAATTGCTGCAAAAGGGGCCCAAACCAAGTACTGAGTACATATGCATGCTTCTACTTTTCAGAGGTCCGATATTGTTCTATGTACAATGCTTGTTTTTATTGATTGCATGTAATATTCTAATTTTCTGAGATTGTGGATTTGGGGTTTTCATGAGCTGTAAGCCATAATCATCACAATTATGACAAATCACGGCTTGAACTATCTTGCTTTGCATGTAATGTAGTCTATCTCGTATATTAAGTTCACCTTTTAAAGTTGCATTAGTGAAATAAATGAACTTTTGCACGATATTCTAATTTTTCAAGTTTTACCTGTAGAACATTTTAAGGTTTGCTTGGCTATTGCAGAGAGTACCAATTTCTTCATATGTTTTTGGCTCCCACAATTATCAAGACCCCTTTACCAGTTGGTGATATTATACTATTATTTCATTTGTTTAAGAAAAGTTGGTCTTTATCCTAAAATTACTGTAAAGACTGTTGTGGGTGAACTTTAGTTATCAATTTGGTGTGTAAACCTTAAAAGCTGATCACATACATCCAGGGCTGGGACAAGGGGTGGGCCCTTGGTGCAGCAGAGCAAGGGGACAGGGAATGGACACATGGCAGAAAACCCATTCTAAGGCATGCATTAACAATGAGGGAGGGGGCGCAGTTCCACATCCTTGCCCTGGGCATAAGAGAAACCCGTCCTGGTACTGCATACATCAGAAAATGGTTGGATACCAGCCTGTAGGGTTTTTAAACCACTTCAGCCCTGGAAGAATTGACCTCCTTTCTGACCAGAGCACCTTTTGTGCTGCAGGTGGCAGCAGTGGAGTCATTCATTCATTCGGCACTGCCTCGCTTTAACTGACTATTGCGCGGTCATCCCACGTGATACCCAAAGAAAATTGATGTCCTTTTTCCTCCCACAAATAGAGCTTTCTTTTGGTGCATCACCTCTGCTATTTTTATTTTTGCGCTATAAAAAAAAAAAAAAAGCGCGACAATTTGGAAAAATAAATAAATAATATTTTTTAACTTTTTGCTATAATACATATCCCCCCCAAAATATATATAAAAAACTAAATTACTTTCTCCGTTTAGGCCGATATTTTTCCCCCAAAATTATGTAAAATACATATCGATCAGTGCTATAAAAATGCACTGAATATTGTATAAATGACACTGGCAGTGAAGGGGTTAACCATTAGGGGGCGAGGAAGGGGTTAAGTGTGTCCTAGGGAGTGATTCTAACTGTAGGGGGCTGGGCTACCAGTGACACAACATTGATCACTGCTCCCGATAACAGACAGCAGTAGATCACTGTCTTGTCATGTTCGTGAAGCAGTTGTCAAGTGGTTAAAATGCAAGAATCCTTATGCTCCAGTGTAGTATACAACAACAACAACAACAACAGCAACAGCAACAGCAACAGCAACCATGTCTGACTGGAGGAAATCGCCCTCCAATAACAGGACATTCCCAGAATCCAGGCAGTAAGAACCAAACTTTGGCCAACATCTTTGCTTGGACAGTGGCTGAGCAAATTGGGTTTCTATACGAGAGTACAATAAAGTTCTTGGCATCTTGGAGAAACATGGAGTTTTTGGTAAGGTTATCCCTGGGCAGCCAATGCAGGAGAAGCCATAGACATTTCAGCCGGTTCTCCAGAAATGTCTGCGAAGAGTGGCTACTGAAATTCGAAGTTCTATAAAATCAGTTCCTTTGCTGACATTTTTTATTAAACAAAGATAAAAGTCACAAATCTTTAAAAACGCAAGGTCAGGAACAGTGAGCATTGAACAAGAGAGATAGAAAAAGGCCAACAAGCCATTTGCTACACCTTGTGAGATGATGATGCCTTGAGTAGTAAAAAAATAAAAAAAAGCTTGATGCTAAGAAGAGAATGGTGGTGACCTTTTCCTATAGACCATAGAAATGGAATACAGAAGAGACATACTGATGATTCACCAAAACGAGGAGTGCGCAGAGGTCACCTCCCACCCAGTCAAGTTCCTAGGGGGGATTCTTGCAAGCATAAGTACACTACAGCTACATTAACAGCAGTTCCCCTGTGATTAGGGGCGACTGAGAAACTAACAATGTTCCTTTAAGTGATCTGTTGCTTTGAGAGAGTAATTGATGGCCTACAAGCCAGCGGATAACTAGCTTTTAACTAAAAGGTTTTTGCACATTTTCTGGCATTAACAATGCATTTAGAGCTTACTATTTCAACAGTGGTAGTGCAAAGAACATGAGCATACACCTTTGAAGCCAGCCCTAAGCCCCAAAATAGAAATCTGCCAAAACTCTCCACTGCAGTGAATCACTTTTATCGTAATAGGTATGCTGGAATTGGCTGCATCAGCACGGTGGTAAACAGAGGATCGTCAACTAGATTTGGCAATTTTTCTATTACAAAAATTACCCTCTAGGTTATATACTGTAGTAGCTCATTAATTGCGAACTGTGAACGAATATGCGAAAAACAGACCAAAATCATACTATGCAAATTGACAAATTACACAATTAAAGCCCAGCTGAAGCCTTTTTTTATTTAACTTCTTAGGCGGTCAAAAATTAGGCTGTAAAGAATATGGCACATTTTATCATCATCTATTTTTTTTTTTTTTTTATTAAGTATATTTGCAAGCTGTGTGTCAGCAGCACACTGGAGAGCCTGACTGCTGCTCACACAGAGCCCAGCGGTCTGACACTCGACCTGTACAGTGCTGCAATCAAAGTGTTGCTGTGCAGGGGTGGTAGAATACAGTATGTAACGTAACACTTCTATACGCCACTCCCGCCAGAGTGGGTTTAGTGTACACGGACAGACCTCTCTCACTGACCTGGCAGCCGGAGTATCGCTCGGACAATTTCAGGATAAAAAAAATAAAGAAAAAATAAGTGCAGCGCTTGTGAGCGTGAAATTGCGTGAAGCAGTTTACACAAATCCCATCCGAATGGGTGAGATTACAATAAGTGATCCAAAAACACAATACAAAAATGTACAGAAAGGATGATAAGACCCTTTAGAATGCAAACAGTGAAATATAAAATATAGAGGAAGTCCTTCAAACAACACAGTATAAATACAGGTGGGTCTTCATATGAAACACTCCTGTGTTACTGGAGATTCGAATGGTATGCGTGATCCACTTTAATGGACATGCAAGATAACCAAACTGATAATTTAAGAGAATGGGTACTCTTACCGCATAAGGTGGACACATATGCCGGGAGCACTGTGTCAGATGCGCTTGTGAGAGCTCCTCGGATGGATGGCTCTATGGAGGGTGATGGTTGGAGGAATTGTAAATCCTTCCCAGGGATCCCAAGGTCCAAGATAGAGAGTGGCTCCAGGCTTTCAGATGGAACAACACTTGTAGGTATCCATAAAAGAGACAAAAAAAACTCCACATGGTGTAGCTTGTTTGAAAAGGGAAGCCTTTATTAGGCTGGTAAAATACAGAGCAATAAAAACAACAAAAAGGAGAAATGCCAGTACTCTGGAAAGGATCTGGCACATGTGATCACATGAATGTAAAAAGAGCGTGGTAGTTGGGTATAAAAAAAGCTATGTACCCGACATGTTTCGAGCTAATGCTCATCGACAGGGGCATGGCTCCTTCACCCACTCCACGCCATATATATAATGAAAAGACGATTCACTGTGTCTCAAAACAGCTGCAATCAATTCGTTTGGATAAATTACACTAATTGGCTACGCCCACTAGTATCTGCAGGAAACCACATTAGTCATGCCTGTCCAGCCATATAGTCATTAGATTGTGTACATTCATTGATGGAATGTAGGTGGGTGTCAGCCCATTGCTGTGTGTCATAAGGGACGCGTAACCAGGCTGTTTGTCTGGGGTAAAGACAGCCTATAGGAGATAGGCAACCTAAACATGGTAGATGATTGGTCGCGCGGACGGGGGAGCGTGCGTCAACACGTCGCCACGTGACGACGCGACGCAGTGCGTCATCAACCGGGACCAACTATAGGGAATGTTCAGCTGGGAATAAGCCGTGATTGGTCACGCGAACGGGGGAGCATACGTCAACGTGTCACAACGTGATGACGCGATGCAGTACGTCATCACCCGGGATAAGCATCCCTGACTGGAAGGTGATTGGCCCCGCAAACGGACGGGAGGGCGCGCGCTACCATGTGACCCCGTGACTTGACAGGTCAAACGTCAGGAGAGAGGCTGATCCATTGATTGGTCATATTATTCAAGGGGGATGGACGTATACAATCCAATGACACCACTGTAAAGTGATTCGATATACCTCATCAGTGGGCATTAACCCATGATTACAGCAATAACGCAGCTCCACACTGTGAAATGTGTTAATAGGTCCACAATCAAAAAATGACAAATGGAAATGGACAGGAAGTGAGCGGAGTGGAAAACATACTGCACGGCAGACTGAAAACCCTCCACATATTGGACACTGTAATAATGAGGGAATCAAATCATTCCCATTAAGAAAAAAGCAAAACTATTAATTAACAACTGAGAATCAATCAATTGCAGTGCGTGACACAATCAATCGTCATTGTCAGGTCACAACACTTTAAAAAATACATAAAAAATACATTTAAACAATGCAGAAAATATGCGATCCTAACTTGACAATCTTATAAGCAAAAACAAAATAGAGGAATGGTATTCTGATCCACTGAAAATATGTAATTTTAAGATTTATTGATAAAAGGCGTTGATATCCCACTCTATATTTAACCCATGAGGTGAGAAGCAACGAAGCTGATAGATCCAGAACATTTCTAATTGGGATACTCCTCTGACCCTCGATTCACCTCTCCAATGGGGAGTGAATTTATCTATAACCTGAAAGCTGGTTCCTGTAGGATTTTTATTATGGCATTCCAAGTAATGTTTGGGCACACTGTGGTTAGTTTTACCTTTCCTAATGCGAGTGATATGTTCATTCACTCGGATTGCAAATGTGCGTATGGTCCTGCCTACGTATTGTTTCTTACATGGGCATGTAAGAAGATATACTATATATTTAGTGTGGCAAGTGACAAAAGATTTCATCTGGTAGGTGATAGCAGTTACAGTTGAGGTAAAATCATATATCTTTCTACTTGTTAGGGTATTAAGCAGACAAACATTACATGTTCTACAGGCATGGAAGCCTTTCACTTCAGGAAAAAAAGAGGGTTTCGTTGGAGGATCTGACACGTTTGGGGCTAGTTGATTTCTTAACGACATTGCACCCCTGAATATTACACTCGACTTATCGGGCAGAGCCGGGCCGAGAAGGGGGTCACTTTGGAGGACATTCCAGTGGCGATTTAGAATCCCTTTTTATCTGTTTATGTTGTACTGAATATTGGGTGGTGAAAGCCCATTTAAACTTATTATCAGGGGTTCGTTTTGGTTTTTCCTTAATAATGAATGCCCTATCAAGGTTGGAAACCCGCTCTATGTCGTTATCAATGGCAGTGGGTATGTATCCTTTCTCAATGAATCTAAGCCTAAGTATTTGTGCTTGTACATAGAAATCATCTATGTCTGTACAATTCCTCCGGATCCGAAGTAATTGACTGTAAAGGACGGATCTGAGCCAAGAGCTGTGATGACAACTATCGGTGGAGATATAGCCATTCCTGTCAGTCGGTTTAAAAAATGTTTTTGTCACAAACTGATTGTCTTTTACTGAGATCTCCAAATCTAGAAAATGAATATTGTGAACGCTTAGATCATAAGTTAAAATGATCCCCATATCGTTGTCATTGAGAGTCACCATGAAGTCATGGAGAGATTCCTCATCTCCATGCCACAGGAGGAGGATGTCGTCTATATATCTTGCCCACAGCATCACCTCGGGCCGCTGTAAAGCATAGACATCCTCCTCCCACTGGGCCATGTAGAGATTCGCCAGGCTGGGGGCAAACTTAGCCCCCATGGCGACACCTCTTGTTTGGAGGAAAAACGTATCATTATACCAGAAATAGTTGCTCTGGGTGGCAAATTTCAGTAAGTCCATAATGAACTGTTGTTGGATCTTAGTGATTGAATCGCTGGTGGATAGATACCGTTCGACTGCTTTGAAACCTAAGTTGTGTGGAATGCACGTATATAACGATGTTACGTCCGCAGTTACCAGAATGCATCCACTCTGGTAATCGGTGGATTGCAATCTACGTATAGTGTCACCTGTATCCTTTAAAAAGGAAGGGACCCGTTGTACCAATGGCTGGAGATAAAAATCAATATATCTACCAATTCTAGATGTAACAGAATTAATATCACTTACAATTGGGTGGCCTGGAGGGTTTGTGATGTTCTTATGAATTTTTGGGAGATAGTACATAACAGGTATACAAGGTACTATGGGTACCAAGTACTCTTTTTCTTTTTTATCTAGAATCCCATCCGAAAAACCTTTGTGTATCAAGCCCAACAGTGCCTTTTGTAGTTTTTTAGTAGGGTCGTGGGTCAGCTTCGTTGCTTCTCACCTCATGGGTTAAATATAGAGTGGGATATCAACGCCTTTATCAATAAATCTTAAAATTACATATTTTCAGTGGATCAGAATACCATTCCTCTATTTTGTCTTTGCTTATAAGATTGTCAAGTTAGGATCGCATATTTTCTGCATTGTTTAAATGTATTTTATATGTATTTTTTAAAGTGTTGTGACCTGACAATGACGATTGATTGTGTCACGCACACTGCAATTGATTGATTCTCAGTTGTTAATAGTTTTGCTTTTTTCTTAATGGGAATGATTTGATTCCCTCATTATTACAGTGTCCAATATGTGGAGGGTTTTCAGTCTGCCGTGCAGTATGTTTTCCACTCCGCTCACTTCCTGTCCATTTCCATTTGTCATTTTTTGATTGTGGCCCTATTAACACATTTCACAGTGTGGAGCTGCGTTATTGCTGTAATCATGGGTTAATGCCCACTGATGAGGTATATCGAATCACTTTACAGTGGTGTCATTGGATTGTATACGTCCATCCCCCTTGAATAATATGACCAATCAATGGATCAGCCTCTCTCCTGACGTTTGACCTGTCAAGTCACATCGTCACGGGGTCACATGGTAGCGCGCGCCCTCCCGTCCGTTTGCGGGGCCAACCACCTTCCAGTCAGGGATGCTTATCCCGGGTGATGACGTACTGCGTCGCGTCGTCACGTTGTGACACGTTGACGTATGCTCCCCCGTTCGCATGACCAATCACGGCTTATTCCCAGCTGAACATTCCCTATAGTTGGTCCCGGTTGATGACGCACTGCGTCGCGTCGTCACGTGGCGACGTGTTGATGCACGCTCCCCCGTCCGCGCGACCAATCATCTCCCAAGTTTAGGTTGCCTATCTCCTATAGGCTGTCTTTTCCCCAGACAAACAGCCTGGTTACGCGTCCCTTACTTATGACACACAGCAATGGGCTGACACCCACCTACATTCCATCAATGAATGTACACAATCTAATGACTATATGGCTGGACAGGCATGACTAATGTGGTTTCCTGCAGACACTAGTGGGCGTAGCCAATTAGTGTAATTTATCCAAACAAATTGATTGCAGCTGTTTTGAGACACAGTGAATTGTCTTTTCATTATATATATGGCGTGGAGTGGGTGAAGGAGCCATGCCCCTGTCGATGAGCATTAGCTCGAAACATGTCGGGTACATAGCTTTTTTATACCCAACTACCACGCTCTTTCTACATTCATGTGATCACATGTGCCAGATCCTTTCCAGAGTACTGGCATTTCTCCTTTTTGTTGTTTTTATTGCTCTGTATTTTACCAGCTTAATAAAGGCTTCCCTTTTCAAACAAGCTACACCATGTGGAGTTTTTTTGTCTCTTTTATGGATACCTACAAGTGTTGTTCCATCTGAAAGCCTGGAGCCACTCTATCTTGGACCTTGGGATCCCTGGGAAGGATCTACAATTCCTCCAACCATCACCCTCCATAGAGCCATCCATCCGAGGAGCTCTCACAAGCGCATCTGACACAGTGCTCCCGGCATATGTGTCCACCTTATGCGGTAAGAGTACCCATTCTCTAAGGCCTCGTACACACGAGGGGATATGTCCGCTGAAAACGGTCCGATGGACCGTTTCAGCAGACATCTCCGATCGTGTGTATGGGCTAGCGGACAGATTTGTCCATCGGACAAATTTAAAAGCATGCTTTGAAATTTGGCCGCTACAAACCTGTCCGTCGGATATGTGCGCTGGTTAGTACGGGAAACCAGCGGACATATCCTCCCACACATGCGTCGTATCCTGTGAATGGATCCGACGCATGCGCGCGGAAGTGTTTACTTCCTGGTGCGTGACGTAGCGGTGACGTGGCGGCGTCAACGTCACGTCACCGACACGTCACCGCGCCGTCCGCCGGCGGGGAATTTGATCCGATGGTGTGTACACGCCATCGGATCAAACTCCAGATCGGACATATCCGATGGAAATGGTCCGCGGACCGTTTTCATCGGATATGTCCGATCGTGTGTACGAGGCCTTAAATTATCAGTTTGGTTATCCTGCATGCCCATTAAAGTGGATCACGCATACCATTCGAATCTCCAGTAACACAGGAGTGTTTCATATGAAGACCCACCTGTATTTATACTGTGTTGTTTGAAGGACTTCCTCTATTTTTTATATTTTATATTTCACTGTTTGCATTCTAAAGGGTCTTATCATCCTTTCTGTACATTTTTGTATTGTGTTTTTGGGTCACTCATTGTAATCTCACCCATTCGGATGGGATTTGTGTAAACTGCTTCACGCAATTTCACGTTCACAAGCGCTGCACTTATTTTTTCTTTATTGTTTACTCACAGGTTGTTTCACTGTTAGTGCTGGCAGCTTTAATCCATATTTTTAGCAGCGCAACTTTATTTTGTTTTGTTTAATTTCAGGATAAAGTCTCTGCCACAGACCCTCCTTGGTGAACTTTAGGAGAAAGTCTCTGCCACAGACTCTCCTCTGTGAGCCTCAGAAAGGTACTTCTGCCACAAGCCCCCTTCTGGATTGAATTCTCGGAGGTATCCCTCCTTGGATGAGTTACGTCTGGATCTCCTTCAACTTGTCGCCCAGGTTACCGACTGACAGGTGATCAATCCCTCAGTGTCCGGTTACCTCGAACTCCGGTGGTTTGTCCAGGCACTTTTGGACTGCCAGCCTCTCAATGGCGCTCCTCAGACTGACTCCCCACCGAACAGCAGTACAGCTTGGGATCTTCAAAAGGTGGGAACCCAGTCACTCACTGGGTCCCCGTCGCTTTTCAGATGCTTCGGCCAGCATGGCTCTGGAACCAGGAACACCGCGTGGAACACATGCCCTGGTAGGCCATAATGCCGGGGCATTGTGGTGTGGGCACCCTTAAAGTGGGTGCCACACTGGATGAAGAAGACCCAGAAGCAATGGCGTCTGCCTCGAATACCTCTCCCCAGCATGCACAGCGAGGTCAAACCCTCCTGATTGGCTGCTGGGAAAGAGCACCCAAACCTTGACTCCACTGCTGCCACCTGCATCACCGGGGCTGGAAGATCACCCCAGTACAGCAGAATAAGCCCACAGCACAGCCAAGCTGAGAAAGAGAACTTTTTTACCATTAACAATTTTGGATCAGAGTTTAACTACACTCTGATCTACACTTAAAATTTTAACTAGCACCAGTACCATAAAGTACATAGGCACTACATATATTATACATATATACACACACACACACACACACACACACACAGTAATAAAAATAAATAAAAGCAGCAGGTGTACTCAGAGGGAACTTGCAACAGAAGAATTTCCAATATGGTTATAAATGGTGAAAATTAAACTGCATTGGAAATTCCTAGCACTGCAAGTCCTGCTTAGTGCACCTTTTGTCTGCTTCAAATTCTATGTACCTTCTTTATAAGCATGTGCAATAAAACACTTCCACACTATACACTTCTACACACACTTACAAACCTCCTAAGCGTTCCAACATTCGGCTCTGGGACACAAAGTCTACCATTTAAATCCTAGGTTGGAACAAGTAATAACGATGGAATAATCAAAATACAGCATTAAAACTTATCAACTTTTTTTATTATCTCTTTTAATGGTTTTTATAACCGAGTATATGTTTTGCTTTGTATGTTGACATTTTATATTATAAAGCTTGTTTTTTTATGAGTGATCACACTTTCAGAACTCATGTGTAAGTTGAGAATTACTTACTTATGTATTGTTGATCAGCGCATACAATTTTAAGTCCTGAGCTACTTAGCCAGGCCTTAAGGGTTTCTTGCCAGCAGTTGCCCCACCCAACACCTACCCTGCCCCACCCCTAAACACATCCTCATAATTTATCTCATGAAATTACAATTAAATGTTTTAGGCAGAATTAAGTCACAAACAACAAAAAAATAAACAACTTTATTAGTGCCCATCAGTGCAGCCTCACCTGTGCCCATCAATGCTGGGTACTTTGATACAAGTCACACATCCTGGCATTGGATCGGTGTTCTGTCCATCAAAGTACCCAGGCCAGGAGGTGGGGTTGTATGTGACGGCGAGCGCGGGGGAACACTCAGCAATTCAAATAAAAGCTGTTCGAGATGTTCCCCACGCTATGATCTGGCCGGCTCTCTTCCCCTGAGAAGGGATGTCATTTAACCCCGTTAACCCCCTCTGAGGCAGCCCCACACTCGCCAGCAATCATTTTCCAATCCCAAACGTAAGTAGAAAATTTGAGGGCTAGTAAACGATTATCATGGTTATTTTTTATTATATTACCTTTTAATTTACATACTGAACATAGTTTGTCAGACCTTTCTTTTATCATGTGTAGCGTCCCCTTGCTTTTTGCAAGGGGCGCTGCGTTTAAAACTAATTGGACTGGGAGAGCCAAGTTGCTCCCAGTTGCGATTTGTCTAGGTTATTGACCTGTGTCATTCCGGAAAGGTCCACAGGTTCGGACTGCATTCTGGGGATGTCGTTTCATCCTTGGCCGGCAGTGGAAGCCAGCAGGATTTCTGGAAGATTGAGTCTTCCTCAGCAGCCAATTGGAGAGTTCTCCTCGCTGGGCATGCTGGGGAGGGGTATATCTGGGACCTAGGTCGGTGCTTCGGGGTTCTTCCTCTTCATGTGTGCGGTGTCCCAGACTCAGGGTGCGGCATCCACCTTCAGGGTGTGCGCGCCCATGGACCCCGCCAGCGCGGCCCACCTGGCTAGGTTCCTGGGCCTTTCGCCTACTATCAGGAACCATTAAACAAATGGAGACAGACACACCTTTTAATAAAATAGTAAAAACGTAGTCAAAACATAGCCAGGGTTCGGTAGCCAAATCGGGTAGTCAGAACAAGCCAGGAAATCAGGGAGCAAGAGATCAGCGTAGTCAGAGGCAACAGATGGGATCAGAAACCAGAAGGGACATCAGTCAGGCAAGTCTATAACAGGACCACAGCAGAGAGTCGCTAGATATGTTTGACCAAGGCAAAGGCAATTGATGAAATGAACCAGGCAGTTTAAATAGCCAGGTGGGGCTGGCTGTGGGCTTGACTGATGAGTAGGAGATGATCAACAGGTGAGCCACTGTGGAACGATGGGTTCTGGCAATTAACCGACAGCTGAGCAACCTGAGCACAGAGAAGGAAGGACTGAGAGCCCAGCTCTGACAATCAGCGTTCATACTTAAGTATCTTTAGTTAAGCCAGAGTAATGCTGGCCATAGACTGTTTGAATCTCAGCCAGTTCAGCAGGGACCACTTGAGATTCTAACCATGTATGGCAGGCTGACTGTACCCAAGTTGATCGATCGAGTAACTTGGGTACAACCAGCCTGTCAAATTTTAAATGGGATTATTGCTAGCAGCAGCTATTATAGCCACTGCGAGTAATTACTGTGTTCTCCTGGCAGGTACAGCACCAGCATCCCCGTCTGCTGGGAGAAAACAATCGCTCCATAGGAGGGACTCCCCCAATCAACACTGACTGTGTTGGAGGAAATCAAACGATTTTCTTTCCTGCAACCCGTTGTTGCAGAAAAAAAAAAAAAATCTTACTGAATTATACATTCAAAACTGATTTACCTCAAGCACTATTTGTCTGCATTTTATTGGCTGTTTAACGCTTAGTAACCCTTTAGTGATAAAAACAGATAGAATTTGTCCGTTATGGGTTGCCATTCGGTACAGCAATTGCTGTTTTACAAATTTGAATACAAAGCTTTATCACGGATATATTGTACTACATTAAAAAAAAAAAGCCCTCATCACAACCAAAATATACATTTTCAACACATAGAAACATAGCAGACTTACACCCAATGTAAACCTAATCTGTATAACCAAGCCTAACTTCAACTGAATAACTATAGATCCTAAAATAAAACTCAAATTGCCATGGCAATTGCGCGCTATATTGCCAGGACAATAAATACTATTATGGCAATACTAGTAGTGGTGATATAAAAATCATATCCAACATTTCATGCATTAAAACGTATAGTGTCCAATAACAATAACATCACATTATCAGTATCATAAAACCTGTGACAGAATCTTGAAAGGGAAATGCAAACAACCCAACTATAGGCAAATGCATACACAATAGAGAAGCTGTATTAGACACAAAAGAATTCTTAGCTTTTATAAATGTGTTTGTAGGCTGCCGATAAAAAAAAATAAGGGGGAAAGGTTTAGTAGTTACAACTTTTCCCCTATGTCTTTTGAAGATATGGAATGTAACTGAAATCAAAAAAAGGTAATGTATTTTACTGGAAACCAAACAAGAACACACCTCAGTGATGCATTGACAGTCATAAAAAGACCAGCCCATTAATTCAATTAAATCTATTAACAGTTTTCACTGCAGACTAGGAAAGTATGTTTTACTTTTATTTTAGTCCTCACAGTTATTCGTGACTTCCTTTTTGTTTAAAAAATAAAATAAAAAAAAAGATATGAAAAGTTAACTGCTACATTAACCACTTAAGGACCGCCGCATGTACATTTACGTCGGCAGAATGGCACCGACAGGCACATCAACGTATATATACGTTGGTGCCTTGGGGGGGGGGGGGATCGGACCCCCCCCGTACATGCGGCGGTCCGCGCGGCTGCAGGAGCGATCCGACAAGAGGGGGCGGCTATCCGTTTTCACCCGCCCCCTCCGGATCGCTCCCAGCCAATGCGCGCGCCTGCCCGCCCGCCCTGTCACTTCCTCCTCCTGTGTAAACACAGGAAGGAGGAAGGTATCTGATCTCTCCCTCGGCGTTTGTTTCAAGCGCCGCTGAGGAGAGATCACAACACAACAAGTAAGTCTGCACCAACAGCACACTTACACACACACACACAAAAAACACATTTAACCCCCGCGAATGCCCCCCCTCCCCCCTGTCACAGTGTCACTGAATGCAGTAATCATACATGTATGATTACTGTATTTAGTGTCAGTGTGACAGACAGTGTGACAGTCAGTTAGTGTTAGTGTCAGGATAGCCCCCCCACCCCCCCCCAATAAAGTTTTAACCCCTTGATCACCGCCCTAGTTAACCCTTTCACTCCCTATTGCCAGCATCACTAATCGATCATTTTTCTGATCGCTGTATTAGTGTCGCTGTTCCCGCTAGGTAGCTAATTTTTTTTTAATGCGATTTTTTTTTTACTAAAGACATGTGGCTAAATAAATTTTGCGACGGCTCACATTTGTACTTACGTTGGCGTATCTTGAGATGCGCTGGCGTAAACCTTTCTGAATCTGGCCCATAGTAATTGCATCTTCTTGATCATGGACCACAATGAAAAGCTACCATGAGTTTTTTCATAAGGAGCCAGACAAGCAGGAAGTGTTGAGTTCAGCAAGGGATTACAGCAACTTCTAAAACGGACATGGAGGACATGCAAGCAGGACTGCTTTAGGGTAAAGCAAGCTATTTAGCATAAAAAAAAATTCCTTTACCGATCCTTTAACTTTCAAGCATCTGCCCGAAAATGAAATCTCAATTTTGGGTGCAGGGACTTTTTTTTTTTTTTTAACCACTTAAGACCCGGACCAATACGCTGGCAAATGACCCAAGGGGTTTTTGCGATTCGGCACTGCGTCGCTTTAACAGACAATTGCTCGGTCGTGCGACGTGGCTCCCAAACAAAATTCGCATCCTTTTTTTCCCACAAATAGAGCTTTCTTTTGGTGGTATTTGATCGCCCCTGCGATTTTTATTTTTTGCGCTATATACAAAAATAGAGCGACATTTTTGAAAAAAAAACAATATTTTTTACTTTTTGTTATAATAAAAAACCAATAAACTAAATTTTAGTCAAGCATTTAGGCCAAAATTAATTCAGCCACATGTCTTTAGTAAAAAAAAAAAAAAAAAAAAAAAAAAAAAAAAAATCGCAATAAAAAAAAATAGCTACCTAGCGGGAACAGCGACACTAATACAGCGATCAGAAAAATGATCGCTTAGTGACGCTGGCAATAGGGAGTGAAAGGGTTAACTAGGGCGGTGATCAGGGGGTTAAAACTTTATTAGGGGGGGGTGGGGGGGCTATCCTGAACCTAACACTAACTGTTTTTTACACTGCCTGTCACACTGACACTAAATGCAGTGATTAGATCACTGCATTCAGTGACACTGTGACAGGGGGGGTGGGGGGGCGATCACAAGGGGTTAATATGCCTATGTGAGTGTGTGTCAGTGTTGTGTTGGTGCACACTTACTTGTGATGTCTTCTCTCATGAGCAGCGCTGGGAAACAGCGCTGCGATGAGAGATTACATCATTTCCTCCTTCCTGTGTAAACACAGGAGGAGGAACTGACACGATGGGAGCGTGCTCCCATTGGCTGGGAGCGATCGCGGGGGGGGGCGGAAATCACGGACATCCGCCCGCTCGTCGGCGATCGCTCCCAGAGGCAGGGGGACCCCCGCACGCCGCGGAGGGGGTCCCGATGGGACTCCCGAACCGCACGAAGGCGGGGACGTAAATTTACGCCCTTGTGCCTGTACGAGCCATTCTGTGGCCGTATATGTGCGTGCGGGGGTCCTTAAGTGGTTAAAGTACTGTATATCTAAAGTACTTTTTTTCTATTCGTTTTGAAGGGAATGGTTCAAACACCTTTAATTTTTTTTTTTGTTGCTGGTTGTCTCATTGAGGGGGATTCACCTTACTTTCTGTCTGCATGGCCATCATCCCAGAAGGAAGCCTTTTCCCAAACTTGATACACAAGCAAGCCTGCAGTTTGCTCAAGACAAGCAGACTAAGGACATGGATTACTGGGAACCACCTAACCAAATTAATGCCACCTAAAAATTGGAGTTCAAAAAACACACACACACACACACAGCTTTACCTTAATTGTTTTTACTTCCTAGTGTAATATAAAGTCAAAGTAGTGTTAAATAAAGAGCATCAATGGGTTTATATAATAGTAAATTCTTTATGGTCCACATAACTTAAGTTTTGCAGGGGGTTTGTCCTTTTTATGTTTTTCCCACCTCAGAACATTGAGAATCCAGATTTCCATTAGGAGCTACTCTTAGAAAATTTAAAGGACCACTAAAAGGAATTTTTATTTTTTTAGCCAAATAGCTTCCTTTACCGTACTGCAGTCCTGGTTTCATGTCCTCATTGTTGGTTTTTGCTTTGAAGTTGCTGCAATTCTGCTCTGATCTCCACACTTCCTGCTTGTCTGGCTCCTTATGAAAAATCTCATGGCAGCTTTCTCACTGTGGTCCAAGCTGTCATTACTGTGTGTCTAAAACTCCTCAGAATCAAATCAGATTAATTTTAAAAACAAAACACTGCCCTGTATTTTTTTTTCTGTGTCTCTCTACTTCACAGAAACATGAAACCAGTTTAAAAATGAAACGAAACTGCAGGCACATTATATGATTGATTTTCATCTATTTTTAATCGATTAACTAATATGTCTCTATACTCTGTAAACGGAGGAATGGAAAGCACGAGGAGTCCCCCGATGTGGGGCTTTAAAGGCAACAGTAATTGGGAGTAAGAATATTGTATACAAAAATATATAATTTTATTTGTAAATAACAAAAGAACATAATAATTTAAAAGAAACAATGATATAAATATGCAAATTGAAAGTGATCCACAGGGTAAGTACCAGGCCCTACGCGTTTCGGGTGTTCCCTACTTCAGGGGCCGAAGTCTGTGTGGAATCTGATAAATTTTACAGAAAAATAAACATATTATGAATAACTTATAATGCATAGACAGGTGGCGATATACATATCAAGATGCGAGTTAACAAAACTCATACCAGTCACGATGCTTTCAAAATTGCAGAACATTAAAAGATATCTTGACCATGGCACAGAAACTTCCAAGGTGGAATAGGAATTAAGAAAACTGAGATGCTGTATCTCACAAAGCCAACCCTGGACCAAAACTGTCACAGAACATTTGCTGCCCTAAAAGAGATATCTTGACAGTTTTGGTCCAGGGTTGGCTTTGTGAGATACAGCATCCCAGTTTTCTTAATTCCTATTCCACCTTGGAAGTTTCTGTGCCATGGTCGAGATATCTTTTAATGTTCTGCAATTTTGAAAGCATTGTGACTGGTATGAGTTTGTTAACTCGCATCTTGATATGTATATCGCCACCTGTCTATGCATTATAAGTTATTCATAATATGTTTATTTTTCTGTAAAACTTATCAGATTCCACACAGACTTCGGCCCCTGAAGTAGGGAACACCCGAAACGCGTAGGGCCTGGTACTTACCCTGTGAATCACTTTCAATTTGCATATTTATATCATTGTTTCTTTTAAATTATTATGTTCTTTTGTTATTTACAAATAAAATTATATATTTTTGTATACAATATTCTTACTCCCAATTACTGTTGCCTTTAAAGCCCCACATCGGGGGACTCCTCGTGCTTTCTTTTCCTTGTTCATCAGGGGTGGTGGCAACCAACCAAAGATCATACACCAAAGATGTTCCACTTATACATTTATACTCTGTAAACAGTCATTTCAGCAAAAACATTTTTTTCCCCCCTTTAGTGACCCTTTAAGTTGCTATACATAAAGAGGAACTTTAACAAATATGCCCAAAAGATATGCTTTTTATTGTTTTCTAAAGCGTTTTCTTTTGCGCCTGCATGTATTATTATCCAAGCATGATCCATTTTCATGATAATTATTGCCTGGCACAGAGCACTCAACTGTTGGAGAGAAATCAGAATGTATTTGCCGAGTCAGCACTTGGGAATATTGGGCTACAAACATGAAATAATATAACGTCAGAACAATTCTTATCTGACATGCAATGTGCTATGAAGAAAGAAGGGCTTTGTCTAGTGCTGGCCATACTGCCTGCAAGGCTTGTCTTTATACATTCTGGCTTATTTTTTTTTGCATGGGAATAAAGAAGTTGGCTGCAAGTGGGATTGTAGCCAGGTCCAGCATAGCCAAGGTTAAACCTCCTCCACTGTGTGCTCAATGTGTTTCTCAGTCTGGGAATAATTACAGTTATGTGGCTGCTGCACAAGGCCTTGGAAACTAGTATTGTGCTTGTATTAGGAAATCAATGAACTTGGATAGTAATACTAGGTTGCAGCTTCTGATAAGCTCATGGGGTCTAAAGGCCAACTTAAAGAGACATACTTGTCAAAAAAAAAAAAAAAAAATCTCAAGCTATAATAGTTTTAATGGCTGCCGCCTGTCTGAATTTTTATTTTTTGGTCTCTTTCTTGTACCAAAATGTTGAACGGCTTTTTTTTACCCTGAAAGAACCTGTCTGGACAGAAATATGGGGGGATGCCATTGGTGACCATGCATTCACTCTTGCTTCCTCAATTAGTTGATTTCAGAAGTTGTGGTGCATTAAAAAAAAAAAATTGAAAATATGGAAGCTTCTAGGGATCTTCATTTACTTGATCAGGGTCAAAAATATGAATATTTGATATGGATAAAAAAGTAGCCCTGATAAAGGAGACGGGATCTAATAAATGCATTGGCTCTCCTAAAACCTGCAATAGCTAAAAATGGTCACACTATAAAAACAAAACAAAAAACAAAAACACATTCTAAATAAAAAAAAGGTAGAGATTATGATCCTTGAGCCTTCAGGGGACCAGATTGGCCAGAGGGAGTAGACGTCAGTGGGAGGCCTCAGGCTTGGTGGTCAGTGGGAGTAAATAAATGTTTTTATAGCACCTGTGGTCATTAGGAGGAGGAATAGTAGAAGGAGTAATAGTGCCCCATCATAAGTATACCATCATGGTTGTCGGCGGGAGGAAAAGTGCCCCATCATTGGTGTCAGCGGGAGGAATAATTCCATGTACAAGTAGGAGCAGTTGTGCCCCAAGGACCACAGGCCACAGTTTGAAGACTAGACACTGCCCCTTTGATTGAAGTAAAGCACTAGAATTGCTTTTACTTCATCTATAAACACCACATAGGGACCATGAAGTCTGATATTCCCAAAATCTGAAACCAGAATTATTCCTGAGTCCCCACCATATGTAATATTGCTTTAATAAATCAGCAAATGGGAAAGATGACACCTCTACTGTACTTTTTTATGCACCAGTCATGAAATAAAACACACAGAAGAAAGATCAAAACTCATCTCTTTTGATATCAAAGAAGAAAGGAACAACGAGCGCCCAGAGGCGATTAGGTTCGCATGTGCTGTGCTAAATAAGTTTTTCACTCACTCACAGGGGTATCCGACTGTATTGTGAGCAAAAATATAGGACAGACACTAGGTCATGTCAGTGATAAGATAGCACCAACTATGACATCACAAACCATACTTTGACATACCAATACTTCCCAAGTCCTTACAATATTGAGTTAGGCAGTAGTTTAACATGTCATATCATAGTGCTTATGACACCAACATATTGACTGCCACATGACCTTTATCGTATTGACATCAAAATACTTATACGCCGATATACGTCGGCGGAATGGAACGGCTGGGCACAAGCACGTACCTGTACATCCCCTTTAAGTGCCCAGCCGCGAGTCGCGGGTGCGCGCCCGCTACCCGGTCCGAAGCTCCGTGGCCGCTGGACCCGATCGCCGCCGGAGTCCCACGATCGGTCACAGGAGCTGAAGAACGGGGAGAGGTGTGTGTGATCCGCCCCCTCCCTTGTCACGATGGGTCTCGATTATCAACGACACCATGAGAACAGTGGCGGCTGGTTCTCAAATTTTTTTGGGGGGCGCAAACAAATGAAAGAAAAAAAAAAAAAACACACACACACACACACGCAGCCTCACTGTGCCCATCAAAGGCAGCCACTGTGCCATGCCATCAATTGTCACCACTGTGCCATGCCAAACGCAGCCACTGTGCCATGCCATCAATTGTTACAACTATGCCCACATTAATTGTTGCCACTGTGCCCACATCAATTGCCACTGTACCCACATCCATTGTCGCCCACTGGTGACCACATCAATTGTCCCCACATCAATTGTTCCCACTGTTCCCTGTAAAATGCTGCCAGTCAGATTGCTCCCCCCCGCCTGGCACTTACCTTTCTGGGATTCGCCAACCTCCTTCCACTGTCCCTCGATGTCTTCTGCCGCCCACGATGATGCTCCAGCCAATCAGGTTACGGATAAACAGAATCACTGAAACCTGATTGGCTGAGACGGCATCAGTCTTATTCAAGGGACGTAGCCCACTACGTTCCGAGATAAGACATCCGGGAGCCTATCAGAGCAACTGGTTCTGACAGGCACTTCCCCACAGCCAACCAGCTGTCCTTAGTCAGATAATCGGCGCCCTATGTCCGGTTATCTGACTAGGCTGGCCACAATAACATACACTCAGGCAATGCGTGAGTGTATGTTTTTTGCGCAGCGCTGCAAAACGAATGTTTAAAAGCCTTAAAGGGTCCATTTTTTTTAAAGACTACAGGAGGGGGGGCGGCGCTCGGGCGCCCCCTATGGACGGGCTGCCACTGCATGAGAATATGTTGGCTCTTGACAACGAAACCTTTGATAAATAAAAAGTGCCGTGGTCTATCTGGCTTGCGCTTCCCTGCTTCAGAAACACTCACAAATATGCCGTCAACCCCAACAGGGGTCCGAGACGACTGGACCCCCCCCCCCAGGTGCCCCCCTCAACCCATGAGGCTGGTGTCAGCAGCAATCACCATCCCCTGGAAAGGAAGAAACGACCTCCCGGACCGAAGAGTCGGGAATCTCAGCCACTCAGGCTGATGATCCAGAGACAAAGTGATTTGTACCACTCAGACAGTATTTCCCTCAGGAAGGCACAAGTGTGGAGCTGGGCATACGGCACCGCCTCGAAGGAGGCTACCAACAGGCCCAGGACTTGCATTCAAAACAGAGAAATTACCGATTATGTGATGCCAACGCCTTGACTGCAGACTGAAGAGTCTGCAATTTCCCCAGGGGAAGAAAAACCTTCGCCAGCAAGGAGTCCGGGTCAACCCTAGGAACTCCAAACGCTGAGTCGGAACCAGGACCGACTCCATACTGTTTAACACTCACCCGAATTCTTGGAGGGTCTGAATGGCTACAGACACATCCACCAATTCTGAGCCAGAAACTGCTCTCAGAAAAAGGTCAACTAAGTAGCCACAATTGCAAAGCCTCGCAGGCCCAGCGAAGCTAGAATAAGTGCGAGCTCCTTGGTGAAAACTCTTGGTGCTGATGCCAGATCAAAAGGAAGGGCCACAAACTGACAGTGGTCCTTCACAATCGCAAAGCACAGAAAACTCTGTAACTTGCACAAAATGGGACATGCATGTATGCGTCCTTGATGTCCAAGGAACACCGGAAAGTCCCCCGGAAGGAGCGCAGCTACCACCTGGATTCCATGTGCAATTACCCAACATTCACAAGGGCGTGTAGGGCTTGAGGCCCATGATCGCACGGACCCCATCCATCTTTGCCAAGAACAGATTCGAATAGAAACCCTCAAACGGAAGGAGAGGTAGACACGAGGGGAAAAACCTGTTCGGTGGAAAGGAAGGAACCCTATCTAGTACTCCAAAAGAGACCCCCCCCCTCGCAGACCCACTGGTCAGTGAGCAGGGAGGTGCACCAAGCTGTGAAACTGCAAAGCCGACCTCCCACCCCAGAGACAGGTGGAGGAAGGCTACATACATTGGCAGGTTTGGGTGCTGGCGTGATCGGCTTACGCACCCAGGGGGTTTTTAGTCCCCCAGCTGAGCCTTAGTCGGCCTGGGAGGGTTTGCCTGTGTACCCTGACTGATGAAAATACCGATTCAGCGTGGGAAAGGAAGGTCCCGGCCAACGGCAGGGCACCTTCCCCCTGGTGGACTGAGGGAGGAGAGAGCTCTTCCCACCAGTGACATCTTTTATAATGTCATCCAGCGAGGACCCAACAGGGAACATAACCCACTTGTCAAGATTTAAGGAGCTGTGTCCGTCCATGGACGATAAGAGAAAAAACCCTAAAATACAGCTCTGCAACCAGAGACAAGCATTTAGCTCGTGGTTGCGGCATGCTCCCATTGACCTTAAAGGAGTTGTAAAGGAAAAAAAAAAATGTTTTGCCTAAAATTAATGTCTGGAAGGTAGACAAGACGGAATAGTGTAATGATTCTGTTAAAAAACCAGTAAATACCTATTAAATTCCTTCATCTATATCACCTCTGGCGTTCTAGTTTCTGTTCTCTCATTCACTTCCTGGTTTGCATCACTTGCTCATGTAAGAACTACATTTCCCAGTACGCATTGCGGCACGCCCAGTAATTTCACACCTCCTTGAAGTCTCTAACACGTAGAGAGCGTCCTGCCACACAGATGTAGTTCCCAGGAGGGGGCGAGCACTTACTGACCACCGCAGTAAAGCCTCCCTTCACGGTGGTCAGTAAAATCAGACAAGCAGGAAGTGAACAGAACAGAGCAGAAATAGAGCAACTTCTAAGCAAAAACAATCAATGAGGAAGTGAAAAGAAGAATGTCTGCAGGTTAAGGATGCTTATTATGAAAAATGTTTTCCCTTTACAACCCCTTTAATGGATGTGTCCAACAGTCGGTTGGTCCAGTCTATCAAACTCTGCAAACCAAGTTATAATTGCAACATGCCCAGCTAACTTTCTCTTCTGTCTCAGTGCTTAACACCCTGTTCGCACTGAATGCAGCCTTGAAATCAAGCTACTTCAGTGCAATTTCAAAGCCGCTGGTCAGTACAATTTCATGTGCAACTTGCTGACATCTGTGCGACTTTATGCACAGATGTCCATGCAAGTTGCACATGAAATAGAAAAAAATTGTGCAAGAACCTTTTTTTAAATTGATGCAAGTCACATTCGCACCGGTTTATAGCGGTTCCATAGGCACAAATAGGGTGCGACTTGTCATGCAATTATAAACTGTCAAATCACATGACAAGTTGCACTGGTGTGAACAGGGGCTCAAATCCGTTCTGCTATATTTTATAGTTGGTTTGCTCCCTCATGTATTCCGCAACTCCTTCAAATCATAATGAACCCTTAATTGTCCTGAGTCCAAGGCATAATGGTTGGAATACCTACAGTATGTCTAACTGTAAATATTTTCCAGGCTCATTTAAAGTCACACCTAATTAGAGTTCCCTGTTTGTCACTTGTTTTCAATTGCCACCCTCTATTGTATATTACAGATGTGGTTCTGCACTATATCTATTTTGCAACATGATGCAAACATCATGGAACTTTACAACATAGGGATTAAATCTACATTTGAACTGTCTGTGATACCCAAAATGCTTAAACACTGTTGTAGGAAATTAACCTATACTTAAAGTGGTTCTAAAGGCATACTTTTTTTTACCCTAATGCACCGTCTGCATTAAGGTAAAAAAAAAAAAAGGAAGCTCCCCCAGGATCCCTTATGCTTACCCGAGTCTGATCCCAAACCCATGCTGTGTCTGAGAGCAGCAGCTCTCTCCTCACAGGATATGGAGGAAGCAGCGGGAGCCATTGGCTATTGCTGCTGTAAATCACAGCCAGCTAAGAGACAGCAGTGGCAGGCCCGAGCCACGCTGTGTGCATTAATGGACATACACAGCATGGGTCTGACCCTGCTGTCAGAATTCAATAGCACAGTAGGGGAAATCACAGCTCCAACACCACTTGTGTTGGTACAGTGATCTGTCTGTTGTTTTTCATCAGTCAGTGTGTACTGGGCTTTAGACATGCCTCTATGTCCATATCAGACTCATTTAAAATAGAGCTCCAGGCAAAACAGACTCCCTTTGGAGTAATTTACTTTTACCTCCTTGTCCTGGTAACAAACCAGAAAGATGGTAAAACTGGGTGCACACTGACAGATCGCTGTCCAAAAACAAGCGAAGTTGGTGCGACGATCTACTCTGCTGTTCTATTAAACTGACAGCTGAGAGGCTCTCCTGCCCCCGCCAGAATTCACAGATCAGCGCTTGCAGCTATTGGCTGCAAGCCCCGATTGAATGCTTTTTTCTCCAGCATGTCCTTTCGACAAAATCTGGTCGTTAGCCCAGCTTCTCAGATAGGCTGCTCTACACACTGTTTGAAAGTCGGCCGAACCCTGCTGAACCAGCCAATTTTCAGCCAGTGTATTCAGCTTAATTCTCTGCAGTTGAGACATAGACAAGAATAAACACCTGACAGATCTTTTAACCCTTCCCCCCACTTTCGGAAAGAGAAAAAGAAAGGTTTTGGCTAAAATTCTCCAAACGAATAATCACGGCCTGAATGCTCCATCAATTAAATAATTTCTACTACTGTACTGGTTATATAATGTCATTGTTGCCCCTGGCTATTCTCTTGAACTTGTTTGAAAGTGAATATACTGGGCGTGACAGTGTTCTTCATTATGTAATACAAGGAGGTGGTGGCGGCTTTCACATACGGCATTTCAAGTGATACCATGTCATGTTTATCCTGATTTCATGTGTATACAGTTGTCAAAAAAGTCTTCCAGAGAATTTTTTTACCACATTCACAAGCTCATCAGTTAATCACAAACAGCAATTATATGTCTGCAGATTCTCACCACAACCAGCAGACATCCCTGTGCCCAACATTCATAGAGGGCAACATGATCAGCCAGGTAAAGTTGGCTATACACATATAGATTTGTTCCATTTTGCCTATAATCTTGCAAATTCCTCCAACCACTCTGCAGAGCGTGGATGAATCAATCTCCCACTGCGGCTTTAGCGTTTTGACATCTGGTTGCATCTGATTGTGTGCAGCCACTTCTGACAATTTTTCGCCTGGCCCTTACATTTTTGGGAAGGAGATTGCCATCAGGGCTACTCGCTGACCAAATTTCAGCTGATTTATTAGGAACCGGACACAGTGTAAAGCCAGCTTTAGGTAGGGCTTGCTTTCAATGAAAACCATGTGACAAAATGATCAGTGGATCAAAAAAAATGGAGAACTGAAGTTGGATATAAATCTCTATGTTCCCTTCAAAATCTGGGCTTAGTCCATCCTCTACTCATCTACTGCAACCTCTCAACTATCGTACCCCCAAAAAGGAAATGGTTTTCTGGTCTCAGAGAACCTCTGCTTAAAACGACTGTAAATATGTTGCAAAGCACAGTAGCATGATCAATAAAAAGGTGTATATAATAAAATATATAAAATGTATGTATGGTGACAGGAAGTCAGGTAAATCTGTGGGTGTTGTCACAGACGGGAGATACATTTCTGCCTTGTTTAGACAATACACCAAATTACTAATCGGGTGTCGGCTGCAGAAATAGCCAGAAAGGTTTAGGGCGTTGGAAAACTTCAGCTGTTCAGTATGAGGCAATTAAGGCCTCTATAAGTCACTCAGAGGGTGACTACTGATTGCTGCATCCTGTGGCTTTTTGAGTTAAGGAGAGCAGTCAGAAAGTCTTCTGAAGAGGTGAGGTGGTTGTTGATTTTTCTGTGTGAAAAAAATCAAAAAGGACCATTGTTTTTCTGCTGTCTGACCAGCAGTGTCTGCCCAGCAGTAGGCTGTGCCAGACTCCATAGGTAGGTTCCTGTGTTGTGAAGATAGATGCCCCAAGTGGCAAGGGTTTATTTTATGTTTTGTTTATGCCCTTTTGATGCTTGCACTTGTATCCAGCAATTTGTTTTCAACCATCCTCAACTGCCTTTCTGTATAGTTCAGCATGTAGTGAACCTATCCAGGGGGTCACACACACACACACACGCTACCGAGCGAATCCCTCACAGTATGTATGCGATTATATATTAGGGCTGTGGAAATTAAAGATCAATTCCTCAATTAATTGTTAATTTTTTTAAACGATTGTAGCCCTGTTGTGATTTTCAGCCATCTAAGAGGAAATTTATATTATATATATATACACACACACACACACACACATATATACAGATATGCATCACAGGGTGGTTTAAGACGGCTTGTGTCAGAGCTGTGTGTTTGCCACTGAGACACAGGCTCTATGCAGCAGTGCTTGGAGAGACTGAGGTTCGTCTACTGAAACAGGGAGAGACTGTGTTTGAGCGATCGAACCAAGGCCTGGTCACAGGGCCGATCCAGCCACCGGAGTAACCCAGCCTGCACAACTCAGTGAGTGGAGCTGACGGAGATCATTGCCATACAGCCAGGGCCCCTAGATGATCTGAGATGTCCTGCCGGAGGCTTTAAAAGACTGCATCCATTTCACAGACGTCGATCTGAGGAGAGAGGGACATTCGCTTCCGCAGACAATCATCTTCCTTTTCCCAAAGAGACACTGGAAGTGGTGAGCGGCCTTTGGCCATTGCAACAAGTGTATTTCCTACATCCGCCATACAGCCAGGGCCCCAACGTCGGCTAGCCTAGGACAGTACTACTGGCCAGTAGTTTAGGGTGGGGTATATACTGCTAAGTGTATATATATATATATATATATATATATATATATATATATATATATATATATATATATATATTACTGTTCATTGCATTCAATCTAAACGTATTATCTCATCCTGTTATTAGTTGTACTATATTAGAGTGGGGAGACGTTAAGGGCTTTTGTCCTATCCCACAGTCATTAAATCCGTTATAAAGCTTCACAAGGTGTGCTGGTGTGCTGTGGATTCATTGTTTGTGGTGTGTCACAGAGGTGAGACAGAAGACCCGATAATTCAGCGGCTCCTTCGGGGGTGAGCGCTACACGATCAAAATTCTAGGTCCACCCGGGGGCAGCCTAGGTGAGTCTAAAGCGGCGCGCTGACGTCATCATCCGGCCTCAACGTATCGTGTGTGTTCGGCCGCTTCTCTGGCAAGTCTAAGCAAGCACTAATTTTCCTATACAGTGGGTGAGATGTGGACCATATTACAGTGGGGGGAGAGGTCTGTGGATATTACAGTGTGGACTATATATGGTGGTGATCCAAAAAATGTATGTGCATTATAAAATCAATCGAAATTAGTTGATCGATTTAAAAAAAATAGTAATAATAATGTATCGAACGCAACATTGTTTATCAATAACAGCCCTAATATATGTGTGTGTGTATGTGTATATATATATATATATATATATATTATATATATATATATATATATATATATATATATATATATATATATATATTTGTAAAACTGGCCAACAGTATGCCAGGAAAATAATGAAATAAGTGAACCTCCGCTTTTTGGATCCCCCCCCTCCGCTAAACATTTGGTCAGGGTGGTGCAGGTACCTGTCTGAGACCTCACAGAGGATGGCAGCGGAAAGCAGCCGAGGACCGAGCAATTGCTCAGTCTCGGCTGCTGACATCGTGGGCGCGCTGGACAGGTAAGAATCCATTTTTTAAAAGGCTCCGCTTTAATACATTTTGCAGCTTCTGTTCAAAACTATGTTAGCCTGAGTGAATTATCTCAGAAGCAGCCCTCATTGGAATTGCTGCATTTCTCTCTCATGTCAGATACCAGACACGTAGTCACCCGGCAAAATATTAAGGGCATGTTCTATACAGAGTTCAGCAAGTGTTTCCCAGAGAAATCTTACCACATACAGGAACTGATCAGTGATTTATGGGAAACCCTCATATGCGGACCCACCCTACACCCTTAGCCCTTTTCCATTTTTATATTTTCAGTTGAGATTTTAACAGTAGAGGACAAGCCAGATGCAGCAATGTTCCTGGTCTGCCCACCAGAATGCTTTACAGACCCCTTTTCATCTGCTCTGTACAGACTGAGGAGCACCCTGTCAATAGCAGCTGACAACATCCCACACAAGCCAGGTGGGTGGACAGACCCTAAAGCCTCGTACACACGACCATCGGAAATGAGAGCATGAGAGTTTTTGGCCAGGAAAACCAGCCGTGTGTATGCTCTATCGCAGTTTTCCCGACAGGAAAACTGCTGAAAAAGAAAAAAAAAAAAAAATGAAGAACCAGCTCTTTTTTCTCATGTATAAGAAAAAAAAATTGCGCTAGCAATAGTTAGATATAAGTAGTAGACATATCATTGGACAAACAAAAAAAAATATACTAATGAAAATGCATCATTAAAATAATGACATCAGATAATCCCATATGGTGCTCAGTGCTCAAAAGATGTCTCCTACAGGTTGGTGCCCCACATAGATGTACACTCACCACTGAATATGGGTCACC
This sequence comes from Rana kukunoris, assembly GCA_029574335.1. Lineage (NCBI taxonomy): Eukaryota > Metazoa > Chordata > Amphibia > Anura > Ranidae > Rana > Rana kukunoris. The sequence continues at coordinate 24,674,858 of CM056058.1, forward strand.
TATCGCTAGTATGGTCTTATGCGCATTTGGGGATACCCCGAATGGTTAGGATGACTTCTTGGAAGTAGAGATGTGCCTCATAAGGATGAATGGGGATAAGAGCAAAAAGAGGGCCCCATTGCGCAATGCCGTATTAAAAATGTATTGGTTCCACAAAAGTTAAAAAAGTTACACTTACATTGCTGAGTGCCTGATAATCCTGGCACCCGACATATGTAGTAGGCGATTATATAAAGGGTAATCGGCCCTGAACGGATGAGCCCCTTGTTGGCATCCAGGTGCACGATTCCCAGGGGTATTTTGGTTGGGTGGAAGTAACGCGATGATGCGATATTTCCTTGACGTTTCGGCTAACATAGAAGCCATCATCAGGAAGTAGTCCCGATGATGGCTTCTATGTTAGCCGAAACATTGAGGAAATATCGCATCATCGTGTTACTTCCACCCAACCAAAATATCCCCGGGAATCGAGCACCAGGACGCCAACAAGGGGCTCATCTGTTCAGGGCCGATTACCCTTTATATAATTGCCTGCTACATACGTCGGGTGCCAGGACTATCAGGCACTCAGCAATGTAAGTAACTTTTTTAACTTTTGTGGAACCAATACATTTTTAATACGGCATTGCACAATGGGGCCCTCTTTTTGCTCTTACCCCCATTCATTCTTATGAGGCACATCTCTACTTCCAAGAAGTCATCCTAACCATTCATTCAGAGTATCCCCGCATGCGTATAAGACCATACTAGAGATAGGTGGTCCATATCCAGTGGTGAGTGTACATCTATGTGGGGCACCCAGTCCGAGCACCAATCTGTAGGAGACATCTTTTGAGCACTGAGCACCATATGGTGTAGCGCTACCCCCCGAAGGAGCCGATGGTTGATTTCGGGGTCGTCGTATTAAGTTACCAGTTATGCTTGTCTAGGGGTGAATACTTGTGGAAAGTGAATAAAGCGAGTGTCCAGACATCAGAGTGCTTTTCAAAGTTTTATTCCAAGGCCCAACATGGCCAACATCAACATGGCACACAATAGAGAAAGGTTGATGAGCGGAAGAAAACTACAGTATCAGGCCTTGGATATTGTAGAGAGCCGCTTGCTCTCAGTACAATCACATTTAATCGTCGCCACTCCCGCCGGAGTGGGTAAAGTGCCCCAGACAGGCGTCCAACTTGGGCCTGGCAGATGGAAAATCACTTGCAATAGTCACTGGGAGGAATTATGGCCTCTGCCACAGGCCTGAGGAATTTCCATACTTTTCAAAAGGTAGAACTAATGGATCCTCCCAGTAAGTCACTCTCTCTAGGGTCATCAGAGGACAGTTGAAGTGTACCCGTCATGTAGTGATGACCGGATCCCCTGTGGTTCGCCTAGGCCTCGCGGCAACCTCTGCCATTGGGTCTCCCGAGCCAATCCCCCACCGTACAGCTCCCAGCTTAAGATCTGGGACTCAGCAAGCCACTTGGTGCGTACCTTCGGCCAGGCAGGCCTCGATGGCGGGGCCCATGGATGTGCGCACCCCGAAGGTGGATGTCGCCCCGCGCAGAACGTCTACCTCTCTCTAAGGCGTCTTAGATATACTCTCCCGCCAGCATGTCCAGAGGTAAAATCCTCCTCTGATTGGCTGCTGGGAGAAAGTGGGTCTGTCAGAACCCCTTCCAGTGCCAACTGTCACCCAGGTGTAAAAACACCTCCCCTAGCATGCAGACTGACCTAGAAAGCAGTTCTAAGCTGACAGCAGCCTGAACTTAACCAATTTGTGAGTGGGAGCAACTTAACTCTCCCACTCCCCACTAACTTTAGCGTAACGCCCCGCAAAATAAGGGGGGGGCGCTACATGGCATTATCTGATGTCAATATTTTCATTAATATTTTTTTTTGTTTGTCCAATGATGTGTCTACTAATTATATCTAACTATTTCTAGCTCAATTTTTTGTGCTATTTATACAGTGCAGAAAATAAGTATTTGAACACCCTGCTATTTTGCAAGTTCTCCCACTTGGAAATCATGGAGGGGTCTGAAATTGTCATCGTAGGTGCATGTCCACTGTGAGAGACATAATCAAAAAAAAAATTCCAGAAATCACAATTTTGAATTTTTTTAACTATTTATTTGTATGATACAGCTGCAAAGAAGTATTTGAACACCTGTCTATCAGCTAGAATTCTGACCCTCAAAGACCTGTTAGTCTGCCTTTAAAATGTCCACCTCCACTCCATTTATTATCCTAAATTAGATGCACCTGTTTGAGGTCATTAGCTGCATAAAGACACCTGTCCACCCCATACAATCAGTAAGAATCCAACTACTAACATGGCCAAGACCAAATAGCTGTCCAAAGACACTAGAGACAAAATTGTACACCTCCACAAGGCTGGAAAGGGCTACGGGGAAATTGCCAAGCAGCTTGGTGAAAAAAGGTCCACTGTTGGAGCAATCATTAGAAAATGGAAGAAGCTAAACATGACTGTCAATCTCCCTCGGACTGGGCTCCATGCAAAATCTCACCTCGTGGGGTCTCAATGATCCTAAGAAAGGTGAGAAATCAGCCCAGGACTACACGGGAGGAGCTGGTCAATGACCTGAAAAGAGCTGGGACCACCGTTTCCAAGGTTACTGTTGGTAATACACTAAGACGTCATGGTTTGAAATCATGCATGGCACGGAAGGTTCCCCTGCTTAAACCAGCACATGTCAAGGCCCGTCTTAAGTTTGCCAATGACCATTTGGATGATCCAGAGGAGTCATGGGAGAAAGTCATGAGGTCAGATGAGACCAAAATAGAACTTTTTGGTCATAATTCCACTAACCGTGTTTGGAGGAAGAAGAATGATGAGTACCATCCCAAGAACACCATCCCCTACTGTGAAGCATGGGGGTGGTAGCATAATGCTTTGGGGGTGTTTTTCTGCACATGGGACAGGGCGACTGCACTGTATTAAGGAGAGGATGACCGGGGCCATGTATTGCGAGATTTTGGGCAACAACCTCCTTCCCTCAGTTAGAGCTTTGAAGATGGGTCGAGGCTGGTCTTCCAACATGACAATGATCGAAGCACACAGCCAGGATAACCAAGGAGTGGCTCTGTAAGAAGCATATCAAGGTTCTGGCGTGGCCTAGCCAGTCTCCAGACCTAAACCCAATAGAGAATCTTTGGAGGGAGCTCAAACTCCGTGTTTCTCAGCGACAGCCCAGAAACCTGACTGATCTAGAGAAGATCTGTGTGGAGGAGTGGGCCAAAATCCCTCCTCCAGTGTGTGCAAACCTGGTGAAAAACTACAAGAAACGTTTGACCTCTGTAATTGCAAACAAAGGCTACTGTACTAAATATTAACATTGATTTTCTCAGGTGTTCAAATACTTATTTGCAGCTGTATCATACAAATAAATAGTTAAAAAAATCATACATTGTGATTTCTGGATTTATTTTTTTTGATTATGTCTCTCACAGTGGACATGCACCTACGATGACAATTTCAGACCCCTCCATGATTTCCAAGTGGGAGAACTTGCAAAATAGCAGGGTGTTCAAATACTTATTTTCTGCACTGTACATGTTATTGCTTTGGTAATTACTTAAGTTTATTTTTGCAGCTGAAATTCATTATTATAGGTACATACTCATATCCATAGGCGCCGTCCAGTTCTTATATTCAGCTCTTTTCTCGCCGGTGACTTGTCATACTCTGCTCCCTATAACAGAATGCTGCGGAAGTGATGTGGCGGCCAACTGCGCATGCGCGATGCGTTCCAATGGATTTACGACAGTACACACCAGCGAAACCTTGTTCGGCATCCAGGCTCTTTCCTTAAAGCGGAGGTTCACCCAAAAATCAACTTTCTGACATTAGATCCAGCGTACTGCTAACATCTGCAGTATGCTGTTTTTTTTTTATATTTTTTATTGTACTTATCGTTTTATGAGCTGTTGTTGTCCGGCTCCTAGCGGGGAATCCTGCGGGGAATGGGCGTTCCTAAGCCAAGAGGAGTTGATTGACTGGCTGCTAAGGCGCGTCACGAATTTCAAAAATACCCGAAGTGACACTCGGGTATTTTCGGAAGGCGTGACGCGCCTTAGCAGCCCGTCAATCAACTCCTCTTGGCTTAGGAACACCCATTCCCCACAGGATTCCCCGCTCGGAGCCGGACAACAACAGCTCATAAAACGATAAGTACAATAAAAAAAATAAAAAAAAACAGCATACTGCAGATGTTAGCAGTATGCTGGATCTAATGTCAGAAAGTTGATTTTTGGGTGAACCTCCGCTTTAACATCCCTGTGGATTGGAGAATGTTAAAAAAAAGAGCCAGGAGGCCGAGCGAGCGGAGCGAGCCAACTGGCCACTTTTCCCCTAGTCCACGTCGCCCTGCATGACGGCTTCACTGGTGTGTACTGTCGTTTATCCATTGAAACGCATCACAATTGCGTTTGGAACGCATCGCACATGCGCAGTTGCCCGCTACGTCACTTCCGGAGCATTGTATGATAGGGAGCCAAATATGACGCGTCAACGGGATTCCCGGCGGTCTCTTTCCCAGCAGTTTTCCTATGTGAAAAACTGCGATGGAGCATACACATGGCCAGGATTCCAGACCAAAACTCTCATGGCAGTTTTCCTGTCGGGAAAACCTCTTGTGTGTAGAAAAAAAAAAAAAAAACTTACCGAACAGGTTCTTGGTTTTCCCAGCTGACTTTTTAGCGCTGGGAATCCTGAATGTGTGTACGAGGCTTAAGGCATGCTGTGATAAGTGGTGAAACTTCTTAGACTTCTCTACAGGTGCTTGTCCCACTTGATCTGTATTCTTTTTGGAGGAGGAAGGAGGGATGATAACGAGTTATACCAGTTCAGCTGTCGCACCCGTATAACCCTTATACACAAGAAAAATTTAACTTTGCCAATACTTATATCTGGAGTCAATGTTTTTTTTAGGGGGGGGGGGGTTTTTTTAATTAACCTTGCAGTGTCTCCCTATACCTGCACGGCAAGGGTTAAATGCTTGAAACATAATTGCCACAGCATTGTTCTCGGACCAAAAGGGATGGAAAATAGTAGCGGTCTTTTCTGTACTTAGCCATGGATGTGCAAAATCCCCCCGGCTAAGCTTGTGGCTGGGGGGGGGGAGACTGACATCTAAGCCTTGAAACTTTCAAGTATAGAGTAGTTTGTTACCCCAAAACCTAATATTCCTGATATAAGCCTGCTGTACCATGTAATTGTATGAGAAAGCATGTTTCTTTATGTGAAATCCCTGGTATTCCTGCCAGTCCCTCTGCTGGCATATTAAAATCTGACCACACCAAGCATAAAAGCACCACGTGGTTAGTTCTCTAGCTATGGTGGGAACTCAGCGCTCTCCTCCAATGAAAAGACTCGTCCAGACAAACCCACCCTCCCCTCCGCACACAGCCATTCACTGGGAAGCTTAGTGTACCCCTGCTTCTCCCCCAGCTATTATAAAGCTGAGAACAGAGGGAGTGTGATCACTTATTAAAAAAGGGGAAACAAAATAAAACGTTTTTCTAATGTATTTTTAGATCTATAGAAAAAATGTGTTGCCTTTCATTTCTATTTTAAAACGGAATGGGTTGTTTTACAAGGCAATTGTTTATGAACACTTTAAAGATGGCCATACATAAATCAAAAGTTGGCTGGTTCAGCAAGGACCAATCTTACGATCCATGTATGGGCAGGGAGGAGGTTGTACAGAAGCGGAGTTCCACCCAAAAATGGAACTTCTGCTTAATCCACTCCTTGCCCCCTTACATGCCACATTTGGCATGTAATTTTTTTGGGAGGGAGAGTGGGGGCTTTAGGAGGAGTGGGACTTCCTGTCCCACTTCCTCATTCCGCCGAGGGGCTGGTAAGGCGACTATCTTAATCGCCTTATTACAGCCCCTTCCTGTAGCCGATCGCCTGTCCAATCGGATGGCGCTGCGCCGATCGTGCATGCGCAGTGCCGCTCGCGCATGCGCAGTGGGTGCCTGGCCGTGAAGCCGAAAGCTGTCACTGCCGGGTGCCCCCACTAGGAATGAAGACACCGGCCGGCGAGGAGCGGAGCCCTGGCCGGCTCGTCGCTGGAACTGTGGAGCAGGTAAGTGTCTTTTTATTAAAAGCCAGCAGCTTCACTTTTTGTAGCTGCTGACTTTTAATAAACTTAAAAACAGGCTGGAACACCCCTTTAAGGGCTCGGGTTAATGGGCTTATGTTCCCTTCAAGTCAGTTTTACATTCCCATAGAAGTCTATAGTAAATAGGAAGTTTGTAGGTCCAAATGAACCAGTCAATGAATTCCAAATGATCTTAAAAGTGTATGAAACCGATGCTACCAACACATGCCCACAGGCCAGAAGAGAAGTTCTGGGGGAAAAGCAAATTAATTTAACTTAACACAGTAATGCGAGCCTTTCTCCCTGGTGTGGAGAAAGCCTCTTGAGGGGGGGGGGGGCGAGCAGGAGTGTCAGGACACCCACTAACACACAGCTTCTTTCTCTATCTGCAAGTAGAGAGTGTCCCGACTTGCCTGCTCGCCCCCTCCCCCCTCAAGAGGCTTTCTCCACACCATGGACAAGTATTGCAACGACCAACATTTTATTCTCTAGGGTGTTAGAATAAAAAATATATATAAATGTTTGGAGGTTCTAATTAGAGGGAAGGAGATGTCAGTGAAAAAACACATTAGAACTGCTGTTTTTTGCTACTTGTAATTTAACCAGTAATGCCAACGACCACCACAAGATGGCCACTCCTAGATTCCTTCTGCAGGCCTCAGCTTCCTTCTGTGAAGGCCGCAAAGCCGCGGCCTCAATTACCAGTTGCGCAGGCCGCCGCGATCGCGCCCCGCGCCAGCTGGTAATTGAGGCCGTGGCTTTGCGGCCTTCTGCAGCCCTAAGCTTCACCAGGCCACAATTTCTTGTCACAATTGCGACCTGGCGCCCAGATTTTGTCGAGGACTGTCCTAGAACACGCTTCACTTGTGTTTTTAACAAACAAAACATGCACAAAAATGCAGCAAGCCCTGGATGCGATCTCATTTGTTGTGACTAGTCGCAGAGACAAAAATAATACTGTAATTCCTGCAGTATTTTTCTGAGTCTTGCTTGCACCATAGACTGCAATGTTAATTATGTCACAAGGACTTTGTCTTCTTTTCAACTTTGACTGAGACTTCAAAGGGTTTTGTAAGTTCGATATTGTGTGTCACACTCTGAATTGTTATGACTGTTATGAATTGTTATAAAGTCGCAATGCAAAGTCGAACTGGATCAATGTCGCATGATGGGGGGGGGGGGGTCCGCAGCAGTTTGAACTGAGCCTAAAGCAGAGCAAAACCCTTTAAAAAACAAAAAAAACACCACTGAAATTCACATTTTTCACAATCTAGCCCAAATACTTTGATATTTTTAGAAGTTCAATGAGATATGAATACCTTCTTAGGAACACAATGCCCTTTAAACCACTTGCCGACTGCAATACGTACAGTGTATATATAATATATTATATATCTCTCTCACACACACAAACTGCGGTTTGCAAGTGGTTTACCGAGATTATGGCTGAAGATACTACCCATAACCCCAGTATTGGTTTGTTCAGCCAGTGACTGGCTTTCTCTTGAAAGAAATTTTGAGCGGCTATTGAGCCGATGGAACGTTTTCAGAAGCTGTGGGAAGGGACATCTCCCGCCGCTGTCTCTCGGGCTTACCGCTTTGGTTCGCCCAAGAAACAATCCAACGGTGCAGCCGGCTAGTCACACAGGCATCAAACAGTAGATCCTCTTTAATTGCCTGTATGGTCTTTTTGTCCCCAGATCTCTTCAAAAAGGAGGACCTGTCATCCTTATTTCTAATCATATGTAAAACAGTTGCAAACGTTAGAGCAAGAGAAATAATTCTAGTGCTAGACCCTGAAACGCTAACAGGTAACATGTAAAGGTGTTTAAAATTGACACCTATGGAGATTTTTAAGTACCATAGTTTGTCGCCATTCCATGATCATGCGCAATTTTAAAGCATGACATGCTGGGTGGGTATCCATTTACTCTGCGTAACATCATCTTTCATATTATACAAAATATTGGGTTATATATTTTTTTTAATTCCTTAAAAATATTTTGTTTTCACCAAATTGCGTTTGAAAAACCACTGTGTGACATACAAAAATCACCATCTTATATCCTAGGGTCTCTGCTTATTTAAAAAAAATAAAAATAATACATAGTTTAACTTGACAAAAAGTGACAGAAAAGGCTTGGTCTTCAAGTTGTTAAATGTTGGACATAAAGTCAAATAATTTAAAAAACTATTACAGAGAAGAAAGCCACTCACTGACAAAACTGAACAGAGAAGAATAATGCTAATATTGTCACACCCTGCCCTCAGGCCAAACTAGTTTTCATTTTCAAAGCTTTCTATTCCTGTGTACAGTGAAGCGGCTGCAAGTGGCATAATCCACATCAGCCCAGCACAGTAATACATAAAGTCTGCTGTCACATAACTACAAAACAGTGACGGCGAGGTGAAATAGGTTATAATTGGACAGGGCCGGCCTTAGGCCTTTAGGCGCCCTGTGCGAGAAAGCTTTACAGCGCCCCCTAGTGGCCACGCCCCTCGGTAACCATGCCCCTCAGTAACCACACCCTTTCAGTGTCCACACCCATTTTTTCAATACTGCTCCATTTAAAGCCTTACATTCTGTTAACATTCCCAAAAAACTGATTACAAGCTATGATAAAAATACATTCACACGCTATAATAACGCCACCTATACTGCAAATCACACGCTATAATACCACTACCTGTAAATTTACAATCAAATATCAAACATAATTACAATAAAGTATTTTTTAACTTTTGTATTTACTGTTCCTTTCTATTTAAATAATAAAAAATACAAAAACTAACATTAAGCAGTCTGCACGTACTTACAGAAAAAAGTTTTTACATCTGCTGCCTGCGTCTGTAGATTCTTGCCCTCCTTTGTCTTCTCAGTGCGCATGGCATATGAGCTCCTCATAGCAAGGCAAGGACAGCCGTCATGCCGTCTTTCCGGCAGAATCCACCTGTGGCCTGCTTACCCCTTTAGAGCATTGGCACCCGGAACGGATCCTATATCTGCCCCCCCACAGTAAAATTAAAAACACCCCACTGTGCCCCCTGCATTCTTCAATATCTCTGTCACTACTATGTACCCCTCTCCACAACTGCACCTCTGGACCCTTTTACATTACACAGCACCCCTTTACATCTGGCAGCACCTCTTGGACCCCTTTACATTACACAGCACTCTGCACCTCTGGACCCCTTTACATTACACATCACCCTGCACCTCTGGCCCCTTTACATTAGCACCCTGCACCTCTGGACCCCTTTACATTACACAGCACCCTGCACCCTACATTACACAGCACGCCTTTACATTACACAGACACCCCCCTACAGCTCTGGGCCCCTTTACATTACACAGCACCCCTTTACATTACACAGCACCCTACAGCTCTAGACACCTGTATGTTTACAGTGCAGACCCCCCTTACAACAAGACCCCTTCTTATAATACAGAATACAATACAGATTCACTCCTAAAGAGCAGACCCCCCTACAATACAAACCCACCTACAATACATAACCCCCCCCCCTACAATACAGACCCTCTACAATACTGAACCCCCCCCTACAATACAGACCCCCTACAATGACAGACCCCCCCCTCTACAATACAGACCCCCCCTACAATACAGACCCCCTCCCTACAATAGACCCCCTACAATACACAATCCCCCCTCCTTCACACAAGAACCCCCTACAATCTCCCTACAATATAGACCCCCTACAATACACAATCCCCCCTCCTTCAACACAGCCAACCCCCCTTCCTACAATACAGAACCCCCCTCCTACATATACAAACCCCCCTCTACAATGGCAGAAACCCCCCTCCTACAATACAGAAAACAATACAGAACCCCCCCTCCTACAATACAGAACCCCCCCCTCCTACAATACAGAATCCTACAATACAGAACCCCCCCTCCTACAATACAGAACCCCCCCCTCCTACAATACAGAACCCCCCTCCTACAATACAGAACCCCCCTCTCTACAATACAGAACCCCCTCTACAATACAGATTCACTCCTAAAGAGCAGACCCCCTACAATACAAACCCACCTACAATACATAAACCCCCCCCCTACAATACAGACCCCTCTCCCTACAATACTGAACCCCCCCTACAATACAGACCCCTCTCCCTACAATACTGAACCCCCTCTCCCTACAATACAGACCCCCCTCTCCCTACAATACAGAACCCCCTCCCTACAATACAGAACCCCCTCCTACAATATAGACCCCCTACAATACACAATCCCCCCTCCTTCAACAAATCCCCCCTCCTTCAACACAGCCCCCCTCCTACAATACAGAACCCCCCTACAATACAGAACTCCCCCTACAATACCCAACCCCCTACAGTGCCAACCCCCCTCCTACAATACAGGAACCCCCCCTCCTCAATACAGAACCCCCCTCCCTACAATACAGACCCCCCTACCCTACAATACACAATCCCCCTCTTACAATACACAATCCCCCCTCTTACAATACACAATCCCCCCTCTTACAATACAGACCCCCCCTACAATACAAAACCCCCCCTCCTACAATACAGAACCCCCCTACTACAGAACCCCCCCTACAATACAGAACCCCCCTACAATTCCTACAGTACCGAACCCCCTCCTACAATACCGAACCCCCCTCCTACAATACCGAACCCCCCTCCTACAATACCGAACCCCCCCACCTTGCTGCCCCCCTACAATACAGAACCCCCCTCCTACAATACAGAACCCCCCCACAAACACAGAACCCCCTCCTACAATACCGAACCCACTCTACAGAGCCGACCCCCCCCTTCAGACCTGTATAGCAGGCTCAGCTAATGTGCTTGCCGCGTGCTACACACAGCACAGCACAGTACAGACAAGGGGGAGGCGGCTTCACTGCTCGGCTGCCTGTGACTGTGAGACAGGCAGCCGAGACTCAGACCTGCGGCGCTTCACAGGGAAGGGTGATGATTGCGGCCGTGTCCCGAGTGTGCCGACGGCTCGCTAGCGTTCCTGCTTGCACCCCCGCAAAGCCAGGCGCCTGTCACCATGCCATGCCGCCCAAAGTCCTCTTCGTTCGCGCGCGGGGGGAGGGGGATTCGGGGCGCCGGCACGCCCCACGCCCACTACTTAGTACACGGGCGATTTTAGAGAATTTGTGCCGATCGCCAGGCGCCCATGTTGCCATGGCGCCCTGTGCGACCGCACATCCCGCACACCGCAAAGGCCGGCCCTGCAGGTGGATAGGGATTAAAGGAAAAGTGAAAGCACTGGTCTCTGCCTTCCCGTTCTTTACCAGAAAAAGCAAACAGGATCAGAACATGCAAACCACAACTATGCACTGGAAAAATGTATTCGGTGTGTTGACAAGCTGGGCTGTTCCCAACTACAAATGCGGGCTGTGCAATGAAAACCAGAGTAAAAAAAAGCAAACATTGCCCACAATAATAAAGCAAGTTTATCTTGTTCTGTGGGGTAAATGAAACAAAGAATGGGCTTACCAAAGGTTGGCCAAAGCTCAACTTTAGCTCTATTTTGCATAAATTAGCCAACAAAAAGCCAAGTTGAGAAGCAGGTCAGCTATTCGTTTTTTGCCTGGTGTGGAAAGACAATGGTCTGTGAGAGCAGACCAAGCCATGCCTCAACAGCTGAGGAACCCCTATGCTGACCAAGTCATGCCCCAAAAAGCTGAGGAGCCCCATGCTGACCAAGCCATGCCTTTTGAATGCATACATTTTTGACTGCATTCCAAAATCCATGTTATTCTATTGGCATACCATACAGCTGAGAAGAAAAGGAAAGAAAAAAAAAGGAATGAAAAAAAAAAAAAAGAAAAGAAGCAGATGGAAAAATGTGCATCAGAAGCATGTAAAACGTACATGAAAAAACATGAAGTAGTGGCACTGTTTCTGGTGTGTGAATGGGGCCTACAAACTGGGTAGCTCCATGCTGACTGAGCCTTGCCTAAACAGCAGGAAACACCATGCTAACAGAGTATTGCCTTAACAGGTAAGTAACGCTATGCTAAACAAGCCATGCCTTAAAGGTCTGCCAATATGTACCCAGTGGTAACCAGTACACTGCGATAAAACCCTAGTAATCAGTCAGATTTTATTGCTTATCCTGCACCACATTCAGTACAACTGCACTAACTTTGGGAACTGAAATGGAGTTGCTGCGGGCAATGTATATCACTGTACCAGGAGTGGACTGACCATTGAGGCACTCGGGCACTGCCCGAGGGCCCCATGCCACTAGGGGGCCCCATCAGGATTGCCAGACTCAGTAAAACCAGGGACAGTATGTAAAAATCAGTTATTTTTTACATATGTCCCTGATATGTTCAAAACCGACATGCTTTTGATTGTGAAAATCCGTAGATTTTAGCTGCCCCGCCTCTGTACTGCCTCCTGGCTTGGTGGCCATCTGTAAGCCCAGGGGCCCCATAATCTTCTATTGCCCGGGGGCCACATGAGTTGTCAGTCCGCCCCTGCACTGTACCATTCTATTAAATATGTTTTTCTAGGTTAATGGCCAAATCCATGAAGTAAAGCTGTAGGCCATAGCAACCAACTTAATTTGCCAACTGCAACATGAATAAAAGCTGCTTTTTAAATGGTTGGCATCAGTAAAATGCTCATTACTGCCACTTGCAATGCTGACAGAACTGCTGCCCATAGCTCAGTCTAGTGTAACACAGCGTGAATTTAATAGTTTAATGAATATGTATGTGCATTGAAATGTGGCCACTATCAGCCTGTGATTGATTTGTACAAACTTCCTGGATGGCAGCTGCTCCCACAAGCCTGCGATTCTTGCTGTACAAATCTGCTGTTCGTTTGTAACCACCCATGTGAAAGTAGCCCCTAAAGTGGTTGTAAAGCCTCAAGGGAAGTCCCGCTGTCTGTGTTAATAAGCCGCTAGCGATAATCGCATGCAAGATCTGGTAGGTTGGTTGTAACCAAGTTAAAAAAAATCGATCAACTTTGTACATTCAGCCTGCCAATACATGGTTCGAATAGTCGGCTGCTTCGCCCCATCTATGGCCTGCTTTAGAGGCCGATTTACTAAAGGAGTTGAGAATTGTGTTAATATTCGCTTGAATTTTCAAATAAGTAAACAGCTTTTCACATGATTGGATAAGGTTATCGGCAACATGCACTGGGTGCCCCCCCCCCATGCTGGCCATACACAGATTATTATAATTTTTTTCAGCCTGTAGAGTAAATGAAACAAAACAATGTTAGGGCCCTTTCACACAGGCGGATTCGTGTGTGGGCTCCGCTTTGCTCAGCGGGGATCATTCCGTTGATCCCCGCTGAGCAGGCAGATGACAGGAGTGTGCAGAGACTGACCTGTCAGAGCGCCGCTCTCCCCTATGGGGGAATCGGATGACGAGGGACCGTAGAGTCCGTTGTCACCCGATCCGCGATATGGATGGAAAAATTAGGTTTTCCTCTGTCACACTTCGGTGGATCGGAGCAGGTCGGATGTCAGCGGGCATGTCACCATGGAGGAGCACAGAGCGCCCGTTCAGGTCCGCCTAAAAAAACTGGACGGTCTGCCCGTGTGAAAGGGCCCTAACAGATTCATCCATTTTTTAAAGTTCGGATGAAATAATGTCCAGCTTTGGCTTTTTTATAATACCCGATACAATATCTGATTGGATACAGCCAATGTTTGGCTGACAATCCGGGCCTTTATCAGGAACCAGCTGAAATTCACATAGTGTGTTGCCAGCCTTGGTGCACACGTCTATGAGCCTTAGACCCCTTTCACATTGGGGCGATGAAGGCATTGGTGGTAAAGTGCTTTTTGGCTGCTAGTGGGGAACTTTTAACCCCCGCTAGCAGTGGGATGAAGCAAAAAATCCTGGATCGCCGCACTTCTCGGAAAACGATGTCTTTATTTAAGCATAAGCAAACAATAAAATGTCAATAGAAAGAAACAGCCAAAATGCATGCAGTCAAAAACAGTGAGTGGACAAGGAGAAAAGGGCTGACATGTTTCGCATCATGTGATGCTTACTCGTAGCTAGTAGCCCCGCTAGCAGTCAAAGAAAGTGTCAATAGTGCCCGCATTGTGGCGCTGCTGAAGTGCTTTGGCATCACTGCCCATTTTTGTGGGAAGGGGCGGTGCGGGAGTGGTGTATACACTGCTCCCACACCACCCCAAAGATGCTGCTTACAGGACTTTTCCCGTCCTGCAAGTATACCGCCCCAGTGTAAAAGCACTCTGGCTTTCACACTGGGGTGTCTTGAGAGGTGCTTTTTAGGTGCTATTTTTTGCGCCAAAACACCTGAAAAGCGCCCTCTTAAATAGGAGCTCCTTCAGAAAAAAATAAAACACAGCAGCTACAAATAGTGTAGCTGCTGACTTTTATTAGGGCACTTACCTGTCCAGGAATCCAGCAATGTCCTCACCTGAGCCGATTCTTTTATCTCTAGTTAAGGGAAACAGGAAGTGAAGCTACTGCCTTCCCGTGGGCACCTGGCAAAACCAGGTACCTGCTACCCCTTCTCCCCCAAAAGGTGGTTAATGCGGCAGTGGAGGGGGATGATGCAAACAAGCGGACCTTCCCCTTTTGGGTGTAGTTCTGCTTTAGACAGCCCACAGACGATTTGATTTTCTTTGAAAATCGCTCGGTCCCCCATCAACATAGTCAGTGTTCGGGAAATCCCTCCCACAGCGCTATTGTGTTCTAGCGGCACACTGCTGCCTGGGGAGCATTCCTGGCCAGCAAAACACAATGATTACTGCTAGAAGCTATAGCCAACAGGTGCAATAGCTTGTGTAAAATCTGACAGGCTGGTTGTATTCAAGTCGATCGATGAATTGACTTGGGGGTACAATCAGCCTACCCATAGATGGATTGCTTCTCAGATGGTCCTTGCTGAAGCAAACAAATTTCAATCCATGTATGGCCAGCTTAAAAGTGTATGTAAACAATACATTTCTCTTATTTGCTCCTGTTTAGTCTGTTACTATTGCAAGTATTTGTATATTTTGTACATTTGTATATATTTGTTCTACAAGTACAAAAAAAGACAAAACAAAGCAAAACAAACCACACACTTCCTGTACTTTCTGCCTGGACTGATGCCCATTAGCATTGTTTCCTGCTCTGTTTACTACAAAACACCCCCCTCCCATAAAGAAGAGAGAGAGAGGTGCTATGTAGTCCTAACATGCAAGGTGACAATACAGCCCAGTCTTATGGTCACCCTTGGAAATGACAGGATTACCAAAGGTAAAAGAATAAGAAGAAAAAAACAAAAAGTTAAAAAACAAACAAAATGCAGCCACCATCAGGGAGGGGTAAGCTGCAACATTACAATTTTTTGTGTTTCGATACGCTTTAAGGAGCTTATTCACACATGCAGCTGGGGGGGGGGGGCTATGGTGTAAAAAAAAAGTCAGCTGAGCTGCAGATTTATTGTCCTCCTTATCAAAACACAACAGCCAAAGGGATCTGTACACACATTGCAGCTAAGAGGAAACTCCCTGACCCATTCAAGTCAATCACAAGCAAACAAGTACCCCCCCTCCCCCTTGCAGTGCCACTGAACAAGACCTAATCAAATAAAATTGGTGTAGGCTTTAAGGGTTAAAAAAAGTGCTGAGGCCGACGTTAAAAATGTGTCCAGTTCAGCAGGAACCAGACAAATTTCGACCCATCTATGGGCAGGCTGGTTGTACTGAAGTCGATGCACTGACTGTGGTGATGGGGGAATGGAAAAATCCTTTTCTTCAACCTTTGGCTTTAGACCCCTTTCACACTGAGGCAGTTTTCAGGCGTTTTAGCGCTAGAAATAGCACCTGTAAAGTGCCTCCCATTCATTACAATGGGTGCTTTCACACTGGGGCGGTGCGCTTGCGGGACTTCCTGCAAGCAGCATCTTTGGGGCAGGTTGGGAGCGTTGTATACAGTGCTCCCAAACCACACGTGCCCATTGCAATGAACGGGCAGCGCTTCCAAAGCATCTGAAAAGCACTTCGGAATGGTGCCAACACAGAAGTTTTAAACCTAATTCTTGTCCGAAAAGCATTGCAAAAGCGTTGCTTAAACAGCGGTAATTAACAAGCAGCGCTTTACCACTAATGGCTGGCTTTTTCAGTGTGAAAGCAGCCTAAGCTTCACATGTCAAATCGGCGGCATTTGCCGGCAATGGCACCGTCCTAATTGGCGCAACGCCGCATCTGCGTCACTGCACCGATTTCAAAAAGTCGTTTGTGCAACCTGCACAGATGTCTCTGTAATCGTGGCTTAAATTGGGACTGACAAGCGGGAGTGAAATCAGCTGAACTCGCACCGCTTCATTCCCGCAGCCCAGTGTGAACCTGGGCTAAGGTCACTTTCACACTGAGGCGCTTCTAAACTGCCAGTAAAAACACTTGGTGCATTTGAAGAGCTTTGCAGGCGCTTTCAAAGCGCTTTCCATTCGATTCAATGGAGAGGGGAGTTTTTCATAGCCCTGCCAACACACTGGAGCGGTGCGCTGGTAGAAAGGAAAAACAAAAGTCCTGCAAGCCGCATCTTTGGAGTGGTGAAGGGGCGATGTGTATACTGTTTCTTCACCGCTCCCGCCCATCTAAAATCAATGGGACAGCTCAGCTATACCGCCGGCAATGCGCCTCTGTAGAGGCGCATTGCGGGTCGTTTTAACCCTTTCTTGGCCGCTAGCAGGGGGTAAAACCACCCGCTAGTAGCCGAATAACGCAGCGAAACTAGCGGTAGCACTTTACCACCACCGCACCTCCCGCCCCAGTGTAAAAGGGGCCTTAAATAGGTGATAAACTGTTTCCCAGCTGTCAACCGCCCTCTGAAAAGCAATCTACTGCAGATGGCTTTTCAGAGGGAGAGCAGGGGTTGCAACCAACATACACAAGATTTAAAAGTGTCCTTATGTTGTAGAAAAAGCAAACTTAAAGCGGGGGTTCACCCAAGAAAAAAAAAATGTAACATTACATTCAGCCGATTTGTGAGAATGACATTATGCAGTTTTTTTTATTTTTATTTCATTGCCGTACATACCGTATTTTCACCGCGGCTTCCGGGTATATAATCTGCGCAACTGGGCGTTCCTAATTGATTGACAAGCTTCCGACCGGCGCATACAGCGCGTCACGAGTTGCCGAAAGAAGCCGAACGTTGGTGCGCAGGCACCGTATAGAGCCGACTCGCAGTCTGGCTTCGTTCGGCAACTCGTGACGCGCTGTATGCGCCGGTCGGAAGCCTGTCAATCAATTAGGAACGCCCAGTTGCGCAGATTACATACTTGGAAGCCGCGGTGAAAATACGGTATGTACGGCAATGAAATAAAAAAAGATTGCCTAATGTCATTCTCACAACTCGGCTGAATGTAATGTTAAAAAAAAAAAAATTTGGGGTGAACCCCCGCTTTAATAAAAAAAAAAAAAAAAAAAAAAAAAAAAGTAGAAACAAAGCATTAAATTATGAGCCACGTTTAAAAAATATTTACAAGACGACTTCAAAAACGTTTGCGTGTAAAAATAGATAAAAATCCCTGCATTAAAGCCTCCCAGGATTACGCTCTATTAACGCATTATTACTACAGAGGGTGGGAAGTCATTACACTCAAAGGATATAAATGTGTCAGTTTACAGTTTAAAATATTTAAAGCTGCCACACACACAGGAGGAATCAGCGACACATACAATGTAACAATACAACACAAAACTACCATCTGGCTCAGGGCACTTACCGTCGTGGGAGTTTACAGTAAAAAAAAAAAAAAAAAATCCACCCTACGGAATTATGAAAAAACAAGAACAGCTGGAATTCTGTTTGGAGACCACAATATCAGCCTTCAAATTTCTCCGGCTTGCAAAAGAATAAAAAATGAAAAGTCCCCAGGAATCAATATGTGTTCCAGCAGTCCAAGTCAAGGTCCTGGTCAAGAAGGAGCCAGCAAGGCTATTTTAAGGCAATCACTTGATCTTGGAGTCCTGAAGTGAAGAGATCCAACATGTCAGGAGGAAGAGAAGTGATCATCAGCTTGCAGGAATAGAAAGAAACTGAACTGACACATGACTTGTTGCATTGAGAAGAGTTTCTTCCTCCAGGAACAGGGGTCTACTTTCCACTGCTGAATCACAATATGTTCCTCCTTTTCCTGTAAGCTCACCCGCCTCTCTCCCCCTCTGCTCTTTCCTTTTTTACCAGCTCAGCCCTTACTGATCAGAGGTCCAGCTCAGGTAGCTGGAGGAGGAGAAAGAGGAGGTGGAGGTGTGCTGGGAGGTCACATGGCTAGCTGGGAAACAGGTAGAAGCTGTACAAAGAGCCAGAGGCAGGTGCACCATGGAATGTCAGCATTCCTCAATGACTCTCCCTCTGCTTCAAATTCATAGCCAAGTTCCTGACTTATAACACAGCGATCAGACGTAAATCCTCTGCATATTCGCCAGGGGGGAATATCCGCAGAAAGCACTCGCTCGGATCAATTTATAACAGGCTAAGGAAAGGTGCCCATTAGGAAGGGCTATATGCTGCACAGCTGGATGGGAGCTCAAATAGATAAAGCAGTTAGGCTCTATTCACACCTATGCATGTTGCTTTTGAGCGTTTCTGCAGTGTGTTTTGCGTTTTTTGCCGCGTTTTACATTTTTTGTACTGTTTTTTTTTCCAGGCTCAATTCACACCATAGTGTTACATTTGCGGGCAGAATCGCTGCGATTCGTAAACGCCCTTGTGATCCCCGTTAATTTGAATGGTGCGATTTTGCCACGATTGTCGCCCGATGAATCACGGTAAAATTGCACCGTCCCTCAAAAGAAGTTGGGCAAATATAAACAGGCAAACTGCAGCAAAATCGCAGTAAAAACTGGTGTGATGTATGAATAAGATGCCTCCTCACCCTATGACCCAACTCACTGATGTGTTTCTTTGTATTTAACAATTTTTTTCTTTTTTCTCTATTCATGTCATCTATGTTTAAAACTGTTAAAACTAATAAAAACTATTGAAACGAAAATCGCAGTAAAAACGCACTACGCGCTTTTCTGCAGCTTCTCCATTGAAGTCTATTGAACCAAAAAAAAAAAAAAACAGCATTTAAGAAAGTACCTAATTATTTCCAAAAACGCAGAGGCACAAAAATGCACGTGTTTACTATAGGAACCAATGTTAAAAAAAGTCCTGCGTCTTAGTAAAAAATGCATTGGTGTGAATGGAGCCCTAGGCTAGATTAACATCTATGCATGTTGCTTTTGAGCGCTTCTGAAGTGCTTTTTGCTGTGCTTTCTGTGTTTTTTTTTACCGCCTTTTTTGATGCATTCTTTGGGGGGGAAATTTGTTGTTGGGCAGATTTAAAAATGCAAACCCCTTGCCCCAAAGCACCCACCCTTCATGTTGAGGGTATGCGGCCTGGTACGGTTCAGGAGGGGGGTGCTTGCTCGTCCCAACCTCCTTTTCTGACCGCCCGAGCTGCGTGCTCGGATAAGGATCTGGTATGGATTTTTTATTTGTTTTTTCGACGTAGGAGGTTCCCTTTAAAATCCATACCAGACATAAAGGCCTGGTATGCTCTTGGAGGGGGAACCCATGCCGTTTTTTTATTTAAAATTTGGCGTGGAGTTCCCCCTCAAGATCAGCAGAGCACCAGTCGCAGGCCAAATTTCGGGTCATGCAAGAAGGCATTCCGACTTTGATCCGACTTCAATGATATTCAACGGTCTGAAGTGGGATCAAAGTCAGACCAAAGAAGTGCAGGGAGCATTTTCAGTCGGACCGACATGTGTCAGACCAGTTAAGACGGCTCCCATAGGAAAACTTTAATTTTCAAATGTCATGCGACATGAGCTCCCAATGTCGCACCAGTGTGAACCCAGCCTAAAACCTGTAAAAAAAAATGTATTACATTGTAGCTTACCAATTCTTTATTTTATTTATGGTAACTTTATGGATTACAAGATGGAAATTCCATGGCTTCCCGCATAATGGTGTCCTGCCTGGTGATATAGGGGGACACCAAAGCCAAGAGATGCTGAAAAACGGGGTCAGACATCCTAAGAAAATTCCTGTAGTCATTATTCTCCCGGATCTCCCGCAGCAGAGGCATGTGACCGAATTGTTTTATGAACTCCTCCTCACCCTGTTCATGGACCGGAGCCGGGATAAAGCAACAATCCCAGCACCAAGCACAGCACGATCTCAGTGACGAGAACATACCCACGACATGGTCGTCTAATCAGAACAAACTAAAAGAACGCACTGAGGAACAGGCCTCTGAAGAATGACCAGAAAAACAGTAACAAGCGGACAAGAACGCACTGCAAAAACAGATACGAACTGACTACAAGCACTGAAAGACAGATACGAACCCACAAGCACAAACTGAACACCAGAAAATTATCTTTAAAGCATGAAGACTGAAAAGAGTGAATCGTCTCTCACCAAACTTTTACTAACACACGGTAACACAAAATCAGCAAAAGCAGCCAAAAGTGTGGCGCCATCTGAATGGAACTTCCCCTTTACAGTGCCGTCATACGTGTTGTCAAATATGTTGTACGTCACCGCGCTTTGCTCAAGCATTTTTTTTCGCGATCGTGTGTATGCAAAGCAGGCTTGACAAGAATCACGTTGAGAAAAAAAACATAGTTTTTTCCATGAAATTAAAAACGGTTGTGTTTACGCAGCATTAGGGTGGATTTTCACTATGATCGTTGGTGGACTGTGGCATTAAACTGGCTGTACACCAAAATACCCTCAGTAGCTGGCCCTATTGGCCACCTATCACCCGACATCCCTCAATTAAAAAAGTGAAGAAGCTGGACCAAGAACTGGCAGCCAGAAAGCACCAGCATCTAATTAGATGCAGACACTGTTTGGATAATTTGATACAAAAATACAATAGCTGCAGCAAGAGATTCGCCAGTCATTTTTTGTAATATGTGTGGAGGAATAAATGGGAAAAATCATTATGTATATGGTTATCTTAATTCTGAATGGCAGCCAACGATACCACTTTGCAGCGCTTCTGCGTGTGGTAATGCACTACTATATGTTGTGGCGTGCTGCATTGCTAAAAATAGTACATGCAGCCTTTCTGGGTTCATTAGGAAGCCAATTGAGAGAGGCGCTGTCAGAAACCATGAATCAGACTAAGAAAGAAGTACAGTTAAATCACACTTGTTTAATAATAATAATATTAATAATAAAAAGATAAACAGAGAAAGCGTAGTCAAAACATAGCTAGAGTTCAGCAACCGGATTCGATAGACAGCCAAGCCAAAGTCAGAGAGCCAGAGATAAACGTGGTAGAACAGCAAGCAGTGTCTGGAGCCAGAAGGGACGTCAGCCAAGCAAGTCTTCAACAGGAACGCAGGAGATAATCTCTGTGATGTTGACCAAGGTGACGGCAGAGAGCAAATGAGCTGGAAGGGTTAGGTAGGCAGGACTGACGAGCAGGATCATCAACAGGTGAGTCACTGTGGGAAGATATTCATCTGACAGTGAGCTGGATGCCTCTAAGGGCCCTTTCACACGTCCGTTCAGTTCGTCCGTTTTTTGGGGCGTCCGTTAACGGACCTCAATGCTTCCCTATGGGTTAGCGTCCGTTAGCGGATGAGCATCCGCTAAACGTCCGTTAACATCCGTCTGCGGTAAGCTCCGTTTTATTGGACGGAAGAAAACCCTATTTTTCTTCCATCAAAAAAAACGGAACTGACGAAAAACGGATGAAAAACTGATCAACTGAAGGGGAAAAAACTGAAGGGGAAAACTGAACGGACGTGTGAAAGAGCCCTTAGGCGAATGATTTATTTTCCCACATTTCTCTTCCATTGTTATCTAAAACACAACTGGAAATTATGGAAGAATCTGTATCATTTGGTGAGGTGTCCAATGCTATCAAAGATCTGAAACTAAATAAAAGACCTGGTCCTGATGGAATTTCTGCTCTTTATTACCGAACATTTGCAGAAACCCTATCACCCATTCTAGCTAGTGCCTTCAACTCTTCTAAAAGGACACCCTTTTAGGAAGGAAACTCTAACAGCAACTATATTTATGCTTTCCAAACCCCATACAGATGATACTATTTGGTGGAATTATCACCCTATTTCCTTATTAAATTTAGATATTAAAATTTTAACCAAAGTTCTCACCAATAGACTGAACACATTAATAGGCAATCTTATTCATTGAGACCAAGTAGGTTTTATCTCTCTTCGATAAGCTAGCGATAACATTAGACGTGCAACCCTCTTATCACATGCTGCTAAAGTACGTTGTATCCCAACTTGCTTTCTTTCTCTGGACATCAAAAAAGCATTTGATACTGTATCATGGTCCTATATGCACATTACCATTCATAACTGGAGGCTTTGGCCCACATTTTTTTACAATGGATCTCTGCATTATACCACAAGCCTAGAGCTTACATTAAAGGATCAGTAAAGAAGGAATTTTTTTTGTAATGCTAAATAGCTTGCTTTACCTTATAGCAGTCCTGCTTTCATGTCCTCCGTTTTTGCTTAGAAATTGCTGTAATCCCTTGCTGAACTCCACACTTCCTGCTTGTCTGGCTCCTTATAAAAAAACTCATGGTAGCTTTTCATTGTGGTCCATGATCAAGAAGATGTGATTACTATGTGTCTAAAACTCCTCAGAATCAACCAGATTCATTTTAAAAACAAACACCGCCCTGTGTTTGTTTTGTTTTTGTTCTGTGTGTCTCAATTTTATGTTTGAGGACACATTTTTCATTGAATTTCACTAAGATTGGGTTGTACATTCTCTTTGGAGATCTTCTTCATCATTGATTGTCCACTCAGTGGTCGACACTCATGATATTTGCGCAGTTTGTTTTTTCTTATTTATGTTCATTATGGGCCAGATTCAGGTAGAGTTAAGCTGGAGTATCAGTGATACTCCAGCCTAACTCTCACTTTGAGCCGGCGTTTCTGTTTTCAGTAAGCAGAAAACATGAAACGCCGGGTTGGAGTTACTATACGAGCGGCGTAATTGTATTTTGCCGTCGTATCGTAACTTCAATTTTAAAAATGGCGCGCGGGGCGTTCCCGCTGATTAACGCCGAGAATATGTTAATCAGCGGGAATCGGAAATTCACGATCGTATTCGGGCGCGACGCAGTGACTTTCCGACGTTTCCGGAAGAGATACGCGCCGCAAAGATAAAGCAGCCCCCTAGTGGAGTATCCTATGTTAAGTATGGCCGTCGTCATCGCGTTGCCAAAAAAAAAATTCGAGTCGTTTGCATAAAACATCCGTGAATGGGGATTGACGTCATTGAAGTTCCCTGAAAGAATTTGGAGCATGCGCACTGACAGTCGACGCATGCGCAGTACGTTCGCCGCGGGATCGCGCATAGTTAACATAATACACGCCCCCTACCCGCCCAATTTGAATTCCGCAGGCTCATTTTCGCTACGCCGCTGCAACTTTAGGAGCAAGTGCTTTGTGAATAACAGTACTTGCTCCTAAAGTTACGGCGGAGTAACGTAAACGAGAAACGTCACTCCAGAATAAAGAAACGCCCATCTACCTGAATCTGGCCCTTTGTGTGTATCTCACATTTTAAGTTGCAGCATTAGTATTTGTTTGGAATTATCTTGACAGCGCAGTATTTCCATTTTTTTCTATGGTTCACACATTGCCTACCAAATAACTTTGACAATCAAGTGTAGCGCTACCCCCTCAGGAGCCGCTGGTTGTTTTTGGGATCTACTCTCTTTGATTTGGCTCGCCCCTACTTAATTAGCTCGAACCCTCCCTTGACACATCAGAAGTCTGGTGGGTTTATTGTGACCCCTGCTGAGCTGGGGGCACAATGGCAGGCACACAATATTTAATGACAATATATTGATAGTATTACCTGAGTAATGGATGGTCCCTCCAGACTAGAAAAATATGCTCCACAAAGTTGTATATTTAAATCAAAGGGAGTGAGTTTACTTAATAAGTACTCAAAAAGAACAAGCACAAGTTTAGGTTATAAAATGAATAGTTGCTATGCAATAACACAATATGATTTCACAAGGCCCCTTGCAGAAATCCACAAATGGCATTTATGAGAGAAACAAATCTATCCTAAAGAATGGTACCATTCGGATAAACTAGTGAACAGTCTGTGCTCGCGAGCTCCCTCTATCGGGCGATCCTGCGAGCAGCTAAAGTCCACGTTGCGGCCGGGAGGTGCACATTGCAGTTATAATCCACAAGGAACAGATGATAATGGGAAATTTATCCGGTAAAGTGTGATGAACATCAACGTTGGTGAGCTGATCACTGGCCAGCGTCAGTCACGTCTGTATAAACACTATGAACAGTGAAAGGCCTCTAAGTTTAAGCTGGGGCCAAACAGAGGCGGGCGGCCTGTGAGATGGCACTAAAGTGTCTGTCTAGAGAGAGAGTTAGAAGTTGAGCATGTGCTCTCTCACCCGACAGGCGATCCACCTGGGTTCCTCTCAGAGGGTGCGTCTGTAAATCGCTGCTCCACAGCACAAGGGTCCCGGACGAGGGCGTTCCACTGTTTTAGTTGTCAGCTGGGTTGCCTCTTCGATTTCCGGGTACACGGGCTGGATACTGGAGTCTTGCTTCCTTCCGGATGGCTGGTCTCTCGGTGAATTTAGGCCCAGGCTTCTGGGCCTAGCAGCACGGCTGTCTCTGTCAGTAGCTCTGCAGAGCAAAAGAAGCTGGTCCCGAGAGAGCGAACTGGCGCCACACCCTCTCCTTAAGTAACCCCCCCCCACAAGTCTGTGCGGAGGTGTCACATGTTTAAATCTCGCAGGGCATTGTGGGAACTGTAGTCCGTTTCTCCTCAGAGTCAATATCTCCCGCTACTCGTAGTCCCACAATGCCTAACTCCTTAACGATAACTTTAGTATTTACAAACGTGAATAAAGTCCCGACGGTGATAGCCTGTCATTAGACTCTGACAGGGGGACCCCGCTATATAGGTGATTTTGAATAAACATGGATATCATTACTATAATTAATATTGTAGATAGATCTACTTAATTCTATAGTTTGTAACTATGGCATTTCAAATGTCAAAGGATTATTAACTTTACTCTTGATTTAAAATACATTTCTATATGACAATTTAATATACTATTAATGTGTCAAAGGGTTGTTTTAAAGGGTCACTAAAGGAAAAAAAATTATTAGCTAGATACCTTCCCTTACCTTAGTGCAGTGCTGTTTTCATTTCCTGCTTCTTCGTTTTTGCTCTGCAGTTGATTTATCTCTTGTCCTTTCTCCCCACTTCCGGGTTGTGTATCTGAAAAAAAGCTGGCAGAGCGAGGATTCATGCAGGGGTGACAAACGTGCTCGCTCCCTTTACTTGTGACTACAGATCTGCGTCAGGACGTTCTCTACGTCTTGCAGACTGGAAGGAGCTGTTATATGGTGGGTGTGTCTAACACCCCAGCACCTCCTCTCTCTCCAAAAGTTTATTTTCAGGAAAGCACTGCCCTGCCTGGATCCCGCCCCATTCTCTATGGACACTGTGAGTTTTCATGCAGCAGCAGGTGAAGGAAGAACAACGTTTGAGAAAAGATTAAAAAAAAGTATATTCCGGCATTCTGTGTAATCATAAACAATATATTGGCAAAAAAAAATTATTATCAAATTTGTGTCACTCGTTTTTCTCTGTGCAATAATGTATAGATTTTTGTCTTGTGGGTCCCGTTTGCGGTCATGTGCTGTATATTTTTGTCTCTGGCTTGCTGTGTGGGCGGGTTGAATCGCTTTTTTATTCATCGTTGGGCGGTATAGTGGGAGGGTTATGCAAATTTACAAACGAGCACGCTCGTCCCGCTTTTTCTTTAGTGCGCATGCGCGATGCGCTAAGGATTCTGGGAAATGTAGTTCCCAGCATGACGGCGACGTCGCTCTCATGCCCGAGCGCTGCGATTGAGGAAATGAAAACCAGAAATTAAAGCAGGCAGACGAAGGTAAGATAGGTGAAGCCATTAATCCACTGTCACTGTTTTTTAAAAGAAATCAATATACTATTAGTTGTTTGTACCATACAACAGTGCATTCTAGCTAAAAAAAACTTTTGCTTTTAGTGATCCTTTAACTCTTTGACTGGAACAGATCTCAACAAAAAGGGATCCTTTCTTTAAAATTTCATAGTAATGTATTAACCTGTGTTTTGAAAATCTTATTTGATATATTATAATTGTTATTTTATGATGATCTTTAAAATAAAAACTTTTGAACGAGGAAGCCAATTGAAATGAATGGGCCCGTAACCTTTATTGCGCAGAGAGTCGTACACTGTGAAAAGTGAGCTAATTTTTGCAAGTGGGATTGACAGGTGTTTGCTTACACCTGCCTGTACAAATCAATGACAGGCTGCAGCGGCAGGCTGGTAATCACACATCCAATGCCTCATACACACGACCGTTTTTCATGACAAATTTTTTTGAATGGTTATTAAAAACGATCGTGTGTAGGCTCCAGAGCATTTTTCTCGACGTGAAAAATGGGCATTAAAAATTTAGAACATGCTCTAATTTTTCTCGTCGCTTTTCACGTCGTGTGTAGGCTTTTGTGACAGGAAAAACACATGCATGCTCAGAAGCAAGTTATGAGACAGGAGCGCTCGTTCTGGTAAAACTAGTGTTCGTAATGGAGATAGCACATTCATCACGCTGTAACAGACTGAAAAGCACGAATCGTCTCTCACCAAACTTTTACTAACACGAAATTAGCAAAAGCAGCCCAAAGGGTGGCGCCATCCAAATGGAACTTCCCCTTTATAGTGCCGTTGTATGTGTTGCACGTCACCGCGCTTTGCTCGAGCATTTTTTTTTTCACGATCGTGTGTATGCAAGGCAGGCTTGACAAGAACCACGTCGAGAAAAACTTTGTTTTTTCCATGACATTAAAAACGATTGTGTGTACGCGGCATAAGAGTCGGTTCACACTGGGGCGACACGACTTCCAGCACGACTTTCAGAAGCAACTTCAACACTACTTGAGCATGAACCACAGGGCGATCTGGGGCGATTTACAACACGACTTGAAGTCCTTTTCAGGTCAGGAGACATTCCAGTGGCCAATAAAACAACAATCAGCTCTGGGAGAGGGAAGGGGAGGGAGGGGTTTGCCTGAGAAATGTATGTTATCTTGCTTGAAAGTAGCTTCAATTAAAACAGTGATCAGACTTGGAAGCGACTTCCATTGAAATCAATGGGTACAAATCGCCTAGAAGTCTGATTGAAGTAGTACAGGAACCTCTTCTGAAGTCGGAGCGACATGAGTAGTGTGTATTAACACGCTCCCATTCACTTACATTGCTTTTCTGGACAGCACGACTTGGGACGACTTGAGACGACTTCAAGTCTGATCCCAAGTCGCCCCAGTGTGAACCGACTCTAATGCCGCGTACACACGGTCGTTTTTTGCGATGAAAAAAAACGACGTTTTTTAAAACGTCATTTAAATTGATGGTGTGTAGGCAAAACGTCGTTTTTTGTCTTAAAAAAAACGACCAAAAAAAAATTCCAACATGCTTGAATTTTTTGTGTCGTTTTTCAAAACTTCGTTTTTTGTTTCACAAAAAGTCACTGTGTGTAGCAAAAACGTCGTTTAAAACGACGTTTTTCAACCCGCGCATGCCCAGAAGCTAGTTATGAAGCGAGCTTCAATGGAAAAGTGTGGTGAACGTAACCTCGTTTTTTGTGAAAAATCGATGGTGTGTATGCAACATCGTCTTTGAAAGTGACGTTTCAAAAACATCGTTTTTTACTTCACAAAAAACGTCGTTTTTTTTCATCGCAAAAAACGACCGTGTGTAAGGGGCATTAGTGTTTAGTTGCATAATACGTGGTTCACACTGAACGCAACTTTGAAATTCTACAACTTGCACAATTTCAAATCCGCATGTCAGTGTGACTTTGATGACATCATACCTGAAATCAGCAAAAGTTGTGCAGGAACTACTTTTTTTTAAATTGGCGTTGCACCGATTTAGACAATTGGGTGTGACTTGTCATGCTTGTCAGACCGATACGAATGTGAGCTAAGGGAATGAATGTGCACCCGATTGCTGTTCTGTTTCAAATGCTGCTTTATGCATTGACATACCTCCTTAGACCCAGCCTGTCCAGACAGCCTGCTGACTTGACACCATCCACAAGGCGCTTAACTCTTCAATAAGCCACAGAAGTTGAATGCAATGCAATTTTAC
Organism: Rana kukunoris; assembly: GCA_029574335.1. Lineage (NCBI taxonomy): Eukaryota > Metazoa > Chordata > Amphibia > Anura > Ranidae > Rana > Rana kukunoris. Next base: position 24,703,159 of record CM056058.1, read on the forward strand.
TTCAGCTAATTGATGTACAGAAGATGTTTTTCTAGTCTTTTGACATGTCAGTCCTCTCTCTGTGAAATAATAAGACTGAATGTAAATGGAAGAAGTGGGAAGGCTCTTGCTAGGACTAAACTAACTAGCCTTAAGCAGGAGGGGAGGACAGAGGAAGATACCAAAATCACATTAGTAAACAAGTTGTAGTGGTGCAAAATGACCACTTGATGTCAGCCTACCACAGAAAAATGATAACTGCATGCAGTACAAAACAAGACATAAAATGCATTGAGAGCTCAGTTCAGATTTAGTGTGACCACACTTTTTAGAGGCGCTTTGATGTGTCAGTGTGGCTTCATGCGTGTTTGCAAGCAAATTTATGAAACAAAAACCCCACTATTTTAATTTAATATTTGAAACCGTTTAATTCATCTTTAACTGGATCAGGTGCTGGAAAATGTACAGGAAGTCATGCGGAAAGCATTCTAGGCAAATTAATGCTCATAATTTAATTCAAGAATTCAGGAAAAGACACAGGCATTGATTTTAAGAATGATGTGCTTCTGGTTTTGAACTTCAAAACTGTGCCCAACATAACTGTGCTTCTAGGTTAGTTTTCATACATCAAATAATTATGTATTCACCCTAAAGTAAACATTTTATTACTAGGTGGAGCTGAGTAAGCCCCTAGTTTCTAAGTTCTCATGTAAACTGGGCATTTAGCCCCTGTGCGTGAGGTCCAGGTGGTTTTGTGCAAGTGGAAGACACATGATGTGCACCAATAAGCCCCCCTCAGTGGCAGCCTAGAAAACTCTAATGCCTTGTACACACGATCGGAATTTCCGATGAAAAAATTCAGACAGAATTTTTTCATCGGATATTCCGACCATGTGTGGGCCCCATCTGACTTCCAGAGTTTCAAAGTTTCAGAGTTTAGAAATAGAACATGTTTTATTTTTTTCCGATGGAAAAAAATCCTATCTGAAATTTCAATCGTCTGTGTGGAACGCGACAGAGAAAAAACACACATGATCGGAATCAAGTCGACGCTGGATGGGACAGCGGCGTTGTTGTCATTCGGGATCTCCGGTCTTCGGACAAGGAACGGTCCATATGGTATCCCCTTGGGCAACCGACAGGCGGCTTGACCTCAAATAAATAGGCCCGTCATCCACAGCACCGGGCAAAAGGCAAAAGGCGAACGGCCAACTCTCCACATTAAGGGCAGGTCAGGCCCAATATCTCCATGCGTTCAGAAGATAACAACACAAAGTGTCCCCGGGTGGACAGGCGAATGCCAGTATCCGTCACGGGTATGCCGGAGGCGGCAGTGGCAGAGGAGGCCCCCGGTGCTGTCATAGGGTGTCTTAGCCCAGCGGGAGCAGAAGGGTTTTCTGACGGCACGGACATCTTTTAGGTGATCCGTCTCTCACAAGTAAATGGTGGACTGTGGACTTGGCGCGAAGATGGGCGTTTCTTGCTCGCTTGGCGCGAAACTGTTACCCGCGTCTCACGCAGGGGTGTGTGACTCCTCCCAGTTGGGAACTTGTCCGGACACGTTGCAGGCGCGTGCTGTGTGGCACGTATGCCCAAGCTTAGTGGTGCAAGGTTAACTGCCTCGTTGCCGGACAGTTCAAACACAATGGCGGACACTCTTCGCTCTTTAATAATTTCGGTACTCACTTTCTGGTTGCCAACGGTAACAGCCGAAATCCCTGAAGAGCCCCTCGTTTAGCGCTACCCCATCAGGAGCCGCTGGTTGTTGTTTGAGATCAGCGTATTAAGTTACCTTGAAGTGTGTCTAGGGGTAGTAGCAGTGAGTAGTAGCAGTGAGCGAATGTCCAGTCACCAAATGGATTTTCAAATGCTTTTATTCCAGGGCCCAACATCAGCCAACATCAACAGGAGATAGGAAAGGTTGATGAAGAAACAGAGAACAGTGCGGTATCAGGCCTGGATATGAAATAGAGCAGTCTTGCTCTCAGTAGTAGTAGATACAGTTCGTCGCCGCTCCAGTTAGAGTGGGCGAAGTGCCTCCTGACAGACTCCTGTTATAAGTCTGGCAGCCGGAATGTCACTTTTAAGTTGCTGGGAAGAACAGGTCTCTATGACAGACCTGGCTCGGGCCTCTGCCACAGGCCTAGTACTTCAGTACTCAAAAGAACCATTCGGATTGAACGAATCCTCACAGTAAATGCAATAAAGGGGTCACCGGTTGACAGCTGACATGTACCTGTCAATTCCGGTAACCAGATACCCGATGGTTCGTTCAAGCCCTTTTGGATAACCTGCATCCGGGTTCTCCTCAAGCCGATCCCCCACTGAACGGCACACAGCCTGGGATCTTCTCAGTAAGGTTGGGGACCCAGTAAGTCACTGGGGCCCCCATCGACATCCGGATGGGTCTCCATGGAACAGGTGGTTCTGGCCAGGTGGGCCATGCAAGCGGGGTCCGTGAATGCGCGCACCCTGAAGGTGGGACTGCGACAAATCTGACACTTTTGCCACAAAGGGACTCTTTTTTGGAGGACCAGTGACCACAATACAGTGATCAGTGCTAAAAAAAAAAGCACTGTTACTGTACTAATGACACTGGCATTGAAGGTGTTAACATCAGGGGTGATCAAAGGGTTAAATGTGCTGCTAGGAAGTGTTTGCTAACTGTATGGGGGATGCTCTGACTAGGGGTAGCGAGAGATCGGTGTTCCTGCTTAGCAGAAGCACAAGATCTCCATCCTCTCCTCCCAAATAGTCATTCACTGTTCTAACACACCTGGGTGAACTGGGAGCACCAAGCATTGTTTTTGACGCCTATTAGAGCCTATGGCTCTAATCAGGTGCTTCAAAAACACCTCTCACCGCTGTAATTCAGGCGCCCGGTGCCAGAAAAGGGGCTGGGCACCTGAATAGGGGGTGTCAGCGGCAGCCATGGAATGCAATGCATAAATATATCGATTGGTCATGGAGGAGGTGGTTGGAAAGAGGGAGCGGCGCCCGTGCCCCCTTTGGACGCACCACCACTGCTCCCCAGAGCTGTGTAAACCGGCTACATTGCGAAACCGTCACACTCTCCTGTCATGCAAATTGGATGCGGGGAAACCCACATTCCAATTCGTAAGTGTGAACCCAGCCACAAGACACTTAGACATATAATTAAACTGAGTTTTCATACGGATCATTCATTGTATGTGTACTTTATGACACAATTTTGCACACTTATTTTTAGCACACAGAGCATTTTATGTTTATTTTTGCATTGGAAGTATTTTTATTTGATCAATGCACCAATTATTGTTCTAAGACAGCATTGGGTTCACATATATATATATATATACAAATCTTTAGAATTGATCAAAAAACTGAATATCAATTGTGGGTGTACTAAAGCCGCGTACACACAACCATTTTTAATGTCCTAGAAAAAACAATGTTTTTTTCGACGTTATTCTTGTCAAGCCTGCCTTGCATACATACGATTGTGAAAAAAAAAGCTCGAGCACAGTGCGGTGACGTACAACACGTTCCATTCAGGTGGCGCCACCCTTTGGGCTGCTTTTGCTGATTTTGTGTTAGTAAATGTTTGGTGAGAGACGATTTGCGCTTTTCAGTCTGTTACAGCGTGACAAATGTGCTATCTCCATTACAAGCGCTAGTTTTACCAGAACGAGCGCTCCCGTCTCATAACTTGTTTCTGAGCATGCGTGTTTTTTTTCCGTCGTTAAAGCCAACACACAACCGTTTTTCACGAAGTGAAAAACGACAACGTGAAAAACGGCGTGAAAAATTAGAGCATGTTCTAAATTTTTAATGCCCATTTTTCACGACCAGAAAAATGCTCTGGAGCCCACACACGATCGTTTTTAATGACCAAATTAAAAAATTGCATTTTTCACATCATGAAAAACAGTCGTGTGTACGTGGCATAAGCCTTTTAAATCGAAAATAAGCTAACAACACTGACAAAAAAATTAAGGAAAAAAAATGCAGATTTAAAAATAAATAAATTGCAAAACATACCATTGGTTAAAGCATAAATCTGCAGGAGGTCAAGAAAGCATACCATTTTATTTTATTTATTTTTTATTTTGGAAGAAGCACCGAAGGGTTATAACCCCTGACAGATTTTTTTTTTTGCCATCTGTGTCTCATTGCGGAGATTCCCCTTCACAGTCTCCCCACTGGGAGAATTCTCCTCTATCACTTTTCTGGAAACAATCCAAAATGTGGGATTTTCTTTCACTTTCACTTTCAACAGTAAACAGGAGTTCAGCTGAACTCGCACGATTTTATTCCCCCATGTCAGTCCCGACTTTAGGGGCAATTTCAGAGACATCTGTCTCGGGTTTCTGCACAGATGTCAATGGAAATCGCACCCTGAAATCACCAATAGTAGCGGTTCGCACTGTGCCATTGGAGGCAATTGCCGCCAATTTGACATGCAATATTGCAGCAATGTGAACCAGAGCTAAAGGAGGCACAGACAGCAATAAAAACTTACAAGCTTTTTAATCTCTCCATGCTATCCAAGGTTAAAAAAAGGTTTGCCTTTAGTGATACTTTAATAGATAAAAAAAAAAAAAAAAAAAACTTTGAAATACAAAGGAAATATACATACTGTACTTTATTTGTCATACAAATATGTATTTAATCTCAAATCATGATTAATGGTGTGGGCTATCTAGTCTGTTTCGTGCCCCTGCCCTACAGCTTATATCTATTGTTTATATGTGCTTAGAATTACAGGGAGGTGATTCCTCCATCAATCAACATGTGATATCCCACACCCATTGTTTTAAACTGTTTGGTGGGCATGGAGCAGGAGGGAGGGAGTGGGCTGTCATTTATCTGGAGTGTATTCATGTGTGACTCTATAGTCATATGGGCTGATATATATAGCGGTGAATACTCCGCTCCTAAAGCACCCCTGCCCATTGAAATCAATGAGCAGCACCGCCAATGCGCCTGCAAAGCGCCTTTACAGCTGCGCTTTGCAGGCGCTGTTAACCCAGCTAAGCGCTGTTATTGTGAAAGGGCTCTAAGTGATATATAGCAAGGCTGTCACATAGTCCAGCTCTTTCTCAGACTATGTGCCCAGAACCTATTGGCAGGAGGAACGTCTAGTCCTCAGCTGCTGGTCACATTTATAATAAAGAGTAAAAAATAAATAATTAATACCAATAAACTGTTCTAAATCACCATACAAATATATATTTGAACTCAAATCTTTATTACTTTTGACAATAAGTGTGAGTGGATTTCTGCCACTCCAGGCTGTGTCACACCCCTCCAGCCTGTGTCTTGGAGTAATAGGGAGGTGAAGCCTCCATCAATCGAGATTAATATGGACTATATTTAATATAGGGAGGAAGTGGACTGTCATTTACCATGGTGTATATGCCCACATGTGGGACTATAGTCACATGGGCTGCTCAAATGTGATAGGGAGGAAATGCTCAGCATAGAAACTCACTGACCACTGAGCATGTGCACTAGCCTAGCTGCCAAAACTGTTCTGCAAAATCCACAGCTGCAATGAAGACATGGACAAGAGGAAGGGACAGTGAAAATCAGGTGGAACAGGATGCTTGCTTCCCTTCTCAGTCTATCCTTACTGTGGAGGAGTGCGGGGTGTAGCAAGATGGTTGTGGCGAAACGTCAATTCCGTTACACATTCTGACTGGTCGCCTAATCTGACAAAACACAGGCAGCCTGCAGTGGGTGGGTCCCTTCCACAAGCTCTGCTCTCTGCACGGGCAATGTGTAGCACAGTGAGCATGTTGGTTAATTTTACAAGGTAATAACAAGAATTACAAAGGCATTTGGTGCATACAAAGTGGATTTATATATTTTATGGCAATTGAACAGTATAAATAGTTTTGTGCCTAGTATTCAGCTTTAACATTGCACTTCTCGTATGTGCTGCAACAAGTGATCAGGTTCATGAGGGTCTGGTCTTTATAGGTTTCAATTCTAATTCATTGGTAAAAAGTCATTGGTGCTGATGAATGTAATTTGCTACTTAAGCCGCGTACACACGATCAGTCCATCCGATGAGAACGGTCTGAAGGACCGTTCTCATCGGTTAACCGATGAAGCTGACTGATGGTCCGTCGCGCCCACACACCATCGGTTAAATAACCGATCGTGTCAGAACGCGGTGACGTAAAACACAACGACGTGCTGAAAAAAATGACGTTCAATGCTTCCAAGTATGCGTCGACTTGATTCTGAGCATGCGCGGATTTTTAACCGATGGTCGTGCCTACTAACGATTGGTTTTGACCTATCGGTTAGGAATCCATCGGTTAAATTTAAAGCAAGTTGGCTTTTTTTTAACCGATGGTTAAATAACCTATGGGGCCCACACACGATCAGTTTTGACCGATGAAAACGGTCCATCAGATCATTGTCCTCTGTTTAACCCATCGTGTGTACGCGGCCTTAGATTTCAGATGGTCCAAACATGCTTTGTAATGCAGTTAAACATCTGGCAGATGTTGGGCTAGGAAAAGGAAATTAATTATTGGGAAATCAATCACTTGATGCTTTATAACTATGCCGCAGAGAGGAACGTACTTAACTAAGCTCCCCACTACATGAACCCTGGATCCAGTGACTGTGATTATTGGTTATACAATAAAAGCCTTTCTTTTTTTCCCTTCTAAATCTTCCCAGCGATCCGACTAGTTACAAATCCCAGGATTGTTCATTGTCTAATATTTGTTCTTCACATAGGAAATTCAGGGTTAGATGCCAGGCTCTTCTGACTTTGGCCCTTGTTTGCTAAAGGTGACAGCAGAGCCCGCAGCCGTAACAAAATCCTGCTAGGGCACCAAAAAATGACATCATGCCTACAATTATTTTTTACGGCGCCATGTTGAAAGGTTTTATTTTAGGCATTGAATAGTTATTGTGTGCACAGCACAGCTGTACAAATAAAAGTAATTATTTGCGCACATCACCATCCTACCATCTTGTACTGGTCTGAATTAGGACTAGTTGCTCTGGGTTTTTGCCATTGCATTGATTATTGACCAAAAAAAAAAAAATGCAATTAATCCAGGTAATTAAAACTTTATAAGGGCTCTTGGACACTGGTGGCTGATTGACAGTAAAAACAGGTGGCTGAGTTGCAGCTTTACTGATGCAGTGGGTTGCAGTAAGGTGTGTATATAAACAAGGCAGATCGCCATTCTGACAGGGAAGAAGATAGAGATTCTGTGTTCCTGCTGAGCAGGAACACTGATCTCTGTCTTCATCCAGTCAGAGCAACCCCCCACAGGGTTAGCAAGAACCAGCTAGGCACACATTTAACCCTTTAATCGCCTTGCCAGTGTCATTAGTACAGATCACTGTAATAATGTCATTGGTTCCCAAAAAAGTGTCAAAAGTGTCAGTTAGGTGTCCAATTTGTCCGCCGCAATGTCGCAGTCCCACTAAAAAATGCTGATCTCTGCCAACTTTTGCACAAACCAACCTTCTGGAGCTAAAGTGGTTAAATATACGCTTATCTACGGACAAGATAGATGTACCCAATTCGATCCATTCATTAACTTTCCAGCATGTTGGATTTTTGGCATGCGATTGTTATCAGCGACTATAGCTGCTAGCAATAATCACTGTGTTCTGGCTCCCTGCACATACCAGGGCTGTCTTAATGCATGGGCTCAGGTTATGGGGCCCCATGATAATCTTGAAGTTGTCCCAGATTTTTTTTTTTTTTTTTACATTTTTTTTATTGGAAATGCTTTATAATAGAAAGTAAAAAATATTGGTTTTTTTATTCAATCAAATCAACCTCCAAAGGAAAGCTCTATTTGTAGGAAAAAAAGGACATACATTTTATTTGGGTACAGCGTCGCACGCAATTCTCAGTTAAAGCGACGCAGTGTTAGTAAAAGACGATTTGCGCTTTTCTGTCGGCTACAGCGTGATGAATGTGCTTACTCCATTACGAACGCTAGTTTTACCAGAACGAGTGCTCCCATCTCATAACTTGCTTCTGAGCATGCATGGATTTTTCACTTCGTTAAAGCCCACACAGGACCATTTTTTTACAACCAGAAAAACGACAACATTTAAAACGTCATGAAAAAATAGAGCATGTTCGATTTTTATTTTTTTTTGCCTGTTTTTTAGAACCCAAAAAATGATCTGAAGCCCACACACCATTGTTTTTAATGACATAATAAAAAACTTAATTTTTTACAACCCGAAAAATGATCGTGTGTACGCGGCATAAGGATATAAAGATAAAATTAACAAAGGATTGCTTCTACCATAGGTTTTAAAGATGAGGTTTTAAAATAGACCAAGGAATTCCGCACTTTTCCAAAGTTAGGCGAGAGCTTCCATGAACTCCAACATATTGATAAGCATTCATGTATTTATTTTCAGTTTGGGGTTTTCATTAATTTATCCTATTTATATGTACAGTATTTATTTTAAGACCTGTTGTGATCTTCTACTGCAGCTAGTGACTCCTTCTCTTGTTTATTTACTAGGAGGTATAGCTGAATAATACATTCCGACTATGTCACCAGATTGCACAGTCTGCGTCTCTTGAGTAATGTAGGAGATACTTAATCATCAGAGAATATATATTTAACACTTGATACATCACAGCCTGCATTCAGACCAAACAATGATTACATGTAATTTATTTCCTACCAGAAGTATAAAAAAAATATATAGAATTTTTTTTATTTTTTCCTAGTAAACATTACGAAAAACATTTTCTCAAAGCCATTGTGACAGGAAGTCAGGTAAATCTGTGGGTGTTGTCACAGATGGGAGATACATTTCTGCCTTGTTTAGACAATTCACCAATTACTATCAGGTTTAAGGACTTTGGATAGCTTCAGCTGTTGAGATTGAGGCAATTAAGGCCTCTACAAGTTATCTAGAGGATCACTACTGATTGCTGCATCCTGAGGCCTTTGAGTTAAGGAGAGCAGTGGGCTGAAAAAGACTTCTGAAGGTGAGGTCGTATCAGTATTTCTGTGTGATAAATATATGTCATGTCACACCGAGCCAATAACTAATGTATGAATCCTACAATAATATTGTTGAGGTTTCTCAGGTATAACCACTAGTTCACTTTCGGTTTCACAGAAAGTTAGGGTTAATTCATCACAACCTCGCAAAGTAATATATGCCGTAACCTATTTGCTACCTTATTGTGGCATAAGCGTAGCTGGGTACTATAAAGCAAGTGACGTATAAGCAGCAAAAGATAAGACCTCACAATCGGAGGAGTTAGGGTTAATAAGCTAAAGAACGGAAGTGGTTAATGTTAGGTCACATCTATCTAGGAAGGAAAGTAAAGTGTCCCAAACAAGACATCCAGCAAAGAACAGTAGTACTATGAACTGCTAGCAGGAAGGCTTGACAATGGACCAAGTGCACATTCCAACAGTAATACTTGCGGTTCAGCAGGCTTTTGGGAATGAGTTCTGTGGAGGCAGTAGTACTGTTCATGAGGATGTATTGGTCCTGGAGGTTGAGGGTTCAAGGTGAGTAGTGCAGGAAGCCTATGATTTGTTGCTGGCACATGGTAGTTAGGTTCCAAGGTTGGTGTGCTGCGGGGTTGGGTTGCTTCACTGGGATCCTCTGGCTGTGGGGTTGCTCTTACATGACGGCGGGTGTCTGACTGAATATCAGAACACCCTGCCGTCATTCCTAGGCGTTTAAATACCCGCAATTCGCGGGGAAGTGAAGGTGCGCTCTAGTCGCACATCCGCGTTCCATGCTGGAACGCACGGTGCGCGCACCGGAAGTGACGCGGAGAATCTCTAGTCGCACTTCCGAGTTCCATGCTGGAACGCACGGCGCGCACACCGGAAGTGACGTGGAGAAGAGGGAACACGGAGCGCAGCTGTCTGGTATAACGGCAGCTGCGCTAGTACATCAAACTTAAGGAATTTTATTACATACTCCCCTCCTTAGGGGAGCTCCTATAGAGCTACCAGTAGGAGCGGGTTTGTTAGGATGTCTCTGATGAAATTGTCTGATAAGTCGTGCAGCATTTATATTGGAAGAATCTTCCCAAGAGTCATCAGACTGATCATAGCCTTTCCAGCGTTTGAGGTATTGAAGCTTTTTTCCTGGAATCTAAAAAATTTTCAACAATGTATTCTGTTTCACCGAGAACTTGTACAGGAGGTGGTGGAAGTGGTTTCCTGTTAGGAAAGGAGTTAGCGATGTAAGGTTTGATGAGTGACACGTGGAATGAAGGATGTACTTTCCAGTCTGGTGGTAGGGAAAGTTTGACAGCATTGGGATTAATAATCTGAGAAATTGGGAATGGTCCGGTGAATTGATTTCCGAGTTTCCTGGAGGGAATCTTAAGGTGGAGATTGCGTGTGGATAGCCAAACTAAATCCCCTAGCTTGTATGTTGGTGGTGTGGAGCGGCGTGAATCGTGATATTTCTTCTGTGTTGCGTGTGCAATTTCCAGGTTGGCACGTAGAAGATTGAGTGTCTTCTCTATTGAAGATAGATAGTCTGTAACTGCAGGTACAGGATTTGGGAGAAACGTGGAAGGTAAGTTGTTGGGGTGGAACCCATAATTGGCGAAAAATGGAGAAAAGCGGGTTGAAGAGCTAGTGGAGTTATTATAGGCATACTCAGCCAAAGGCAGTATTGGATTCCAATCATCTTGAAGATGTGTACAGTAGCAGCGTAGATATTGCTCCAAGATTTGATTTACCCGTTCGGTCTGTCCATTTGTCTGAGGATGGTAGGCAGTCGACAATCGATGGTCAATCTGTAAGGTGGTAGTAAGGGCTCTCCAGAATTTGGAAATAAATTGAGATCCACGATCCGAGATAATTTGGGAGGGTAAGCCATGTAATCTAAGGACTGTGTCGATAAAGGCTTTTGCGGTCTCTAGAGAGGTTGGTAGTTTCTTTAAAGGAGTGAAGTGTGCCATTTTAGTTAAGAGATCAACCGTAACCATAATAGTATTGGTATCCTTTGATCTAGGGAGGTCCACAATAAAATCAATAGACACTACCTCCCAGGGTCTCTGAGGTACTGGAAGAGGTGCCAATAGGCCAAAAGGAGGTCTTCTAGATAATTTGTTGCGGGCACAAATGTCATATGAGTTTACATATTGATGAACAGATTTAGAGAGAGAAGGCCACCAGTAATGTCTCTTGACAAGATGAATGGTGTTAGTAACGCCAGGATGACCGGCTAAAGGAGAATCGTGAAGAAGTCGGAGCAAAGGAATCTGTAGCTTGGGGGGGTACATAAATTTTGTTCTGGTAGGTATATAGTCCGTCAGGATGTTTGATAAGGCCTGTTGGAAGGTTATGAGTCTCTGTAGAAAGGGCTTCGGAGAGTAACTGCCTAAACGAGGTGCTATTGCCAATGAAACGGTGTGAAGGGATGATAGAGACTGGTGGGTTCTCCGTAAATTGATCTTCAGACATACGAGAGAGAGAGTCTGCTTTAATATTTTGCGAGGCCGGTCGATAGGTTATATGAAAGTCAAACCTGTCGAAGAAGAGAGTCCATCTAACCTGACGAGCGGAGAGGGTCTTACAGGATTTCAGATGTTGTAGATTACGGTGATCAGTGAGTATAGTTATTGGATGAGTTGAACCTTCAAGTAAATGTCTCCAATTTTCTAAGGCAACCTTAATGGCTAAAAATTCCTTTTCACCGATAGGGTAATTTCTCTCAGCTTGTGTTAAGGTTCTGGAGTAGAAGGCTACTGGATGCAAGGGATCCGAGAGAGTCGGACGCTGAGAGAGTACAGCTCCCAAAGCATAATGGGAAGCATCAACTTCCAAAGTATAATGAAATGTTGGATAGGGGAGTTGAAGTACAGGAGCTGAGGAGAAACAGCGCTTTAAGGTGGTAAAGGAAGTTTGTGCTTCTGATGTCCAGGTGAAAGATGTCTTAGAACTCGTGAGGGCATTCAATGGTTTGACTATTGCAGAGAAATTTTTAATAAATTTTCGATAGTAATTGGAAAATCCCAGGAACCGTTGGAGAGCTTTCCTTGAATACGGAACAGGCCAGGAAATGATGGAATCGACTTTGGAATGATCCATCTGTATACCCTGAGGGGTGATGTGGTAGCCTAGGAAGGTGATACTAGTTTGGCTAAAAAGACATTTCTCCAATTTTGCATACAGGGAATGTGTTCTCAGCCTGGCTAAAACCCAACGAACATGTTTGACATGGAGCTCAGGGGAATCTGAGTAGATTAAAATATCATCTAGATATATAACTACGCAGATGTCAAGCAAGTCTCTGAAAATATCATTTATGAACCACTGGAAAGTGGCCGGTGCATTACAGAGGCCAAATGGCATGACAGTATATTCATATAAGCCGTATCTGGTCTTGAAGGCAGTCTTCCACTCTTCTCCAGGACGTATCCTAATCAGATTATATGCACCCCTGAGATCTAATTTTGTAAAAATCTTTGAGGATTGGAGGCGCTCTATGAGTTCTGGAATGAGTGGCAAAGGATAACGATTTTTTACAGTAATACTATTTAAGGACCGGTAATCAATGATGGGGCGGAGAGAACCATCCTTATTTTTGACAAAAAACATAGCGGCGGAACTGGCAGGGGAAGTGGAATGTCTAATGAACCCTTTTTTTAAGTTCTCATCTATGTACTCCTTTAGGTGTCCTAGTTCAGGTTGAGATAGTGGGTATATATGAGCGGTTGGGATAGGACTATTTGGAATTAAATCAATCGGACAGTCGTATATTCTATGAGGGGGAAGTCTCTCTGCATTGGTCTTACTGAAAACATCACTGAAGTCATGAAGGTAATCCGGGAGAACATTGGCAACTGGCTGGAGACTAAGCACTGGGGAAGTGGTATAGCAATTTTGATTACAGTGGGAGGATCCCAATTTAAGGGATGAAGTAGCCCATATGAAAGTTGGTTGATGTAGTAACAGCCATGGCAGACCGAGAATAATTGGGAATAGAGGAGAAGGAATTATATCGAAAACCATAGTCTCCACATGGTGGTTATCACAAGTCACCAGAATAGGGATGGTTTGGGATAAGACAGGACCGGAGGTGGAGGTTGAACCGTCAATGAAGGTGACAGAGAGTGGTGTGGATTTGAGAATAGAGGGAATTTCATTGGATTTTACGATTTCTAAATCAATGAAATTCCCACAGGCTCCGGTATCAACCATGGCATTGATGGTAGTAGTTTTATGTTCCCACTGTAAAACAAGAGTAATAAATATAAACAGATTAGAGATGGTGTGGGGGGGGGGAGTGGTCTTACAAATGTTAGAAACTGTACCTTCAGTATTCTTCCTGAGTCGAGGACAAGTAGATACTATGTGGTCTGGAGATGAACAGTAAAGGCAGAGGTTATGTGCTCTGCGACGTTGCTTCTCTGCAGGTGATAGAGGGCCTTTAACAGTTCCAAGTTCCATAGGAACAACTTTAGGGGGAGAATTATACCTCTTGGGGGGTGAGACAGAGAAGGAGGTAGCACGCTCAGCCTTTCTTTCTCTTATACGTCGATCAATGGTGAGGGAAAGTTGCATTAGATCCTCTAAGGAAGGGGGAAGCTCAATGCGAGCGATCTCATCCTTCATGGCCTCAGAAAGGCCAATGCGGAATTGATTCCGTAAGGCAATGTCAGTCCATTGTGTGTCCCTGCTCCAACACTTGAATTCTGATATATATTCTTTGACGGGCCTCTTCCCTTGCTTGAGCTGTCTAATGGTATTTTCGGCAGTAAGTTGTTTATTCGGGTCCTCGTATAAGAGAGACATCTCTTTTAAAAAACTATTAAATGATCCTAATAGGTCGCCATGCTCCTCAACATAAGCGTCAGCCCAAACGCGAGGCTCACCCTTGAGGTAAGAAACTAGAGTAAGAATCTTTATCCTATCTGAATAGTATGTACGGGGGCGTAATTCATACATGAGACAGCAGGAGCTGACAAACTGACGGTAAAGTTTTCGGTCCCCTGTAAAAGGTTCTGGGGAGCAAACCTTGGGTTCGGGCCTATCATGGTGTTGGGCGTGAGCTTGATTACGTATCACTTCATTTTCTAAACAAAGTTCATTCATAGAGGCAGTAAGGGTCTCTACTCTCTGTGATAACACCACTAGATGATTAGCGAAATCCCCTGGATCCATTTTGAAAAAATGGTTATAAAAAAACTCACTTTTTTTTATATATGGTTCTGATATTATGTCATGTCACACCGAGCCAATAACTAATGTATGAATCCTACAATAATATTGTTGAGGTTTCTCAGGTATAACCACTAGTTCACTTTCGGTTTCACAGAAAGTTAGGGTTAATTCATCACAACCTCGCAAAGTAATATATGCCGTAACCTATTTGCTACCTTATTGTGGCATAAGCGTAGCTGGGTACTATAAAGCAAGTGACGTATAAGCAGCAAAAGATAAGACCTCACAATCGGAGGAGTTAGGGTTAATAAGCTAAAGAACGGAAGTGGTTAATGTTAGGTCACATCTATCTAGGAAGGAAAGTAAAGTGTCCCAAACAAGACATGCAGCAAAGAGCAGTAGTACTATGAACTGCTAGCAGGAAGGCTTGACAATGGACCAAGTGCACATTCCAACAGTAATACTTGCGGTTCAGCAGGCTTTTGGGAATGAGTTCTGTGGAGGCAGTAGTACTGTTTATGAGGATGTATTGGTCCTGGAGGTTGAGGGTTCAAGGTGAGTAGTGCAGGAAGCCTATGATTTGTTGCTGGCACATGGTAGTTAGGTTCCAAGGTTGGTGTGCTGCGGGGTTGGGTTGCTTCACTGGGATCCTCTGGCTGTGGGGTTGCTCTTACATGACGGCGGGTGTCTGACTGAATATCAGAACACCCTGCCATCATTCCTAGGCGTTTAAATACCCGCAATTCGCGGGGAAGTGAAGGTGCACTCTAGTCGCACATCCGCGTTCCATGCTGGAACGCATGGTGCGCGCACCGGAAGTGACGCGGAGAATCTCTAGTCGCACTTCCGCGTTCCATGCTGGAACGCACGGCGCGCACACCGGAAGTGACGCGGAGAAGAGGGAACATGGAGCGCAGCTGTCTGGTATAACGGCAGCTGCGCTAGTACATCAAACTTAAGGAATTTTATTACAATATCAAAGAGACTTTTTGTTTTCTGCTGTATGACCAGCAGTAGGCTGTGCCAGACTCCATAGGCAGGTTCCTATGTTGTGAAGGTAGATGCCCCAAGTGGCCAGGGTTTATTTTATGTTTTGTTTGTTTATGCTGTTTTGATGCTTGCACTTGTTTGCAGCAATATGGAAGAATAAACCATATCCTTTGTTTTCAACCGTCCTCAACTGCCTTTCTGTATAGTTCAGTGTGTAGTGAACCCATCCAGGGGGTCACACACCCCCGCTACCGACCCAATCCCTCACACCATACAGACCTGTCCTCTTTCCTTCACCTTTAAAAATGCACTATAAAATGATATTGGAACCCTTCTATAGTATATGAAACCTACTTCTATACATTCACACTAACTTTGTTAGATAATAAAAGAGAGTAAATGTCAACATGGCTGTCACTCACTCTTGATTTCATTGTTTCCACTATCCAGCGGCTGACTTTATGGAAATATAATGTTCACCAAACGCAGTTGCACCCACAATTCTTCAGTGAAGTCCCATTGCGGCTGACTTTACTCGCCGTTTTACAGGGGTGGTTTTTAAAAAACATGAAAAACAGGTTTGTGGTGTTTTTTTGCCTGTTATGGTCAAGCCATAAAGAAGGTACTACGATTATCATGACAACAACTGGCTCTATTCTGCCCTTTAAATCCAGGGGAGTCTTCCTGTTCTTTACAAAGGATGATATAGCACTTTATTTCCTACAGCCAAATGATTCCTTCCACCTCTTTTGGACCCAGGAGCAGTTTCTGGTCATTTAAGGTTGTAGGAATAAGAATGGTGATAAGGATCTGCATAGTTTCACCTTCGAAATAACACCTGAATATCTTCTCATGTTCCTTCCTGCCTCTATTTATGTATGAAGGTGGACTATACTTCCTGCTCATAATTAACCACTTGCTTACTGGGTACCCTAACCCCCCTTCCTGGCCAGACCAATTTCAGCACTGTCACTCTTTAAACGACAATTGCGCGGTCATGCAACACTGTACCCAAATACATTTTTTATATATTTTTTTCCACAACTAGAGATTTCTTTCAATGGTATTTGATCACCTCTGGGGTTTTTATTTTTTGTTAAAAAAATTAAAGACTGAAAATTTTGAAACAAAATACAAAACAGTTTTATATTTTGTAAACAGGTAATTTTTCTCCTTCATTGATGTACGCTGATGAGGCTGCACTGATGGGCACCGATAGGCTGCATTGATGTGCACTGATAAGGCAGCACTGATAATCAATGATAAGGTGGCACTGGTGGGCACTGATGGGTGGCACTGGTGGGCACGAATGGGTGGCACTGATAGCTGGCACTAATGGGCACTGATAGGTGGCATTGATAAAGGGAAAGTTCCATTCGAATGGCGCCACCCTTTTGGGCTGCTTTTGCTGATTTCATTCTACCGCGTGTTAGTAAAAGTTTGGTGAGAGACGATTTGCGCTTTTCAGTCTTCGTGCTTTTCAGTCTGTTACAGTGTGACGAATGTGCTATCTCCATTACAAATGCTAGTTTTACCATAACGAGTGCTCCCGTCTCATAACTTGCTTCTGAGCATGTGCGTTTTTTTCCTCCTCGTTAAAGTCTACACACGATCGTTTTTCACGATGTGCAAAATAACGACGTGTAAAACGATGATAAATAATAGAGCAGGTTCTACATTTTTAACGGGCATTTTTCTCTTCGAGAAAAATGCTCTGGAGCCTACACGCGACAGTTTTTCACGACCAATTTAAAAAATTGCATTTTTCTCATCATGTACTTTAAGTGAAACAATACCTTTTTTCATTTCTAGGGTGTATTGGGGTCTCAGGGGCTGTAGTGGGGGTGTCAGGGGCACACTGGGACAGGGCAGGCTATGCTCTCGGAGCTTCAGCTCCTTCTACTGCAGCTGCAAAATGTCTGTACAGTGCTTGTAAGGCACTTTACATACACTCGGGGGTATGTCCTTACTCGCGAGTGTATGTAAAGTGAGTGTACTTAAAGCGGGGTATGCCTGTACTTACCTGTTGTCATGTACCTAGTAGATGAGCCTGATATGCAGAGGGAGGCCTCTCTTACGCCCAGAGGTGTATTTAGGTTTTGTGCTGCCCTAGGCCTGACTAAACTTGTGCACCCTCTAATTTAAATATGACCCACCCCTTCCTGTCAAAGCCACATCCCTGTCATATTCATGGGAAGAGGACAGAGGGACGCCCTGGTAGAAGGACAGAGGGACGCCCTGGTAGAAGGACAGAGGGACGCCCTGGGAGAAGGACAGAGGGACGCCCTGGGAGAAGGACAGAGGGACGCCCTGGTAGAAGGACAGAGGCACGCCCTGGGAGAAGGACAGAGGCACGCCCTGGGAGGAGGAGAGATGGACGCCCTGGGAGGAGGAGAGAGGGACGCCCTGGGAGAAGGACAGAGGGACGCCCTGGGAGAAGGACAGAGGGACGCCCTGGGAGAAGGACAGAGGGACGCCCTGGGAGAAGGACAGAGGGACGCCCTGGGAGGAGGAGAGAGGGACGCCCTGGGAGGAGGAGAGAGGGACGCCCTGGGAGGAGGAGAGAGGGACGCCCTGGGAGGAGGAGAGAGGGACGCCCTGGGAAGAGGACAGAGGGCCGCCCCCCAAAAAGTGCTGCCCTAGGCCTGGGCCTTGTTGGCCTAGGCCAGAATACATCCCTGCTTACGCCCCTGACTCGCGGCCCCTGATAGAGTGAACAGGAGGCGCGGGAGTACAAGGTAGCACGAGTGCCTGGCACGATCAACAGCTAAAGTGTAGGTCTGGAGTTTCCGGAAGATGCTGTAGCTGTGGTCAGCAAACTGGAGACAACAGACATGGCTGAAGACAGGAACAGGCTTGTATCAAGAAGACACTCGCAGGATACAGAGAGGTGGCTCCAGGGACTGGTGCACAGGAGGGAAGGTCAGGCAGGCCGGGTCATACAGACAGACAGTACTGGAACAGACGCAGGAGACAGGAGCAGAGTCACTGGACAACCCAGGTCAGTAACAGGCAGGCACGGATGGACCAGAAGATAAGGCAGGTGCAAGGTCATGGACATGCCAGGGTCAGATGCAGGCAGATAGCAGAGGTAGTCACAGGGCAAGCTGGGTAATCACAGGAACAGGTCAGACAAACAAGTTATGCACAGGGAACGCCATACCTCCCAACCAGCACGGATTCTGTGAGACTTTCCCGCACAGACTGCACATTCCCGCAGCTTCTGTGTGCGCGTGTACACATGCGCGCTCATACATAGGCACCCGCAATGCACACTGACATGTGTGGAGCTACTGTTCCACCTGTACAGTGGATTTGCACAGAGCAGCCTGGATCCTCCTTGTAACGGAACTATGTATTCTGCCTGTACATCTATAATAATCATGCAGTGGGACATACAAGGAACCGAAGGACGTGTTACAATAGGATGAATGATATCTGGGACTACCTGAGATATGGATTATCCACATTATATTCTGAGATATCTGGAGGGCTGTTTTGGATCTGTTGGTTCTGAATTTAGAAGGTTAATTGTAGAGTGACTCTTTCACTGTTGAATTCTAAATGTCTCTTCTCTCTTTTGTGTATTGTATTACAAATTAACAGTCTCCTGTCTGTGTATTGAATTAGCATGTCATTTGTGTTCAGAAGAACTTGTCAGGCTTTGCGGTGCCGAAATGCTTATCTATTGAGGGGGTTATCTGTGATTGAAGTCTATTGAGAAAGAAATGTGGTTTCTTTTGGCCTGGTGACAGTGTGTCTAACTTGGGGCCCCCCTGTGGAGGGAGGGGGTGGAGACTTTCATTGTTCCTTGAGCACTCACCAGTTTGTAACTAGATATAAACTAAGAAGTGTACCATTAAAGTTGTTGATGTTTGACCCTTCAAAACGTAGTCATGTCTCGTTCTTGAAAAGGGTATGCTATGGGAATATTATTCTGTTTGTTTTACAACTGGACCTGACTCTCCCTTGGGCTCTCGTGGATGAGCTTATACTGGACTTACTTGCATAGTAACTTGCCAGGGAAAAGGACGTTCCCCAACGGCTGATGCCCTCTCACTACTTGGGTAGCCGTTACATTGGTTGGCAGCGGTGGGATGGTCCTTTTATCCAAGGAGCAAGTTCTGAATGGAGTCCCGGTATGCCAGGCTGAAAAGAACCACACTAAAAGATTTATTGGAGAGTCGTGGTAGGAGTGCCAGTAACAGACCACGGAGGGAGCTCATAGCGGATTTACTGGAGCTGGACCAAATGGATGGATCCATGGAAGGAGCGGAGCCTCTAGCACCTGTCAGCGAGGAAGATGTAATTACGGATATTGTACAGCGGAGATTATCCTTGTATCCAGAAACGTCCACGGAACTAATAAACCAGCTGTTCCGGAAGCAAGAGAGGAGATCCAAACCAAGAGGGGACAAGAACTGGAACTGGTGAGAGCTAGACAGCCCATTACACACGCAGTTCCTACTTCCCCACCCGCTGCGACAGGAAAGAAAATACCGTTCACTGCATTTAAAGCTTTTGTAGAAAGTGAGGAGGAAATAGATGGATATTTGGCTGATTTTGAGAGACAGTGCTCACTACACCAGGTACCACCAGACCAATGGGTCACTATTTTGTCTGGGAAATTGTCAGGCAAAGCCAATGAAGCTTTTCGGGCTCTTGCTCCAGAAGATATTTTACAATATCAGCAAGTGAAAAAGGCGCTGTTAACCCGATATGCCGTAACCCCAGAAACCTACCGCCGTCGCTTCCGGGAATCCAAGAAGAAGGCTGGGGACTCCCACATGGAATGGGCAAACCAGTTACAAAGGGTGGCATCCCATTGGGTCCAAGGGTGCAAGGCCAACACTGGGGAGAAAGTATTGCAGCTATTCCTAATGGAACATTTCTTCCAAGACCTGGCCGCAGACATACAGGACTGGGTACGAGATCGCCGTCCCGCTAACTTAAACGAGGCGGCGCGGCTAGCAGATGAGTACGCGGAAACAAGGAAAGTAAGCCAGGGTACTACACGACTGGCTCATAAGGTAGAACCGTGTACTCCAACCAGCACCTCACGCCCAGAGTTTCGGGCTCCAGTCCCACCAGGACCACCACGTCCTAAGGAACCCAACAACTATCCCCGGGATTCGTCTAGGGTGACGTGCCATCATTGCAGCAACACGGGACATATTGCTAGTTTTTGTCCTTTGAGAGCTACAAATAACAACTGGAGACGCCCGACATCCAACACAGAGGTCACTCCATCACGGCCCTCTGCGGCCCACTGCCTAGAGACCGAGGTGGGCCCTGAGGAATGTCTGGGAATTTTGTATGAGGCAGACCCAATACAAGCGGCCTCTCCAGATAACCGTCAGCATCACCGTCAGGAGGTACGGGTGAATGGACAAGTAGCACAAGGCCTAAGAGATACCGAGGCTACTATCGCTCTGATTCAAAAACAACCAGGGCACAAAAAGTCAGACTGTTCATTAAATTTACCCAGGCAGTCCCAGTCATGGAGACAGCCAGAAAGGGGAACCCCCACACATCCATGCCTGCGGCCCACGGCGTTGGGGAGGTAGAACATTGGGGTGTTCTGCATGAGGCAGATCCGATACAAGCAGCTAACCAGGACAACAGGCAGCAACACAGGCAGACTGTCTGGGTCAATGGAAAGGCAGCCAATGGATTACGTGATACGGGGGCCACTATGACCCTGCTAAAGAAGAAACTCATCCCAGAGAACCAGCACACCGGAGACACTGTAGCCGTAAGAGTAGCAGGAGGCACCGTCTTCCGGCTACCCGTTGCCCGGGTTCACCTGGATTGGGGGGTGGGTTCGGGACATGTGAATGTGGGGGTGATGAAGGATTTGCCAGCAGATGTACTACTGGGGAATGATTTGGCCCCCCTTGTTTCTGCGTACGCCCCAATGTGCCCCGCTGAAGTCCACACCGTGACTACCTGTGCCCCAACCCGCGTTGCTGGAACCAACTCGCTTGCTGCTGAGACCCGGGTAAGACTACCTGCCCCGACATGTACTGTAGATCCAGCCCAATATCACAGTCTAAAATGGGAATGTGACAAGTTGGCCAGTGAGAAATCGGAGATGCAACGACACTACGTCATGTATTATGAGATGTCCCGTGGCTTGAACATTGAAATGCACAAACAGGCTGAAATTGTCAAAAGGTTAAATGGGATTTGCGCTCAGGTGGTGCCTTATCTCTCCCAAGAGCATCAGCAACAGGTTTTGGGAGCCATTCAGAGAGCAAAGCAAGTGACTGTTCCAGAACTGAATTCCATTATTCACCATCACCATCAGCTACCGACCTGGCAGATTTAATGGAAATGCCGATGGACTGTCCAGACAAACGGAACTTTTACCCTAACAGCAGACCGGACATCCCAAGTTGACCCGAAAAGGATCAATCCGGGTCTGCGGAGTGTTCCACAAAAGGGGAGCAGTGTAACGGAACTATGTATTCTGCCTGTACATCTATAATAATCATGCAGTGGGACATACAAGGAACCGAAGGACGTGTTACAATAGGATGAATGATATCTGGGACTACCTGAGATATGGATTATCCACATTATATTCTGAGATATCTGGAGGGCTGTTTTGGATCTGTTGGTTCTGAATTTAGAAGGTTAATTGTAGAGTGACTCTTTCACTGTTGAATTCTAAATGTCTCTTCTCTCTTTTGTGTATTGTATTACAAATTAACAGTCTCCTGTCTGTGTATTGAATTAGCATGTCATTTGTGTTCAGAAGAACTTGTCAGGCTTTGCGGTGCCGAAATGCTTATCTATTGAGGGGGTTATCTGTGATTGAAGTCTATTGAGAAAGAAATGTGGTTTCTTTTGGCCTGGTGACAGTGTGTCTAACTTGGGGCCCCCTGTGGAGGGAGGGGGTGGAGACTTTCATTGTTCCTTGAGCACTCACCAGTTTGTAACTAGATATAAACTAAGAAGTGTACCATTAAAGTTGTTGATGTTTGACCCTTCAAAACGTAGTCATGTCTCGTTCTTGAAAAGGGTATGCTATGGGAATATTATTCTGTTTGTTTTACAACTGGACCTGACTCTCCCTTGGGCTCTCGTGGATGAGCTTATACTGGACTTACTTGCATAGTAACTTGCCAGGGAAAAGGACGTTCCCCAACGGCTGATGCCCTCTCACTACTTGGGTAGCCGTTACACTCCTCTTCTCGGGTCCCTTGTTACTGCTCCTGGCCCCTCCATCCTGCTGAGAGCCTCCACAGCAAGCAGCTTACTATGGGGGCACCTGAGCCAAGCCGCTGCTCTGTGCGTCCATTCAGACACAGAGACACGGCTCAGCCCTGCCCTTCTTTCTCCTCATTGTCTCAGCCAATTAGGGAGAGTCCCTGGACAGCTGAGGCTCTCGTGCAACATCGCTGGATCGAGATGGGGCTCAGGTATATATTGGGGGGCTGCTGCATACAGAAGATTTTTTTTTAACTTAATGGATGGAATGCCTTTTGCCTTTAGAACCATTATTTCTGCCTTCTGCCTTTGGAACAGATTATTGATCATATTTAATATAGATTATTGATCATTCTTGATGGATAATTGATTATTGATCACACTTGATAAAGATTGAATAATGATTACACTTGGATTCTTAATTACTGATCACACTTGATATACAGTAGATCAATTACTGATTGTACCTGCTATGGATTATTGATTACTGATCACACTCAATAGATTATTGATCACATTTGATGTACAATTGATCAATTACTGATCACACTTGCTATGGATAATTGATTACTGATCACACGAGCTATGGATTATTGATCACTGATCACATTCAATATAGATTACTGATCACACTTGATATAGATTAATTATTGATCACACTTTATATGGATTATTGATCACACTTGATATGGATCATTGATCACACTTTATATGGATTATTGATCACACTTGATATGGATCATTGATCAGACTTGTATACCGTGGAATGGAGTTCCTGTACTAAAGAGCTGTAAATGCAGAGCTTTTTTTCTCAGAAAATAGGTGCAGGAACTCAACCACGACCCGTTCAGATTTCACAAACAGTAGAAGGGTCTTAAAGGGGCATTAAATACCAGATCATACATACAGATCAGAGTCCAGGGGGTTACAAAGCAGTACTTGTAAACACAGAAACCGACTTCTGGTTCACAAGTGATTGTGGTGAGCGGGCACCAAAGGGTCTGAGCCAAAGGTGGTGGAACTGAGTTCCACCAAGTTCCCCCAGAAAAAAAGCCCTGTGTAAATGATTTAGTGTATCGAGGATTCTGGCCCTCTTGCTGCGTATTTCATGTGTCACTCATTGATATCATGTTGTCTGTCACACATTTATTGGGATACGTCTCTCCTCAGTACACGGGAAGGCAATTACTGACAGAACGAGCTGCCAAATGTCACAGCCCTGAGCCCTGATCATAGCTCCCCCTCCCGCCCGAATAACACACAACATAGGCGGGGACTCTCACGACGGCTCCGCCCCTCGGCAGGTCATGTGGCAAACACTGGGAACATAGGTACGTCATAACTGTGCGTCTGATTGGGATTTCAGAGCGGCACTTCCGGGCACGGAAAGGTAAACACAGGTTTATCACGTCGCTGGGTATTGTATATATTTTTTTGTTATAGGGGCGGTATCGGTGGTGATGGGGAGTATACTGAGATCACGCTACTGGTCTGTGGCTCTCGAGCCGCGGTAATGATTGCAGGTACTCGTAGTCCCTCAGGAGCAGGCGAGACAGCCCTGATCTTCCTAATGGTGGTTTGGGTTAATGGTTTCTATTTATTTGCCAGCACGGTGCCCAGGTTCTGTCTTCCAGCTACCCCTCTGTTGGACACATCATTCTTTTCTTTCTTTTTGGATCCTGGTCGTGTAGTAGTTGATGAAATGTTTAGTGTAGTACAGGGGTCAGAAAAGTCTTACCCCTGTGTGCATGAGGCCTACAGGGGTATCAGAAGAAGGTGCGTTCAGCGAGGAGAGTTTTGCGCATAAAAAAAAATTGCATCCCCTTTATTTTTTTAGCAGACCCGAGGTGGGTGTGTGAATGGACACACGTCTGATTACACGTGCTGGTCCATGGGGGTGAATGGACCACTCGATCCAGTCCACCAGAAAAATGGACAGGCAGACCTAATCAGACCCTTTGTGCGAAAGGGGCCTAAGTGTCATTTACACAATCGTTAGAAAACCGGCGTGTGTGTGTGTACGGTCTTAGTATATTTTTAGTTATTGGACTTGTAGTTGTGCTGCTAATGGCAAGTTAGTATATAAAGATCCGTTTATTTCTCACTATTAGCAGTGCAGCTCTAAATGCAAAAATGTATCACCTATTACACACACACACACACACACACACACACACACACACACACACACAAAATATATTAAACCCTAATGCAAGCTCTTCACACCTCGGATCAGCCCCAATGTATGAGTTTCAGACCTCAGGTCGGCCCCAAACCCTATACTTATGCTGGGCTTTCCTCCGCACGGCATACAACATCCTCCGTCACCAGCTGCCGTTCACTGACGTCAAAGAAGTGGGTAAGCCTGACTTTGTCTGCCAGGCTGGGAACATGTGCTGAAGTTTGTGGACACCTGGTGTAAAAATTAGACACAAAATTAGTTCAACCCTAATGCATGCACTTCAAACATCAGTTCAGCTCCTATGCACACCTCACATCAGCTTAGTTCCGATGCATGCACTTTAGACATCCGATCAGCTCCAGTACAAGCACTTAAGATCTGATATCAGCCACAATGCATGCACTTTAGATGTTGGTTCAGCCCCGATTCATGTACTTCAGTTCTTGGGTCGGTTTCAAACCCTGTACCAGTTCTTTGCTTCTTTCCCACAGTATACAACATCCACAGCCATCGGTGGGCTTTCACTGAGATCGGAGAGGTGGGTAAGCCAGGCTATGTAATCAACAGCCTAGTGAGCTGTCAGTTATAGCTAGTGTCATTGGTTGCCAGCCAAACAAAATTGCGTGCCAGGTTTGCAGGTTGCAGACACCTGGTGTAGTAGAACACTTTTGGTAATTAAAGTAGATGTAAACCCTAACTGGATCATATTTTGTTTTCTAAAGCACTGTGTATTTTAAAACAATGCTATAGTTAAAAAAAAATTAAAGTATTTGTTTTCCCATGTTTTAATTCTCTGCTTGTCAGCACTACAGATCTCCTGCTACCCCTTCCAGTTTACATGAATGCTCTAAACACACATTGTTATAGAAGCACTATGTTACTAAATCATTTTCTAAAGATAATTATACAGGTAAAAAAGAGCAATGTAACAGGTCAGTTTAGAGACTTGTAAACAAAAATGAATACAAACCATTATGGTTTCCTTTTTTTTTTAGAGGAACAATTGGGGTGGATTTGTTTTAAAGTGGTTGTATACCCAAATTTGACACTTTTTTTTTTTTTCTACCTACAGGTAAGCCTTTAATAAGGATTGCCTGTAGGTAAAATTAATATCTTCTAAACCTGTACACTGTCATTAGCGGCACATGCGGTTTGAATGCCCGGCTGCCAGACCTTGCCGGGAAGAGAACTCGGACGCGCATGTGGGTTTACTATCACATTAAAGCACTAGTAAAAAGGCTTGATTTAAGTCCACTCCTATTTTAAATATTTTTTAAAGAGCAACTGTCATCTCTGTCCCGCAGCGGCTCCTCCTCTGACCTGCTGTTGACTTACCGACTGTCCCATTCATTTTAATGGGGTGGCTGGTGATGCGGCAGTGACACAACAAGGTGAGGGACGTGGCGGCAGCAGGTGAGTGGATCCCCGCTAAAAGATGCTGCCATGATGGGTCTGGAATGACAGGTGCTCTTTAAATGTAAGGACTTGCTGGTAAAATCTTTAATATTTGCAAACAAAATTAAGGTTTCCTATTTAGAATAATAAACTGTCAGGGTAGTAAAACGGCGATCTCAGAACCAATTCAACCATACAGTTTGTAGTGTACTTAGACTTACAAAACAATGGGATAAAGGAATATTGCTGAACTTTGTTTTATCTGATGGTTCCGGTGACATAGTGTGATTGCATCAATGCGGTGCATGTATTTTCAGCTTGCAGAGCTTGGATTCATTGAATGAGTTTACCAAAAATGTAACTATTGCAGAATATACAGCCTCATGCTACATAACTAAGCTCCATTTCTTGGAGCTTAGATAATAATGTATTTTAAATAGAGGCCTATCTGTTCAATAGGGAGTTTCACTATGGCAGTGAAAGTTTCTTTTATGGCTTTTTTTATTTCTATAGTTGCTTTTTCTGTGACTGAAGATGACAAGACATGGAAAGAACTGCACAGCTGGAGCTGTGTACACCTACTACGAGAAGAGGAAAGACACTGGTTTGTAGCACTTTTTAAAATAATTCCAGCCAGATGTTTTTAATTAGTTTTGGATAGAATGGTGAAGGGCTGTGACCCGGTCCCCCATCTTACTTTCTTGTCGCATTAATCGGTTGTCTACTTATCACAATGACCCATTAGTTTATTTTCTTTATAAGTCAGTGACCTAAAAACCAGTGTGCGATCAGAAGTTCTGACTTTACTATGACTTTTTGACCTGCTTGTTCTGGGTTAGTGCTTCTGCTAGGACATCCAGGAAACTAGCACTTCTTGAAGGGTATAAGCAATGGCAGTGCTTATATTTTTCTCCTGCACACAAGTGTGCAGATAGCCGCGTTTTAGATCTGTAATTTGTACAGATCTTAATGTAGCAATATTGTATCCTATGGGCCCATGCACGCATGTCTGTTTTGGACTGCAGTGTATAGCTACGTAAACCAAAATAAGAAAAATCTGCATAAGGGCTGTCATTTATGCTGTACACATGTAAACATTTGGGCTAACCTTTGTGTGTTGCATACATGGACTCTGTTGTCTCCTATTGCTGCTCAGAGCTGACATGTAAATATTAGGGCTGCGCATCTTCACCGGTCTCACGATTCGATGCGATTACGATTATCAAGTCCACGATTCGATTCCGCGATGCATCACGATGCATCACGATTGCAGCACAAGTGCGCATGGCTCTCCCCCCAAAATACTAAAGGAGATGATCAGAGACTGCAGACGTGGTACAGGAGATGATCAGAGACTGCGGGCATGCTACAGGAGATGATCAGAGACTGCAGACATGCTACAGGAGATGATCAGAGACTGCAGACATGCTACAGGAGATGATCAGAGACTGCAGACATGCTACAGGAGATGATCAGAGACTGCAGACATGCTACAGGAGATGATCAGAGACTGCAGACATGCTACAGGAGATGATCAGAGACTGCAGACATGCTACAGGAGATGATCAGAGACTGCAGACATGCTACAGGAGATGGTCAGAGACTGCAGACTTAGTACAGGAGATGGTCAGAGACTGCAGACTTAGTACAGGAGATGGTCAGAGACTGCAGACTTAGTACAGGAGATGGTCAGAGACTGCAGACTTAGTACAGGAGATGGTCAGAGACTGCAGACTTAGTACAGGAGATGGTCAGAGACTGCAGACTTAGTACAGGAGATGGTCAGTTACTGCAGACTTAGTACAGGAGATGGTCAGTTACTGCGGTTATGCTACAGGAGAAGTCAGAGACTGCGGTCATGCTACAGTCTTTCTACTGATCTGATCCTAATCTTTATCAACATTATCCACCTGTTTTTAGCACTAGTGTCTTGCTGTTTTTTTTGTTGCGTTATGACATAAGGGCGAGGCGGGGCCCCTTGCATATAGGATCGGGCCTGGTTGGACACCCATTAAGTTATGTCTTAACGCAGTCAAAGTGTGAATAAGCCCCCTAATGCAGCACTTTGCTCCTTTTCTGGTCACTAGTCTGTACAGTACATGATACACAGAACATATTTATTAGCACACTTGATGTCTGATAGGTCCCCCCTCTCTGGTAATAAAGTAAAGGTAGACACTAGACAGGCACTAACTATGGAACAGTCCGGTGATGAGCTCTCTCCTCTTCTCCTCCTCTGTGCCCGCACACTCCTCCAGCAGTCAGGAGCAGAAAATAATCCCGGCGCTCTACACCCCGCTCTGTGCCGTACACTCTCTGTACACTATCCGAACCAAACACAGGCACCCGCCCGCCCTCAGCACCGCCCCTGACAAGACGTGTGTGCGGGGATACAGAGCTTCTCTCACACCTTCCTAGGTGATACGGCAGACACCAGTACAGAAGCGCGCACACTTCTATACAAACGAGTGAGAGGCAAGCAAATGACAAGCTATGACGCGAGGGGGAGGCGGGGCACTACGCAGCTTGCATAGTCTGTGTATAGGGCGGATCGGCCCTGGTTACAGTCATTGGGCGGGGCTGACGCCAGGAGAGACGTGGACGTAAGAGGAGAGAGGCGGACCGGCAGTCACATGAGCGCGCCTCAAATACAAACACAAGGCACAAGGTTCGGAGCGCTCTCCCCAGAAGGGGCGGGGCCAAAACATCGATTATTGCGGTCGCATGCATCGGAATCGCATCGGGCACACCCGAATCGCGATGCACCGATGCAGCGATTAAATTTGACACCCCTAGTAAATATCAACAATGTGTTATTACACATGACTGATGTATAGATGTCGGCTCTAAATAAGTCATTCATGCAGCGATCATAAAGATATCTGCATTGCACACAAAACTAATATACACCAAATTACAGGGTGCTGAAGCAACAGGTGAATGATGCTACAGCTACAGTAATCGGATAAAGGATATGTTGCCAGCACACCTTAATCTTATGTGAAGAGGAGGATTTCCCAGAGTGAGAACAACTGAGTTAACACAGTCCAGTGACACAGACTTAATAATTGTTGACCTATTTTTCAAAATGCAAGCTACAGGGTTGTCTTTTTCGCTTTACTATAGGGTTGTCCCAATACCACTTTTTTTTAGACCGAGTACAGGTACCGATACTTTTTTTCAAGTACTTGCCGATACCGAATACCGATACTTTTTTTTATTTCAATTTTATTTTGACAGTGGCACTAATATGTAGTACTGATGCATGGACTGTCAGTTTTTTTTTTTTTTGTTTTACCATTTTATTATTTATTAATATTCTTGACAATTTTTTTTTTTTTTACAATGCTTTCTTTTGGAGGGGCGCTGTCGGTGTGTTTTTTTTTTTTTTTATTTAACTTTATTATTTTTACAATTCTTCTTTTAGTTTTTTTTTCTTTTATCAGCCATGTTGGGGGGGGGGGGGCTTTGGTGAGATATTGGGGGTCTTAACAGACCCCTGATATCTCCTCTTTGAGACAGAGAAAGAGACTAAGGACACAGATTCCCCAGTCCCTTTCTCTGTAGGCTCAACTGCACTGTAGATGAATGTAAAGGAGACAGCGGTCTCCTCTCCATTCATAAACTGAGACTTTGTAACACTGTTATTATGCTCAGTTATGAATAGACAGTCAGTGATCACTGACAAAAAAAAAAAGATCACTGACCCTTCATTCGAAAAGGGCTCCTTCCTTCCTCTCTCCATCCTGACAGAGGTGGGGGAGGAGGAGCACGGTGGGGGACCTGAGGGGGACCCGAGTGGAGCACGGAGGGGGACCCGAGTGGAGCACGGAGGGGGACCCGAGTGGAGCACGGAGGGGGACCCGAGTGGAGCACGGAGGGGGACCGATGCAGAGCACGGAGGGGGAACGGAGCAGTACTCGGCGGGGGACCGATGCAGGGTACAGGAGCAGAGCACGGAGGGAGAACGGAGCGGTACTCGGTGGGGTACACGAGCGGAGGGGGAAGGGAGCGGTACTCGTGGGGTACATGAGCGGAGCACAGCGGCGGACCGATGCAGAGCATGGAGGGGGAAGGGAGCGGTACTCGACGGGATACCGGAGTGGTACACGGCGGGGGACAGAAGCACCACTGACAAAGTATTGGATTAGGCATCGGAGATTTTTGAGGGGCTTTGTGAGAAAACGTGGCAGTGGGGGAGCTCATGGAAATAAATTAACTTCGAAGGTGTCTATGAAGAAATCCTGATGTTTGCCATGTATAGGCCAAGTACAGGTTTACTTAAATCTAAAATGGCAAGCACAGGTTTGTCTTGATGGGGTTTCATTTAAATAATCAACCGTTCTAGAATAAGGTCCTGTTTTAAGAAATTCCTGCTGGGACTGAAGTGAAACCCTACTCAAACAGCCAGTTTGTATTTCAGCTGCTTCTGGATATGGAACACAAACTGTTCGGCTCAGCAGGGATGCCGTGAAAGATTTTGATTGCTGCTGCTTATCCCTCCAGCCATGTAAAGATCCTGTGGTAACGTAAGTATTAAATGGACCACGTGTCAAAAATAGGCTATCTTTGGGGCCCAGTGGCTGTTCTGCTTTTTTTGCACATAGCCTAGAATATCATATAAAAAAATTTCCTTCCATTTCCCTTCTAAATGTTTTTTTTCTTTGTTTGCATTTCTCACTTCCTGTTTCTCCTCAGTAAGCGTTCCACCACCATCATCTGAGTGGTGAACACCTTACTGAGGAGAAACAGGAAGTGAGAAATTCACACAAAGGAAACCAAGAAAAACATTTTTAGAAGAGAAATTGAAGGAAAAACATTTTTAGAAGAGAAATTGAAGGAAAAGGTAAGTGAACCAACAATGCACTAGCTTAAAGTAACTTATTTAGAAAATAAAAAACACACCTTTACAACCCCTTTAATGCGCAGAGCATAACAAATACACACCATCAGTAGTGATTAGTCCAGAAAGATATTTTATTGACAGATCAACAATGTGAAAAAGCTCATGTGTTTAGTGGGTTCACAAATTTGTTTCTCTCTCTCTGCCGCCAAAGTCTTTTTTTTTTCCAGGAAAGACCATGAGAAGTAGAGCTCCTAACTCCCCCCATTGGGGCTGGAAACCCGTTACCCCTCAGAGTTTAAGGCCGCGTACACACGATCAAACATGTCCGCAGACCAGTTTCAGCAGACATGTTCGATCGTGTGTACGGCCTATCGGACCGTTTTCCAGTGGACCAAAGTTTCAAAACATGCTTTGAAACCTGTCCGCTGGAAACCTGTCTGTCGGACAGGTTCGATGGTTAGTACACAAGATAATCGGACCAAAATCCCGTGCATGCTCAGAATCAAGTCGACACATGCTTGGAAGCATTGAACTTTGTTTTTTTCATCACGTCGTTGTGTTCTACGTCACTGCGTCCGTGAGAATTTTGGTCCGATGGTGTGTACGCACATCAGACCAACAGGCCACTTCATCATGGTCCGATGAAAATGGTCCGTCGGACATGTTTCATCTGACATGTCTGATCGTGTGTACGCGGCCTAAAAGGCGTTAATCCAGGTCCCTGTGTGGATAGTAGAGCTCATAGCCCAAATTTATTGTAATTAGTTCCCACACAGTGGCCGTTTATGCTTTTGTAAATAAGAATCGGGCTTCCTTTTTCAAATATACCTGGTAAATAACCACTTCTTGTCTGAAAAATTATATTCAGCAAAGTTCACAGTGAATATTTGACTGAAAAGCTTTGTTGGGCAGGTACTTGTATGGCTCCAGGTTTACTCTAAAACGCTGCACAAAGGGGACACCGCTTTATGAACAAACCATCATTTACCTGGTTATAGAAACACACAATTTAAAGATTTATTGCTGACTGTACCATGCTGCTGTAGATACGTTTCTCTTTATGCTTATGTATGCAGGCCAGACGGATACATCTTTGAGAAAGAAGCCATCTTGGAATACATCTTGCACCAGAAGAAAGAGATTGCTCGTCAGATGAAGGTGAATCATGGTGGTGATGGGATTTTACACAAGAGTGAATATATATCCAATTGTCAGTGGAGCAAATGGGCCTTTTTGATTTTCTTATGTTGTCATATTTCAAAAACATTATGAGCTGCCAGGAAAGGGACACAGTTGTGCAAATGTTTTGTAGATCATAAGGGTGTCATGCAGGAAATCTCAGGCAGTGGAAACAGAAGTTTAAAGCTCAATGTCTTTAGTGAGTCACTAAATAGTCATGTTATATTGACTTTCTTTAGCAGACCCAAAGTGTGCTTAACCCCTCCCCCCCCCCCCTTTTCCTTTTTGCATAAAAATGCATACTAACAGTTAAAAAATAAATACAAAGAACCAGGATTGGGTCCCTCTGGAAACAGGTGGCCATCATATTCCTTACAGCCTGGGGTCAAGCTTGGCCTCCATATTCATTTTAGTACAGAATACTTTAAAAATCCAATCTAATGGTTATAGCATATACCTCGCAGCACATACTTTTTGTTTGACATTTTGGGGGAGATTTACTAAAACTGGAGATTGCAAAATCTGGTGCAGCTCTGCATAGAAACCAATCTGCTTCTATGTTGTAGTCCTCGTTCACATTAAAAGAGGGTTTGGAATCGTCGCCAAAAGGAGTACAGAAACTACTTTTGGAAATCGGTGCGGCACTGCAAAGTTGGAGTCACACCCGTTTGGACAGTGCCGATGCCAACAATAGGTTGCTATTTGGCATGTGATTTTACTTGTCTAATCACTCTGATGTGAACTCCTTGTCAAAGCTTAATTGAACTACCTCAAAGTTAGAAGCTAATTGGCTACCATAGATGGTTGCACCAGATTCTGAGTGCTGCAGTTTTAGTAAATCAACACCTTTGTTCCTCCAGAGCCCATCTGATTGTTGCAATGAAAATTCTGACTGCCTATATAACTGAAGGCACATCTACATATTATACTTGCATGTTCTCTACAATGTATTTGCACTGATCAGCCCCAATCCTCCTTTTCTGGGGTCCCCAGCCAGCACTGCTGGCTCCTCCCTGTTTGCTCTGGGGGCATGTGTGTGGGCTTGCTCCCGAATCGGCTCTTTGTGTCCATTGACACAGAGCACAGCCCTGCCCCCATCTCTCTCCTCACAAGCTGTAATTGAAAGAAGTAGGAGCTGACGGCTCCCACTTGCACCTGTAATGGCTGTAATATGCATGAAAATTCCTGCTCGACTAAAGACCGAATCCTTTTTTATTTTATAATCGCATAGTTGTATGAAAAGCAGAAGAATGAGAAGAAGGCAGAAATGGAAGAATTAAACAAAGCTGCAAAGGAGTCCAAAATGAAAGTGTTTCTTGATAAGGAAATGTCCATCATCAGTAAACCACTCAACCCCTTCTCAAAGAAAATGGGTACAGTGAAATCTTTTATATTTTTTTTATTTTTTTACATGCACTACTGTTGGTGGAGTCTGCAGGGTTGGTAACTCATCCCATTAACTGGTGGTGCATATAGATTACACAATTTCTGTGGCTGTTTATCCCTTCTGCTGTATATGGTGCTTTCTATTTAAGTTATGTTTGCTAAAGATTTCCCTTTCTTAAATCATATATTTTTGAAAGCATGTGTTGTTTATTTGGCTGGGGGAATTTAACTCTTTACGTCCACTTCTTAGATCTTTTACCGCTTCTCTTACCGAACACTTGTCTTGGTACCACGCAGCCTGGTGAAGTTTCACTGAAGCTCTTCAGTGATGTGGAGGATTTTAAAAGTTTAGGTGCAGCATAATGGTGCACATTTCTACCAGCCACTGCATCTGCTTGTATGACGGGCACAGTGGCTGGGCAGGAAACTTTGCACAGTGGTGCTGAGCCTGCATTTTTAACAGGCTCAGTGTTGCCAAGCTGAGTGTCACTTGTCGCACTAAATTTTTTATTTTTTCAGTCTAGTTTGAAAGTTTTTTTATCTTGGTTTGGCTTCCTGATGATTTTTTTTTTTTTTTTTTTTTTAGAGAGCAATGGCTCAGTAGAGGAGGCCAGCAGCAGTCGGCAAAGCAGTGAGGATAAAAGCAAGCAGCTTCCAAGCTTTTGGATCCCATCGCTGACACCAGAGGCCAAATCCACACTTGTGAAGAAGCCAGTGAGTATTCTCAATAAAATCAAAACCAATTTATTTTTATTTTTACAAATAAAAGTGATGTACCAGATTTATTCACTTAAATAGGATACAAGGAATTTCAAACTAAACTCCAGGCAGCTAAATGTGTAAAATGTCATGTTTCTATAGAATACATTCTGCTATCCATTTAATAATAGTTAGATCTATTGTTTGCATTTAAGTTTTTACATGTTATTTATTCACTACCAGTCGATTTTTCCTAAAAATAAAAACTTCCTTTTAATAGGCATAATAAAATTTACCTACATGTTCCTAAAACCATACAAACCTTTCCCCTTTACTTCACATTAATAAATGTTATATTGGGCCCTATATAGGCAAACACTATAGCAATATTGCTTATAAGTAGTTTATACACACACACCTGTATCCAATGTTAGGCTGGAGTGTTGACAATGCTTCAGTACAGTTCCTCTGTGATTGTTTTTACATTGTGTGTATCGCTCTTCTTTCCAGTAATGCTAGTGTAACAGGTGTCCACTCTGTCCTGTAATGCGCTCTACGCTGGAACGCATTACGGTGACCATGCGGTGATGTAATTGCCCGGCGCCACATGCGTTCCACCGTGGAACGCGGAAGTGCGCCGTATGCGCACTTTGTTTTTGAATCTGTGCTAATGCACTGCACCTGCCCTTATCCTTTAAACAGAGCGGTGTACTGACTGCACACCGTTCTATTATTGTCAGCTCTGCCACGCTACACATATTGGTGCCATCGCTCCCCATGCTGCAACAACAGACCAGCCTGCAACTAATGCTTTAGTGCTGTTGCATCTACTGCAACACAGAGCCATTGCTGGGGACAACCTTTGAGTCTTTCCTTGCTGAACACCCTACACCACAGAATCCCTATTTTCTACACTGCCGCCCTGCAATCGGATAAGTAGCCATTGTGTCACTTGTAGTGCTATAGGAAGATCTACTGCATACTTTTGCAAATAATGGCTATTATTCATTTTGACTTGTGGCTATTAACATACTACTTGGGGTAGACTGTTGTGCCTATGATTGTTTGCTAAGGATTATCTTAAAGGGACATCTACACTTAAATTACCTGAGCAATATTCACCTCTCATATGCAACTATTAGTTGTCCCTACAACTCCTCTCCTACTTACTACGTGTACTCTCAAAGTACCTTAACTATAATTGCCTCTTATAAGTAACTATTAGTTGTCGATACAACTCCAATTTACTACGAGCTTGACATAAGTGTAATTTGCTTATGGCCTTGCCCTGACTTGCTGAACATGTTCACTCTAACTTTTCTATGCTGATGGTATTCTCATACCAACTCCCTTAGTGGCCTAATGCATCACTATATGCTTAAGTGATATGATGTAGAGAACCCCCAAACTCTTGTTTGCGTGGAGTGATGCCTGGGGTTCCTTACTGATAATAACGTGCATATAGAGGTGCATTGGAATCTTTAAACTGTATGCTATCATTTTCTGTAATTAGTTTTTTATTGAGAATTTTTTTTTTTTCCAAACAAAATATAATACAGAAAGAGAGACAGAGTAGGCAAGCAATACAGCAATAAACGAACAGGATCCACAACACTGCAGTGACATTCACATATCAAGAAAAGATTTTAGGTAAACTGAAAAAGTTCTTTAACATAACCCATTCCAAATAAAAAAAGTAAAAGAAGAGGGGGGGGGGGGGAGTCTGCCTGTTATCTAAGCAATAATCACACGCTAGCTTAGGAGATATCTTACAACATAGAATCCATAAAATAAGTCTAACCACTACAATGAAAGTGTGTTGTCCACGTCTTCCAATTATTATCAAACCTCTGCCTGTCACCCCTCCTATATGCCAGCAGTGACTAATATTACATAGTGTGTCCTCGTAATCAACAGAACATCTGACGCGTTGGGAGCTATATTTGCTTTCCAGTGTCTTGCAATTAAAGGATCACTAAAGGAATATATTTTTTTTTTTTTTTTGCTGAAATGACTGTTTACAGGGTATAGAGACATAAAAGTTAACTGATTCCTTTTAAAAATGATTAAAAATAGATAAAAATCAATCATATAATGTGCCTCTAGTTTCACTTTAGTTTTTAAACTGGTTTTGTGTTTAAGTAGAGAGAGAGAGAGACAGAACAAAAACAAACAGGCAGTGTTTTGTTTTTAAATTGGTTCTGAGGAGTTTTAGACACACAGCTTGGACCACAGTGAAAAGCTGCCATGAGATTTTTCATAAGGAGCCAGACAAGCAGGAAGTGTGGAGATCAGAGCAGAATTACAGTAACTTCAAAGCAAAAAAAAACAATGAGAACATGAAAACAGCACTGCATTAAGGTAAAGGAACCTATTTAGCTAAAAAATGTTTTTCCTTTAGTGATCCTTTAAAGTTCTAGCTGCTAGCAGAATATGCAAAATCGCTACTAAGATCAGGGCGGAACATTTCAAGACCCACATGGAGTATTGATTACTAAGCTAGTGTTAGGACGTGTCAAAAACCCAGTGATCCTAGAGATATAGGAGAAGATGTAATTCCAGAAACTTGTTAGGTGTTTACACGACCACAGCATGTGTAGTAAAATACCCCCACAGATCCTCCAGCATAACAGAGAACCAAGGTGAACAAACTTAGAGAGCCTGTAGGGAGTCGGGTACCACCTGAGGGCAATTTGTATGCTATAATTTTAAACGCTAAGTTGTAATGTAGCCAGGCTCAGTAGCTCACAGCCTTTCTTTTTGTGAGAGAGAGATGCTGTAGGGAACCCCCAAACTCCTGTTTGTGTGGAGTGACGCCTGGGGTCTACTGAATCCTCACATAAAGAAGAGCATTGAAATCCTTGCTACTTCAGTTGTGGTTCACTTCGTTCACCAGTGCTGTTACAGCTAGGTAGGTTTGGTTTCGTATTTGCATTATCACAGAGAGCAGTCAAGCTGTATAGTAAATGCAGGATTAAGTATTTCAGCCACAATAGCTGCATAATGGGTGCTGGGTCAAGTAATGCCGCTCTAGGTGACTGACTCTCATATGTTGTGAACTGGAACCCAGGGTGCTGCACAGCTTGTCTGTGAGATTCAATAACATGCTCAAATCTGGTATATTTCTGCACTCCTTTATCTTTATTAAAGCATTAAAATGATATCACAGATATGTCTGGAACATTAAAAGGGCATACCTGTGATGTCATTTTATTGCTTCAATAAAGATACTAAGGAGTGCAGCAATATTCCGTATTTGTGCATGTTACTGTGTCAAGCAGTAGTTTTGATGTAAATACTGGACTTGGATATCCCATCACAAAAGTTGTGCAACCAACGCCAGACAAGGCAATAAAGCCTCTACTGTATTGCTTTAAATGCTGAGCAATAGTTACAGATGTGCTATTCGGAGAGGAGAGCTATGGATAACGGAGGCACGTAAACTGACCACGGTACCAGAACTCCGCAGCCATGCTAATCCGTCAGTTTACAGGGGGAGGGGGTATAACCAGGCAGGGTCAGCCAGGTATTTTAGGTTATACAGGGGCACAATTGCACAGCACAGGCGCTGTGCTGTTATTAATTGCTTTAAGGGAACTGGAATTTTAATAAAAAAAATATAAAAAAATTATAAACACTTTAACAGGATAATTGAAATGAAAAAAACTTAACCTAAATAGGTGTAAGAAAATAGCAGCGCTAATTAATATAATAATAAACAATAACATATAAACTTAATAACACCACGTTAACAGGATAGGAAGTAAAAGGGTGTGACATTTCAGTATTTGTGTGTCTCTCTCTCCAGGTAAATATTGCTATCACTTGAAACTAAAATGTTCTGTGACGGATGTGAAGACATGGCAAACATTGTAAAGTTTCATTTGCACCCCTACACATTCACCACGCTTTAATATCACTTGATCTCACCTGAAGAGCTTGAAGGGGTTTTCAGTTTTCAGTAGCTAGGAAAAGCAAGGATAGGTGCAAAATAAAATTGTGAGATATTTTAGAATTAGGCGTAGGTGGTTCATCAAACCAGGTGACAAGCTCTGCGCTGACTTCATTGGCGAACCTTGCATTCTAAAGAACTTCACCAGTCCATAGAAAGAAGGTAAGATGCTGCAAGTCAGGTAATTTGGGTTACTATCCATCATATAATGAGCCCCAAGATGTTGTTGATTCTTAGGGTGTTTGTATTACTTCCAAAACAATCTGCAATAGTTTGGTAACATACATGTAGTGTATGCTGTATATGTGTGTGTGTATTTTGTAGACCTTCGTGGTGTTTTAGTTCAGTAGCGCCTCCATTCAGAACACTTTTTGATGTTCACCACTGTTTTTCTACAGGACAAGAATGTTTACTGTCCCATGAGTGGAAAACCTCTGAAGATGAAAGACTTGATAGATGTAAAGTTTACTAAAGTAGATGAAAAGGTGGATCGAGTCGGTCTCATAAACCGTCAAGACAGATATGTTTGTGCAGTGACGCGGGATATGCTTGGCAATTCTGTACCCTGTGCAGTTTTACGGCCTTCGTAAGTTGTTTTTTTATTTTTTTAAAGTCTCGTTTTATAAAAATGGGGCATAACCTATGAAGTCAAAGTGACGGGGATATATATATATATATATATATATATATATATATATATATATATATATATATATATATATATATATATATCTCTCTCCCAGCCTAAAAAAACAATCCTTCAGTTAGATTTTACTGTGGGCCAAGATGGAATTTATCACATTTCAGAACATTTGTGGGGGGGAAATCACAGTACAGTAATTTCGGTACAACAGAGGTAAGTACCTTGTACAATTAAGGTGATTTATAGACTGCAGTTGCTTCAGAGGTTAGTAAATGAGGTGAAGATTCACTTTGCAAAGAATGCCCAATTGCATGCAAGGAAAATAAAAAAAACTTTCCAATTTTGCTTCTACATGATTGGATGATGGAAGTCAGCAGAACTTCCCTCATTTACTAATCTCTGGGGCAACTGCACTTGCAAAGTGCACAGTCTAAGGTTGATTTACTAAAGGCAAATCCACTTTGCACTACAAGTGCAAACTACACTTGAAAGTGCACTTGGAAGTGCAGTCGCTGTAAATCTGAGGAGTAGATCTGAAATGAGGGGGAAGCTCTGCTGATTTTATTATCCAATCATGTGAAAGCTAAAAGTCTGTTTTTTTTTATTTTCCTTGCATGTCCCCTTCAGATCTGCAGCGACTTCACTTTCAAGTGCACTTGTAGTGCAAAGTGGATATTCCTTTCGTAAATAACCCCCTATATGTAGCGTGGAAAATTAAAGTTTGGAAACATTTTGAAAATGTTGGGCTTCTTTTCAATGGGCGTACTGATCCATACACCTTTACAAAGGGCCATCTTGACCCCTCGGGATGCACAGCTACCATGTGCAGGCAGGCTGCTGCACGGGTCTCTAAGCACATCCGTGAGCGAACATTTGTGCGGGTTTGATGCACAGATCAGGATGCAGTCTGTCTCTGTTCCGATCCGTGTATCAGTCTTGAACAGATGCACACTCCAGGATGTGCATGCAGGTCTGTGCAGCTGCCCATCTTTTGGTCAGAAATTCCGACCATGTGAAGGCTCCATGTGACATTTTCTGTCGGAATTTAAGAGCTGGTTCTCAATTTTTCCAACAAGAAAACTTGTCAAAGTTCTGATCGTCTCTATGCAATTCCGACGCACGAAAAAAAGCGCATGCTCTGAATCAATTCGACGCATGTTCGGAATCATTGCACTTTTCTCAACTTGCTGTAGTGTTGTACGTCACCGCGTTCCTAACGGTCGGAATTTCCAGCAACTTTTGTGTGACTGTGTATGCAAGACAAGTTTGAGCCAAAATTCCATCTGAAAAAAATCCACGGTTTTCTTGTCGGAATTTCCGATTGTCTGTCTGTACGCGGCTTCAGATAGAAGGCATCCCAAATGCTTGCATCGCACGTCATGTGTCTAGCACTTCGCATGACAGTCCACCAACCAATCCGTGTAAGTGGGAGGGATGAAGGGGATGAAAACCTCCATGCAACATATTTGTTTGTATTCATGCAAATTGAGAGAGAACTCTATTTTTTTTTTTTTTTTTAAATGCGAAAATTTTTGTAGCACAACTTAAAGCGGAGGTTCACCCAAATGGCATCTATATCAGACCAAGTTCTTTATACTTCTAACCTGTACAGTAGGCTTTTTTTATTTATTTTTTAGGCTGAGCATACCTTTATAATCCTATATTTGCAATCCGGCTTCCGCGTACTCACTCCTGCGGGAGTAGGCGTTTCCAAGCTGAGCCGCAATGTAATCTGGGAGTTCGCCCAGATGATTGATGTCTATCAGAAACATTTTCCCCCCCCGGCGGATAAGGCCCCCCCGGATTGATAGACATCAATCATCTAGGTGAGCTCCAAGATTACATTGCAGCTCAGCATGGAAACGCCTACTCCCGCGAGAGCGAGTACCCGGAAGCCGGATTGCAAATATAGATTATAAGGTATGTACAGCCTAAAACATGTTTAGAAGTATAAAGAATTTGGTCTTGTATAGATGTTATTTGGGTGAACCTCCGCTTTAACAAATGTTAATTTTAAGAACAGGGGATTTCCTTTCACATGGGATGTGTTTTGTAACCAATTTGGCTCATATGTGGTGTGTGTGTGCGCGTGATTTTTTATATATAAATATATATATAATATTTGTTTTGCCCATGTTTTTTTTTTTTTTAATCTGTAACTAGATTGTCTTTGTGACTTGATTAGCCGTTCATTACTTTCTAGCAAAGGCCTGCAATAGGGAAGACTTGATGCTGGGTAGGTCATATTTGATCTAGAGTTAAATGTCACCTTGCCAGGTTTACTGTAGACTGAACATTTTCACTTAAAAGACAGAGACAAGGTAACCTTTGAAATGGGAAACATTTATTTCCTTGCATACACATGAATTGCATTTGCAGTGCATCAACAAGATTCATTCATTCGTTTCATTCAGTTTTATCTCCCATTGAGGTTATGACATTCTTTTGTCTACAGTCTAGACATTTTTTTTTTTCCCTTCACCCCAGACCATATGTGATTGGATCTGGGGTCACTAGTCTGGATGGTGGATATATGCTGACACCTGGAGGACATAATGGGTACTGCAGATTGTTTGATGGACTAGTCAGTTTGTAAATTTTGATGTGTTTTTTTTTGCCTTATTTATTATTTACTATCGGGGTGAATTGTACAAATCTATACAGCCTGTATTTATTATTTAAATATTATCTATTTTATAAATAGTATAAACCAACTATATTAGAAAATATTGAAAGAAAAGGATATGGGATTTTAAAGGAGCTAGAGAGAATAGTCAATGCAACATAAAATATTTTCTA
Organism: Rana kukunoris; assembly: GCA_029574335.1. Taxonomy (NCBI): domain Eukaryota; kingdom Metazoa; phylum Chordata; class Amphibia; order Anura; family Ranidae; genus Rana; species Rana kukunoris. The sequence continues at coordinate 24,744,568 of CM056058.1, forward strand.
TTTTTTTTTAAAATTTATTGATAATTAAACTGATACATACTATTCATTGACGGTTACAGGCATACATTTAATGCCTAACTTGTAACAGTCAATGAAGAGTATGTATCAGTTTTTTAATTGTTATTAATAAAATATTTTTTATAATTTATGTTGTATTGACTATTATCTCTAGCACCTTTTTTTTTATTTTTTTTTTTTTTTTTTTTTTTTTTTTTTTTTTTAAATCCCATAGTCTGTTCTTTCTATATTTTCTAATAGGGATGTTGGTGCTATAACATATTTGTCCAATGGTATACTGATGACTGCTCACTATTCTTGACAACTGTATTGACATAATGTAAAATTGTAAAGGTTTTTTTAAATCTTGCTTTTACTTGCTAAAAGTAAATTTGAACCCCTACACTGTGTGCGCTCGTGGATAGTGTGAAATAGGAAAGCAGTGGAACTGCCAGGAACACCAGGTATTTCACATAAAGGAAGCCATACGAAGAGAACGGGATACTTTTTTCATATAACTACATGGTACAGCAGGCACATATCGGTAATATAAAATGTTGGAGTAACATATTCTTTGACAACTTTCTTCTGATGGCTTAGGGGAGCTGTGGTCACATTGGAGTGTGTGGAGAAGTTGATTAAGAAAGATATGACTGATCCGGTCAGTGGAGAGAAGCTTACAGAGAAGGATATTCTTGTTTTGCAGAGGGTAAGTGTCATTCCCTTGTTCCTTGTTGACAAACATGTTCTAAAACATCCACAGCCTGGAAAAGATTATCCACTTTATTTTTGTGTCTCTTTCATAGAAGTCTACAAATAGACCCCAAGGGGAAGAGTTGGGTAAGGACATGGTCATGCAGCTCCTGAACAGAGGACACAAACCTTGTGCAATAAAAGTAGATTTTAGTAGTAATTAACTTAACATTTTATAGAAAATTGATCATTTGAAAACGCATCTGAGACACTCTCTGGAGATGCAGCAATAAGTAATTGACCAGTGGAGGGCTCAGAAATGGCATTCACAGCATGGGGCCTGCTGTGAGGTAGCAAATGTGTTTAGTCCTCAGTTGCTTGGCTGGCTTCTGGGAGGCAAGTGCTTCCAGAAAGTGGTGCTAGATGATGCGTTTTTGGGGCCTAAATGGGTTCTATACTGTGGGCGATAGTCAGCTGATACTTGCGTCTTCAAGCCCTGTCACTGTCCTGGGACTGTTGGGCTTATTGCTGCTGCTATATCCTTTGATTGCCTCAAATGTGCCTTCAAATGATCGCTTTACTTCATGGGTGCTCAACCTGTGGCCCTCCAGCTGTTGCATAGCTACAAGTCCCATGAGGCATTGCAAGGCTGACAGTTACAAGCATGACCCCTCAAAGGCAGAGACACTTGTAGTTCCGCAACTGCTGGAGGGCCACACGTTGAGCAACCATGCTTTACTGTAACTGTGCTGATTACGAATAGAATCGCTTTCAATGCACAAGTTTTGCGTCTCCTGTTTGCTCAGTGTTGCATATATATTGCCCCATCTGGGGGCAGTGAAGTACAGAGCTCAATATTTAAAGTGGAAGAAAAGACTAGGTCTAACTATTCTGTTCCTCCTCCCTCCACCTACCTAACCTGTATCAGAAAAATGTATTTGTAATCCACTCCGGTCTGGCTACACGCTCCTCCGGCAGCGCTTGACAACAGCTATGAATTCTGGGAGCTGTGACATCAGACACTGCTGTCTGGTTGCACATGTTGAGCCCAGTGCTCTTCAGTTATCAAAAAGCTTTTACAGCTCTCCTGTTTTTCACTGCAAATAACCACATAGGACTGATTGCTTAGCTGTGATTTGCCTTTCAGATGTATCTGTCTCTCACTCTACATAAGATAATAACTGTGGCTTCTTTGCAGGGTGGCACAGGATTCTCCGGATCAGGGGTACAGCTGGAAGCTAAAGAAGCTCGACCAGTCATGCAGGCATGAGAAGTATTTGTATCGCCAACCTCTCCAGTCAGCATCCTCCTGTAATTGTGCCTGCTATTAACAGATTAAACTACAATAAATAAATATTCCTGTTTCTGTGCAATAAAGTAGGTATTGAACATTGGTTGGGTCCTGACAGCTCTGCAGAACTATATCTCAGCTCAGTGATAAAAGTAGCCGGCCCCCAGTTTGTGGCTCCTGTTCCTCTATTATTCTCTCAACGTTGAACAGTCACATGTCCCTCCTATTAGCTAGGAGTGGATAATTTGTGCATATTCTTATGTATATCCTTTTTATTATAAGCTTAACTGTAGGTAAAAGTGGTAGGACAGCGTATACTACCACTTTAAGATTTTGTTTTCTCCATCAAACAAGCAGGTGTCACAATTTTGCTGTGTGGTGTTTTATTTATTTTTTCCCCCTCTGTGTTCTCATCTCTGTTGCGAAAAACCCAGTACCATTTCTCTTACACATGATTCTCCACGTATTTTAAGATAAGACACCCTTTAAAATTATGCGTAATATTGAGAACATGTGTTCTGTTCTGAACAGGAATTCTCTAATTGCTCACTACACTCCCCTCTCCCTAGTCAACAAATTCGCAGCTACAACGCACAGGAACCGCTGAACAGCTCTGTTCTCTCTTTGCAGAGCTAACAGCTGGAATTCACACTTCACAAGTGTGAAGCCAGCCTCAAAGGCAGGCTTCATCCACCCACTGGCCTGTATATAATTTTATTATTATTTTTGGGCAATTTTTAGGCATTTTGCCAAGGCATGCCTAAAAAAATCTTTAAAATAAAAAGCTGTTCTACTGTTAGTTAAAAATGAGCATAATGTGTCCTTTTTAAAGCTGCATCTCCAACAAATAAAAAATAGTCATGTCCGCCCCTCCCCCCCAAAAAAAACTCTGCTTGGCTTTCTGGTCATTTTTTATGTAGTGGAGACACCAGCTTCACCCACACTGTAGCTGTTGTTGTTGGATACAGATTTCCATGTTATAAAATCATCCTAATTCAGTGTGTTTTTCTTTGTGCCATGTAATTGTTCATTTTTTTATTTTTTAAATAAAACTGTAAAATACAGCGTTATTAAATGTTATGGTGCAATTTCATTATTCAGGCCCTAAAGTCCCCTGTAATAGCAGACCACCATTTGTTCTACACTTACCTTTTTGGTTCTTCTTCCAGCATTGCACGGTATTTGTGTGTGTGTGTGTGTGTGTGTATATACAGTGCCTTGCGAAAGTATTCAGGGCCTCCTTGAACTTTGCGACCTTTTGCCACATTTCAGGCTTCAAACATAAAGATATAAAACTGTAATTGTTTGTGAAGAATCAACAAGTGGGACACAATCATGAAGTTTAACAAAATTTAATGGATATTTTAAACTTTTTTGACAAATAAAAAACTGAAAAATTGGGCGTGCAAAATTATTCAGCCCCTTTACTTTCAGTGCAGCAAACTCTCTCCAGAAGTTCAGTGAGGATTTCTGAATGATTCAATGTTGACTTAAATGACCAATGATGATAAATAGAATCCACCTGTGTGTAATCAAGTCTCCGTATAAATGCACCTGCACTGTGATAGTCTCAGAGGTCTGTTAAAAGCGCAGAAAGCATCATGAAGAACAAGAAACACACCAGGCAGGTCCGAGATACTGTTGTGGAGAAGTTTAAAGCCGGATTTGGATACAAAAAGATTTCCCAAGCTTTAAACATCCCAAGGAGCACTGTGCAACTGATAATATTGAAATGGAAGGAGTATCAGACCACTGCAAATCTACAAAGACCTAGCCGTCCCCCTTAACTTTCAGCTCATACAAGAAGACTGATCAGAGATGAAGCCAAGAGGCCCATGATCACTCTGGATGAACTGCACAGATCTACAGCTGAGGTGGGAGACTCAATCAGTTGTATACTGCACAAATCTGGCCTTTATGGAAGAGTGGCAAGAAGAAAGTCATTTCCATAAAAAGTGTCGTTTAAAGTTTGCCACAAGCCACCTGGGAGACACACCAAACATGTGGAAGAAGGTGCTCTGGTCCGATGAAACCAAAATCAAACTTTTTGGCAACAATGCAAAATGTTATGTTTGGCGTAAAAGCAAAACAGCTCATCACCCTGAACACACCATCCCAACTGTGAAACATGGTGGTGGCAGCATCATGGTTTGGGCCTGCTTTTCTTCAGCAGGGACAGGGACGATGGTTAAAATTGATGGGAAGATGGATGGAGCCAAATACAGGACCATTCTGGAAGAAAACCTGATTGGAGTCTGCAAAAGACCTGAGACTGGGGCGGAGATTTGTCTTCCAACAAGACAATGATCCAAAACATTAAGCAAAATCTACAATGGAATGGTTCACAAATAAACATATCCAGGTGTTAGAATGGCCAAGTCAAAGTGCAGACCTGAATCCAATCGAGAATCTGTGGAAAGAACTGAAAACTGCTGGTCACAAACGCTCTCCATCCAACCCCACTGAGCTCAAGCTGTTTTGCAAGGAGGAATGGGCAAAAATTTCAGTCTCTCGATGTGCAAAACTGATAGAGACATACCCCAAGCGACTTACAGCTGTAATCGCAGCAAAAGGTGGCGCTACAAAGTATTAACTCAAGGGGGCTGAATAATTTTGCACGCCCAATTTTTCAGTTTTTTATTTGTTTGAAATATCCAATAAATTTTGTTCCACTTCATGATTGTGTCCCACTTGTTGGTTGTTCACAAAAAATTACAGTTTTATATCTTTGTTTGAAGCCTGAAATGTGGCAAAAGATCGCAAAGTTCAAGGGGGCCGAATACTTTCGCAAGGCACTGTATATATTGTGGATAGTACCTTTGCTTTGTAGTAAGGACTATGTCTCCTAGAAAAGGGTCTAGGGCAAATAAAAAAAGGCACCAGAAAATCCCCACATACGGCTAAGGATTCTGAGCATGCCTGCAGTTTACCATCCCCCCTCTGTTAGCAGCCTCACAGGATGAGCCCATCTGGTTTTGCAGCCTCTTCTATGGCAGCTCCTGTATGTCATTGAGGGCGCTTCAAAAGTGGCTATGGATGGCCTGGAAGGAAGGATTGCTAATATCGCAACCTTCTTGAGAAATGGCAGAAAACGGGGTAGATCCCCCTTTATCTGCTTTGGCTCTCTCATCGGATGAGCCTTCTGAGGGTGAAAAAAAAATCCCTCTCAGGAGATGAGGATCATGTGCAGTCTGAGGACTCGGAGGACCGAGGTTTCCTGCCATTTCTTAGTTGCTAAAGGTGCAGTATGCAGCGATGGTGCGCGCCACCTACAAATTGCCTCCCGTTGAATTTTCTAGGCCCTCTGTTTCCTCTTTGGGATCTCGAAAGTCCCCGCAGGCTGCATGCTCCTTTCCAGTTCATCCCTTGCTGGATAAATTGATATGTGATGACTGGGTTCACCCAAACAGTTTTCTCCTCCTAAGCAGTTTTCCCTCCTTTATCCTATGGAGGAAGATTTCACTAAGAAACGGGGAGTACCTGCTATTGATGCAGCCATTTCTTGTGCAATCAAAAGCCTGACCTGTTCTATAGACAACACGCAGGGTTTCAAGGATCCAACTGATAAAAAGCTGGAATCCCTATTAAAAGCTCCCTCTGCCATTGCTAGGGCTGTAGTACAACCTGCTGTTGCAGACGATTAACCTCCTGCCTTCTGAGGAGATTGTCGTTTGTGAGGACCTTTCTAAGGCCTTGTGCTTTGCGATTGATGCAATTATTGACTCTGTTCAAGTATCTCGCTTGAATCTCCTACAGGTACACATGCATAGGTCCCTTTGCGTAAAACATTGGGAGGCCGAGGCTTCTTGTAAGAAATACTTGGCAGTGTTCCCCTTTTGGGGGTGAGCGCCTGTTTAGAGATGACCTGGATAAATACATCCAAAAGATTACCTGTGGCAAGTCTACCCTATTGCCGGTTAAAAGAAAGAGTAAGCATCTCTCATTTAAACGTACTCCGTCTCCAGGCAGTGATGACGGCCACCCCAGTCTAACACTAGGGGAAAAGCCCAGAGCCAAAAAGAACTTTGGGTTCAAAGTCTAAACAGACCCCCAAAACTTCCCCATGAAGGGATGCCCCTGCTCGCCTGAGTGGGGGGGGAGGCTGCTGCTTTTAGAAAACGTGTTGCGGGATGAGATTCAGGACAAGAGGGTCATCTCCACTGTGTCCTCATGCTACAAGCTGGATTTCAGAGAACTTCCGCCACCCAGTTTTCTGAGATCAAGAATTGCCAAGGATCCAGAAAAAAAGGCCTTTACTGCTGGCCTTGGAACACCTTTTGTCCCAAGGGGTAGAATCAGGATTCTATTCAAACCCGTTTTATGGTTCCAGAACCAAACAGGGATGTTGGACCTATCCTAGATCTAAAGAGTCAGAATCAGTTTCTGAACATTCACTCCTTCTGCATGGAGTCTGTTCGTTCAGTTGTTTCCACCCTTCAGGGAGGAGAATTCCTGGCATCAATAAACATCAAAGATGCATTTCTGCATGTGCCAATATTTCCTGCTAACCAAAGATTTCTAAGGTTTGCAGTGGATAACCGCCACTTTGTGGCCCTTCCATCCGGGCTGGCTACAGCACCTTCAGTATTCAGAAAAATACTAGCCCCGTCCCTGGCAAAGACTAAGGGCACAAGGTATAGCGGTAACAGCCTACCTGGGCGATCTGTTAATCATATATCAGTCCACCGCTCGCTTGGACCACAATGTGCACAGCACAGTGGAATATTTAGAGTACCTAGGCTGGGTCCTCAATTTGGACAAATCTTTCTTGCAGCCTCAAAGAAGGCTAGAGTACTTGGGCATGATTATAGACCCATCCCCTAAGCAAGGTATTCCTTCCCAAGCCAAAGGAGACTTGGTCCAAGTGGTAAAGGCAAAGAGAAGGCCTTTCATCCATCTTTGCATGAGATTGTTGGGAAAGATGGTAGCCTCATTCGAGGCTGTCCCTTACTCCCAGTTTTACTCAAGACATTACAGAGCAGGATTCTGTCGGCTTGGAACAAGGATGTTTAGGCCCTGGATCTTCCTATGGTCATATCTCCAGGGGTTCGCCAGAGCCTCAATTGGTTGTTGCTCCCCCAAAATCTATCTGAAGAGTAATCCTTCACTCCAGTTACCTGGAAAGTGGTAACCACAGATGCCAGCGTTCTAGGCTGGGGGCAGTGCTAGAAGAAGCATCTGACCAGGGAAAGTGGTCCGGGGCTGAAAAGCTCCTACCCATCAACATTTGTGATTCGGGCAATTCATTTAGCCCTCAAAGTTTGGTCTTGTAGACCACAAGGCTGGCCTGTTCGGGTTCAGGCCGACAATGCTACGGCCGTAGCCTATATCAATCACCAAGGAGGCATCAGAAGTCTGGATGCCCAAAAAGAGGTGAATCGCATCTTGGCCTAGGCAGAAAGGCATATTCCTTGCCTATCTGCGGTCTTCATTCCGGGGGTAGAAAATTGTCAGGCAGATTTTATTAAGCCACCAGCAACTAAGTCCAGGAGAATGGTCTCTACACCCCGACATGTTTCAAATCATGTCAGAAATGGGGAACCCCAGATGTGGACCTGTTGGCTTCCAGGTTCAATGCAAAACGTGACAGTTTTGTGTCAAGGATAAGAGATCCCTATGCTCAAGGCTCAGATGCCCTGACAATCTTATGGGATTGGTATTTCCTGATTTATGTGTTCCCTCCAGTACCGCTCCTCCCACGATTCCCTCAGAGTGTCAAGAAGGAAGGAAAGGCGGTCATTTTGGTTGCTCTGGCTTGGACCAGGAGACCCTGGTACGCAGAAGTCTTAAGGATGGCAGTAGGAAGACTTTAGATTCTTTCATTATGCCCAGACCTATTATCACAGGGTCAAATATTTCATCCTGCCTTACAAAGTCTAAATTTGACGGTTTGGCTGTTTGAGACTCACATTCTGAAGCAACGTGGGCTCTCTGGACCAGTCCTATCCACCCTGGTTGATGCTAGGAAGCCAGCCTCATCTACTACAGAATCTGGAAGGCATATGTTTCCTGGTGTGAACCCAGCAATCCTAGGAAGTTTGCCATTAATAGGATTCTTGCCTTTCTTCATTTGGCCTTAGATATGAGGTTGGCCTTGAGCACTAGCAAGGGCCAAATCTTGGCTTTGTATTCTTTCACAAACTGTTTGCTTCTCATTCCCTAGTTATTATTGTCCGTTTTACAGAAGCTACCTTTTGAACCTATACACCAGATTTCTCTGAGTCTTGTGACAGTTTTTTTTTCTTGTAGCCATATCCTTGGCTAGAAGGATATCTGAATTGGCGGCTCTTTCGTGTAAAGAACCGTATATGATTATTCATGAAGCCAGGGTGGTTTCAGATTTTCATCTGAACCAAGATATAGTCCTACAGTCTCTTTCCCAAATCCGCAGTCTGCGGAGGAAGAGAGTCACTCTCCTAGATGTTGTAAGAGCGGTAAGGGTTTATCTGCAAGCTACGGCTCAGTTAAGGAAGACTGATTGGGCCTTGTGGCAGAATGAACAGATAGACAAAGAAGGGCCAGGCAGCGTCAAGATCCACTATTGCAAGGTGGATTCGACAAGTCATTATTCAGGCCCATGATTTAGAAAAGAAGATCCTTCCTTTTCAGGTGAAAGCGCACTCGACTAGAGTAGTTGGTGCTTCATGGGCAGTGTATCACCAGGCCTCCATGGCTCAGAACTGTAAAGCTATTACTTGGTCTTCGGTCTATAAATTTACTAAATTCTACCAGGTAAATGTGAGAGGTTACGAGGATGCCGCCTTCGGGTGTAGTGTGCTGCAGGCAGCAGTAGAAATCCTCTGGCTTGATAGTGGTCTTATTCTGATCTGTGTCTCCCTCCCCTCTAATTTTAGCATTGCTATGGGACATTGCATTAAGGCTCTATGTCCCATGATGTATAATCAAGAAAATAGGATTTTTTTTTTTATATATACAGCTTACCTGTAAAATTATTTTCTTGGAAATACATTGCAGGACACAGAGCTCCCACCGCTCTTCAGAGCCAACGTATTGATTTGCTACAAAACTGAGGTACTCTCCATTTGGGAGGGGTTATATAGGGAAGGAACTCCAATTTTAATTTGGTTTGCCAGTGTCCAATCACCTATGGTGACTACATAACCCATTAAGTAATTAAGTCCCATGATGTATTCCCAATTTTTGCAGGTAAGCTATAGGAATTGCCCAGTGTAGCCCAAAGTCTGCATATTTGACACTAATCAAGTGAAAATGGTAACAATTTATTTTTCATTTTATTTGTTTAGATGGTTTACAATGTTTTAAACATTTTAGAATTGTAGTGGAGTAACAATCAAACATGGAAGTTCAATCTTATTTGGATGATTTAAAAACTCTTTGGTAGTGGCAAGTATGTGTTTGTAAAGCAAAATAATAAAAGTGTTCATCAATAAAATGGAAAAGTGACAAAATGAAAATCATAAATTAATGTATTTGCAAGAATGTTTGCTCACCAGAATTAATCTGGGTTATAAGATGTGACAAATTTGTCACATTTAAAGAAAAATAAAGCCTAAAAACTGCCCTTAATTTGAGCTTATAAAAAGTGGGTTGAAATTTTAGCCAGCTGTTTAGAGTTGCATAACTTTTTTTCTTTGGGTAACATAGGACCCCATAAACACATGATCTGTGCTTTACTGTACATTAACGTGGGTACGAATGACACCCCAACCTGTAGAAGAGGCAAGTTGCTGCAACGCACTAGTGTGATTAGGCTCTCAAAGCATAAAATGCCACTTAGTGATTCAGCCTTTGCATGCCCACCCCATAACCTAAATATTCACATTTCAGTGACTGATTCTCAGACTTGAACTAGTGTTTGTATGAAAATTCTGCATGCTCAGCTCACATTCCAAAGGACCAGTAATATAAAAAGGCATTTGTTTAACGGAATGAACAATACTGTGGTCAGTGGATATAAAACGCAACCTGTAACATCTAACCAGTTTTAAAGTCGTATCCCAAACAAGTCTGTTAAACCTAATCATCTCAGATTGCATACAATATGGTTGTAGATGGTATCAAAATGGCTTTCTGAGCATCGGACAAGTCTTGTTATTGATAAAATAAAAGGTGATACTGTATGTAAAAAAAAAGGATTTAGCCCCCTTGTCCCGAGGTCCCCATTGCCACCATTGGAATCCAGTCTCTAAGGCATCAGCAATGTGCTAAGGCAGTGTAAGCTCAACCAGGAGCAGACAGACATCCATCAAAATTCATCATGCCGCCTCGTCAAATCTTCTCCGTAGTTCGTTGCTTGACTGCCAACAAACATGTTCCAGTTGTCCAAAATTTCTTTTTTGGTTAGTTTATCATCCTGAGAAGAAAACAAAAAAACATTAAAACTATATAATAAATTAACCACTTAAGACCCGGACCAATACGCTGGTAAATGACCCAAGGTGTTTCTGCGATTCGGCACTGCGTCGCTTTAACAGACAATTGCGCGGTCGTGCGACGTGGCTCCCAAACAAAATTTGCGTCCTTTTCTTCCCACAAATAGAGCTTTCTTTTGGTGGTATTTGATCACCTCTGCGATTTTTATTTTTTGCGCTATATACAAAAATAGAGCGACATTTTTGAAAAAAAAAAACACTATTTTTTACTTTTTGTTAAAAAAAAAAAATCAAATAAACTAAATTTTAGTCAAACATTTAGACCAAAATTTATTTAGCCACATGTCTTTAGTAAAAAAAAAAAAATCGCAATAAAAAAAAATAGCTACCTAGCGGGAACAGCGACACTAATACAGCGATCAGAAAAATGATCGCTTAGTGACGCTGGCAATAGGGAGTGAAAGGGTTAACTAGGGCGGTGATCAGGGGGTTAAAACTTTATTAGGGGGGGTGGGGGGGCTATCCTGAACCTAACACTAACTGATTTTACACTGCCTGTCACACCGACACTAAATGCAGCGATAAGATCACTGCATTCAGTGACACTGTGACAGGGGGGGTGGGGGAGCAGATCGCAAGGGGTTAAGTATGCCTATGTGTGTGTGTGTCAGTGTAATGTTGGTGCAGGACTTACTGTGAGGTGTTCCTCTCATCGCAGCGGTTGGAAATACCGCTGCGATGAGAGATTACATCACTTCCCCCTTCCTGTGTAAACACAGGAGGAGGAAGTGACAGGGCAGGAGAGCGCAGGGATTGGCTGGGAGCGATCACGGGGGGGGCGGGCAAACACCGACATCCGCCCGCTCGTCCCGGATCGCTCCCGGAGACACGGGAACCTCCGCACGCCGTGGAGGGGGTCCCGATCGGACCCCCGACCCGCTACTGGGCGAGGACGTAAATTTACGCCCTTGTGCCCATCCGTGCCATTCTGTGGCCGTATATGTGCGTGCGGAGGTCCTTAAGTGGTTAAAGACACATCAGATGTTTATCTGGTTTGAGCCCAATGCCCTTAAAGAGGTACCTGTCATTATAGGGTCAAAACAAAGAAGCAATAGCTGTGACTATAAGAGGCAAAAGATTTTTCCCTGCAGTAGCCCCTGTGTTTAAATGCTGCTCCTGAGCACTTAAGTATTTGAGCCCTTTCAGGCACAGCATGTAAAAGGGTGTGGGTTGCAGGTATTCTATGCACCCAAAAGTGTGGAACACCTGCAGCAGCCAGGAAAATTTAAATGTTACTCAACTTTCCATTTCAATGAAGCAGGAGGTTGAGCCACGCTTACTGGCCCTACTCTAAGGCAGTGGTCATCAACCATTCCTGCAGGGCCCACTAACAGGCCAGGTTTTATGTATTACCTTGGGGAGATGCAGACTAGAATACTGCAATCACTAGAGCAGCAAATGATATCACCTGGGATGTATTTCAGTTATCTTCGAACCTGGCCTGTTAGTGGGCCCTGCAGGACAAGGTTGATGACCACTGCCCTAAGGGACCCTTCACATGGGGCGGATCAGTAATGATCCGCCCTGTGAACCTCCGCCTGCTCAGCAGGGATTGCTCTGTTGATCCCCGCTGAGACGGCGGATGAAAGGTGGTCTCTGCACACTGTGCAGGGACCGCCCTGTCTTTTCTACGCTCTTCCCTATGGGGGGGTCAGATGAACACAGTCAATCCTTGTTCACCCGATCCAATGACGTAAGGAAAAAATAGGGTTTTCCTAAGTCTGCAGAATCGAAGGAATGCCAAAGTGGGCAAGATCTGGTGTCAGTGGACGTTCATCCGCTGACACCCGCAATCTCATAGGGACCAATGTTTGTCCCTTTTTCATCTGCATACGGATGGATGAAAAAGTGGACATACGGTCCGTAGGTGTAGGGGCCTAAAGCTGGACAGGGTTGTATATTTGCCACAGCTGTGATGTTTTACTTTGTGGCAAGTATTATACCCCCCTCCCCGTCACATTCGGCATGCAGTACCACTTGCAAAATGCAACTCACGTGTATAGAGACGCACTGCAACCGTCCTACCAACGCTTGCAATGCCTGCCGAGAGTTGAAAATCTGCTAATTTTGTAAACAAGCCCTCAAAAAGGAAACAAAATGTATTTGAACATATTTATCTTATTTATTATTGTGCTTAGCACAAAAACATGAAATATTTTTGGTTAGCTGGCCAAAGGATGATGCAGTTAGGGGTGGGAGGTTATACACATACCTCCAGTAATCGCCTGGAGACAGGCAGTATGGACTACAATTGCTGCAAATTTACCTTGGCCAACTGCCAAATTACAGTCTGCCCAGCTCAGTAAAGCTACAGTAGGATTGGAAGTGGTGAGTGGAACAGTATACCTGTGCTGATGTCACTGCGGTTCTTGCAGCCCCCCACCTTTTCACATGGCAATGGCAGGAGGAAAGGGGATGAAAGGTTTGGGGACAGAATTGGCATGGGTGCGTAGGCCAGGAAGGAGAAGCTGGAGGCAGAGGGAGATAAGACATCCTGCACCTCCTATCTAGCTTTTTCCTTCTCTGCAGCATTTGCTAGGCGCTTTTTATAAGCCGACAGGAGAAGTGGTGCTACTGTCAGCCTGGAGGTGGGGGAAATGCAAATATGCAGTGCTACTACCCCCACTGAATAAAAATAAAAAAAAAAACACATTCTGAATTTTGATTTTCCAATAACATTTGTTACCCGGTCTTTATCAGACTCATAGATGAGATGTTTGGCCTCCAACTCTGTGTGATCGTATTCATGAGGGTGGATCCAATGGCCAATCTCCGATCGGTCCAATTTGCCATCCTTATTCAAGTCGCGATGCTCTGCAAATTGACGACGCTCTGACTTTACCCATTCTGGCTCAGGTTCGTCGTTTTCAGAAGTGTACATGTCCGCTGGGGAGAAACAATAAATTTAATTCTAGTGGATAGATGCAATAAGCATACAATTTTCTTTTTTTAGCACAATATATGAACATAAAGTAATGAGCCTAAAGGGGTCATTAACCAGTTGTAGGCATTGGGTGTGCTATACACCCCCCAAAAATACTTTAAAGTACACAAGAAATGCCCCATTTGCACTCTTCCTCGCTGGTCAAAATACAGCCAGGATCTCCCATATGAAAATGCAGCAGCTTTCAGAAATGCTGGGGTCCAAAAACGGACCTTCTGAGAAGTGGTTAGAAAATGAGCAAGTGAGCCGGGTTTTACAGCCCATAGTGTGCAGCTGCTCAGGGTTGTACATATGCTGCAGCCGAGATGCTTTGTGGGGAAAAATTTAACTCCACCACCTTAATGACTCATTCAAATGAAATGGACTGCATTGCAACCATGATTTAAGTTCTTGGCTTGTGGCACAGCATTTACAAACAAAATCCCCATGGGGAGGAGCACACAGGGGTGCCCAGGCATCTAGGGGTTAGAGGATGGTACACAAGGAGGGTGATCAGTGTGGTGGGGGTAATTACAAGAACCAATCCCCTGTGTGTCAATCCTTGTAGCAACTGAGGGAGAGGAGGAAAAACCTGCAATTGCCCTCCCGCTGCAGCAATAATCCCCTCTCCCGATTCCTTTGCTGCCCAGGCCGACACAGGTGCTACCCCCTTAGAGGCTCTGTACAAATCCCCAGAAAGTGGCTGGGGATTGGAAAATTACCTTCCCCTCCGCCCATCTTGGCATCCAAAAGGTTATGCTGACCCTAAGTGGATCTACTATGCATGAACCACTTTATTAGTTAATTCACGCCGGTGTAGTGTCACATTCCGCTCCCTATCACAGAATGCTCCGGAAGTGACATTTTGTCGCCGCTATCTTGCTACACTCCACACCAGGGGTCTCCAAACTATGGCCCTCCAGTTGTTCAGGAACTACAATTCCCATCATGCTTAGTCGTGTCTGTGAATGTCAGAGTTTTACAATGCCTCATGGGAAATGTAGTTCCGAAACAGCTGGAGGGCCGTAGTTTGGAGATCCTTGCCCCACACCATTGCACAGTAATGGTAGAGTGAGAAGGGGGCAAGCGGACATCTTGTTACACCCACCGGAGTTGAGAGTTATTTTCAACACAAAACGGAGCTTATTTGCTTAAAGACGTTTTTGGAAATCCGACGGACTGTTTAAATGTTTAATTTTAAAGGAGCAGCAAACCTGCTGACCTTGCATGTTTTCTAATGTGACAGAACACCTCTAATTTTTACATTTAACATATAAACAGTCCGTCGGATTTCAAAATACTGTATTCAAGCATATAAGCTCCGTTTTGTGTTGAAAATAACTGTGAAATCTAAAACTCCAGTGGGTGTAACAAGATATCCGCTTGCCCCCTTCTCACTCAACCATTACTGTGCAGGAGTGTGGGGTGTAGCAAGATGGCGGCAACGGAACGTCATGTCCGGAGCATTCTGTGATGGGGAGCAGAATGTGACAACACACTGGAACCTCCCCCAGGTGCACTGTACTGTAAACAGTGCTGTGTGGGCAACGATTATACTAAGGGGCATTTGTGGCAGGCGCAGCAGTATGAAGTATGAAGAATTGTGATATCTCTGACTTTTCAATCCAACAAGACTGTCTATTACTCTGAAAATTCCTCTAGCGCCGTTCTATGGAAGCAGTAGGTTTAAAGAGCACACCAAATGCTTAAAATAACTTCTTTATTAACTTCACTTTTCTTCATATATAATACTGCTGCTTTGCAGCAGACAGTCCATGTACAAAAACACGTGATGAATAAGTATAACAGAAAATGGTGGTTCAAATATTCAATCTTGTCATTTAACATAAGATGGTGGATATATTTCTTTCTTCAGTATTTACTCTCTCTCTCTCTCTCTCTATTATCAAAGCATTCTCTGATTTCTCTGAAGAGTATAACTCTGTTTGCAGCGTTGCTTTTGCAGGGTTAGCTTAGTTGGGTTTGGTTTGTGAATTAGGTTAGGTGGAACTACAAGTGAACACACAACTAGATCAGTGTACAGTTCTAACCACACTATTTACTAGGGTTGTCCCGATACCGATACCAGTATCGGTTTTGGGACCGATACCTAAATAGAATACTCAATCCCCGCCGATGCCGCCACCGCAAAGCCGCCGCCACATACCGTTAATCCCCCTGCATTACGGCGCGCATTGCAAGCTTTCGTTTGAATACTTGTAATGCGTGCCGCGCCATGTATAGACACTCCCCTTCTCGGGATTGGACGGATCCCGAGCAAGGGGGAGTGTCTATGCACGGATAGTACAGACTCCATGCTGAAGGATCCTGATACGGTTGTACACTCGTACAGCCCCCTCCATGCGGTAGGACACTCCCCCGTGGCTCTCCCCGCACTGCAGAAAGTGGTGGTGGAATGAAGTTCAGCTGTGAAGTTGGAGAAGTTGTGATCGGCGGAGAACCGGGAATAGATCGGCCAGGGTGGAGAGGAGGAGAGCGGACAGTTTGGTGGAGGGGAGCCGCTGATAGGATAGAGCTGTACCCGTGGATCTGGGCACTCTGTGCCCTGCTGGCGCCCCATGTTCTGTGCAGAGACGGTAGGTCAGTCCTCGGGAAGGGAAGGGGGAGGGGGTCACTTATATCATGGATCGGAGGTGTGCACGTGTATCCTCTGATCTGATGATCTATAGTGGGAGAGCTGAGATTTGTGATTGACAGCGAGCTGTATAGAAGGAGGTGTCACCTCCATGTGACAGATTACGGCTTCCCCTGCTCAGATAAGATAAAAAAAAAAAAAATCTAGAATTAGTTTGGTTGCCTTAATTTTTAATATCTGATCAATATGCAATTCAATCAGAACGATCCAATTAGCGATCAGTCAATTTGGCATAACTTCCCTTCTGCGGGGGACATGGCTGCAATATGGGGGACATACATGGCTGCAATATGTAGGGGACATGGCTGCAATATGTGGGGGACATGCATGGCTGCAATATGTGGGGGACATGCATGCAATATGTGGGGGGGGGGGGGGACATGGCTGCATTTAGGGACATGGCTGCATTTGGGGACACATTTAAAAAAAGTATCGGTATTCGGTATCGCCGACTACTTGAAAAAAAGTATCGGTACTTGTACTCGGTCCTAAAAAAGTGGTATCGGGACAACCCTACTATTTACAATAAGAACTTATATATAACTGTGTCACATACCTATTTTTAGCCCCTGGCTTCCATAAAACACAACTTTGGACTTGTGTCTGTTCTGCTCTGTGTCTCTGTCTCCATTTGGCTTTCTGTCTCTGTGTGGAATAATCTAGCAGCACATGGAGTATTAGGATCCTCCCAGACAGAGTGTTTGTAAAGCTGGCTGTGACTGGTCAAGACTCTGCTCAATGTGAGATTGGCTGTGATTGGGCCAAGACTTCTGATGAATCACAAAAGCGTAACTCTATGCTTTCTGGCATGAATTCAACTGTAAATAACTTTGCTTTTGTCTCTCACATATAGACATGTGCACCACATTAGGTTCCCAGCAGGCTTAGCTGTATATACATGTAGGTTATATTAGCTACCTAGGACAGGTTCTAGCTGGCCAGCTACAGCATTCTCTGCATGCTTGTACAAGCTGTACATGTCTGCACATATTTCTGTAGTCAGTTTTGGAAGCACTACATGAAAGTATCCACCCACCTTCATGCTGAATGTTTCAAATATGAAGTTATGATCACTATTTTATGGCTGCAGCTGAAAAGGGGGGGGGGGGCACACATAGCTACACGATATATATATATATTATTTTTATTTATTTTTACTTAGGTTGAGCATTACTTACAGACAGAAGAACAGGAAGTGAGGATTTCTCAGAAGAAATAAGGACATTTAAAAGCAAAAGTGAAGGATGAGGCAAGTGAAGGAGGACTGCACTAAGGTAAAGGAAGCTATTTAGGGGGGGAAAAAAATTGTACCTTTATAACCCCTTTAATGTCAGGCAAGGAAATGTTCCAACTTACCTATGTATTCATTAACATCTACCAACATATCCCCATTTTTATCTATGTCCTCAATGGTCTCCTGCAAAGACAGAAAATATAGAACATTAAGAAAATCAAAGATAATGTCCAAGATCTTGGTTGGAATAGATTACTATGCTTATACTCCATGTAATATCTCTAATGAAGCCCAATTATAAAATCATATCTACCAAGCAGAAATGCTGAGCTAGAGTTGGGCTGCAGGCCCTCACTGGCAGAGCAGCAATGGACAGAAAGTGGTCTAATGCAATTGTAGGAGTAGAGAATTTGAGAGCGCAGAAAAGAGCTGAACGACTACTAATGTAAATGGATAAAGAATATGAAGGCGCACTTCCTTTTGGAAACCTAAACAAGCCCTATTCGCAAGGTACTCACTGTGATCACAATATCCTTCATGTAGTCAAACTCTTCTGGATGCAGGAATGCGGTGAATTCATCCCGGGTGGCAATCAGATCGCCATCTTTATCTGCTTGCTTAAATCTGCGTTCATCCCGTTTCATCATATTTCTGTATCTCTCCTTGTCGGGAACATCGTAAAATGGTTCTTCATCTGAACCAAACAAAAATTACTATAGTGATTAAAAAATTAAATTAAATTGTCAGACTGAGGCTGGGTTCACACTGGTGGGAAACACAGACATGGCATGCGATTCCCACCACATTGCTGTGCAGATCACATGTGATGTCCGAGCGATGCAAATTCAGCCATACAAACTGTATGGCTGAAGTTGCATTAAGATGGTGCAGGACCTTTTTTTTATTTTTGGTTCGCACTGGAATCAGATTGCATGGGTGTTCACACCTACAGGATCTGATTCCTGTACCATTTGACAGGTCACACTTCAACCTGGGAACCGATCTGGGGGTGTCATTAACTTTCTATTGACACTGGCAGCGGTTGGCAGAGGGCAGTGTGAATTGCCTTGTGAGTGACATACGATGCGGGAACCTGCACAGGAATCATGCTGGTTTCATCACATATGTGTGAATCTAGCCTGAGTCAAGAACACAGTGCTGTGAATCAAATTCATGAGAACACTACTCACAGTGCTACCCCTTTAAGTTACTATGGCTAGCTTATATCAATTCAGGTGTTATCACAATACTACTTTAAGACCCCTTTCACACTGAATTGTTTTCACAGCGTTTTAACGTTAAAAATCGCACTCTTAAAACGCTCTCCATGCATCTCAATGGACCCTTTCACACCGAGTCCTGCAAGCAGCATCTTTGGAGCAGCTTTTGAGCGCTGAAAAAAAAAAACGCTCCAAAAACGCCCCTCTCCATTGAAATGAATTGAAAAGCGGTGTAAAAACGCCCTAAAACTTTAGGGTCTTAGTGGTGCTTTACCAGCACATTGGGATTGCAGATGAGGCTTCGCTCGAATAACGATGTAATAACACTCGAAATAACGCTCCAGTGTGAAAGGGGCCTAAATGCTGCATCCAATACTTTTACTCCTTCAAAACATGCATATATCATGTAGATGTAGTGACATACACTCACCGGACACCATTAGGTACACTCACCGGACACCATTAGGTACCAAGCAAAGTAAAAACTGCGCTAATTGTTTAAATACAAAACATCAACATCATGGTCCCAAGTCATACTATTCATTATACAGAGTTGCGCTAATAATAGAATTATAAATAAATATTGCAAACACCAGTGATGAAATAAAAGTCCAAACGCGATTAAAAAAAAAGAAGGTTCTTTAACCACTTCAATGCCGGGCTTTTATACACACCTCAATACCGGGCCTATTCTGGCACTTCTCTCCTACATGTACAAATCATCATTCTTTTGCTAGAAAATTACGCAGAACCCCCAAACATTATATTTTTTTTAGCAGACACCCTAGGGAATAAAATGACAGTCATTGCAACATTTTATCTTGCATGGTATTTGGGCAATAATTTTTCAAACGCTTTTTTTTAGAAAAAAATTGTTTCATGAATTAAAAAAACATCAAAACAGTAAAGTTAGCCCAATTTTTTTTGTAAAAAGTGAAAGATTATGTTACACCGAGTAAATAGATATCTAACATGTCTCGCTTTAAAATTGCACACACTCATGGAATGGCGGCAAACTTCGGTACTTAAAAATCTCCATAGGCAACGCTTTGAACATTTTTACAGGTTACCAGTTTAGATTTACAGAGGAGATCTAGTGCTAGAATTGTTGCTGGCACGCTAACGTACGCGGCGATACTTGACATGTGTGGTTTAAACAGCATTTACATATGTCGGCGGGACTTGCGTGTGCGTTCGCTTCTGTGCGCGAGCTACCGGGGGACAGGGGCGTTTTAATTTTTATTTTTACATATTTATTTTTACACTTTTTTAATTTTTATTATTTATCACCTTTATTCCTATTACAATTCACAGATCTCATGATTACTGTTGCTTAGTAGCCGCAATTGCGGCTTTGTTTATTTACGGGGACCTCCATTTGGTCACCAGTCATCTCTATGCTTTCTCTGGGCCCCCGATGGCACGGGAGAGCCCGGAGAAGCACCGGATGGTGGGAGGGGGGGGGGGATTTTCCCCCCCCCAGCCGCCTTTAAGAACGATCAAGTGGCCGCTATGATCGTTCTGTAAAAAAAAATGTTTGTGCCAAGGTGGCCCAAAGTGAACCATCTGCTGCATTAACAGGTGTGCTTGTATTATCATCTGCCTGCATCTCCACTGCAGCCAATCAGTGGAAGCGTTGTATTTATTCATAGAAGACAAAGCTTTCCCCTTAATGGCTGAGCGGCACACAGCCTGAAGCTACAGGCATCATTCAGATATCCTTCTCTTCAAGTGGCGATTCTGCGCACAATGAAAGCGACGATTCCGCCGCTTGATCGTTCTTATAGGTGGGGGGGGGAATTCTCCCGCCACCATCCGGTGCTTTTCCGGGCTCTCCCGTGCCATCGAAGGCCTGGAGAACAAATTGGCCGGCACCGGGGGGGGGGGGGGGGGGGGGTAAAGGATAGAGATTTTCATTGACCAGATGGTCACTGGTCATCTCTATGGCCATCAGAGGCCCGGGCGCGACGTTATGACTTCACGTCTGGGTACCCGGAAGTAAACAAAGCCGCATTCGCGGCTGAAAGTTTGAGATTGAATTTTTTCCCGATCTTGTGCTTTCCAGCCTGGAGGAGAGATGTGGGGTCTTATTGACCCCACATCTCTCCATAAAGAGGACCTGTCACACACTATTCCTATTACAAGGGATGGTTACATTCCTTGTAATAGGAATAAAAGTGAAAAAAAAAAAGTGTAAAGTAAAATTAAAAAATAAAATAATTAAAATAGATTTTTTACGCCCCTGTCCCCATTAGCTTGCGCTCAGAAGCCAACGCAAGTCCCACCCACAAATGTAAACGCCGTTTAGACCACACATGTGAGGTAACGCCGCATGCGTTAGAGCGAGAGCAATAATTCTAGCACTAGACCTCCTCTGTAACTCTAAACCGGTAACCTGTCGCCTATGGAGATTTTTAAGTACCAAAGTTCGGCGCCATTCCATGAGTGTGCGCAATTTAAGAACGTGACAAGTTAGGTATCTATTTACTTGGCGCAACATCATCCTTTACATTATACAAAAAAAAAACTATATTATATAAATATATAAAATGTATTATACACACACACACACACACACACACACACACATAAAAGAGAGAAGTGCCAGAATAGGCGCGGTATATAAGTGGTTAAAGGGACATTAATCATGGAGATCAGCTTAAAAAAAAAACTGCTTCTCTTTCCTACATGAGCAAAGCCCGCTGTAAGGTGCCAATACCTAGTGCCATGTTTATTTTCACTTCTTCGTTCTCAGACAAGATTACAAATAAAGACAAAGCTTTCTGCTCTGATGTCTCTGTATGAATACGCTTCCTCTCCACCTTACAGTAGCCCAATAAGGGAATGAAAGCAAAAGCCTGGAATGAGACCCTTCACCAACTGCACCCAAAAGAGCCAAGGAAGCCAATGTGCAGACATCATGGATGAACTTAGATGTACAATCTTGGTAGGAGATTAGGACAGGTTCCCTTGGAAAACCCAACCGGTTCAATAGGTATAGCTGCTGGAGACAAGTATACTGAACAAAGAACAGCCATAGCAGCTAGTTCTTTGCCTATATTAATAATTCTACCAGTTATTTGGCCAAAAAGTCCCTCGTTATCTCAGATAGTAGGACAATATACATATGTATTTAGTGCAATAAATTGAATGGCATAGTATAAATCTTGATCATGGTCACACTAAAGAGCATGTCTGAGAAAAGGTCGGGAATATGATAGAAAGAGATTTTTGAAGAGCAGAAGAATTACGAGCATCATTTTAATATTGCAAGCAGCTTTCAAGTCCAAGTGGAACAGCCAAGCAAGTTGTAACAGCACTAGCTTGAGTGACAGTTTATTCATCCAATAGAGAAGTAAAAGTCATGCAAATCAGTCTTCCAGATCATGGCTACTTTCTACAACCATCAATAAGCAAGGGCAGTTTTAAAGGCGAGAGAATGGCACAGGCATTGCTATCATTCCCTTACCTGCGGCATACCCATAGGTAGTATTCTTGTACTCTTCCCAACTGATCTTATCATCTTTGTTTTTGTCATAATCCCTCCAGTGCTTGTTAACGTTCTCATAGATATAACGGTTCTGGGTATGCCCGATCCAATCCTTCAGCTCTTGGTTGGTAATAAAACCATCCTTGTCTCTGTCGATTTTATCAACTATTTTCCTGGAAAAGAAAGAAGGGTCACATTAGAAGAAATAGGAAAGAAGTCTCACCTATCAGATGGGAGTAGGTGTGATTGTAGTACTCCTCCCAAGACACAAAGCTGTCCCGGTTCTTATCAACCATCGCCATTTGTTTAACTACATCTTCTGAGACAAAGCGCCCGTGTACAAACTTAATCCACGTCAGGAGTTCAGCCATCGTGACATAGGTATCATTATTGCTGTCAATCTTATCAAACATTTTCCTGCAATGGACCAAAACTTAATTGCATAAAGTTAAACGGGATCTCAAAGAGACTGTAGTTATAAAAAAAGAAATGAAAGTTATGCTTTTGCTTTGTAAAAATGCACAATTAACTAATTAGCTAGAGACTACTGGAAGGTGGTCAACATTCACACTGCCAATACTCTCAGGCCACCATGGTCTGCCACTTTAGCCTGGAGAAAATTCAATGATGTTTACAGGTATAAGGCATAGGAAACACTGCTCTCTGCCTCCCACAATACAGTGCTTAGTGCCTGAGCAACCAACTGCAATGCTCCAGAATAGTCACCCTGGAGTTTGGTCTAGAAATATTCATTTGCATAACCTTTTAGGGGGCTGCAGTTGCAGGATGAGAGTATGTAGGCAATTCTATTGGCTTCCAGGCTGTAATACTTTTGCAGTACTTATTTTCAGAGCTTTGTGGTGAACTTACTATATAGAAAACAAGGCAATTATCTTGTATTTGCTTTGGGACGGTGCCGGACAAGGTTGCAGAGCACATCCCGATGCAATGTGTGAACAGACTCTTATGTCACGTACATACGACCGTTTTTCGGTATGTAAAAAATTTAATTTTTAATGGTCTAGAAAAAAAAAGTATTTTTTTTTCAACCCGATCGTTAAACCGGCCTTGCCTACACACGATCGTGGAAAAAAAAAATGCTCTAGCAAAGCGCGGTGACGTACAACACGTACGACGGCACTATAAAGGGGAAGTTCCATTGGGATGACGCCACCCTTGGGGCTGCTTTAGCTCATTTTGTGTTGGTAAAGACGATTCGCGCTTTTCAGTCTGTTACAGAGTGATGAATGTGCTTACTCCATTACGAACGGTAGTTTTACCAGAACGAGTGCTCCCGTCTCATAACTTGCTTCTGAGCATGCACGGTTTTTTATGTTGTTAAAGCCCACACACACGACCATTTTTTACGACGTTAAAAATTAGAACATGTTCTAAATTTTTAATGCCCATTTTTTACATCGTGAAAAATGCTCTGGAGCCCACACAATTTTTTTAAAATAATTTTTTACAACCCGAAAAATGGTCGTGTATACGCAGCATTAGATCTAGATAGATTGGTGAGGCATTAGTACCACGGTCAGGTTGTTATTGGTGTCTGTGTCCACACTAGGCAATTCGCTCTCTAAAGCCGGACATACCTGGATTTAAATTTGTCCGGTTTAGCAGGGTCCAGACAAAATTTGATCCATATATGGCCACTGTGGTAAACAGAAGTCGATCTGCTGATCAACTTCTGTTCATCCACCGTTTGAAAATGTGCACTAGATCGGCACCGCAGGCTATAAATTGCAGTGCTGATCAGTGCATTCTGATTGCAGGCAAGTCTCCCTGCTGTCAGAATACAAAGACACAGTAGAAAGGATTCCTCCATCTGTCCCGCTGGTTGAACGAAAAGAACTGACTCATCTGTGGCCTGTTAACTCTCCTTAATACCAACGTGACCTTGAAAAGAAAGCGGGGGCAAATCCAAAATTTTGATTAGCGGTAGCAGGGAAATCTAACTGGGACACTAGCTATCATGCAAACTCTGCAAGACCCTTCATACATAGTAGAGAAGATGGATCAGACTGCAAACATGTAACATGGGTGGTTGGAGCCGGAAGACACGACAGGAGCTAGAGACTGGGGACATAATACATGGGACTGCCAGAGAGTGAGGCCAAAGTTCTTATAGCCACTTTACAAAAGGAATGCTTCTTTCTCTGGCTGCTGGAGCCTAAAAGAGGGCTACATGTGGCCCTCAGGCTGTAGGTTGGGCACCAGAGCTTTAGAAAATGATTTTTTTTTTATATACTTTATACACTCCCTGACAAAAATCAAGCATATAATTGAACAGTGAAGCACTTATTATGAATTAATAATCCTTATGGGCCTGGCTGTCCCTTTCCTCTCTCTGCTAATATCCTTACAAGGACAGGAGCTCCCATCACTTGTGCTAAGGAGGATTTTCTGGTGGCTGACTGCGCCTCAGCATTCTTCTGTGTCCACATCTCTGCCTTTATGCAAAAATCTGATATTTGGATTTTTTTTTCATCAACTGAATGATACTTTGTTCTTTTAAAGTTAAAGCGGGGGTTCACCCTAAAACATCTTTCTAACCTTACATTGTGCTTACTTGCAACAATGACAGTATGTGGTTTTTTTTTTCCGCTGTACATACCTTCGTACAGCCCCATTGCATAAGGAGCGGCACGAGTTTGCCCGAAAAAACGTCGATGCGCAGGCGTTGTATAGCGCCGACTCGCCTTTCGGCAACTTGTGACGCTCCTTATGCGACGGGGGGAGGTAGTTTTTGTCATCACGTCAATCACCTGCTGGATAGGAACGCCCACTCCCGCGGGAAGCACTACCCGGAAGCCAGGAAAGAAAATGGCTGTACGAGGTATGTACAGCAAAAAAATTATTCGGCATACTGTCAATGTAGAGAGTGAGCTCATTGTAATGTTAGAAAATAGTGGGACCTCCGCTTTAAATCCCACAATGTGTTGGTGCAGTGAAGTTCAGAATACAAGGATCATCCAATTTCACCCGATTCCTACTCAATTGGCTAAAATTCATTCTATGGGTGGCCCTACATTACCCAACGCAACAAACATTGAGTTTTCAATAAACTTGAATGGAAAATTCTTTGATGAACAGTGCCTGCATCCAATCAGAGGAAGACACTGAGTATTCTGACAGTCACCAGAGCCAGCTGTCAGAATACTATAGCTGGCACTATAAATTTTCCCATCCATACCATTTAGGATGGATAGAGGAATCATGTGGTTTCTTCGTTTCAGAACAAAAGCCAACCAAAAAACAGAACTAAATGCTCCCATAATTTATGGTCAAGGAAGCAGCCATCTTAGCCTTGGTTTGCTCTGCAGTTACCATGGTGATGCACATAGGTTAGGGCACCAGCCATTTGTTTGACAGTTCAGTTAAGATTAGGTTCCACTTAATATGGCCAGCTCTACCCCCTCATTACAATAAAGGGGAGGTTAAATTCCTTGCCAGCTGCTGTCATCTATTCCCGGGCTATCAGCCTCTGATTTCCAACTGCTATGGTGTTTCACATGTGATCAAATATGACACCAACCATTTGTAGATTTAGGCTTCATGTACACGGACGTTTTACAACTAACTGCTCCTGAACGATTTAACTTGACAGATAGTAACCCACGTTTAAAAACTTCAGTTTTGCCGCGTTTGCGGTTAGAAGCATTTGTAATAATAATAAAAAAAAAAAAAAACACAAGCAAATGTGACAGCGTTTTTAAAAAAAAAAAAAATTACATTTATGAGTTTAGTTTGGCTTTAAATATGCATCAGTTTACTGACCATTAAAAATGAAAATGATGCAATTCTAGGGAAATCAGAATTTGGACACCTGAAAAATGGCCAACTCTCAACTGACATCTTTACAGGCAAATGAGGATAAACAGGGAATTGAATCAGGGAAAGAATAAAAAACAAGAAACAAAGAAAAGGAAAAATTGGAAAAGGAGTAAGGCCCCTTTCACACTTCTAAAACTTGTCCTGCAAAGTTGAGGGACAAGTCATACCCCATGATTTCCAATTACCGTTCATATCTGTGTGACTTAACAGTAGTCCCTGCATTACTTGGTCTGACTTTGATGCGACTTGAGGTCCATAGACCTCAAGTGCAGTGAACTTGCACTAAATGGCTACCATTGGGTGTAAATGGGCCATCAAACATTCTAAAAAAAAAGCTAACACTACATGCCTGACAGTATGACTGTTCTGCAGCTGAGAAACCAGGAGTTGTCCAAACTTGTCATTATGTTCACACTTAAAGGGAAAGCTCATGCTAAACATACAGTATGTCAGTTACAGTTAGAATTAAGCCCAACAGAGTCCATCTACTTTTAACTCTTGCCAATTGCAGAAGCAAGGAGTAGAACTCTGGTAGGCAGGTCTTGCCCTATGGAGTGCCCACCTTATATGAGAATCATCAACATCCACCTATAGCTGAATTGTCCGTTTTGGGTGGAGCTATTTTGTATTTCATGTAAAATGAAAGGTAGAACCGCATTTTAGGTCTAATTACTGTAAACTTAATAGGTCAGATGACACAAGTCTAATATTTTAGTCTTAAACATGTTACCATTTCTTATACATCTCAGAGGGGTTGAATATGATCTCAGCACTTGGCTGTTCATATCTCTACCTATTGAATTTTTCAATGCATTTAATAATGATATTATGGACAATGCAACAAGACAAGCAATTGCTTCCCCTCATGCAAAGGTAGATGGGAAGTGGACAAGACAAATGTCGCTATTTGAGTATTCGGATGACCCGTTCACAGGGCTTCACACATTCAGAAAAATCACTTCTGGGTGGACGGCGTCTTTAAAGCCCGCAGCTATACGATCCACCTCAATGTAGTCATTATGGTCAAATCAGCCACTTGTGATTAGCAGAACATCAAATTCTGCAATCCACTACTATCAAATAGAAGAGATTAGAAATTACTGTATTCAATAAATGTATGCAAACCATTGTGATCACCGGGAATCTCAATCACATGGCATATGCAGAAAATTAAAAGCACTTTTTCCAAAGCGGGGTTGGGATGGTTTCCTATTTAAGTACTTCCTATTCTTCCCTTTAAAAGAACAAGAAAAAAAAATGTGGAGAGTGCCACGTTAACAGTCTGGAATGTTCCGACTCCCCCCAGGCTTTGTGTAGGGTGGGAAATCCAGGCTGCACCTCCTCTGAAGGCAGTCTCTGTGCTGACATCAAATCACTGAACTCAGCTATGCTTGCAGAGACCACACTAGTATGAGACCTCGTGTCACCCAGCAGACTTTCTGCATCTGTTAGCAACAACTTCATCATTTTATTTTATATACATATATTATTTTTATTTATTCTCCTCACACATGGCTATATCCATCCAGCAGCTAAACCCCAGATTAAGAAATCTGCATGCTATTTGCTTAAAAATCAATACACACACACAAACACAGACAAACACACACAAAAACAAACACACACACACACAAGGAAGTGCACAGCAATTGCACAGGAAGGATTCCAAATAACCTTTCTAAATGTTCCCTATAAATGAGCAAATCTTCACCTTCTGAATAATCAAACCAAGGCTGCTTTTAGAATGATGAAAGCTCTGGTCGGCACACCATATCAAAGACAGAGATATAACTTAACATTGCATTCTGGACATTTAGTTCCATATCTGGAATGCATTTGGAGGGTCAGAGCGGTGATAAGCTTGGGGGTCATACTTAAGACTCATTTTAAAATTCTAAGAGCAATCTACAGTAACCTATAATGACCAATAAGAATTAACAGGTCATTGGTCTGACCTCAGAAAACAGTTCTCATTGGCTGCGTTGGGTTATTGAATGTACACAACGGGCTTTCTGCAATCCTTGAACAAGCATGTGTTAACCATATGCATGCAGAGAAGGGGATGAGGTGGCAACCACAGACCATCTCAGCCTGAATAAAAGAGAAGCATTTTAAAAAGCATTAAATCTGCTAAAATACACAACTGTATGCTACAACACAACACTATGGCCCGGATTCACGACAGACTTACTCCGACGTACCTAAAGATATGCCGGCGTAAGTACAAATGTGCGCCGATTCACAAAGCTAGATACGTCAAAAAGCAAGGCTTTAGCCACCCGACGTAACTTGCCTACGCCGGCGTATCGTGGGCGCATAGGTACGCTGGACGCATTCGGTGTACCCATGTTAAATATGCAAATGAGTAAGATACACCGATTACGTCCGGCGTAAAGTTATCCCTCAAATAGGTGGCGCAACCCATTCAAAGGTATGGACCAGGGAACAGCCGTCGTATGTTATGTTGTTTACGTAGTACTACGTGAATAGGGCTGTGCGTAGGTTACGTTCACGTCGTAGGCAGTGTATTGACGTATCTTAGGCAGCTATTTTGACGTGACTATGAGCATGTGCACTGGGATGCGTTCAAGAGACGCCGCATGCGCAGTTCCTTTTTTGAAGCTCAGCCCATCATTTGCATGGGGTCACGCTTAATTTTAATATAGCATGCCCACTTCCACCTACTTTGACTTACGTCGGCTTATGCCGACAACTATACGCTACGCCGGCACAACGTTGAGTGCATATTCTTTGTGAATAGCATGCTTGCCTCTCAACGTTGCACAAAGATGCGCCGATCTACGTGAATCCGGGCCTATAGGTTTAACTTTCATGAACCAAGAATTTATTTAAATTGGCCCACTTGCTTGGTCCAATGTACCTATGCATATTCCATACTTTGGGGATCCTTCGAGAAGCGTGGTAGGCATTGCTATGCCAGTGATCTCCACTAGCTTTCAGCTCCAGTGCTGAGCAGCTACATTCTGAAGGAGGTCATCCGTTTGGCCATTCAGAAATTGCAAAAGCACCCTCTGATTGGACAAGGTGGAGAGCACAACATCACTGCCATGCATCTATATCAGGGGTTGCCAACCAGTGACCCGGGGGGCCAGATGTGGCCCGCGACCTCCTGCTCTGGAATGGCAGGTTTGCAAGCTCAGATCGCCGGTTGCCCACACGCCATACCACAGCATCAGTGTTGTCAATGAAGCTAGTGGTAGAGGAAGAAAGTGGCTGCGGAGCAGAGCCCCATAAGCCGACGCTTCCTCTACAGCGCTGGCTTTTGCCACAGGCGTAATCTATGGCAAAGTATCTGCCCGCTCCGCTCATTGTGGTCCACGACTGGTTACCAAGTTGCTTAAGTGGCCCTCGCTCTTCAAAAGTTTGGGCACCACTGATCTACATCCTCATCCTGTAGTTTGCACTTATTGTTTTGATGTAAGCGCCTTATATAGAAGACTCTGAGCCTATCACTTAAGCATTAGTGATCAGATTTGGCCCTCTAAATGCATTCCAGACATGGAACTAAATTCCCAGCATGCACTGCTGTTATGTCTCTGTCATGTGGTGCACCAGCCAGTTTTAGCATTATAGAAGAAGCTGTGGCATACTAATGCCTCATTTCCACTGAGCTGATCGGTTCGGTATGCTATTTTGGGCGTTTCCATTATGAAAGTGTGCCATAAAACCGAACCGTACCGGACCATTCTGGGTCCTGCTTCAGATGTGGGGCCATAGAAAATGGAACGATTCGGTTAGGGCAGACCTAAAATACATTCCACTGATTGGTGGACACCCTAGGCATTTTTTCTAAAGCCTGAATAGCCCGGGACGGACCGACTTTCAGAGGAAACGCTCACAAGAATAGACCGGACCATTCTAAGCGCTCCAAACTGTACCCACCCGAACCGTTCCGTTCAGTGGAAACGAGGCATTAGTGAAACTGAACTCAGACGGCGAAGATTTGCTTTGTTATAGGGAACATTTAGAAAGGTTAGTTGTTCCGAAGCACTGAAAAATGTAGTTTGTCTGGAATCCTTACTGCAAAATAGAAGGGCACTACCTGGTATGGAGTGTGCCTAGGCACTCTTCTACCTATGGGATAGGTGTACGCAGCCTATTGCATTAGGGTGTGCACCCCAAACCTATAGCCTCAATAGCTGTATATCTTTAGTGTGAGCTCCAAGACACTGCTGCGGTTCAATAACTAACTATCAGTCAAGACAATACAAGAATTTGTGACTAGTTGCGGTCAGTTACAGCACACTGCTCTTTAGCAGTACATTCAAAAACGTAACAAGTGTCAGAAAGTACTTTAAAATGTTTTGCTTTTAACTTTTTAGTTTGAAGCCAATGAATCTATGCAATAAAGAGGATATCTAGACTTCGGTTTTATTGTATAATGAACCTGTCAACATCCACAAAGGCATTAAAGTAATACATTGGAATTGTGGGACTGCTTCAGGTGATGGCGCAGTCTGCATAATGACATTTAGAGGTGTCTCCATGACACCCAGGCTGCTGAGGAAGGAGCTGGAGGTCATACAGCCTGAAGTTCCTTGCTAGGCACAGTCTGCATTAGAAATACACACTTTGTTGTGGAGCAGTTTGTTCTAGGGCAGGGGGTGTCCAACCAGTGGCCCCGGGGCAAAATGTGGCCCGCGACCTCCTGCTCTGGGATGGAATAAAATAGAATACTGTTATTAAAAGAAACGTTTTATTACTAAAATCACAGTGTATATTTGGGCATATCTGTTCCGCAGTGGTTACTGGGCTGCTTTCAAACTGATCCACAGGTACAGAGAAGTGCATCTGAGGGTTACCTGCACTGAGCCATACACTTCTATTACCTGCGAGTTTGGTGTGCTAAAAGTAGGGTGGGCTCTTTAGAGCCAAGTGGGCTGCCATCCACCCGCTCCGCTCATTGTGGCCCGCGACCGGTTACCAAGTCACTTAAGTGGCCCTTCAAAAGGTTCTAGGGCTTGTGTAGGTGGGTGTTGTCACTAGCTTTGACATTAAAACGCAACGCTGCTCACCAGCATACATTCAAAATGCAAGAGGCTTTGTTTGTCCTACTTTGCCTGCAAAACAATCATAACCAAAAAGACATGCAGAGTCCATAGAAATGAAGCACAAAGCAGGCCAAATGCACCCTCAAAACTGTTATCCACACCGAACTACTCGGAAAAATGAAAAAGGCAAAGGCAATGTTCCGTAGAAACACACATCAAACACAGGCAATCAGCACCCAACTACATGAGTCCTAAAGTCAACGCAAGTTATGACAGGTTCATCGTGTAATATCGAAAAAATAGTGTAGCGCTCAGGAAAAAACAAAATATGACAGTGAAGTCAAAATTGCATACATATAAATAATAAATAATACACATGGAATAGTGATCAGTGCATTGAAACAAAAAAGTCCAACGTGAACCTCATAATAAATGAAAACCATAAAGTTCATAAAAAGAGGTGTTCTTGAATTCCAGTGACAGAAATAAAACTTGATATTCAGACGTGAAGAGAAATCCCACCACCAATGAAGATGCAGGCTTACCAGAAGGAAAATTAAATTTCAAGAGTCGATCATGCTTAATAAATGCTCAGATCCTGGGGCAAGAGGGGATCAACAGATGGCTATGATACGGAATCCAGTGGCCACGAGACTAGCTTTAAATCTCTCGTTCACGAAATAAGGAGAGGGTCGTCCGTGTCAAAGGTGACATATATATATATATATATGGAAAGGAGAAGAGGTGACGCCATAGTGTAACACCGTAAAATCAATATGAAAATTTATTAAAATTGCACTTACATGTTAAATGAAAAAACAGCGCATATCAAATGGAATGGTGGCAACGATGGAGTAATCCCTGACGCGTTTCGTGTCATTACACGTTGTCAAAAGGGTATCCCTCACATGTAGCCAGCACAGATGTTTTATTTCTGTCACTGGAATTCAAGAACACCTCTTTTTATGAACTTTATGGTTTTCATTTATTATGAGGTTCACGTTGGACTTTTTTGTTTCAATGCACTGATCACTATTCCATGTGTATTATTTATTATTTATATGTATGCAATTTTGACTTCACTGTCATATTTTGTTTTTTCCTGAGCGCTACACTATTCTTTCCATATTTTGTTTTTGCTTCTCAATTTTCAGTAGCCGTGTTTAGCAGCCTTATTTATCCATTTTATAGCAGCGCAGTATTACACACCACACCAATCGTGTAAATATCGCTTATCTACTCATCAGAAAAATTATGCTGGAAAAGATTTTGAAATGCCCCTGTGTAGTGGGATAAATGTAATTTCCTTACCCCAGTCTCTCTTTGCTCTCCTCTGGGGTCAGCTGGTCGAAGGTCTTAGCTTCCTCCTTGCCCAGGAAGGCTTCGTGGTCATACTGAAAGTCCGTGCTGTCATCGTGCTTGTGGTCACTTAAGTCTTTACCGTGGTGAATACGATCTTTTTTCTCCTGAGTTGGCACACAAGTCACTAACCATGAACAAAGAGTCACAGCAAAGAGTACGCTTAGGATCTTCATCCTTCCAGCAGAGGCAGACCTACAACAAATCACCGTTTACTCCATTAGGAGTTGGCACAACTGAACCGCAAACTGACCTCTAATCTGATTTGATTTGAGGGGATACTTTGTGCAACAAAGTTACAACTCTAAAGAGTTTAAGAGAACACCAGTTTCAAATCTGGATGGGAAGAAAAGGAAAGATCACCAACACTCAAGGATGAGCGCCCAAGATTTAATGCGAATATTGATACCATGGGTCACAGTGGCAACATTTCGGGGCCTCACAGGGTCCCCTTCCTGAGGGAGACTCAGAAAAAGGACATTGTAAACCCCTGACCTGAGCAACACCATTTTTCATGATAAATCTTGGAAACACATCCTGGAGTGCTGGTGACTTCCGTATCTTTTGGTTTTGTATGGCACCATCTGCTGTAGTCCCTACAAGCACCACTTAAAGCGGAAGTAAACCCATCCTCAAAACAGTTACCTTTCTAGCACGTGCCAGAAATGTAACACTCCCATTGGTTGCGCTTTCAACCAAACCATCCAATGTCTGGTGTCATAACTGATCACATATGCAGCACCAGTTGTAGATTAAACAGAGGCAAAGATGTCAGCGTCCTTGGCGGAAAACGATAGGGGGGTTTACTACCACTTTAAATGATAAAGATCCGGACTGTCAGTAATGTGCAGTTCCACCCAAGGCCGACTTCTGACCTTCTACAGATCTGTTAGGCCACGTACACACGATGAGACATGTCCGCTCAAACATGTCCGACGGACCGTTTCCAGCGGACATGTCTCATCGGATTTTGGTCCAATGGTGTGTACACGTCACCACTCCAGGAAGTAAAATACTTCCATGCATGCATCAAATCCATTCGACGCATGCGCAGAGATTTCTGTCCGCTGGTTAGTGTACTAACCAGCGGACATATCCGACGGACATGTCTCCGGCGGACAAATTTCAAAGCATGCTTTGAAATTTGTCCGCTGGGAAAACATGTCCGCTAGCCCGTACACACGATCGGATATATCCGCTGAAACGGTCCGTCGGACCAGTTTCAGCAGATATATTCGATCGTGTGTACGCAGCCTTAAGAGTAGATACTTACGGTACTTGAAGCAGTTATAACTACTAAGGTTCAGGTGGACATCGGCTTTAAACCTCAGCTAGGACAGAAGGAAGTATGTCACCAGCATTCAAGTATGAGTGTCCAAGATTTATTGTGTACAACACATAATGTCAAAGGGGGCAAGATGCCAATGTTTCGGGTCCCCTTCT
Organism: Rana kukunoris; assembly: GCA_029574335.1. Lineage (NCBI taxonomy): Eukaryota > Metazoa > Chordata > Amphibia > Anura > Ranidae > Rana > Rana kukunoris. The sequence continues at coordinate 24,778,140 of CM056058.1, forward strand.
CAGGGTGACTCAGTGGCCCAAGGAAGGAGACCGTTGGCATCTTGAACTATGTGACGCTACACGTTTTTCACAATAAATCTTGGAAACACATACTTGAGTACTGGTGACCATCCTTCCCTCGCTTTTGGTTTTTCATGGCGACATCCATTACAGTCCTTAAAAGTACCATCTTATTTTATAGGTCCAGCTTCATCAAAAACGTGCAGCTCTCCTGGAAACAGACCTCTGACTTTCTGTAGACCTGATCATAGAAGATACTTACCTGCAACAAGGTAACAATGATTACATTTCAGGGGAATATCTGATTCAAACCTGAACCAGAAAAGGAAGGAGTCACCAGAACTCAAGGATGAGAGTCCCAAGATTTATTGTAAAGAACCTATGATGTCACAGGAGTCAAGATGCCAACTTTTCAAGGACTCACAGGGCGCCCTTTCTTAGGAAGGGGAATCTGCAAGTCTCGAAACATTGACATCTTGATATACAGGGTCTATTTATGAATTAGAGAATGTTCACATACATTCTCTGGTGGGGAACCATCCAGGTACATACATTTGTAATGGGAGCAATGGATTCTCCACCAGGGAATATTTGTGAAAATCATATTCTCTGCATTATCAATAGACCCTGTAATGCAGGGGTGCCCAACCTTTTGAAGAGCGAGGGCCACTAAAGCAACTTGGTAACCAGTCGCGGGCCACAATGAGCGGAGCATGTGGATGAAAGGTCAAAGCTATTCTATAGGCCCTCCATTCTGATCTGCCCAGATGGAAGAGGACAAATTCCCTTCTGTTTTTTTTAGCAGGTCGGAACAGACAAAAGTCTGTTTACATCTGCCGCTCTATAGAGGTGAATTGAGGGTCCAATTGGGTCGGGCCGATCCTGTGAAAAGGACATAAGACTGCTTTCACACCGATGTGCTGCGGTTTGCGCACACCGCTGGTGCAGCGTACTGCACACCTGTGTCTATCCTGCGGGTTAGCTGAACTTTGCCATAGACTCCGCCTTTGGCAAAAGCCAGTGCTGTACAGGAAGCATTGGCTTATGGGGCTCTGCTCTGCAGCCGCTTTCTTCCTCTACCACCAGCTTCATTCACAACACTAATGCCGTGATATGGTGGGTTGGCAGCCTGTGATCTGGGCTTGCCAACCCCCATTCCAGAGCAGGAGGTTGCGGGGCACATCAGAGGGCTCCGCGGGCCAAATGTGGCCCCCGGAACACTGGTTGGCCACCACTGCTGTAATGTAACATAGGTCAACATGTCGGGGTCACACAGGGTCCCCTTCCTGAGTAGTCCTGAGGAAGGGGATCCTGTGAGTCCCCAAAACATTGGCATCTTGACCCATTAGTGCCGTCATTAATCTTGGGATACATCCTTGAGTGCCAGGAACCTCCTTTCTTTCCTTCTGGTTTTGCCAGCGCCATCTATTGCAGTCCCTGGCACCACCATATGATAAAGCTCTACTAGAAATATGCAGCTTCATAAAAGACCTGCTTCGAATCGCAAATAGACCCAAATTTCCAGAGGGAATTACAAATCCCAACCTACTTTCGTACCTTTGCTTCGAGCTTTTCCAAACCAGCTAGCAGTTTTATGGTGGCCATACATGCTTTGAGAACTGACAGATCGCTTTCCATCTCCCATGGTCAATTTAAAGTTGACAACCCATTTTATCAACACAACACACACAGGGGTGGTGGATTTTCATTGATAGTTGGAAGATATGATCGGAAGTTACTATTCACATCTTTGTTTTTCATCATGCAATCCAACCGATTGTATTCCAATTCGAACAATAACTGACCTATCTCTGTGCTGCTGATAAATAACTTAGGCAATCAAAACAGTTTGATCATTTTTGATCGCAACTGATTGGAAGGAAATTTATGACTTTGATAGTTTGTAGAGTTGATCACTTTGAAGGGGTTGTAAAGTTAAAAAAGGTTTCCCCTAAATAGCTTCCTTTACCTTAGTGCAGTCCTCCTTCACTTACCTCATCCTTCCATTTTGCATGTGATCTATACACCGAGCAGTCACCCTGATCTACTGACCATAGGTGGTAGATCTGACCCATCATCGCCCCTCAAGATGAATTATCTGGGGGTGTCGGCTGAGAACGCAACGCGGCATATTTATGTTTGGTTGGCTTGATAATAAGTATAGTTGAGGTTTTATATTTATGTAAAGCCTGAGAAAATCTAATGGCACGGTCCATCCAATGGTGGTCCCGTGCTTTGGCTTTATTATTTGGTCGATGTGCAATCAAAGGGGTTGTAAAGGATTTTTTTTCCTAAATAGCTTCCTTTACCTTAGTGCAGTCCTCCTTCACTTACCTCATCCTTCCATTTTGCTTTTAAATGTCTTTATTTCTTCTGAGAAATCCTCACTTCCTGTTCTTCTGTCTGTAACTACACACCGTAATGCGAGGCTGGTGTGGAGAAAGCCTCTTGAGGGGGGGGGGGAGCAGGAGTGTCAGGACGCCCACTAACACACAGCTCCTTTCTCTATCTGCAAAGTAGAGAGTGTCCTGACACTCCTGCTTGCCCCCTCCCCCCTCAAGAGGCTTTCTCCACACCAGGGAGAAAGTGTTGCATTACAGTGTGGAGTTACAGACAGAAGAACAGGAAGTGAGGATTTCTCAGGAGAAATAAGGACATTTAAAAGCAAAATGGAAGGATGAGGTAAGTGAAGAAGGACTGCAATAAGGTAAAGGAAGCTATTTAGGGGAAAAAAAATCCTTTACAACCCCTTTGATTGCACATCGACCAAATAATAAAACCAAAGCACGGGACCACCATTGGATGGACCGTGCCATTAGATTTTCTCAGGCTTTACATAAATATAAAACCTCAACTATACTTATTATCAAGCCTTCCAAACATAAATATGCCGCGTCGTCGTGGTCTCAGCCGACACCCCCAGATAATTCATCTTGAGGGACGATGATGGGTGAGATCTACCACTTATGATCAGTAGATTAGGGTGACTGCTCGGTGTATAGATCACATGCCTTGTCCCTGTATGCTTTCACCTCTATGCACCAGCTGGACTCTGGTGGTCGATTGGTCCATCCAACCTCCATCTAATGTCTATGGCCAGATTTATAATCAGAAATGAACTTCCCAGCAAACTTCTATGGAATGCTAGGTCAAAAAAAAAAAAAAAAAATACAATTCTAACACATATCCCAAGTTCCCATCCCACCCATCTATCAGCTATAACAACAATGTAACTTTCAGCAAGTTTGACAAATGTTACAAAACTCCCAACATTACATCTACAGCCATTCCCCTTCAGGGAGCAACTCTGATCCCTATCAGTGTAACCTACACAGCAGCCTGCCACGCATTGCATGCAACCCCCCGACCCATCATCACTCACCCAGATATCACTCCAACCTCCTAACTCAGGATCAGAACCTTGTATATAGCGCACGGCCCCTTTAAATGGTTGGACGGGGTTGGGCGTGGTGAAGGGCGTGCTGTTAGGAATTAGAATACTTGCCCGCCTCCGATGGGCGTGTTTACAGAAGGTTCTGGACTCAGAATCGGGCGCTGATTGGCCGGCGCTCGCCACGTTGACACGAGCACGTGTAGAGGTGGCTGGGTGTAGACGTGCCTGGGGGGGGGGGGGGGGGCGCGCGGGGAGCGCGCAGAGGGGAGGCTGGTGGGAGGGTGTTGCTAAGTAACCTGGCAGGGTGATGGAAGGCAGCTCTGTGTGGATGGGGGAAGTTTGATTTCCAAGCATTGCAGGAGACCAGGCACGGATTACGTGTGACATAAATGTGCTGGACACACATATTCTTATTATTCATTGATATTGATTATGATCCTGCAGATGAAATGAGCTGAATACATTTCTAGGACATCAACATCTACAGTTCATGTAAGCAGCCACTGCTTAACCACTTAAGACCCGGACCAAAATGCTGCTAAAGGACCTTGCCCTTTTTGCGATTCGGCACTGCGTCGTTTTAACGGACAATTGCGCGGTCGTGCGACGTGGCTCCCAAACAAAATTGGCGTCCTTTTTTTCCCACAAATAGAGCTTTCTTTTGGTGGTATTTGATCACCTCTGCGGTTTTTATTTTTTGCGCTATAAACAAAAATAGAGCGACAATTTTGAAAATAATGCAATATTTTTTACTTTTTGCTATAAAAAAAATCCCCCAAAAATATACTGAAACATTTTTTTCCCTCAGTTTAGGCCGATACGTATTCTTCTACCTATTTTTGGTAAAAAAAATCGCAATAAGTGTTTATCGGTTGGTTTTCGTAAAATTTATAGCGTTTACAAAATAAGGGATAGTTTTATTCCATTTTTATAAAAAAAATTTTTTACTACTAATAGCGGCGATCAGCGATTTTTTTTCATGACTGCGACATTATGGCAGACACTTCGGACAATTTTGACACATTTTTGGGACAATTGTCATTTTCACATCAAAAAATGCATTTAAATTGCATTGTTTACTGTGAAAATGACAGTTGCAGTTTGGGAGTTAACCACAAGGGGGCGCTGTAGGAATTGAGTGTTCCCTGTGTGTGTTTACAACTGTAGGGGGGTGTGGCTGTAGGTGTGACGTCAACGATCACGTCCTCCTATAACAGGGATGACGCGATCGATGCTGCGGCCACAGTGAAGCACGGGGAAGCCGTGTTTACACACGGCTCTCTCCGTTCTTCAGCTCCGGGGACCGATCGCGGCACTCGAATCAACGTATATATACGTTGATGTGCCCAGCCGTGCCATTCTGCCGACGTAAATGTGCAGTAGGCGGTCCTTAAGTGGTTAAGTAGGCATGTGCCCTGCCAGCAGATGCACTGCGGGGCCCTTGATCTCTGCAAGCAAGCAAGTGGTCTCTCTGCAGAGGTCCGGCACCCCCTTGCTGAGCCAGATCTGCAATCAAAACTCATGTTCTCCACCGATTGGAGAGCTTTGGCTCAGGAGGGGATGCTGGATGTCTCAAGAGAGAGCACTGCTTCCACACAGGGCTGGTGCTACCACTAGGCAAGCTAGGCAGCCACATAGGGCCCCCGACCACTGGTGTTTCTACTCTCTTCTCTCTGCAGCAAGCAACTAAGTCTCAGCGAGCAGCGGCCACTCTGTCAGAGGCAAAGTGGAGGACTGTGTCCCGACTGCCGAATGAATGGAAGCAAGCAAACATTCATTGATGGGTACTGGTAGATTGCATCTGATGGGCGCTGGTAAAGCTGCATTGATGGGCGCTGGTGAGGCTGCATTGATGGGCGCTGGTGAGGCTGCATTGATGGGTTCTGGTGAGGCTGCATTTGATGGGCGCTGGTGAGGCTGCATTTGATCAGTGCTGGTGACGCTGCATTTGATCAGTGCTGGTGTCGCTGCATTTGATCAGTGCTGGTGTCGCTGCATTTGATCAGTGCTGGTGTCGCTGCATTTGATCAGTGCTGGTGTCGCTGCATTTGATCAGTGCTGGTGGGCTGCATTCGATGGGCGCTGGTGAGGCTGCATTTGATCGGTGCTGGTGGGCTGCATTGATGGGCGCTGGTGAGGCTGCATTGATGGGCGCTGGTGAGGCTGCATTTGATCAGTGCTGGTGACGCTGCATTGATGGGTGTTGGTAGGCTGCATTGATGGGTGCCGGTGAGGCTGCATTTGATCGGTGCTGTGGGCTGCATTTGTTTGGCGCTGGTGACGCTGCATTTGATGGGCGCCACTGAGGCTGCATTTGATAGGTGCCGGTGAGGCTGCATTTGATGGGCGCTGGTGGGCTGCATTTGGGCGCTTCATTAAAAAGGTGGGTTATACACGGGCAGAGAAAATGGGGTGGTGGAAGGGGGGGGGGGGGGCGTCAAAATTAGGTTTTCGCCTAGGGTGTCAAAACTCTTTGTATCAGCCCTGCTTCCACACAGACTTGGGGCAACTTGAAGTGGGATCCCAGGTCGCCCCAGTGTGAACCGGCTCTTACTCTTTATATATAAATGTAAAAATACTTGTCTAGCATTATGATTTCCTATATATACACACACACATTTTCTTTTTTCTTCTATTCATCCCCCACAGGCGTTTCGCTGCCACTTTTCAGCATCTTTATGTGCACGCTATATATCTATGTGCCCTGTGACAATATTTTCCCCTCTATGGTACACCACATTTCATCTGATTGCGACCTATGAATATAAAAATATTTTTAGACTTAGATTTTCCCATCATTGTTTTACAGGTACATTATTTTTATTTCTTTTAGCCTTTTTGCAGTTGGTTTAGTCGTTCTCATGTCACCTATTTGTCAAATGCATTTTCAATTTCAACCTGTGTGTATCTTATGTTGTTATTTGTAATTTGGTTGCATTTATATTTCTGTGTATCCCTTGTTTATATTATTTATTCTGTTTCAGCAGCACTTCACAAAACTCCTGATGAAGCCAGTCTAAGGCTCCTTTCACACAGGTGGACTCAGTCGCTACGGAGTCCGCCAGCTCAGCGGGAGATCTGTCCGCAGTTCTCCGCTGAGCCGACGGATGACAAGCTCCTCCCTGCTCACTGAGCCGGGAGGGGCTTGTCGGGTGCCGCTGTTACCTATGGATCAAGCTGATGAAAACGGACAGCATGTCCGTTTTCATTAGGTCTTACCCGATTCGATCCGCCATGGACGGACGGCGATGTATCCCCCATACGTCTGTATTTAGCAGAGCGGGACAGATGTCCACGGACATATCTCCGCTGACATCCGACGCTCCATAGAGATGCATGGAGCGTCCGTTCAGGTCCGCCGTCAAAACTAACAGGCGGACCTGAACGGTCCGTCAGTGTGAAAGGGGCCTAAATGGCGAAACATTGAGAAATTTGTCTGTATGCATATCTGAAATATCACTTCTGCTGTAGATGGATTTTATATTCTATCAAATATTAAATTTTTCAAATATTTTATATAAATAAAATATATTTTTGTTATTTGTGTTCTCATTGCACCTTCAAAGACCCATTTCAAACTTTTCTCCATGGTCTTCACCCAAAAGCCAACCTTCCTTGAAACATTTCACCACTCCTGGCTTGCTCACAAAAAATACTGACTAGGTGGTATATGATGGTGTGTATGCGGCATTACAGCGTTCTGCCTGTACCTCTGTATGGGCTGTCGGTTTAAAAGCTGCACCTTTGCAGTCCCTTGAGAAGTACAAGCCATCTGCCATGTTGGTAGGAGCTGTCAGAGCCTTGGGCAGCTGCATCAATTATAAAAATGTGACGGGTAGAGGTGCACTGCGATTGTGCCTGACAATTGCCCCACACCTGCTTGCATTGCACGCAGCTGTGGTGCACAAGTGCAGGGTTTAAGGTTTAACCACTTTAGCCCCGGACCATATTGCTGTCCAATGACCAGAGCACTTTTTGTGATTTGGCACTGTGTCGCTTTAACTGACAATTGCGCGGTCGTGCAATGTGGCTCCCAAACAAAATTGACGTCCTTTTTTTCCCCCACAAATAGAGCTTTCTTTTGGTGGTATTTGATCATCTTTGCGGTTTTTATTTTTTGCGCTATAAACAAAAATAGAGCGACTATTTTGAAAAAAAATGCAATATTTTTTACATTTTGCTATAATAAATATCCCCAACAAATATTTAAAAAATTTTTTTTTTCCTCAGTTTAGGCCGAAACGTATTCTTGTTTATTGATTGTGCAAAATTTATAGCGTTTACAAAAAAGGGGATAGTTTTATGGCATTTTTATTAATATTTTTTTTTTTACTAGTAATGGCGGCGATCAGCGTTTTTTTTTCAGTACCGAGACATTATGGCGGACACATCGGACAATTTTGACAAATTTTTGGGACCATTGGCATTTTTATAGCGATCAATGCTATAAAAATGCATTGGATTACTATAAAAATGCCATTTGCAGTGAAGCGGTTAACACTAGGGGGCAGGGAAGGGGTTAAGTGTGTTCTAACTGTATGGGGGGGTGGCCTCACTAGGGGAAATCACTGATCTTCTGTTCATACATTGTATGAACAGAAGATCAGCGTTTCCCCCGCTGACAGGAACGAGAGCTATGTGTTTACACACAAAGCTCCCGGTCCCCGCTCTGTAACGAACAAGCGTGCGTGCCCGGCGGTGATCGCGCCCGCCGGGCACGTGCGCAGGACTCGGGGGGCGGGCGGGCCGCCGGCGGCGCGCGCGCGCCCCCTAGTGTCCGCAAAAATGCGGACGTCTAGCTACAGGCTCTCGCCCAGCAGTGCCACCATCCCGCCGTATAATGACGGTGGGCGGTCGGCATGTGGTTAAAGGGGTAAAACAGGCAATGAGGAGGTGATATAATGCCTTACCAGCTGACAAATTCCATTTCAATAGCGTTCTGAATGTGAATTGCCCTTCAGTACGGAACGTGAATGAAAATGTGTCCTCATAGAGCAGGGGTGGCAAACACAAGGCCCGCGGGCCAAATCCGGCCCGCCGGACCTTGCCATGTGGCCCGCACAACGGGCCGTCCATTGCCACCTTCTCCGGTTTTTGAGTCATGCCGCCGCCGAACAGGGACCACTATTATTAGGAACGGTGCCGAGTGATACTGCAAGTCCCGCCTTCTGGAGCCTGCAGCTCCTATGATGGACGTCCCACAGACCCAATCTTGGGACCGCGGGACATGTGACGTCCATCATAGGCACCGCAGACTCCAGAAGGCGGTAATTACAAGCCTCTTCCACACCATGCACTGTAAAGATCCCAGGTTGGGCGGGCGGCTTTCCTCTCCTCCTTTCTGGCTGTCTGGCTGCCGTGAGACTTGATGGGTGTATGTCAGGTAGGTGAAGTCATTGTGTATGTCAGGTAGGTGAAGTAATTGTGTATGTCAGGTAGGTCCATGTATGTCAGGTAGCCCATCCCATCTCATCCCATCCTACCCCATCCCATCCCATCTTATCCCACTCCATCCACCCCCAGCCCATCCTACCCCACCCCACCCACCTCCATACAATCCCCATCCCATCCTACCTCCTCCCATCCTACCCCATCCCATCCTTCCCCCGCTCCATACCATCCCACCCCATCCTACCCCACCTCCACCCCCATCCCATCGCATCCTACCCCACTCCATCTCACCCCACCCCACCCCATCTCACCCCAGCCCACCCCATCTCATCCCATACCACCCCAACCAATCCAATCCCATGGTGGATGGGAGGATAGAAGGAGAGTGGAGGGTGCAGAGGTCAGATATTGCACACGGTCCATAGCATACTCCTGTATCCTGCATTTTGTACGCAGCAAACTCCTGAACCCTGCGCTCCATAAAACCAGTAATAAACAAATGCAGTGACAATTATTTATGATAATAAATAGTGGACATAGTATTACGGGGGGAGGAGCCATACGTACGGGAACCAACGGAGGTCTCATACGATACTCAGCAATACTGAGCAGCTTTGTCTTAAGGGGAATCCGTGAGTTTGACTCAACACGTACCTTGTGTTTTACAGCCTATCATACAATATTGCACTATGGTATGTTCTTTTTTCGTTACATGTTCCGCGGACTATATGAGTGTTGTCTTCATCTGCAAGAGCTAGGATTCTTGATGAACTGGCCAATACGCGGTTATTTATAGTTGCTGAACATATTTCTGGAAAATTTAGTTTTGGAATCACGGTTTATGTACATTGTATTCACAATTCTGGACATTTTATTTTCAGTTTATATATCACTGTTTATGCGGCACGCATATTTGTCACTTAAGTGTGGACCTGCCTTGCAGCAGGATTCACTGAGCAATTAAAACTGCTTGGCTGTCAGCAATTGATTGTTAGCCATATATAGTGTTCCTCACTGCACGGTTCACAAATATTAGTTGTTAATTATAGCGCATCCTATATAATTGTCTATTTTACATTTGGTTTTGTGCACCTTCACTTGATGCAGCTTGTTACATTTGGTTATTAATATTTTTTGTGTGTTGTAATTATTAGTTTAGTAGCGCTGTATCTATATTCTATTATATATAGTCTTACAGATACAACCGGCCCTTTGAGGGCAACCATACTGCTAATGCGGCCCCCGATGAATTTGAGATTGCCACCCCTGTCATAGAGGATAGAAACAAGCACTGGTATTAGTTTGACATGTCCTACCTAATTACCATTCCTAGATGATCCCTTTAACATAGCAAATCTTCACTTTTTATGTGTAAATCCAGAACCTCCTAAGGCTAGATTCACATTACTTCACGCCAGGAATGCTCACAAAATCATAAACGTTCGCACAGTGGCGTAAGTAGAGCTTTTAGGGCCCCGATGCAAGAAACCATAAGGGCCCTTTCACACAGGGCGGATCAGTATTGATCCGCTCCGTGTGTCCGCTTGCTCAGCGGAGATTCCTCCGTAAATCCCCGCTGAGCTGTCGGCTGACAGGGCATTCCCCGCACACTGTGCAGAGACCGCCCTGTTTTTTCTCCGCTCTCCCCTATGGGGGATCGGATGAACACGGATCTACTCTGCAGACAGAAGAAAAAATAGGGTTTTCTTCTGTCTGCAAAAGCGGATCTTTGCGGAGGCGGATAATTACGGGTGTCAGTGGATGTTCATCCGCTGACACCCGCAATCACATAGGGGCCAATGTATGTCCCGTTTTCATCCGCAAACGGATGGATGAAAATGCGGACATACGGTCTGCACATGTGAAAGGGGCCTAAAAGTGCTTACACACTTCTCTTTCACTGTGCTGGCAGGGAGATCACTGTGCCGGGGCCATATGCACACAGTTGAGCTTTGGGGTGCACACCATAATGCAATAGGCTGCGCACAACTATGGAAAATGCACATACATGAATAACGATAATGGGAGCTAAATTAGGTCATAGATTAGTTAAATGCTCAGGAGTTTCTATAATCACTGACCACTCCACCAGTAATTAGTTTTAGGTGAAGTTAATTGTCTTTCCTGGCAGTGGAAGCGAGAAGCACCTATCTATTGTATGTAATTCAACAGAACAAGCTTGCTTTTGATTTTAATATAACTTCAAGGCTTTAGTGACATCTAGTGGTATACAAGCTAACTGCATGGTTGATTGTCTAGTATTTTCCTAATTTAAAGCGGAGTTCCACCCAAAAATGGAACTTCTGCTTAATCCACTCCACACCCCCTTACATGCCACATTAGGCATGTAATTTTTTTTTGGGGGGGGGGAGTGGGGGCTTTAGGAGGAGTGGGACTTCCTGTCCCACTTCCTACTTCCGCCGAGGGGTTGGTTAGGCGATTAGGCTTAATCGCCTACAGCAGCCCCTCCCTGTAGGCGATCACCTAGGACACTGACAGGTCCTAGACGATCGCCTGTCCAATCAGCGGTGCGCCGCACGCGCATGCGCAGTGGGTGACCGGCCGTAAAGCTGAAGGCTGTCATAGCTGGGTGGCCACAGTTAGAATGAAGAAGCCGGCTGGGGAGGGGAGGAGAGGAGTGGAGCCCCGGCCGGCGCGTCGCTGGAACGTGGAGAAGGTAAGTGAGTGTTTATTAAAAGCCTTTTAATAAACACAACATTTGGCTGGAACACCCCTTTAAGAAGACTATTCATAAAGAAGCATAGGGCCAGATTCAGGTAGCCCGGTTTAAAAGTAACGTAGCTCTGATACGCAACACCGCCGTAAATCAGCGAGGCAAATGCTGTATTCACCAAGCTAAGTTACGGCGGCGTAGCGTAAATGGGCCGGCGTAAGCCCGAGTAATTCAAATGTGAATGAGGTGGGCGTGTTTTACGGTAATGTGTTGTGACCCCACGTTTTTTATGTTTTTTTTAACCACTTAAGACCCGGACACATACGCTGCTAAATGACCCAAGGTGTTTTTACAATTCGGCGCTGCGTCGCTTTAACAGACAATTGCGCGGTCGTGCGACGTGGCTCCCAAACAAAATTTGCGTCCTTTTCTTCCCACAAATAGAGCTTTCTTTCGGTGGTATTTGATCGCCTCTGCGATTTTTATTTTTTGCGCTATAAACTAAAATAGAGCGACAATTTTGAAAAAAAACACTATTTTTTTACTTTTTGTTATAAAAAAAATCAAATAAACGAAATTTTAGTAAAACATTTAGGCCAAAATTAATTCAGCCACATGTCTTTAGTAAAAAAAAAAAATCGCAATAAAAAAAATAGCTACCTAGCGGGAACAGCGACACTAATACAGCGATCAGAAAAATGATCGCTTAGTGATGCTGGCAATAGGGAGTGAAAGGGTTAACTAGGGCGGTGATCAGGGGGTTAAAACTTTATTAGGGGGGGTGGGGGGGCTATCCTGGACCTAACACTAACTGATTTTACACTGCCTGTCACACTGACACTAAATGCAGTGATTAGATCACTGCATTCAGTGACACTGTGACAGGGGGGTGGGGGGGGGGGGGCGATCACAAGGGGTTAATGTGCCTATGTGAGTGTGTGTCAGTGTTGTGTTGGTGCACACTTACTGTGGATGTCTTCTCTCATCAGCAGCAGTGGGAAACACCGCTGCAATGAGAGGTGACATCATTTCCTCCTTCCTGTGTAAACACAGGAGGAGGAACTGAAACGAAGGGGGAGCGCTCCCATTGGCTGGGAGCGATCGCGGGGGGGGCGGAAAACACGGACATCCGCCCGCTCGTCGGCGATCGCTCCCAGAGCCAGGGGGACCCCCGCACGCCGCGGAGGGGGTCCCGATGGGACCCCCGAACCGCACGAAGGCGGGGACGTAAATTTACGTCCTTGTGCCTGTATGAGCCATGTTGTGGCCGTAAATGTGCGTGCGGGGGTCCTTAAGTGGTTAAACTACGCATGCACTGACCTTGGACGTATCCCAGTGCGAATGCTCCAAATTTTGATGCTACGACACATTGTTTTAGACGTGAACGTAATTAACGTAAATTCCCATTCACGGACGAGTTACGCAAACGACAGGAAATCTGAAAAATTTGACGCGGTCCCGATGTCCATACTTAACATAGGATGCGCCATCATCTTTTTGGTGGTTTATCTTTATACCGGAAAACGCCTTACGTAAACGGTGTAAATTCACTGCATCGGCTGGGCGTACGTTCGTGAATAGGCATATCTCGCTGATTTACATATTCTAGGCGGAAATCAGCGGGAACGCCCCTAGCGGCCATCTTAAAAATGCAGTTAAGATACGACGCCCATAATGTTTTATTGATAATTTATCATTAGAGAAACTTGACTGTTTCCTTTGCTGGCTAAATACCACTTATACAGTTAGTTCTTTGTCATGCTGATCCTTTGGCTTCCATACTCTCTGTCCCTAACTCAGAAGTAGGGATGAGCCGAACATACCCACGCTCGGTTCGCACCAGAACCGTCGAACAGACCGACCGTTCGTGCGAACATTTAGAACCCCATTGAAGTCTATGGGACTCGAACGTTTGAATTCAAAAACGCTCATTTTAAAGACCAATATTCAAGTTATTGTTGGAAAACGTCTTTGAGAACCCGGGTCTTGCCCCAGGGAACATGTATCAATGAAAAAAAAGTTTAAAAAACTGTCGTTTTTTCACAGGCAAACTATAGACACCCAGCAGGTACAATATTTAAAGGAATCTTTCATTTTTTTTAATTTAAACATTATTAAAATCACTGCTCCAGGAGCAGCGATTCTATTGATGCTTAAATTAAAAAAATTAAAATAAAATTCCTTAAATATTGTACCTGCTGGGTGTCTATACGTGTGATAATGTCTTTAAATAGCCAAATCACCTGCCTGCCAGTAAATTAGGAAGAACTGATCTATCTAAGCTATACAGTGTATAAATATATGTACAACTCCTAGGGATGTATATATATCCTCTACACACTGTAAATTAAGCTAAACTGACTAGCCTGCCTGCTCTATCTAGCTATATAAAAAGACAATCTCTCTGTCTCTCTGACTGCTCTCATTAACAAGCCGGAACACACTACACGAGACCGCCCAGCAGGCGGCCTTATATATTGTGGGGCGTGTGCTAAAGCCCTGAGCCATAATTGGCCAAAGCCACCCAGGCTTTGGCTAATTATGGCTCTTCGTTTTTTGCGCGCTGTGATTGGGCAAGCATGCGGGACATACAGCATGCTTGGCCAATCATCAGCGCGCAATGGCGCAGTGGATTATGGGCCGTTTTGCGTCACTCTAATTTGGCCCGAACGACCGCTTTTGTTCGAATTACGTCGAACGTACGAACAGACAATGTTCGAGTCGAACATACGTTCGTCTCCAACGCAAAGCTCATCCCTACTCAAAAGAGGAATGTTGATTAGAGCCTCTGCCTTTTTTCCCTGGCTTTTTCGATATACATACATGTCGCAAATCAATGACCAAGAACATATTGAAATTAGTGGATCGTCATGACTGCCAGCCAACATGTATTTTCAGATGGAGGTCCGCAATGGCAGCCCTCTGTATTTCTATCATGACAGGTTTACTTAATTAAAGTGTATGGAAGTTTTGTTTTTTGTTTCCTGCAGAGAGATTTCCCTTTAAAGAGTTAAAGTATAATGGGATTAAACATATACAGTATTTATTAGTACTTTAAAATTGATTTAAACAGTAAGAAAACATGCAGTAAATCAAAGACTTATAAACTAAAAGGGCACAGAAAGGAGGGTGCAGAAGGGCAGAATACAAGGGGAGTCAGGAGGGTGCAATACTGAGATTAGGATGGCACAATTAGAGTTGCCACCTCATCCCTTTAAAACTAAACACATATTAATTACACCGGTTCTGTGGCTAATTAAGGTGGTAATTAAACTCACTTGGTGCCCTATCTGTATTAAATTAGCCTCAGAATCTGTGTAATTCAGATGTGTTCCTTTTTGAAGGGATGAGGTGGCAACCTCCAGTTCTCAAGGCACACCAACAGGTCATGTTTTCAGGCTTTCCATTATTTTGCACAGGTGATTTGATCAGTTTCACTGCCTTAGTAATCACCACAGCCATTTCATCTGAGGGAAATCCTGAAAACTTGACCTGTTAATAAAATAATAAAATTAATAATTCTAGCACCAGAATTCCTGAATAATGCTAAACTGATGACCTGTAGAGTTTTTTTAAGCGTTGCCTATGAAAAAATATAGGGTACTGACGTTTTTTGTCATTTCATAGGCGCACGTACTTGAAGCCCCTACAAGTCATCAGTTTAGTGTTATGCACAAGTTCTGGTCTTGCCTAGGGCCACAAAATGGTCTAGCAATGGCCTTACACCAGAATTTCCAAATAACTTACACGTACGTGATTTGGCGCATCGTGACCTCCCTGCCACAGTATAAGTGCGGTGGGCGATCCTGAACTGGTTACAGCTGGAAGATGTGGAGAACACATTCTTTTTTCCGAGGATGAAATCGGGGACTTTCCCCTGAAAATGGAGACTTCTGGTCACCATATTATATAGGGGGTTGTGGGGGGGTTACAGTATAACAAAATTATACCCTGCTGCTTTGACAGAGGGTGCATATAGCTCTACTGTGCTACCTATAGGCAGTATTTTCAGTGAATGACTATGGCTATACTTTTTACAAGTTTGCTTACCAGGCATGCCAACCGAGTGGTAGATTTACACTCTCCTACTTAGTCTCCTGCCTTCCAAGGTGATTGATATGTCTCCTTTTCATTGGTAGTGCAGTTTGTGACATCCATCTGCTGCCTAAACAGTGATCTGCACATTGATGGTCAACCCTGGCTTGGACTTCCTCCCAGCTGTATTAGGCTTCATGTAATACATTAAAGCGGAGTTCTGGCGATTTTTTTATTTTATTTTTTAAAGTCAGCAGCTACAAATCCTGCAGCTGCTTACTTTTAAAATAAGGATACTTACCTGTCCAGGGCGCCTGCGATGTCTGCACCTGAAGCCGATCTTTCACTCGGCTCTTGGGTGCTGCCGCCATCTTTGGTAAGGAAATCAGGAAGTGAAGCCTTGTGGCTTCACTTCCTGGTTTCTTACTGCGCATGCGCGACCCCACTGGTCCCTGTGTGTCTCCCAGAAGACAGCAGGGGGGGAGAGAAGAAGTCAGAAGTGGCGTAGATACCCGCGGGTGGCTCGGGTATCTTTGCTCGGAAGTTAGGGTGACCACGTCTCCCGGATTGTCCCGTGTCCGCCACATCACCACTTTACTCACTGACAGTACTTGTCCTGGCCTAGCATGCCTCGAGTATAAGCCAAATTTTTCAGCACATTTTTTTGTGCTGAAAATGCCCCCCTTGGGTTATACTCAAGTCAGCTTTTTGCACCTGATCCCCCGGACTTTGGGGACCCAGTACCGGCCGACTGGCAAAGTTTGTTAAAATCACTATAACCTTTCATAAATGGCAGACAGATATCCCTGACTTGACTGATGCTGACTGTGACGACTGTTAGACTTCTTGTGTCACACCCTGATCTCTGTCAAAGATCGTTTTTTCCAACGTAATTTTTTGCAAAGGGCCTATAATACGCTGTGGTATGCCGGAGGCATCTTTTTTGCATATGACGTGATCCTCCTGTCCTTTTAAGTCCTTCTGGATGGCAGTATTGGCTGATATTAATCAGAGTTGCTCCCTGACACCCCCCCCCCCCGCGCCCGAGCAGCCTCCTTTCTTTGGAGTTTGATTGGATGTCTGTTTCTTTGTAATGTCTTTTGGGGTTCGTTTTTCTACACTACAGTATCTCACAAAAGTGAGTACACCCCTCACATTTTTGTAAATATTTTCTTCTATCTTTTCATGTGACAACACTGAAGAAATGACACTTTGCTACAATGTAAAGTAGTGAGTGTACAGCTTATATAACAGTGTAAATTTGTTGTCCCCTCAAAATAACTCAACACAGAGCCATTAATGTCTAAACCACTGCCAACAAAAGTGAGTACACCCCTAAGTGAAAATGTCCAAATTGGGCACAAAATGTCAATGTTTTGTGTGGCCACCATTATTTTCCAGCACTGCCTTAACCCTCTTGGGCATGGAGTTCACCAGAGCTTCACAGATTGCCACTGGTGGATGTTAGAGACGTTGTGCTCCTCCACCTTCCATTTGAGGATGCCCCACAGATGCTGAATAGGGTTTAGGTCTGGAGACATGCTCGGCCAGTCCATCAGCTTTACCCTCAGCTTCTTTAGCAAGGCAGTGGTAATCTTGGAGGTGTGTTTGGGGTCAATATCATGTTGAAATACTGCCCTGCAGCCCAGTCTCAGATGAGATCATGCTCTGCTTCAGTATGTCACAGTACATGTTGGCATTCATGGTTCCCTCAATGAACTGTATCTCCCCAGTTCTGGCAGCACTCATGCAGCCCCAGACCATGACACTCCCACCACCATGCCTGGCTGTAGGCAAGACACACTTGTCTTTGTACTTCTCACCTGGTTGCTGCCACACACGCCTGACACCATCTGAACCAAATACGCTTATCTTGGACTCTTCAGACCACAGCACATGGTTCCAGTAATCCATGTCCTTAGTCTGCTTGTCTACAACCAATTGTTGGGAGGCTTTCTTGTGCTGTATCTTTAGAAGAGGCTTCCTTCTGGGACGACAGCCATGCAGACCAATTTGATGCAGCGTGCAACGTATGGTCTGAGCACTGACAGGCTGACCCCCACCCCTTCAACCTCTGCAGAAATGCTGGCAGCACTCATACGTCTATTTCCCCAAAGACATCCTCTGGATATGAAGCTGAGCAACTGCGCTCAACTGCTTTGGTCGACCATGGTGATGCCTGTTCAGTCTTGGCCACTGTGCTGCAGCTCAGTTTCAGGGTCTTGGTAATCTTGAGGTGCCATGTTTAACTTCCAGTGACCAGTGTGAGATAGTGAGAGTGATAACACCAAAAGGGGACAGCAAATTTACACTGTTATACAAGCTGTACACTCACTACTTTTTGTAGCAAAGTATCATTTCTTCAGTGTTGTTACATGAAAAGATATAATAAAATATTTTCAAAAATTTGAGGGGTGTACTCACTTTTGTGAGATACTGTATATGGTACCCATACTGTAGCTTGTCATGATGTTTGTAAAGTTTGTTTTCTGTAAGTACAATAATTCTTATCGGTTCTGGATACGATTTGTATTTTGCTTGTAACTATACTTTTATTCAATAAAAAGCTTTATTTGTAAATAAATAAATAAATAAATAATAATAATAAAATATATATATATGTATATATATATATATATATATATATATATATATATATATATATATATATATATATATATATATATATATAATATATATATATATTATTCGGCTAGGTTCCCAGTTGTCTATCTGAAAAACGATCCTCGGTTGATCAATTTCAGAGCATGGCTAAGCAGCCAAAGTCAAGTGTTATTAAGGAGGCGATCCTGCCATCTTCTGCATGCCTGGTTTTTTTTTTTTGTTGCTGAGTGACAATTTTTATTGTATTACATGCACCACAAGTCCTTTTGGTTTGCGTTTATGGCTTGGTCCCACTGACTTGAATGGGTACGTTTGGCAGGTAGTGCAGCCTGGCAACTTGACTTGCAATGTTATATTTGGTGACACCCCACCATAAAGCAGCATTTGAGGACCCCCCCTCTCACTGGATGTTAGGAATTAGGTGAGCGGTCAGAGGTGGGGGGGACATGATAAAACCGTGGCTTAGCTGACTGTTTTTCCATGTGAAAGGGCCTTAGTATTTTTGGAGATCACATTTAAATAAAATAGGGTTGTTACTGATTACAATTTTTGTGTTCGATTAATCCTTTCTTTTTATTTTTATCCGTTAATCGGCTAATTTCGATTAATTAACACACATACAGATACAACTATTTTTAGCTGATCTCCTTGCCACCATACTGCCGGGATATATACATGTGCCCCCATACTGCCGGGATATATACATGTGCCCCCATACTGCCGGGATATATACATGTGCCATCATACTGCCGGCATATATACATGTGCCCCCATACTGCCGGGATATATACATGTGCCATCATACTGCCCGGGATATATACATGTGCCATCATACTGCCGGGATATATACATGTGCCATCATACTGCCCGGGATATATACATGTGCCATCATACTGCCAGGGATATATACATGTGCCATCATACTGCCAGGGATATATACATGTGCCATCATACTGCCCGGGATATATACATGTGCCATCATACTGCCCGGGATATATACATGTGCTATCATACTGCCAGGGATATATACATGTGCCATCATACTGCCGGGATATATACATGTGCCCCAATACTGCTGGGATATATACATGTGCCATCATACTGCCGGGATATATACATGTGCCCCCATACTGCCGGGATATATACATGTGCCCCCATACTGCCGGGATATATACATGTGCCATCATACTGCCCGGAATATATACATGTGCCATCATACTGCCGGGATATATACATGTGCCATCATACTGCCGGGATATATACATGTGCCATCATACTGCCAGGGATATATACATGTGCCATCATACTGCCGGGATATATACATGTGCCATCATACTGCCGGGATATATACATGTGCCATCATACTGCCGGGATATATACATGTGCCATCATACTGCCAGGGATATATACATGTGCCATCATACTGCCCGGGATATATACATGTGCCACCATACTGCCCGGGATATATACATGTGCCATCATACTGCCGGGATATATATATGTGCCATCATACTGCCCAGGATATATACATGTGCCATCATACTGCCAGGAATATATACATGTGCCATCATACTTCCCATGATATATACATGTGCCATCATACTGCCTGGGATATATACATGTGCCATCATACTGCCCGGGATATATACATGTGCCATCATACTGCTGGGATATATACATGTGCCATTGTGCTGCCCCAATAGGGGCATAGAATATGAGATGCATAGCCTCAGTTAATATTAGCATTTTTATATAGATTAGAGTTCATATAGTGTGGTTTGCTTAACTATTTTCTCATAGCTAAATCTATGTGTTATCCTATGCTGCCATCTAGTGGCCTTTCTTGCAATGTACATGTTCTCTGTAATTCCTCATTAGTTACCACATTTTCCAGTTTATGTATGCCCCTCCCTACTTCCTGTGGGTAGTACTTCCTGTGTCATTCCCTCAGCTAGCAAGCCACATGTACAAGGACACAGATGTATCTGCACGGTACTTGGGAAAGGCATCATCTTTTGACCGCACAATACTATTACCATTCATCTGCTGTTCCTGTTATCTGCTGTAACCACCTGAAGTTAAAGAATAAACACCTCTTTTGAATGAATCGGTATTGACGAGTTCAGCTATCTGACAAGGATTGTCCGCAGTGAGTATATCTACTTATACAGGCCAGGCATAGAGGTCTCAGCAAGGGATATATCGCTATCACAACAATCGGAGTCAGAATAGTCAAAAGATGCATAGAATTCTTACAGCCTGCTGTGTATATGTGTGTGCCTAATCTGCAATCAAGCTCAGTGCCAGCCGCCATCTTGTGAAAAGCACATTGTCGCACAAGCTTACTGCGCTTCATGTGAATGTTGAAAGCTGTTAAATTGAACTGTGTTACCCCACCTGTCTAAGCTGCTGTTTGTCTTCTTAAAGAGACAGTACTATTTTTTACAAAACCGTGAGAAATGTCTAGACAAGGCTCTGAACACTCTTTTATGGCTGAACCAACGCAGATTCATCATGCCTCTGAACCCGCAGACGTACAGGGAGCAGACTCTGCAGATATTGCTGAACAGAGTGTAAGACCCAAGCGTACAATAAAACCAACACAGAAACTCAGAGAAAACTATGAATACACTAGAGATGAGTTCTCCAGCAAGCTGTCAGACCTCTGGGACAAAACTTCACACTGCATGTCAGTTTTGCCACACTTTAATGATCAACCAGCTGAATTAAGAGACTCTATAGATCGCCTATCTGCTGCGTATGAACATTACCAGCGGCTGTCTGCAAAATACACTGCCTTCTTGCAAGACTGTAATATAGAGGACTTTGCAGCAAAACTGACCAAGACTGATGCACTGAACCAACAAAGGGATCTCTTAGTGCAAAATGCTCAGTGTAAGGCAGAACTCCGCATCGCTCAACTGCAAGAGACCAGATCTCACAGATCAATATCAACCAAGCACACTGCACGTTCTTCTAGATCCTCTCGCTCCAGAAGTTCAACATTAAGCGACAAGCTAATAGAGGCCCGCGCTGATGCTGAATCCAGAAAAGCGCAAAGCTCCATTGCTAAGAAAGAAGCAGAGATGGAAGCCCAAAGCAAAGCTCTGCAAGCAGAGATGGCTGCTCGCCAAGCAGAGATGGCTGCTCGCCAGGCAGAGATGGAAGCTCAAATAAAGATTCTGCAAATAGAGAAAGAGGAAGCAGGTGCCCTAGCAAGGCTGAAAGTCCTTGAACAAGCAATGGGTCAAAGTACTAATTCAGACTGTCTTATCCCAGCAGAACTGGAAGATCCAATTGAACACACCAGTGAATATGTGCTAAAGCATAATGCTTACAAATATACAGAGTCATCTCCTATACCTCCTACTAACAACACTGTTCTGACTCTCAACACAGTGACCTCTCAGCTCCAAATGCCTGAGCCTTCTCAAGTCCACAACACAAGTGCATCTACGCAGCAAACCACATCAACTCCTGCCAACAACAAGGTGACTTCCAGCGACAAGCCGCAGCTACAGCCACAGCCAGCAGAAGCCTTAGAGACTACACCAAAGTTAAGCGCTCATGCAACATCATTTTATCCTGGTAAACCTCACCCTTCTTCACCAGAGAACTTTCACACCCAAGGGGTTTTTACAAGTTACTTTGGCACCAAAGAGTGAGAGATCAGACTTGAATGACTTCGCCAGATATATGGCACACCGTGAGCTCATTAACACTAGCCTCTCAAGGTTTGATGACTGTCCAGAGAGCTACAGGGCCTGGAGATCAACCTTCAAGGCTGCTATTGCTGATTTCAACCTTACTGCCAAGCAGGAACTTGATTATCTCATAAAGTCGCTGGGGCCAGAATCTGCAAATCGTGTTAAAAGACTGAGGACAGTACATGTTGACCACCCAGATGCAGGTCTTGTTGCTGCATGGGCAAGACTTGAGCAAGCCTATGGTAGCTCAGAAGCCATAGAAAGCGCTCTATTCAAGAGACTGCAAAACTTCCCAAAAATAGGGAACAAAGACTATCGCAAGCTCCAAGATCTAAGTGACCTCCTCATGGAGTTAGAGTTGGCAAAGACAGACCCACGTCTACCTGGACTAAGCTTCCTGGACACTGCTCATGGTGTCAATCCAGTGGTGTCTAAACTGCCATATGGCCTGCAAGAGAGATGGGCGCAGCAGGGCTCAAGGTACAAAAGAGACTATGACGTATCCTTTCCTCCATTCTCATATTTTTGCAGGTTCATCAGTAAACAAGCACGGATGAGAAATGATCCCAGCTTCAGCTTCAGTGAACCCAACTTACCTGCTTCATCATCATCACCATCACCAAGGTATGATAACACAGCAGCTAAACGCAGAGACTTTCATAGAGCAATATCTGTTAAAAGGACAGACGTCTCACCACCTGTGTCCTCTCATGCATACCAGAGTGATTTGGGTGGTAGAGATAAAGATCCTAATCGTCAGTGCCCTATTCACAAGAAGCCTCACCCTCTTAAGAAATGCCGAGAGCTGAGAGCAAAGACTTTACAAGAGCGCAGGGAGATTCTCCAGAAACTTGGAGTATGCTACAGGTGCTGTGCTTCTTATAGTCATTTTGCCAAGGACTGTAAAGTTGTCATCAAGTGCACAGAATGCAGTAGCGAAAGACACGTGACAGCTATGCATCCTACTCCACTTACAGACAGCCCACAGCAGCTACCTACCTCCACCCCTCTCTCAAATCATGGCGGGGAGCAACAAAGCCACGCTCTAGCCAAGGAGAATGTTTCTTCTTCATGCACAGAAGTCTGTGGAGAAGGTTTAGATCACAAGTGCTGTGCCAAGATATGCCTTGTTAAGGTATACCCAGATGATCAACCTGAAAAAGCTGCCAGGATGTATGCCATAATAGATGAACAGAGCAACAGATCCCTGGTCAAGCCTAAATTCTTTGAGATCTTTGGCATTGAGGGTCATGCCACACCGTATACTCTCAGAACCTGTTCTGGTCGCGTAGAGACTTTCGGCAGAAGGGTCGATGGGTTCATGGTGTCTCATATCAAAGGGAAAGATGGCATACTCCTACCAACATTAGTTGAGTGTGACCAGATACCAGACGAACGAGAAGAGATTCCTACTCCAGAGGCTGCATATCACCATCCTCACTTAAGGCACCTTGTTGATGAGATTCCCGCAATGGACATGAATGCTGAAATCTTAGTTTTGCTAGGAAGAGACATTCTCAGAGTATATAAGGTACGTGAGCAGTGTGATGGACCTGAGGATGCCCCTTATGCACAAAGACTTGATCTAGGCTGGGTAATAGTGGGCGATGTATGCTTGGATAGAATGTGTACGTCATCTGAGATCCACTCCTTCAAAACTTACATGTTAGGAAATGGACGTGCATCCCACTTCAAAGAGTGCCCTCACCATTATGAAGTAAAGGAGAAGCCTCTTGACATCATCCAAGTACCTGATGTCACTCCTATGCTTTGTGACGACAACCTAGGTACCACAGTGTTTTGTACCACAAGTGACGACAACAAAATAGCCTTGTCAGTTGAAGACAGAGAGTTCATCAAAACAATGGACAAAGAATTCTTCAAGGATGAGTCCAACAGCTGGGTTGCACCATTGCCTCTTCGTGCTGCAAAGGTCAAACTGCCAAACAATCGTGAACATGCTTTATCCAGATTCAACTCACTTCAACGAACACTAAAGAACAGGCCTGAAATGAAGGACTATTTCATTACCTTTATGAAGAGGATCTTTGACAATGAGCACGCTGAGCCAGCTCCACCTCTTGAAATACACGATGAGTGCTGGTACCTACCTTTCTTCGGAGTGTACCATCCACTTAAAGCCAAAACAAATCAGGGTAGTGTTCGACTCCAGTGCCAAACATCAGGGCGTATCCCTGAACGATATTCTTCCCACTGGCCCTAACCTAACCAACAACCTTGTAGGTGTACTCATGAGGTTCAGAAGAGAGCCAGTTGCCATAACTGCTGACATTGAACAAATGTTTCATTGCTTTATTGTACGAGAAGACCATAGGAACTTCCTAAGGTTTCTGTGGCACCGTGACAACAACATGGACAATGAGATGATTGAATACCGCATGAAGGTTCATGTTTTCGGAAATAGCCCCTCACCTGCCGTTGCAACATACGGTTTACGAAGAACTGCTCTTGATGAGAGACTTCTATGTGGACGACGGACTTAAATCTTTACCTACAGTGGAAGAAGCCATAGACCTGCTCCAAAGGACACAAGGTATGCTTTCTGAGGCTAACCTCAGACTACACAAGATTGCCTCAAACAGTGTTGCTGTTATGAAAGCCTTTCGACCTGGCGATCATGCCACAGGGTTTAAAGACTTAAATCTGGGGATGGACATGCCACCTGTGCAGAGAAGTCTGGGCCTTCGGTGGGACTTATTAAAAGACACCTTCGGTTTTCAAGCCAGCTCTGCAGACAAGCCATTTACCAAGCGTGGAGTTCTGTCAGTGGTGAACAGCCTATACGATCCAGTGGGTTTTGTGGCCCCCATCACCATACAAGGTAAATCCATACTTAGGCAGCTCTCAGAGACTATCAAAGATTGGGATGCTCCACTACCAATAGACAAACTTTCAAAGTGGGAGTCCTGGAAACAATCGTTACATGCCTTAGATGGAATCTGTATACCACGCTGCTACACTCCAACTTCCCTTGCTACCAGTCAGAGGAAAGAGCTTCACATCTTCTCAGATGCATCTACTGAGGCCATAGCGGCCGTTGCCTACCTCAAGGCGAGAGATTCAGCTAATCTAACCCATGTAGGGTTTCTGTTTGGGAAAGCTAAGTTAGCACCCAAGCCTGAACACACAATTCCTAGGCTTGAACTTTGTGGGACTGTGCTAGCTGTAGAAATTGCAGATTTCATACTGCGTGAGCTAGACATTCAGATAGATGACATCAAATTCTACACAGACAGCAAGGTTGTTCTGGGCTACATATACAACCAGACTAAACGTTTCTATGTCTATGTCAGCAACCGTGTAGAAAGAATAAGAAAATCATCTAAACCTGAACAATGGCATTATGTTCCATCTGAAATTAATCCTGCAGATCATGGCACCAGGCCAGTGTCTGCGAGTGCCTTTGTAAATTCTTCTTGGTTAAAAGGTCCTGAATTCTTGCTGGCTGATCCAGAAGAAACCACGGCTGATGTCTTCAGTCTTCTAGAACCCGACAAAGATCCAGAGGTTCGTCCTGAAGTTAAAACCCTTGTCACCAGAACTGAACAAAGACGTGCCTTGGGCTGTCAACGCTTTGAACGTTTCTCCAAGTGGACAAGGCTGGTACGCACCACCGCAAGGTTAGTTCATATTGCACACTGCTTTCACACGAAGCCCACAGATGCTAACTGTCAAGGTTGGCACATGTGCCAAAAGCTTCTTTCTGCAAAAGACATTGCTGAAGCTGAACTGATCGTAATACGCAGTGTACAACAGGATGTCTTTGGCTCAGAAATCAGACGTATCCGTGACAAGGGGGACATTCCAAAAAACAGTCCAATTGCTAACCTGAACCCATTCATTGACAATGATGGCACGTTAAGGGTTGGTGGACGCTTAAACAAGGCTAAGTTCAGTGAGCAAGAACAGAATCCTCTCATTATACCTGCTCGCTATCACATCACCACTTTGCTCATACGGCACTACCATGAAGAGGTGAAAGTTTCAAGACAAGGGACTGTAAAGACTTTCATCAGACCTATCATGGAACTCATTTTGCTCTTGCCGTTTAGAGACTGAACTTACTTGGGTATGCTGTTGGATCCTACCTGCGACTTCGAGAAGGAAGTATCTGGGACTTTAGTTGTCACAACTTGAAGCTTTATATTATAGTTGTTGTTGCATTATATGCATGTTCTCCATTATGTCTTTCAGGTTTTCAAGACATCAAGCAAATTGCGCTGTTGTTTATTTGCATAACTACCGTTGTATTAGGTAAATAGTGGCATTACCATGCCAGACGGGGAGTGTGCTGCCCCAATAGGGGCATAGAATATGAGATGCATAGCCTCAGTTAATATTAGCATTTTTATATAGATTAGAGTTCATATAGTGTGGTTTGCTTAACTATTTTCTCATAGCTAAATCTATGTGTTATCCTATGCTGCCATCTAGTGGCCTTTCTTGCAATGTACATGTTCTCTGTAATTCCTCATTAGTTACCACATTTTCCAGTTTATGTATGCCCCTCCCTACTTCCTGTGGGTAGTACTTCCTGTGTCATTCCCTCAGCTCTCATGCCATCATACTGCTAGGGATATATACATGTGCCATCATACTGCCCGGGATATATACATGTGCCATCATACTGCCAGGGATATATACATGTGCCATCATACTGCCCATGATATATACATGTTCCATCATACTGCCCGGGATATATACATGTGCCATCATACTGCCGGGATATATACATGTGCCATCATACTGCCCGGGATATATACGTGTGCCATCATACTGCCAGGGATATATACATGTGCCATCATGCTGCCAGGGATATATACATGTGTCATCATACTGCCCGGGATATATACATGTGCCATCATACTGCCCGGGATATATACATGTGCCACCATACTGCCGGGATATATACATGTGCCATCATACTGCCCGGGATATATACATGTGCCATCATACTGCCGGGATATATATATATGTGCCATCATACTGCCCGGGATATATACATGTGTCATTATACTGCCAGGGATATATACATGTGCCATCATACTGCCCATGATATATACATGTGCCATCATACTGCCCGGGATATATACATGTGCCATCATACTGCCGGGATATATACATGTGCCATCATACTGCCCGGGATATATACATGTGCCATCATACTGCCCGGGATATATACATGTGCCATCATACTGCCAGGGATATATACATGTGCCATCATACTGCCCGGGATATATACACGTGCCATCATACTGCCAGGGATATATACATGTGCCATCATACTGCCGGGATATATACATGTGCCATCATACTGCCAGGATATATACATGTGCCATCATACTGCCAGGGATATATACATGTGCCATCATACTGCCCGGGATATATACATGTGCCATCATACTGCCAGGAATATATACATGTGCCATCATACTGCCCATGATATATACATGTGCCATCATACTGCCTGGGATATATACATGTGCCATCATACTGCCCGGGATATATACATGTGCCATCATACTGCCGGGATATATACATGTGCCATCATACTGCCGGGATATATACATGTGCCATCATACTGCCGGGATATATACATGTGCCATCATACTGCCTGGGATATATACATGTGCCATCATACTGCCAGGGATATATACATGTGCCATCATACTGCCCATGATATATACATGTGCCATCATACTGCCCGGGATATATACATGTGCCATCATACTGCCGGGATATATACATGTGCCATCATACTGCCCGGGATATATACATGTGCCATCATACTGCCAGGGATATATACATGTGCCATCATACTGCCCGGGATATATACATGTGTCATCATACTGCCCGGGATATATACATGTGCCACCATACTGCCGGGATATATACATGTGCCATCATACTGCCCGGGATATATACATGTGCCATCATACTGCCGGGATATATATATATATGTGCCATCATCCTGCCCGGGATATATACATGTGTCATTATACTGCCCGGGATATATACATGTGCCATCATACTGCCCGGGATATATACATGTGCCATCATACTGCCCGGGATATATACATGTACCATCATACTGCCAGGGATATATACATGTGCCATCATACTGTCCGGGATATATACATGTGCCATCATACTGCTGGGATATATACATGTGCCATCATACTGCCAGGGATATATACATGTGCCATCATACTGCCCGGGATATATACATGTGCCATCATACTGCCGGGATATATACATGTGCCATCATACTGCCCGGGATATATACATGTGCCATCATACTGCCAGGGATATATACATGTGCCATCATAATGCCGGGATATATACATGTGCCATCATACTGCCCGGGATATATACATGTACCATCATACTGCCAGGGATATATACATGTGCCATCATACTGCCCGGGATATATACATGTGCCATCATACTGCCCGGGATATATACATGTGTCATCATACTGCCCGGGATATATATATGTGCCATCATACTGCCCGGGATATATACATGTACCATCATACTGCCAGGGATATATACATGTGCCATCATACTGCCCGGGATATATACATGTGCCATCATACTGCCTGGGATATATACATGTGCCATCATACTGCCCGGGATATATACATGTGTCATCATACTGCCCGGGATATATACATGTACCATCATACTGCCAGGGATATATACATGTGCCATCATACTGCCCGGGATATATACATGTGCCATCATACTGCCCGGGATATATACATGTGTCATCATACTGCCCGGGATATATACATGTACCATTATACTGCCAGGGATATATACATGTGCCATCATACTGCCCGGGATATATACATATGCCATCATACTGCCCGGGATATATACATGTGTCATCATACTGCCCGGGATATATACATGTGCCATCATACTGCCCGGGATATATACATGTGCCATCATACTGCCTGGGATATATACATGTGCCATCATACTGCCCGGGATATATACATGTGTCATCATACTGCCAGGGATATATACATGTGCCATCATACTGCCCGGGATATATACATGTGCCATCATACTGCCCGGGATATATACATGTGCCATCATACTGCCCGGGATATATACATGTGTCATCATACTGCCCGGGATATATACATGTGCCATCATACTGCCCGGGATATATACATGTCATCATACTGCCAGGATATATATATATGTGCCATCATACTGCCCGGGATATATACATGTGTCATTATACTGCCAGGGATATATACATGTGCCATCATACTGCCCATGATATATACATGTGCCATCATACTGCCCGGGATATATACATGTGCCATCATACTGCCGGGATATATACATGTGCCATCATACTGCCTGGGATATATACATGTGCCATCATACTGCCCGGGATATATACACGTGCCATCATACTGCCAGGGATATATACATGTGCCATCATACTGCCGGGATATATACATGTGCCATCATACTGCCAGGATATATACATGTGCCATCATACTGCCAGGGATATATACATGTGCCATCATACTGCCTGGGATATATACATGTGCCATCATACTGCCCGGGATATATATATGTGCCATCATACTGCCCGGGATATATACATGTGCCATCATACTGCCAGGAATATATACATGTGCCATCATACTGCCCATGATATATACATGTGCCATCATACTGCCTGGGATATATACATGTGCCATCATACTGCCCGGGATATATACATGTGCCATCATACTGCCGGGATATATACATGTGCCATCATACTGCCGGGATATATATATGTGCCATCATACTGCCAGGGATATATACATGTGCCATCATACTGCCCGGGATATATACATGTGCCACTATACTGCCGGGATATATACATGTGCCATCATACTGCCCGGGATATATACATGTGCCATCATACTGCCCGGGATATATACATGTGCCATCATACTGCCGGGATATATATATATGTGCCATCATACTGCCCGGGATATATACATGTGTCATTATACTGCCAGGGATATATACATGTGCCATCATACTGCCCATGATATATACATGTGCCATCATACTGCCCGGGATATATACATGTGCCATCATACTGCCGGGATATATACATGTGCCATCATACTGCCCGGTATATATATATGTGCCATCATACTGCCCGGGATATATACATGTGCCATCATACTGCCAGGAATATATACATGTGCCATCATACTGCCCATGATATATACATGTGCCATCATACTGCCTGGGATATATACATGTGCCATCATACTGCCCGGGATATATACATGTGCCATCATACTGCCAGGATATATACATGTGCCATCACACTGCCGGGATATTTATATGTGCCATCATACTGCCAGGGATATATACATGTGCCATCATACTGCCCGGGATATATACATGTGCCACCATACTGCCGGGATATATACATGTGCCATCATACTGCCCGGGATATATACATGTGCCATCATACTGCCCGGGATATATACATGTGCCATCATACTGCCGGGGATATATACATGTGTCATTATACTGCCAGGGATATATACATGTGCCATCATACTGCCCATGATATATACATGTGCCATCATACTGCCCGGGATATATACATGTGCCATCATACTGCCGGGATATATACATGTGCCATCATACTGCCCGGGATATATATATGTGCCATCATACTGCCCGGCATATATACATGTGCCATCGTACTGCCAGGAATATATACATGTGCCATCATACTGCCCATGATATATACATGTGCCATCATACTGCCTGGGATATATACATGTGCCATCATACTGCCCGGGATATATACATGTGCCATCATACTGCCGGGATATATACATGTGCCATCACACTGCCGGGATATATATATGTGCCATCATACTGCCAGGGATATATACATGTGCCATCATACTGCCCGGGATATATACATGTGCCACCATACTGCCGGGATATATACATGTGCCATCATACTGCCCGGGATATATACATGTGCCATCATACTGCCCGGGATATATACATGTGCCATCATACTGCCGGGATATATATATATGTGCCATCATACTGCCCGGGATATATACATGTGTCATTATACTGCCAGGGATATATACATGTGCCATCATACTGCCCATGATATATACATGTGCCATCATACTGCCCGGGATATATACATGTGCCATCATACTGCCCGGGATATATACATGTGCCATCATACTGCCCGGGATATATACATGTGCCATCATACTGCCGGGATATATACATGTGCCATCATACTGCCGGGATATGTATATGTGCCATCATACTGCCAGGGATATATACATGTGCCATCATACTGCCCGGGATATATACATGTGCCATCATACTGCCAGGGATATATACATGTGCCATCATACTGCCCATGATATATACATGTGCCATCATACTGCCCGGGATATATACATGTGCCATCATACTGCCGGGATATATACATGTGCCATCATACTGCCCGGGATATATACATGTGCCATCATACTGCCCGGGATATATACATGTGCCACCATACTGCCGGGATATATACATGTGCCATCATACTGCCCGGGATATATACATGTGCCATCATACTGCCCGGGATATATACATGTGCCATCATACTGCCGGGATATATATATATGTGCCATCATACTGCCCGGGATATATACATGTGTCATTATACTGCCAGGGATATATACATGTGCCATCATACTGCC
This sequence comes from Rana kukunoris, assembly GCA_029574335.1. Lineage (NCBI taxonomy): Eukaryota > Metazoa > Chordata > Amphibia > Anura > Ranidae > Rana > Rana kukunoris. The sequence goes on from CM056058.1 coordinate 24,809,754, forward strand.
CGGGATATATACATGTGCCATCATACTGCCCGGGATATATACATGTGCCATCATACTGCCCGGGATATATACATGTGCCATCATACTGCCCGGGATATATACATGTACCATCATACTGCCAGGGATATATACATGTGCCATCATACTGCCCGGGATATATACATGTGCCATCATACTGCCGGGATATATACATGTGCCATCATACTGCCAGGGATATATACATGTGCCACCATACTGCCCGGGATATATACATGTGCCATCATACTGCCAGGGATATATACATGTGCCATCATACTGCCGGGATATATACATGTGCCATCATACTGCCCGGGATATATACATGTGCCATCATACTGCCAGGGATATATACATGTGCCATCATAATGCCGGGATATATACATGTGCCATCATACTGCCCGGGATATACAGTGCAGAAAATAAGTATTTGAACACCCTGCTATTTTGCAAGTTCTATCACTTGGAAATCATGGAGGGGTCTGAAATTGTCATCGTAGGTGCATGTCCACTGTGAGAGACATAATCAAAAAAAAAAATATTCCAGAAATCACAATGTATGATTTTTTTAACTATTTATTTGTATGATACAGCTGCAAATAAGTATTTGAACACCTGAGAAAATCAATGTTAATATTTGGTACAGTCGCCTTTGTTTGCAATTACAGAGGTCAAACGTTTCTTGTAGTTTTTCACCAGGTTTGCACACACTGGAGGAGGGATTTTGGCCCACTCCTCCACACAGATCTTCTCTAGATCAGTCAGGTTTCTGGGCTGTCGCTGAGAAACACAGAGTTTGAGCTCCCTCCAAAGATTCTCTATTGGGTTTAGGTCTGGAGACTGGCTAGGCCACGCCAGAACCTTGATATGCTTCTTACAGAGCCACTCCTTGGTTATCCTGGCTGTGTGCTTCGGGTCATTGTCATGTTGGAAGACCCAGCCTCGACCCATCTTCAAAGCTCTAACTGAGGGAAGGAGTTTGTTGCCCAAAATCTCGCAATACATGGCCCCGGTCATCCTCTCCTTAATACAGTGCAGTCGCCCTGTCCCATGTGCAGAAAAACACCCCCAAAGCATGATGCTACCACCCCCATGCTTCAGAGTAGGGATGGTGTTCTTGGGATGGTACTCATCATTCTTCTTCCTCCAAACACGGTTAGTGGAATTTTGACCAAAAAGTTCTATTTTGGTCTCAACTGACCACATGACTTTCTCCCATGACTCCTCTGGATCATCCAAATGGTCATTGGCAAACTTAAGACGGGCCTTGACATGTGCTGGTTTAAGCAGGGGAACCTTCCGTGCCATGCATGATTTCAAACCACAACGTCTTTGGCCTTGTACACACGACGGGAAATATCCGCTGTAAACGGTCCCCGGACCGTTTACAGCGTATATTTGCGCCGGGATGTTTTGATCCGATGGCTGTACACACCATCGGATCAAATTCCCCGCCGGCGGACAGCGCGGTGACGCGGCGGTGACGTTGACGCCGCCACGTGACCGCCACGTCACCGCACCAGGAAGTAAACACTTCCGCGCGCATGCGTCGGATCCATTCACAGGATACGACGCATGTGCGGCAAGATATGTCCGCTGGTTTGCCGTACTAACCAGCGGACATATCTGACGGCCAGCTATCCGGCGGAATTATTTCAAAGCATGCTTTGAAATTTTTCCGCCGGATGAATCCGGCAAAAAGCGTCCGTTTGCCCCTACAGACGAGGGGATTTTTCGGCTGAAATGGTCCGTCGGACCATGTTTAGCGGAAATATCCCCTCGTGTGTACAAGGCCTTTGTGTATTACCAACAGTAACCTTGGAAACGGTGGTCCCAGCTCTTTTCAGGTCATTGACCAGCTCCTCCCGTGTAGTCCTGGGCTGATTTCTCACCTTTCTTAGGATCATTGAGACCCCACGAGGTGAGATTTTGCATGGAGCCCCAATCCGAGGGAGATTGACAGTCATGTTTAGCTTCTTCCATTTTCTAATGATTGCTCCAACAGTGGACCTTTTTTCACCAAGCTGCTTGGCAATTTCCCCGTAGCCCTTTCCAGCCTTGTGGAGGTGTACAATTTTGTCTCTAGTGTCTTTGGACAGCTCTTTGGTCTTGGCCATGTTAGTAGTTGGATTCTTACTGATTGTATGGGGTGGACAGGTGTCTTTATGCAGCTAATGACCTCAAACATGTGCATCTAATTTAGGATAATAAATGGAGTGGAGGTGGACATTTTAAAGGCAGACTGACAGTTTTTTTGAGGGTCAGAATTCTAGCTGATAGACAGGTGTTCAAATACTTCTTTGCAGCTGTATCATACAAATAAATAGTTAAAAATTCATAAATTGTGATTTCTGGAATATTTTTTTTGATTATGTCTCTCACAGTGAACATGCACCTACGATGACAATTTCAGACCCCTCCATGATTTTCAAGTGGGAGAACTTGCAAAATAGCAGGGTGTTCAAATACTTATTTTCTGCACTGTATACATGTACCATCATACTGCCAGGGATATATACATGTGCCATCATACTGCCCGGGATATATACATGTGCCATCATACTGCCCGGGATATATACATGTGTCATCATACTGCCCGGGATATATACATGTACCATCATACTGCCAGGGATATATACATGTACCATCATACTGCCTGGGATATATACATGTGCCATCATACTGCCCGGGATATATACATGTGCCATCATACTGCCCGGGATATATACATGTGTCATCATACTGCCCGGGATATATACATGTGCCATCATACTGCCCGGGATATATACATGTGTCATCATACTGCCAGGGATATATACATGTGCCATCATACTGCCCGGGATATATACATGTGTCATCATACTGCCCGGGATATATACATGTGTCATCATACTGCCCGGGATATATACATGTGCCATCATACTGCCCGGGATATATACATGTGTCATCATACTGCCCGGGATATATACATGTGCCATCATACTGCCCGGGATATATACATGTGTCATCATACTGCCCGGGATATATACATGTACCATCATACTGCCAGGGATATATACATGTGCCATCATACTGCCCGGGATATATACATGTGCCATCATACTGCCCGGGATATATACATGTGCCATCATACTGCCCGGGATATATACATGTGTCATCATACTGCCCGGGATATATACATGTACCATCATACTGCCAGGGATATATACATGTACCATCATACTGCCTGGGATATATACATGTGCCATCATACTGCCCGGGATATATACATGTGCCATCATACTGCCCGGGATATATACATGTGTCATCATACTGCCCGGGATATATACATGTGCCATCATACTGCCCGGGATATATACATGTGCCATCATACTGCCCGGGATATATACATGTGTCATCATACTGCCCGGGATATATACATGTGCCATCATACTGCCCGGGATATATACATGTGTCATCATACTGCCCGGGATATATACATGTACCATCATACTGCCAGGGATATATACATGTGCCATCATACTGCCCGGGATATATACATGTGCCATCATACTGCCCGGGATATATACATGTGTCATCATACTGCCCGGGATATATACATGTGCCATCATACTGCCCGGGATATATACATGTGTCATCATACTGCCAGGGGTATATACATGTGCCATCATACTGCCCGGGATATATACATGTGTCATCATACTGCCAGGGATATATACATGTGCCATCATACTGCCCGGGATATATACATGTGTCATCATACTGCCCGGGATATATACATGTGCCATCGGGATATATACTGTCATCATACCCGGGATATATACATGTGTCATCGGGATATATACTGCCACTGCCCGGGATATATACATGTGCCATCGGGATATATACTGTCATCATACCCGGGATATATACATGTGCCATCATACTGCCCGGGATATATACATGTGCCATCGGGATATATACTGCCCGGGATATATACATGTGCCATCATACTGCCCGGGATATATACATGTGCCATCATACTGCCCGGGATATATACATGTGTCATCATACTGCCCGGGATATATACATGTGCCATCATACTGCCCGGGATATATACATGTGTCATCATACTGCCCGGGATATATACATGTGCCATCATACTGCCCGGGATATATACATGTGTCATCATACTGCCCGGGATATATACATGTACCATCATACTGCCAGGGATATATGCATGTGCCATCATACTGCCCGGGATATATACATGTGCCATCATACTGCCCGGGATATATACATGTGTCATCATACTGCCCGGGATATATACATGTGCCATCATACTGCCCGGGATATATACATGTGTCATCATACTGCCCGGGATATATACATGTACCATCATACTGCCAGGGATATATACATGTGCCATCATACTGCCCGGGATATATACATGTGCCATCATACTGCCCGGGATATATACATGTGTCATCATACTGCCCGGGATATATACATGTGCCATCATACTGCCCGGGATATATACATGTGTCATCATACTGCCAGGGGTATATACATGTGCCATCATACTGCCCGGGATATATACATGTGTCATCATACTGCCAGGGATATATACATGTGCCATCATACTGCCCGGGATATATACATGTGCCATCATACTGCCCGGGATATATACATGTGCCATCATACTGCCCGGGATATATACATGTGTCATCATACTGCCCGGGATATATACATGTGCCATCATACTGCCGGGATATATATATATGTGCCATCATACTGCCCGGGATATATACATGTGTCATCATACTGCCCGGGATATATACATGTGCCATGATACTGCTGGGATATATACATGTGCCCCCATACTGACCAGGGTGTATAAATGTGCCCCCACACTGCCGCGATATATACATGTGCCCCCATACTTTTACTGTAACCACTCTTACCGGACTATATATTAGGCAGGCAGTCCCGTTCGCAGAGTAGATGATACAAGCAGGTGGGGCGGGTGATGATGACGTCAGCACGCCGCTACTCGGCTGCCGCCGGGTGGACCAAGATGGGCGCGGCTCCGGAGCTAGGCCGAGGCCGCGGCCTTTCCTATGGGTGAGACCGTGGAGCTCACTCCGTGAATCTTGATCGATCAAAATTATTGTAATCGATCAAAGAAATTAACGATTAATCAAGCAATTCATCGTTAATTTTTTCTTCAAGGGCTCTTCCAGCTTCCTTAGCCTAGTTTTGTCGTAAAATATTCTACCTGTTATACAATAGACTAGCCGATTATCGATTAACATGTTTAATGATCAATATAATATGCACCATTAGGGGGCACTATTTTACTGCAGTTGCAGTGATGGTAACGCAGCACCACATTAACACAGAATAAATTTATTATTTGCACTGTTTTGGATCATTTTCCATCTGTATTGTGAAGCGCCGTCCAATCGACTTTGCTGCATTTGGCTGAATCTGGGCTGACAGTACAGAATTCATTCGGCTGCTTCTGTCAATTTATCAATAAACACCAATGACCCAGTGTCACTGGAAGCCATGCATGCCCATGCCATCACACTGCCTTTACCATGTTTTACAGATGACGTTGTGTGCTTTGGATCATGAGCTGTTCCAGGCCTATAAAGTCGCATGACAAGTCGTACCCCATGATTTCAAAGTAGTCACTGGGCTACTTTGGTCTGACTTTAATGCGACTTGAGGTCCACAGACCTCAAGAATACACAGGCATTGCTTCAAGTAGCATCAAAATCACGGGCAAAATCGTGAGACTTTCAGGTCGCAATAGTGGAAACCTAGGGTTATTGATGAAGAAATAACAAAGGAGTAGACCACACCTGACCATGAAACGGCTTTTGATTCAATTGTCTAATTACTTTTGGTCTCTTGAAAAAAGGGGAGATGGCTAATCTTCAGAGCTGTAATTCATAAACCCTTCCTCCAATTTGGATGAACAGACCCTCAAATTCAACTGGTGATGTGCACTTTCAGTCCATATCCATTTAATAGGAAGTAAACCCTCTTTTTTTTCCACTGAAAAAAAAAAACCCTGCAAGAGAAAGGCATAATGAGCTAGTATGCATAGCATACTAGCTCATTATGTGGCACTTACCTGAGATTGAAGCGCTCCTCGTTCCCCTCTGATCGTCTTCCAGGTATCGCCGCTCTGACACTGTGACTGGTCGGAGCGGCGATATCGTCACTCCTGTGCTTGCGCACGGTCCCGCCATTATTCCATTCAAAAAACCCGGCACGCTCAGTGCGCCTGCACTGTTGCCTATGGCGTACATGCGCTGTAGACATCGGTGCAGTGTTTTCTGCATATATCTCCTTAGCTGTGTAGGTTAAAGGGGTTGTAAAGGTAAATGTTTTTTCACCTTAATGCATCTTATGCATTAAGGTGAAAAAACATCCGACGGTACCGCCCCCCCGAACCCCTGTTTTTCTTACCTGACCCCTCGAAAGTCCCGCGCGCAACCATGTGATCCTCTTCGGTTCCCAGCCTGGCCGTTGATTGGCTGGGCTGGACGAATTGATAGCAGCGCAGCCGGGGGCGGGGCTGAGTAATATAGTCGGCGACTATGCCCGCCGCTTTATCACGGGAGCGTGCTCGCAAAAGCTTTCCACCATGCCTCCCCCCCAAAAAAAACCTAATTAAAACCCATGCGTCATGGCGTCCTGCATGTTGATTAGGGGCCGGGTGCATGGTTTAGGGAGGGGGACGGCACCTAGGTTTACCACCTCATCCCTAAAACTGAACACCTATTAATTACACAGGTTCTGTGGCTAATTTAATGCAAATAAGGCACTACTTTTGTTTGATTACAGCCTTAATCTGCCACAGAACCTGTGTAATTAATAGGTGTTCAGTTTTAAAGGGATGAGGTGGCAACCCTAGCGGCACCCCTGCGCACCTAATCGAGCAAACAGCCGCCACTGCTGGCCAGTAACACACCTCCTGTATTAGAGTGCCTCCACTCTGGATGAAGGAGCCAAGGGGGCACCTTTGGACATTAGCATTGTCAGTCTGGGATTTAAATACACTAACAAATTGAAGCCGAATTAATACTTTATTCTTTTGGGATAAAGGTTTTACAAAAATAAGTAAAAACTGATTATTTGAAGCACCCCTGTTAGGGTTATATAGGTTGTCTCATCCCTGTAACTGCAAGAGAGCTTTTCTGTTGAAAAACAACAAACTTAACTTGCGGGATCGCCAGATGAAAATAGAAGAAAGAAGCCTAAAAAAATTAATCTAATGCAGCCACTACATCTAAGAATTGGTAAACTACAGTATAATAATTATTTGCTTTTGGGTTGGAGCCCAGGTTCACACTGGGCTGCGGGAATGAAGCTGAACTCACACGATTTTACTCCCGCTTGTCAGTCCTGATTTTGCCCACGATTACAGAGACATCTGTGCAGATGCAATCGGTGCAGCGTCGCAGATGCAGTGCCATTTCCTGAAATTGCTGGAAAATGTCGCCGATTTGACATGTCAAATCGCATGTCAAATCGCACCAGTGTGAACCAGGGCTAAGCCCAGGTTCACACTGACTGCAGGAATGAAATTGTGCAAGTTCAACTGAACTCGCACAATTTCATTCCCACATGTCAGTCCCAACTTCGTGGCAATATCAGAGACATCTGTGCGAGTGAGTGAGTGAGTGAGTGAGAAACTTATATAGCGCGGCACATGCAAACAAAATCGCCTCTGGGCGCTTGTTGTTCCAGTCTCCTTTGATATAAAAAAAGATGCGTTTTGATCTTTCTTCTGAATGCTAAGTGAATGCTGGTTGGTAAAGCGTTCCATAGTTTGGGACCTTGGATCGCGAATCTTCTTTCTCCTTTTGACTTGTAGTTGGCTTTTCGGAATCTGGAGCAGGTTTTGATTGGTGGATCGCAACACGCGATTGGGATTATGAGCTTTTATTTTTTTGCATAAATAATGGGGGGCATTTCTAACAGGGGCGGACTGACCATTCGCGCACTCGGACACTGCCCGAGGGCCCCATGCCACTAAGGGGTCCCATTAGGGTTGCCAGCCTACGTAAAACCAGGGACAGTTCGTAAAATTCTGTGTTTTTTTTACATATGTCCCTGAAATGTCCCTTACCGACATCCATTTGGTCTAAAAATCCCAAGATTATAGCTGACCCGCCTCTCCAGTACCTTATCAGTGTGTGTATGTATACTGTGTGTATATTGTGTGTCTGTGTGTATACTGTGTATGCATACTGTATGTGTGTGTATACTGTGTGGCCCCATAATCTCCTATTGCCCGGGGGCCCCATAATCTCCTATTGCCCAGGGGCCCCATAATCTCCTTTTGCCCGGGGGCCCCATAATCTCATATTGCCCGGGGGCCCCATAATCTCCTATTGCCGGGGGCCCCATGAGTTGTTAGTCCGCCCCTGGTTTCTACACAAATGTGAATGAAAATCACACAGAAACTACTTTTGGGAATCAGTGTGTTGCCGCAAATGCAGCGTTGCATTGATTCAGACGCTGCCATTGCCGGCAATTACCACCGATTTGGCATGCCAAATCGCATCAGTGTGAACCAGGGCTAATACTGCTTTAACTGTGTTGTAGGAAGCTATTTAACCCCTTCCCGCCCAAGGACATCATATGACGTCCTGGACTTTCAGTGGGTATATCTGAATGATGCCTGCAGCCACAGGCATCATTCAGATATCCATCTCTTCAGCCGGCGATTCTGTGCACCATAAGAATGATCATAGCAGCGGTTCCGCCTCTTGATCATTCTTATAAGTGGCGGGAGGGGACGTCCCCCCCTCCTGCCGCCATCCGGTGCTTCTCCGGGCTCTCCTTTGCTATCGGAGACCCGGAGAAACGATCCGCCGGCGTCGGATGGAAACCATAGAGTAGACTGGTGACCAGATGGTCACCAGTCATCTCTATGATCGTCGGGGGCCCGGGCGCGATGTTATGACGTCACGTTTGGGTCCTGGAATGTAAACACAGCCGCAATCGCAGCTGAAAGCATTAGACCTGTGAATTTTTTTTCACGCCTTTCCAGCCTGGAGGAGAGATGTGGGGTCTCTCCATAAAGAGTACCTGTCATGAACCACTCCTATTACAAGGGATGTTTACATTCCTTGTAATAGGAATAAAAGTGATCAAAAAAAAAAAAAATTAAAAAAAGAAATTGAGTAAAATAAAATAAAAAATAATATATATATATATATATTTTTAAACGCTCCTATCCCCGGTAGCTCACGCTCAGAAGCGAACACACACGTAAGTCCTGCTCACATATGTAAACACTGTTTAAACCACACATGTGAGGTATCGCCGCGTGCGTTAGAGTGCCAGCAACAATTCTAGACCTCCTCTGTAGCTCTAAAAAAACTTGTAAAAAAAATAAGCGCCGCCTATGGAGATTTTTAAGTACTGATGTTTGGCGCCATTCCATGAGTGTGCGCAATTTTAAAGCTTGACATGTTAGGTATCTATTTTCTCAGCGTAACTTCATCTTTCACATTATACAAAAAAATTGGGCTAACTTTACTGTTTTGTTATTTCCCCAAAAAAAGGCGTTTGAAAAAGTATTGCGCAAATACCGTGCGATATAAAAAGTTGCAATGGCCGGCATTTTATTCCCTAGGGTGTCTGCTAAAAAAACAGAGTAATTTTCTAACAAAAAAATTATGATTTATGCATGTAGGAGAGAAGTGCCAAAATAGGCCCGGTATGGAAGTGGTTAAAGATCACTACGATCTTTGCCTGCTATTCTAGATAGACAACATAAGCTTTTGAAGGTAGCAGTTGGAGATGATTCTGGCTACAGCTGCTGCACATTTACTTTTATCACTAATAACCAGGTGCCATAAATCCATCAATCTGGACTTGTTATCAGGTGACAGAGGGAATGTCTAGAATTCTGGGCATGTATAATCCTCTCTAATTTTACCCAGCTGATTCGTTTGGCAGACTTCTGTGAGTACTTCTGAATATGTGTGTATAAGGCCGGGTTCACACTGGTCTGACAAACGCTCCGACATTGGGAACTCATGTCGCATGACGTGTGAAAATTAATGTTTTCCTATGAGAGCCGTCTTAACTGGTCCGACACAAGTCAGTCCGACTTTGAAAATGCTCCCTGTACTACTTTGATCCTACTTCACTCCATTGAATATCATTGAAGATGGATCAAAGTCGGATTGCAGTCTTGCACGTTCTGACTTTGGCGTGCGACTTGTGCTCTGCTGATCTTGAGGGGGAACTCCACGCCAAATTTTAACAAAAAAAACGCCATGGGTTCCCCTCCAGACCATGGGTCTGGTGCGTATTTCAAGGGGAACCCCCTACGCCGGCGTGGGGGTCCCCCCAAAATCCATACCAGACCCGTATCTGAGCAGCACCCTGGCCGGTCAGGAATGGGGGTGGGGATGAGCGAGCGCCCTCCCTCTTTAACCGTGCCAGGCCGCATGCCCTCAACATGGGGAGGTAGGTTCTCTGGGGCAGGGGGGTGCGCTGCGGTGTCCCCCCACCCCAAAGCACCATGCCCCATGTTGATGAGGACAAGGCCTCTTCCCGAGCAGAGTCCGCCAATCGGACAAGCCCTTGTGAAAGGACCCTTAGGCTGCTTTCACATTGGGCAGTGGAACCGGGGTGGCGGTATAGCAGCCCGATTTTTAGCGCTGCTATACCATCGTATTTACCGCAGTATTCGGCCGCTAGCTGTGCGGTTTTAACCCCCACTAGCGGCTGAAAAAGGGTTAATACCGCCCGTATTACCGCGGTTTCCCATTGATTTCAATGGGAAGGAGCAGTAAACACACCGCTCCTATACCGCTGCAAAGATGCGGCTAGCAGGACTTTTGGAGCGGTCCTGCTAGCGCACCGCTTCAGTGTGAAAGCCTTCGGGCTTTCACATTGAAGACTACAGGGCAGGTTTTTTTCAGGCGGTATATGATTTCCTGTGTAAAGTAGCCCTAATGTATTTAGGTGAAGACACATTAAAAAAGAAAACATTTTACAGTAAAACCTTGGTTTGTGAGCATAATTTGTTCCAGAAACGCTTGTAATCCAAAGCACTTGTATATCAAAGCGAGGCACCTCTAAGAACCCTTTCACACTGAGGAGTTTTTCAGGCGGTACAGCGCCAAAAATAGCGCTGCTATACCGCCTGAAAAACTCCTGCACTGCATACTCAATGTGAAAGCCCTTGGGCTTTCACACTGAGGCGATGCGCTGGCGGGAGAGAAAAAAATCTCCTGTCAGCAGCATCTTTGGAGCGGTGAGAGGAGTGGCGTGTATACCGCTCCTTCCCATTTAAAACAATGGGAAACCGCGGCAATACCGCCCACAATGCGCCTCTGCAGAGGTATTATCCCTTTATCGGCCACTAGCGGGGGTTAATACCACACCGCTAGCAGCCGAATCCCGCCCCAATGTAAAAGGGGCCTTAGTGTAGCAAAAGGTTACTAAATGTTGAACCTTCATTAAATTTAACCATATTGCTACACTAATGCCCCGTACACACGATCGGTTCATCCGATGAAAACGGTCTGATGGATTTTTTCATTGGATATCCGATGAAGCTGACTGATGATCAGTTTTGCCTACACACCATCAGTTAAAAAAACAATTGTGTCAGAACGCGGTGACGTAAAACACAACAACGTGCTGAGAAAAATTAAGTTCAATGCTTCCGAGCATGCGTCGACTTGATTCTGAGCATGCGTGGATTTTTAACCGATGGACGTGCCCACAGACAATCGTTTTTTTTAACCATCAGATAATTTTAAAACAAGTTCCTAGTTTTTTCACCGATGGATAAAAAAACGATGGAGCCCACACACGATCGGTTTGTCTGATGAAAACAGACCGTATTAATCAGACGAAGCGATCGTGTGTAGGCGGCATTAGAGTCTCCTCTCTTCTATTTTATACTCAGTTGTGACATGACGCTACTCTTATATCAAAACATTGCTTGTATATCAAAGCAAAATTTATTAAAACATTTTGCTTGTCTTGCAAAACATTCTCAAACCAAGTTACTCTCAAACCAAGGTTTTACTGTATATTGCAGCTATACAATTGTTAGGTTTGGTGGCTGCATTTGTTTTTTTTTAGGCTTTCTTTCCTTTATTTTTACCTGGTGATCTGGCCAGTAAATTTGTTGTTTTTTAACAAGCTCTCCTGCAAATGTAACAGTTACGTATCTAAGACAAACCATTCAACACTAGCAGGGATGCTTACAATGATCAGCTTTTCTTTATTTATGTAAAATCCTAATCCCAAAAGGATTTTATTTTTATTTTTAGCTGTAACTGTTTATAAAGTGTGAACTGGAGTTTGGCATTAGTTTGTTATTTAATTCTGCTAATGCATTTAAAACTACCCTCCCCCAAAATGAACAATGGTGCTGTCTGCTGTGCCTCTTGTGCTCATTCATACAGAGTTGTGTTTCACCAATACAGGAGGTGTGTTACTGGTCAGGTCACCAGGCAAAAACAGAAGGGAAAAGCCTAAAAAGAGAAAACGAATTCAGCCACCACATCTAATGGTTGATAAATTAGGAATATATTACATTTTTTGGTTTTGGATTTAATAACTCTTTAAGGATGAGGTGAGTGGACCAATGTTAGAAACTAACTCCACCTTTTGGACTTCACTGTTTCATGTTACACCCATATTTAGCCTGATGAGTACAAAAACGGATGATTTTGTGTGCATTTAGGAAACATGCAATAAATATGTGTCATACTTGCAGTGCCAATCATTATTAGTGGTACCCCAAAACCTGAGAACGAGCTGCAATCGATTAACCTGCCTGGCGATATTCCCAAGTGAGGCTCGGGTGAGATTTTTGTGCTACTATCGGTAACCCCGAGCCACACTCGGGATTGCCACGCTGGAAAAGGTTACTTACCTTTTCCCTGGGATCCAGCGATGTATTTCTGCAGTGCATGGTGGCCGGATTTTTTGCCCGATGCACTGTGTTCCCCTGATTCCCTTCCCTGCGACGTTAAGACGCATGGGGGGCGGAGAACGGCTCCAAATTCCAAAAAAGTAAACAAACACATTACATACAGTATACTGTAATCTTATAGATTACAGTACTGTATGTAAAAAATACACCCCCCCTTGTCCCTAGTGGTCTGTCCAGTGCTCTACATGTACTTTTATAAAATAAAAACGATTCTTTCTGCCTGAAAACTGTAGATTGTCCATAGCAACCAAAAGTGTCCCTTATGTCAAAAATGGTTTTAGAGCAGCTAAAAAACAGCGATAATAAATTAGAATCACTTGCAGAATTGAGCGATAGTGACTTGTGGGAAAATTCGTCATCAAAAAATAAAAGTAATGACAGCGACAATTCTGCAACTGAGCAAATTTCTGTGTATTTGATTACATTATTGAATCATTTTTTATCATACTTACATTATTATTTGTTATAATTATTTATAGTTATTTATTATATTATAATTTATGATTTTGTTTTTCAAACTTTATCATACCTGGGATGTCTACTAGACTCTTGTTTGGACAGATTTAAGTGAGTTATTCCTAATAATTACAGGCCTACAATGTAAAACGCCAAATTTCCTTGCAAAATAATGGTACCGCTTTTTAGCACCTAAAATCTGAAATAATCATACCGCCAGGGAGGTTAAAAACACTTCAAGCTCTCAAAAATACATGATTTTTTTTTAATGAATTTTTTTATTTTCATTAATGGGCATTAAGTTTGTCAACTCCTGGAAATTGGCCTGGTGTCGCTCTATAGTAGTGTGAATGGGGGCTCTGCTACTAAAGCCATGTCATTAATTCACAGAGAGTTGTGAATGATCTTTTGTAATCTGCAATCATGAAAGAGGGACTTGTAGTTCACTTCTCAATGGACCTCATGCATGGTGATGTTGCTGCACTTGTAGTCCATTGATAATTGCCCTGGCTTCATAACTGAAAAAAAACAAAAAACAATAATTGCATTTTTGCAATATGGGTGTATTTAAAATATAAATACAGTGTGTGTGTGTGAGTGTATATATATTATATTATATTTTGTTTTATATATATATATATATATATATATATATATATATATATATATATATATACACACACACACTAATATATATATTTATTGATTTTATGTATTTTTTTTTCATTTGTTATATATTTGTTTTGATTTTTACAAAATGTAATTCACCTTTAAATTTTGTCTGTTCACCTGTTTGAACTGTGGTCAGATGCAATACTTGGGCCAATAGTGTGTTGTGATCAATGTGCCTGCCCCTCACTATAAAATTAAGCTCTCCCATCAGCCCTTTCATTGTGTGTTGGAGTTAGTGAGGGGTAGCTTGCTGTAAATTCAGGGAAGAGGTTTTTGCTATTGAACAGTGCTAATGGAGCGTAGTGCTGTGTATTGCCACTGATATATAAGGGCTCTTTCACACGTCCGTTCAGTTCGTCTGTTTTTTGGACGTCCGTTAACGGACCTCAATGCTTCCCTATGGGTTAGCGTCCGTTAACGGATGAGCATCCGCTAACGTCCGTTAACATCTGTCTGCGGTAAGCTCCGTTTTTTTGGATGGAAGAAAACCCTATTTTTCTCCCAAGCGTCTTCCAGGACAGCCCATGAGACCTAGGGCTCCTCCCACCAGGACAGGAAACACGTTAACCCCCACCAGATAAAAGGGCGGTCCTCCAGGCCCCATGCCAGTATTAGTGTTTCCTCCGGACGGGGGGTAACATGTTTCCTGGAACTGGTTCCCCTAGGTCTCTAGAGCCGGGCTCCTGGAGCTGCGCTGGAGCACAATGGGTGAGTGTTGTTTCCTACCTCTTCCTACCCAGAGCGGCACATCCATCGGGGAGTTGGTTTGTGGCTGCTGTCCCTGTTCTCGGTGCATGGGGAATGTCTGTACCGTCATGTTGTCCGTGCTCCCCCTGCAAAGAATCGCTGGTTCTTTTTTCAGCGCTGCGCTGGAGCAGCAGAGCGGCTTTTCCCCTGCCAGTACAGCCAGGCTAGAACATGCAGGGGAAGGAGGAAGCCGCGCGGCAGGAAGGGGCGGAACTTGCGTTCCACGCTGGTTCAGGAAGTCCCGGAGGGGTCACTTCCGGGGCGTATGACGTCATTGGCGGGCGCCGGAGACGCTGGTTCCTGTCTCAAAAAACGGCGCGAACAGGGACGCTGGGTGACTGGCGTTTTTAAAAAGCGGTAACCCAGCACAGGCTGCGGACCACGACGGGGGCAGGATGGACTCCTTTGAAATTCCTGCACAGGCAGTGGAATCAAGCCCAAACGCCAGCTCCTCACAGGTAAGCCTGAAGTAATACTTTCTTCTTGCACAAACCTGTGAGTGTCTTTTCTTCCCCTTGTAACTAGTAAGGACTAGGTGAAGGGTGCACATTTTTTCTTTTCTCCTGCACGGGGTGTGATGGAGGGTATGTGGCAAGTGTATTTATAGGGTTATTTGTTCTCTTGCAGGCCAAGATTCAGGACAAAGCCCAAGCGCAGCCACCAAAAAGAAAGTGTGCAGTGTGTGGTAGTAAACTGAGCTCCTCATGGAGTAAACCAGTTTGCCGCTCCTGTATTTCAGGCCTAACTAAAGATGAACCGGTAGCCTCATGTCAGAAAATTCTGACTTCAGTTAGTGATGAGCTTAAATCTACCTTTAGCTCTTACAGAAATCTAATTGATAAATTGCAGGCTCCCTCAGAGGGTCCGTCTTCAAGCAGAAGATCCACAGTTAGTAACATTACACAACAAAATGTGGAGAGTGAAGACTCTGAGACTGAAGCTAGATCTACCCGTTCCTCTCCAGAGGAATCAGGGTCAGATTCAGGGCCCAGGGATAGAGAATCCTCTAGGGGCTCAAGATTTAAGTTGTCTCTGGAAGAAGTGGATAGCTTATTAAAGGCCATTTATGCAACTCTGAAAATGGAAGAGGAGGAGGTACATTTGTCTAAACATGACCTTATGTACAAAGGTTTGCACAAAAAGAAATCTAAAGTTTTTCCTGTGCACAGTTCCCTCCTTGATACTATCAAGCTGGAGTGGGAAAATCCAGAAAGAAAACCTTTCTTTTCCGGTAACCTAAAAAGAAGGTTTCCATTTGATGAGGATACAGCGCAGCCATGGAATAAAAGTCCAAAGTTAGACGCACCTCTTTCAAAAGTTTCAAAAAATTCGGACTTAGCGTTTGATGATATGGGTACGCTTAAGGACCCGATGGACAAAAGAGGAGATATTCTCCTTCACAGAGCCTGGGATTCAGCTATTGGAAATCTCAAGCCGGCTCTGGCCTCCACTTGTGTAGCCAGAAACCTGGAAGAATGGCTTACACAGATAAAAAAACATCTGTTGGCAGGTACCTCTAGGGAAGAGATTCTGAAATCCTTTCCGATTCTTTTTAATGCTGTGGGTTTTCTAGCAGACTCTTCCGCAGAGTCGGTAAGAATGACGGCTAGGACTTCGGCCTTAGTGAATTCAGCCAGAAGAAGCCTTTGGCTTAAAACCTGGTCAGGCGATGCAGCCTCTAAATTACGCCTATGTGGGCTTCCCCTAACGGGGGATCATCTTTTCGGCCCAGGGCTGCAGGAAGCACTGGAACGTACGGCCGATAGAAAAAAGGCCTTTCCAGAGAACAAAAAGAAACAGACAGCCAGAAAAAATTTTCGTGGCCAATACAGGCAGCAGGGTCCTAGAGAAAAGGACAATAGGCCCAAGAAGCATTGGGACGGGCACAAGGGCAAAGGTAGAGGGGGTGTTTTGTTTCGCACACCTCAACAGCCCGCCAAGCCACAGTGACCAGCATCTCCCTGTGGGAGGAAGATTGAGGGCCTTTCTCCCACAGTGGGCAGCAGTCACTTCAAGTCCCTTCATCCTGGATCTAGTGGCAAATGGATACAGGCTGGAATTCTCCTGCCAACCACCAGAGCGACTATTGATCACCTCTCTTCCCAAAGATCGGGAGAAAGCGAGGGCTCTGGGTCTCCAAATAGGAGACTTGCTAGATCAGAAGGTCCTGGTTCCTGTTCCCCAATCAGATCAAGGCAAGGGGTTCTATTCCCATATTTTTGTGATCAGAAAGCTGTCAGGGAAGTATCGGCTTATTCTGAATCTTCGATCTCTAAATCGATCGATCAGGTACAAGCATTTCCGTATGGAGACAGTATTCTCAATCCGAAATCTGCTTTACCCAAACTGCTTCATGGCCACTTTGGACTTAAGGGATGCTTATCTACATGTCCCGATCCATCCAGCATTCCAGAGATTCCTGAGGATAGCGGTCAAATTGGGAACAGGAATCCGGCACTTTCAATTTCAAGCCCTCCCCTTTGGTCTGTCTTCAGCCCCACGCATCTTTACAAAGGTGTTAGGGGAAGCGCTGGCTCCGCTAAGGTTGAAAGCAATAACTGTCATCCCTTACCTGGACGACCTGTTAATAGTGGCAGATTCTTACCAGAAATTACTAGGAGATCTCCAGACGGTACAGGACTTCCTTCAGTCCTTAGGCTGGCTCATAAACAGGGAGAAGTCTTCCCTAAATCCAGCTCAGAGGGTGAAATATCTGGGCTACGACATCTGCTCAGTAAACCAGAAGGTTTTTCTCCCGGAGGAAAAGGTCTCCAAGATGGTGCAAGCAGTTTCAGCTCTACAGACCAGTCAGTTGGTCACGCTGAGGGAGATTTCAAGTACTGTAGGTCTGATGACCTCATGTTTTCCGGCAGTGCCATGGGCAAGATTCCATCAAAGACCGTTGCAGATGTTTCTCCTGAGAAACTGGGATGGAGATGTAAGGTCTCTGCAGTCAAAAGTTCTGTTACCTACCAAGGTGAAAAGAAGCCTGTGGTGGTGGAGGACACATCTTCACCTAACAAGGGGCCTGCCATGGTCCATTCCTGTGTCAAAAAGGATCACGACGGACGCGAGTTCCTGGGGATGGGGGGCCCACCTCAGCGACCAGGTCGCACAGGGAAAATGGTCTGGGAAAGAAGCCAAAGCTTCATCGAACCAGAGGGAACTACTAGCGGTTCAGAGAGCCCTGCAAGCCTTTCAGTCGGAGATCAGGGGTCACAATCTCCAGATCCTATCCGACAATATTGCAACAGTGGCGTACCTCAACAAGCAGGGAGGCACGAGGAGTCGGATACTTCAAGAGGTTGCTCAGGGAATTTTTACTTGGGCAGAAGTAAATCTAGCCTCAATATCCGCTGTGCACCTGAAGGGGACGAAAAACTGCCTGGCAGACTACCTCAGTCGCCACAGGGTGGAGCGAGACAACTGGTCGCTTCATCCAGAAGTATTTGCAGAGATCACCAACAAATGGGGTTGGCCCGAAGCAGATTTGTTCGCAAATCGGCTCAACCGCAAGACGGAGGAGTTCTTTTCTCTGAACCCAGAAGATCGATCACTGGGGATCGATGCACTGGCGAATCCGTGGCCATTCGACCTCTGCTACGCCTTCCCGCCGATCAGGCTTATTCCAGAAGTACTACGGAAGTTTCTCCTAGAAGAAACGGACCTAATTCTGATCGCCCCCTTCTGGCCCAAGAGGTCATGGTTTTCCCTGCTACAGTCTCTGGTCTCGAAGCCTCCATTGAGACTTCAGGAGAGAGAGGACCTGTTATCTCAGGGTCCAGTGTCACACCCACAAGTAGTGTCCTTAAGCTTGACGGCTTGGTATCTGAAGAGAAGATACTGAAGGCTCAGGGGTTTTCTGACAAAGTGATCAAAACTTTGGTGAATTGCAGAAAACCAGTCACTAGAGCCATATATTCCAAGGTTTGGAAAAAGTTTAATTCATGGTTGTCTGAAAACCAAAGATCAACGCATGATGTTCCTTCTATTTTGGAATTTTTTCAAGAGGGTGTCGACAAGGGTCTTTCGGTTAGTACCTTGAAAGTACAAGCGGCAGCTATTAGTGTTTTCCTCCAGGTTTCTCTTCTGGAAAATCCCACGGTAGCGAGATTTTTTAAATCCATTTCCAGGGCCAGGCCAGTAGTGATAAGAAGTTGTCCAACTTGGGACCTGTCCCTGGTGCTTCAAACTCTGGTAGAACCTCCTTTTGAGCCCTTAGAGGATATTTCTGTTAAATTACTTACCCTAAAAACTATTTTTTTGGTAGCAATTACCTCAGCTCGTAGGGTAAGCGAGTTACAGGCTTTGTCAGTAAGGGAGCCATTTCTCACAATTTTTAAGGATCGTGTCGTGTTAAAAACGGATCCAGGGTTTTTACCCAAAGTAGCTAGTGCATTCCACAGATCACAGGATATTGTACTGCCATCCTTCTGTAGTTCACCGCAGGGTGATCAGGAAAAGAAATTTAGTTTTTTAGACGTAAGAAGATCCCTTCTCATCTATTTAGAGGTCACAAAGACCTTCAGAAAGACAGACGCTTTATTTATCCTTTTCTCAGGCACACACAAGGGTAAGAGGGCATCTAAAGCCACATTGGCTAGATGGATTAAACAGGCCATCTCAGAAGCCTATAAAATTAAAGAAATTCCTACCCCTTTTGTTACTGCGCACTCAACGAGAGCTTTGTCCGCGTCTTGGGCTGAGAGGGCTGGTGCTACACCGGAACAAATTTGCAAGGCTGCCACATGGTCCAGTTATTCGACCTTCATGAAACATTATCGCCTGGATTTGCTATCTGCTCAAGAACAGGCGTTTGGTCGAAAGGTCCTTCAGGCAGTTGTCCCACCCTAGACTGGTAAGTTCTGGCTCATCGTCTCATGGGCTGTCCTGGAAGACGCTTGGGAGAAAAGATGAGTTAGGCTTACCGGTAACTCCTTTTCTGAGAGTCTTCCAGGACAGCCGGATTCCCACCCGGTTTTTGTATGGAAGTTATGTGTATTAATGCATATGTTTTTCAGGGAAGTCCTACGGTTCTCGAGAAGACTGGCATGGGGCCTGGAGGACCGCCCTTTTATCTGGTGGGGGTTAACGTGTTTCTTGTCCTGGTGGGAGGAGCCCTAGGTCTCATGGGCTGTCCTGGAAGACTCTCAGAAAAGGAGTTACCGGTAAGCCTAACTCATCTTTTCTTCCTTCAAAAAAACGGAACGGACGAAAAACGGACGTTAGCGGATGATCCGTTTACCATCCGATCAGCTAACGTCAGTTTTTCATCAAAATATGTAAAAGAAAAAAAAGTTCTAAAAAAACAAAAAAAAAACAAACGGATGAAAAAAACTGATGAAAAACGGACGGAAAACGGAATGGAAACGGATGAAAAAACGGATCAACTGAAGGGGGAAAAAACTGATCTAAAAAACTGAACGGACGTGTGAAAGAGCCCTAAGGCCTCGTACACACGAGGGGATTTGTCCGCTGAAAACGGTCCGATGGACCGTTTCAGCAGACATCTCCGATCGTGTGTATGGGCTAGCGGACAGATTTGTCCACCCGACAGATTTCAAAGCATGCTTTGAAATCTATCCGGTGGGAATCTGTCCGCCCGACATGTCTGCTGGTTAGTACACTTACCAGCAGACATGTCGTCCCGCACCGCCGCCGCGCCGCCGCCGAATGGATTCGGCGCATGCGCGGAAGTGTTTTACTTCCTGGTGCGGTGACGTGGCGGCGTCAACGTCACCGCCGTGTCACCGACACGTCACCGCGCCGTCCGCCGGCGGGGAATTTGATCCGATGGTGTGTACACGCCATCGGATCAAACTCCAGATTGGACATATCCGATGGAAATGGTCCGCGGACCGTTTTCATCGGATATTTCCGATCGTGTGTACGAGGCCTAAGAGAGTTGCAGTTAGTGGAGTGTGACCGCCTGTATTGAATAGACATAACCATTCTTTTTAGTCCTACTTTTTTTTTTTTCCTTTGTTTTTCTGTTCTTTTCCTGCTTTAATCATTTATTTTTTTGATTCTTTGGGGTGTTTTACTGGGTTTACAGCTGTGTGTGTTTTCTATTTTCTTGTGATCATTTAGGGCAGCAGTGGGGAACCTTTTTTCTGCCAAGGGCCATTTGGATTTTTGTAACATCGTTTGGGGGCCGTACAAACATTTGGTCAAAAAATGCATGCCAGACGTATACGTTTTTGTGTCATGGTCGATACAAAAACACAATCCCCACAATGCGATTCCCCCAATCCCCAAAACACAATCTGCAGTCCCTCACCCCCCAAAAAGCATAATGCAATCCCTCACCTCAATCCCTGGTTCCGGTGGTGCTGGGCTCTGTGGGGCTGCTGGGCTCTGTGGTGCTTCTGGGGCCTGGGCTCCGTGGGTGGGCTGCGGCCTGCGGGGTCACTGTGAAAATGTATTGATCCCAGCGCGCACAGGTGGAGTGATATCAAATGCACTTTGCCTGTGAGAGAAGGCGCCGTACAGAGAAAGCAGCGGCTGTAGAAGAGAGAAACCCGCTGCATTATCTATACGGCGCCCCCTCTTTCACAGGCGGAGTGATATTGAATGCACTCCGCCTGTGACTCACACTGTCAGAAGGAGCTGGAATTACAAGGTAAACATCAGCTCCTTCTGACAGCTCCGCGGACACACACTCAGCGACACGGGGGCGGATGGGCGGTTTTGGTCATCTAATTTTGTGGTGGTTTTTTTCCCAAGAAGTACAGTGTTTTTTTTTTATATATATAATTTTGGCAGGCACTTTTTTTATTTTATGGGGTCAGTAGCAGTGTGAATTTGTTGATACAGCAAAGGCTGCTCCTTGTTGGCAGCAGAGCACTACATAAACTATCGTACTGTTTAGGCCACAAGATCACCACTGTGTTAAGTGCAGCAAAGCACCACCCCCCCCCCCCCCCCCTCCAATCCAGCTATTACGATAACTGTTAATAAAATGACATTATGCCCAGGTTCACACTGGGCTGCGGAAGTGAAGCTGAACTCGCACGATTTCACTCCCGCTGGCAGTCCCGATTTCGGCCGCGATTTAAGAGACATTTGTGCAGGTTTCTGCACAGATGTCAATGTAAATCGCAAATAGTATTACAGAGACTATTTTTTTAAATCGGTGCAATGCCGTAGATGCAGCATCGCGCCGATTAGGACAGTGCCATTGCCGGCAATTTGCTGCAAAATCCGCCGTTTTGACATGCCAAATCGCATGTCAAAACGCACCAGTGTGAACCAGGGCTATCACTCATTTTCCATCATGTCTGGGAGGCCTAATTGGAGAGACAGTTGTTCACATGTAATGGTCATGATGATTGGGGTGCACCTTCAAAAGTCACATCTGCCTTTTAACCTCTTAACCCCCGGACCATATTGCTGCCCAATGACCAGAGCACTTTTTGTGATTCGGCACTGCGTCGCTTTAAATGAGAATTGCGCGGTCGTGCGACGTGACTCCCAAACAAAATTGGCGTCCTTTTTTTTCCCCACAAATAGAGCTTTCTTTTGGTGGTATTTGATCATCTCTGCGGTTTTTATTTTTTGCGCTATAAACAAAAATAGAGCGACAATTTTTTTAAAAATGCAATATTTTTTGCTATAATAAATATTCCCCAAAAATATATAAAAAAACTTTTTTTTCCCCTCGGTTTAGACCGATACGTATTCTTCTACATATTTTTCGTAAAAAAAATAGCAATAAGTGTTTATTGATTGGTTTGCGCTAGGGTTGTCCCGATACCGATACCAGTATCGGTATCGGGACCGATACCGAGTATTTGCGGGAGTACTTGTACTCCTGCAAATACCCCCAATACCTAAATAGAATACTTGTCCCGCCACCGCACACGCCGCAATGAAAGCCGCCGCACATGCCGCATGGTTAAAGCATGCGGGAACATCACAGCTTTCATTTGAATAGCTGTAGTGTTCCCGCGCGTATAGACACTCCCCCTTGCTTGGGATTGGATGGGTGATCGTGATCTGTCCAATCCCGAGCAAGGGGGAGTGTCTATACGCGCGGGAACACTACAGCTATTCAAATGAAAGCTGTGATGTTCCCCGGGTGGCTGCTAGGTATGGGGGAAATTGGCTGGAGGGACATGGCTGGAGGGACATGGCTGGGGGGACATGGCTGCATATGTGGGGGACATGGCTGCATATGTGGGGGACATGGCTGGAGGGACATGGCTGCATATGTGGGGGACATGGCTGGGGGGACATGGCTGGAGGGACATGGCTGCATATGTGGGGACATGGCTGCATTTGGGGACACATTTAAAAAAAGTATCGGTATTCGGTATCGGCGACTACTTGAAAAAAAGTATCGGTACTTGTACTCGGTCCTAAAAAAGTGGTATCGGGACAACCCTAGTTTGCGCAAAAGTTATAGCGTTTACAAAATAGGGGGTCGTTTTATTGCATTTTTAGTAATATTTTTTTTTACTAGTAATGGTGGCGATCAGCATTTTTTTTTCAGTGCTGCGACATTATGGCGGGCACTTTGGACACTTTCGACACATTTTTGGGACCATTGGCATTTTTATAGCGATCAATGCTATAAAAATGCATTGCATTAATATAAAAATGCCATTGGCAGTGAAGGGGTTAACACTAGGGGGCAGGGAAGGGGTTAAGTGTGTTCCTGGGTGTACTGTATGGGGGGGTGACCTCACTAGGGGAAATCACTGATATGTGTTTACTCGGGGGCGAGCGGGGACGCGTGTGCGCCTCCATCGGCGGCGCGCACCCCTAGCGGCCGCTTTACAGCGGATGTATAGCTACGGGCTCTCGCCCAGCAGTGCCGACTTCCCGCAGTAAAATGACGGTGGGCGGTCAGCATGTAGTTAATTTTCTCGTAGTTGGTTTGCTATACAAAGCATGCGGGAAAGATGACAGATAACCAAGCCATCATCATCCTCCTCTTTCCCAGAGTAGTGCAATGCCATCTGCAACTGCAAATGTGCGCAGTTCTTTCTCTTAAAGTATGGTGTGTAAGCCCTCACCTTGTAAAACAACCCAATCAGATTAAAGGTAAAACAATTGTGTATAGATATAAAAAAAAACATTCTGAATATTGAACATAAGTGATTACATACCTTCTTAGCTGCAAAAGAGCTGGGGGAGGAAAAGCAAAAGCACACTGAGCTTCCCAGTGAAAGGTGTCAGGACAAGTCTGATCATTGGAGGAGAGAACACTGATTTCCCAGCATAGCTAGAGAACTGAACGCTTAGTTGGGTCAGTTTTAGTGGGAATCGGCAACTCTCTGCCCGTCACCGCCCGCCTCACATCCTGCCAAGTCTTACTCTCCGTGCTTCGGCTACTACTGGGTGGGGAGTGGAGGAAAATCCCTCCGCCAGGGAAGGCAAGGAGGTAAGCAGGCAGGCGGTTGGCCGGGACTTGAATGGACATGAATACAAATAAATGAATTATTCAGCGCTAGAAGGTAAACACACAATGAAAAAACGAATGCAAGCCAGCACTGAAGGTTAATTCAAATAAAACACCCCAACAGAAATGATGAAAAAATAGTGTAGCGCAGAACAAATTAATAAATACTTTCAAAAAACATATATAAGAAAAAGCAAACAGAATGTCCATAAGTGTACAGATAATCCAAAGTGAATATGAGGAGCCAGAAAAATGTCCATAAGTGTACTAATATTCCAAAGTGAATATGAGGAGCCACATGCAAAACGTGAATGGTGAAATCGGAAGAAAAACCTCCACCAAGAAAGGTAAGAATGGCCTCTCACCTTATTGCCTAGACCAAAAAGGTCAAACAGCATATAATATCAAGGTTTTCCCGAATGGTCCAATCAGTTCAACAGCGGATCACTCATGCGGCATCAGTAAACTCAAACGCCAGTAATGGTTTATGCAAAAAGAATAGAAAGAGATCTAGTGCTCTCTGAAGCGTACTTTAAAATGTATTGCATATAAAATAAACACACTCACATAAAAAGCACTCATTCCTGAGTGCTAGGTAAATAGCCATACAGCCGGGAATCCATCAAACAAATTGTTAGGACACACAGTGTGCAGTCGCGGGTGACGTCACGCATGTAACTCCCCCCTCGTACGTCGTTACGTCCACTGGGCGGGACTTCATCAGCGTGGGGAAGGCAGAAACAACACGGACGTCCCGCTGAATACATTATAAGAGTGTCGGTTGTCAGAGCAACCAACAGCATAATAAAATACATGACCTCGTCATGACACAGACGCCTCCCATTGGATCAGTGCAGAGCTAACATAGCTACAAGCACAACAAGCGCAACCGCGCAGCAAAGCTAAATGGGACAGCAGGCGAAACAATCATGACAAGGACAAGGAAAAAGTAAAAAGTAAAAACCATATTTAAAACTAATGAGATCCATACAAGGTCTCAGTAGAGAAAGCCAAAGGCTATATTCTAAATATTAAAGACGTCATCCACGACTGCACATAACGCACATTCACAAATATATATAGCAGTATCATCATTGATAAAGTTACAGATACTATGGTAAATAAAATAAAACATACAATAATAAAAATAATATGGATACTAAACACTAGATATATAAAGCAATTGTAACAAGAACCATTGGCATAACGCAAATAAATAAATAAATAGCAGCATAATTCCAAAGAATAAAAATTAATATTTAATACCAAAAATTAATACTAGAAATTAATGCTACCTATTGGATATAAAACAATTAAGGTCAAACTCAACATTGAGACCAGAGGGTGAGGAAACCTTGGTCTCATATATCCAGAAGGATTCACGTTGACTTATGCGACGAATATAATGCCCACCCCTCCAGTGTTTGTCCATTTTTTCAATACCCCAAAATTTAAGTGCACGAGGGTCCTTATGGTGACATTGTCTAAAATGTTTGGAGACACTGTGGCTTCTAATTCCTCTTTTAATATTACTAACGTGTTCACCAATCCGCACATGCAGAGCTCTAGAGCATGGTTCTTCAAACTACGGCCCTCCAGTTGTTCAGGAACTACAATTCCCATAATGCCTAGTCATGTCTGTGAATGTCAGTGTGTTACAATGCCTCATGGGATGTGTAGTTCTACAACATCTGGAGGGCCGTAGTTTGAGGATCCCTGCTCTAGAGGTACGTCCAACGTATTGCAGACCACAATCGCACTTGAGCATATACACTACACCCTCTGTGTCACATGTGATTAATTGCTTGATTGGATACTCTTTGTGTGTGACATTAGAACAAAAACTTTTTCTCTTCTTGATAGTCTGCCTGACATGCTTACAAGTTGCACAACGGCCACATGCATAAAAGCCAGAGAGAAAATTAAAGAGTGAAATGTATTCAGCGGGACGTCCATGTTGTTTCTGCCTTCCCCACGCTGATGAAGTCCCGCCCAGTGGACGTAACGACGTACGAGGGGGGAGTTACATGCGTGACGTCACCCGCGACTGCACACTGCACACCGTGTGTCCTAACAATTTGTTTGATGGATTCCCGGCTGTATGGCTATTTACCTAGCACTCAGGAATGAGTGCTTTTTATGTGAGTGTGTTTATTTTATATGCAATACATTTTAAAGTATGCTTCAGAGAGCACTAGATCTCTTTCTATTCTTTTTGCATAAACCATTACTGGCGTTTGAGTTTACTGATGCCGCATGAGTGATCCGCTGTTGAACTGATTGGACCATTCGGGAAAACCTTGATATTATATGCTGTTTGACCTTTTTGGTCTAGGCAATAAGGTGAGAGGCCATTCTTACCTTTCTTGGTGGAGGTTTTTCTTCTGATTTCACCATTCACGTTTTGGATGTGGCTCCTCATATTCACTTTGGAATATTAGTACACTTATGGACATTTTTCTGGCTCCTCATATTCACTTTGGATTATCTGTACATTTATGGACATTCTGTTTGCTTTTTCTTATATATGTTTTTTGAAAGTATTTATTAATTTGTTCTGCGCTGCACGATGAATGGACATGCACCCGAAACTTAAGAAATATTGCCTTCCGCACCAACCAGCACATGATCATCAGAAAGGGGCACAGATCATGTAAAAAAATAGCTAGTTGGAGCAGGGGTGTGTAATTCAGAATTTTTTTTTTTATTTATTGTGCACCAACTGTCTGAAATTTCCCCAGCCCCTGTTCAAATCCAATCCCGGGACAAAACCGGGGACAGACTTGGTCTGGGGACTGTGTCCTTAATCCGGGGACTGTCCCCTGAAACCGGGGATATCTGGTCACCCTACTCTATTACCAGTGTTGGTTTAATTTATTTCAATTCATTTGACAGTGTTAGAAGAGGTTCAGTTCCCCGTTTTACCAGTTGGGATATTTGTATAGTTTACATTTCATATGTTATATGCAGTACAGACCAAAAGTTTGGACACACCTTCTCATTCAAAGAGTTTTTTCTTTATTTTTATGACTATGAAAATTGTAGAGTCACACTGGAGGCATCAAAACTATGAATTAACACATGTGGAATTATATACATAACAAAAAAGTGTGAAACAACTGAAAATATATTTCATATTCTAGGTTCGTCAAAGTAGCCACCTTTTGCAGCAGACACATCTCTAGAAGAACTGTTAAGAGGAGTGTGAATCAGGCCTTCATGGTAGAATATCTGCTAGGAAACCACTGCTAAAGAAAGGCAACAAGCAGAAGAGACTTGTTTGGGCTAAAGAACACAAGGAATAGACATTAGACCAGTGGAAATCTGTGCTTTGGTCTGATGAGTCCAAATTTGAGATCTTTGGTTCCAACCACCGTGTCTTTGTGCGACACGGAAAAGGTGAACGGATGGACTCTACATGCCTGGTTCCCATCGTGAAGCATGGAGGAGGAGGTGTGATGGTGTGGGGGGGGGGGGGGCTTTGCTGGTGAAACTGTTGGGAATTTATACAAAATTGAAGGCATACTAAACCAGCATGGCTACCACAGCATCTTGCAGCGGCATGCTATTCCATCCAGTTTGCGTTTAGTTGGACCATCATTTATTTTTCAACCGGACAATGACCCCAAACACACCTCCAGGCCGTGTAAGGGCTATTTGACCAAGAAGGAGAGTGATGGGGTGCTGCGCCAGATGACTGGCCTCCACAGTCACCGACCTGAACCCAATCAAGATGGTTTGGGGTGAGCTGGACCGCAGAGTGAAGGCAAAAGGGCCAACAAGTGCTAAGCATCTCTGGGAACTCCTTCAAGACTGTTGGAAGACCATTTCAGGTGACTACCACTTGAAGCTCATCAAGAGAATGCCAAGAGTGTGCAAAGCAGTAATCAAAGCAAAAGGTGGCTACTTTTGAAGAACCTAGAATATGACATATTTTCAGTTTCACACTTTTTTGTTATGTATATAATTTCACATGTGTTAATTCATAGTTTTGATGCCTTCAGTGTGAATCTACAATTTTCATAGTCATGAAAATAAACAAAACTCTTGGAATGAGAAGGTGTGTCCAAACTTTTGGTCTGTACTCTATATATTTTATATGTCTGGCATCCCCTGGTGGCACTCTGCTGTCCTGGCATTTAAGCCCCGTTTTAAATCTCATTTTTCTTCCAGGCTTTCTATAACCGTTTTTACTAGCCCGATTTTACTGTGTGTCTGGCATATTTTGCCCCATTGTCTCTCTTTCCTCTTTTGCTCGCTTCAGTAAAATGTCCGAGCGCCCAATTATTGAGGACTATTTAAACCTATGTACCTTAACTAGTGGCATCCCCTGATGAAGTCACATGATGTGACAATAAGTGTCGGGATTGAAGCACTAGGTACAGACATTCTGACGGCAGGAGTACGAGTTGGGCGCTCGTGGATGTTTTTTACTGGTGATTCAATGCTTATGAGTGGACCAGGGCCAAACACACATAAGGGCTTACAAACTCGGCGTTCGTGGATTGATGCCTACACTCCTTTAATAAAAGTGAGTGCAACATTGTGTGGTTTGCCTTTGTTCCACTGTGGTTCCCTGTTTGAGTTACACTATGTACGCTTTCCGTGTTTTTATATCTCTACTATATATATAGTAGTATATATAGTATACTATATATACTACTGCCATTGAGACGATTGCAGCAACAGAAAGGAGTCTATTATATCGCTACAATTACCATCTTTAATTATAATCTGTGTTGTATTCATGCTGTTTGTCTAACAGCAGTGAGGTGAGCTACTTGCAGACACAGAGGTGTTTATGACTGAAGAATTTTCAAGCACTGTGTGTCGTAGTTTGGTGGTGGTATTCATTATTACACACAAGACTTCATACTTAATTTTTTTGTTCACTTTTGGATTACTCACTGATTGGACTTATTTAGACACATTTGTCCCACTTTCTTGTACCCCTTGATGTTTTTTGGGATGCTGTCACATTGTGATTACCTATCACATTTGTTTGTATACTGAGATTCACAGTTTGATTTATACGAGATCACGCACTATTATATCGTTCATTATTTACTATTTATAATGGCCTGGATTCACATACCTGGGCACATCTTTATGCGGGCGTAGCGCATCTTTTTTTACGCTATGCCGGCGAAACGTTGAGAGGCAAGCATGGAATTCACAAAGCAAATCGTATATTCGTTGGCGTAAGCCGACGTAAGTCAAAGTAGGTGGAAGTGGTCGTGATACATTTAAATGAAGCGTGACCCTCAGGCAAATGATGGGCTGAGATTCAAACAAGTACTAAAAACGAACGGCGCATGCGTCGTATCTTGGACGCATCCCAGTGCGCATGCTCACAGTCACGTTGAAATAACTGCCTAAGATACGTTGAAACACTGCCTACGACGTGAACGTAAGCTACACCCAGCCCTATTCACGTACTACGTTAAATTTGACGGCGTCCGTTCCCTGGTCCATACCTTTGCATGGGTTGCGCCTCCTATATGAGGAATAACTTTACGCCGGACGTAACCCTTACGCTTAAAACATGCGCCGGGTACAAGTATGTTTTGTGAATCGGCGAATCTCAATAATTTCCAACAAAAATCAATGGGAGTGCCAAAAGCGTCCAGCGTACCTATGCGCCCACTATACGCCAGCGTAGGCAAGTTACGTTGGTCGGATGAAGCCTATTTTTCGACGTATATAGCTTTTGGAATCGGCGCATAGATACGACGGCGCACATTTGGACTTACGACGGCGTATCTCGAGATACGTCGGCGTAAGTGCTTTGTGAATCCGGGCCTTACTGTTTGTGTCACTAGCCCCATCCCCTCCATTTCCCTTGTCCCATTACACAGCGCAGTCACTCACCACTCTTGTACAATGATATAGCATTTGTTTCTTTGAATTATATTCACAGGTGTTCTGCAGCAGTGCCCCCTAGATTAGCTTCTAGACCGCGCGGGCGTTCTCCCCATATTTTAAATCTATCCTCTATCTTGTAGACCAGGGGTCTCCAAACCCCGGCCCGTGGGCCACATCCGGCCCGCTTGGATGTTTTATCCGGCCCGCAGCTCATTCAGACACTGCCTGCTTAAATTCCCCCGTGCGGGTAGTGGGACAGAGCAGAAGGCAGGTAGGCGATGCATGTGTAGCGCTGACACAGCTGATCCAATGATGCGGATGAAGGTGGAGCGATGGGCGGATTACCATGCACGCAGGGAGGCGGGGCCCCGCTGTCGGGCAGCATGGATGTGGGCTGGCTGTGCGTGCTGGAGTCAGGTAGGGTCCTGAATCCTGCAGATACATGTCCCGGCGCGGGGGAATGGGGCATGGTGCAGAAGGAAGGAGGCGTGCTGTGCCAGTTAGCTTCACCCCCTCTCTGCACCTGTCAGCACCCTCTCTGTGGCTGCACCCCAAGAACCAAGCCAGAAATGGCTATGATGTGAATAGAATGAGGAGCCGCGAGAGCAGTGAGCGGAACTCGGAGACTGACACTGCAGAGGCAGACACCCGGAGACTAGGACCTCTTGTGCTCTGCTCTCCTGTACTGTGCTCTGCCCTCCTTGCACTGTGCCCTCCTTGCACTGTGCCCCCTTGTGCTCTGCCCACCTTGTACTGTGCCCCCTTGTACTGTGCCCACCTTGTACTGTGCTCTGCCCTCCTGTACTGTGCTCTGCCACCCTGTACTGTGCCCCCCTTGTGCTCTGCCCTCTTGTGCTCTGCCCTCCTGTACTGTCCGAAGCCCTCCTGTGCTGTGCCCCCCTTGTACCGTGCTCTGCCTTCCTGTGCTGTGCCTGTGCCCCCCTTGTACCGTGCTCTGCCAACCTTGCTGTGCCCCCTTGTGCTCTGCCCTCCTTCTACTGCCAACCTTGTACTGTGCTCCCCTTGTACTGTGCCCACCTCTGCCCCCCTCCTGCCCTCCTGTACTGTGCCCACCTTGTACTGTGCTATGCTCTGCCCTCCTGTACTGTGCCAAGCCCTCCTGTGCCCCCTTGTACTGTGCTCTGCCCTCCTGTGCTGTGCCCTCCTGTGCTGTGCCCACCTTGTACTGTGCCCACCTTGTGCTCTGCCCTCCTGTACTGTGTTCTTCCTTCCTGTACTGTGCTCTGCCCTCCTGTACTATGCCCCCCTTGTACTGTGCGGTGCCACCCTTGTACTCTGCCCTCCTGTACTGTACTCTGCCCTATACTCTGCCCTCCTGTACTGTACACTTCCCTCCTGTACTGTGCTATGCCCTCCTTGTACTGTGCTCCCCTTGTACTGTACCCTCCTGTACTGTGCCCTCTTGTCCCAATGCTCCATGTATTATCCCCCCTGCCTCATGTACTGTGCCTTCCCTGCATTGTTCCCTCCTGCTCGCCCCGTAAAAACATACCAAAATACAAGCCACTGATAGGCTGTGAGATATTTATGACAGGGAAGCCGTGTGTACATGGAGGGGAATGGCATAAAAAAGGAGTGGGATCAGCTCCCCGTTATCTGTACACCATCCATCCCCATTCTACTGCACTAGGGTGTGTGTTAGGATAGAGATATGAGGAGGAAGGGTGTGATCAGAGTGGAGAGATATAGGGGTGTGTGATCAGACTGGGGGTATGTGGGGGGGAGTGGTGTTATCATATTAGGGGGGTATCTGGGTGTGTTATCAGGGTGGGGGACATGTGGAAAGGCTCTGACAAGATTATTAAAAACTGTATTCATTTATTTCTAAATACATTTTGTCGGCCCGCGAATATTTATAATATCTACAATGTGGCCCTCGGGCTAAAAAGTTTGGAGACCCCTGTTGTATTTTGGTTTGATCGTGTGTATACACCATAAGACCAAAAGATCCCCGGGTAGACATGTCTGCTGAAAACGGTCCGCGGACCGTTTTCATCGGACATGTCTCCTCGTGTGTACGCGGCCTAAGAATCACTCCCAGGGAACATATTAACCCCTTCAGCGCCACCCCTAGTGTTAACCCTTTCCCTGCCAGTCACATTTACACAGTAATCAGTGCAGTTTTATAGCACTAATCGCTGTATAATTGTGAATGGTCCCAAAAATGTGTCAAAAGTGTCCGATATGTCCGTTGCAATGTCACGGTCACAATAAAAATTGGATATCGCCGCCATTACTAGTAAAAATAAAAAAAAGACAAAATCTATCCCCTATTTTGTAGACGCTATAACTTTTGCGCAAACCAATATACGCATATTGTGATTTTTTATTTTTATTTTTTTTACCAAAAATATGTAGAAGAATACGTATTGGTCTAAACTGAGGAAAATGTAATAAATCAAAAAGTAAAATAATATTGTGTTTTTTTAAATTGTCGCTCTTCTTTTGTTTTATAGCACACATAATAAAAACTGCAGAGATGATCAAATACCACCAAAACGAAAGCTCTATTTGTGGGGGGGGGGGACTTAAAGATTTAATTTGGGTACAGTGTTGCATGACCGCGCAATTGTCATTTAAAGTGCAACAGCGCTGAAAACTAAAAATTGGTCTGGGCAGGAAGGGGGTGAAAATGCCCTGTATGGAAGTGGTTAAATATGTTTTTAAAG
This sequence comes from Rana kukunoris, assembly GCA_029574335.1. Taxonomy (NCBI): domain Eukaryota; kingdom Metazoa; phylum Chordata; class Amphibia; order Anura; family Ranidae; genus Rana; species Rana kukunoris. Next base: position 24,842,581 of record CM056058.1, read on the forward strand.
TCACGAAAATTCTCGTACAACAGAAAAAAAAATTGGAAGTGATGTCATGTGTTGTAGTGTATTTGTAATGTATTTTCGGACGACAACTGTACTGACTAAACGAAAATCGTACGAGTAAAATTTTCATGCTTGTCCGATAAAATAATATCAGATGAACGGTCATGATCGGCTCTCAAACTCTGTACCAACGATCTGATTAACGTATGATTTTTCGTATGATATTCGGATCGCGTGTACGCACCATTACTCGTAGAGTCTCTGAGAATTTCAGGGTGTAAAAACGCATGCACCTACCTGAAACCACAATTGCCATATTCCGGCAGTCCTTTAATTAGTTGCATTTAATTATTTTCAATTGCTCCTCAATTTTGAACTTTGGTCCAGATTTCTTTGACGGTGAATGAACACTCAAACCTCCAAATTGTAAACCAACAAGATCCTAGCAAACTCGGCTACTGCAATAAGATGTAAGAACATGAAAATTGCTGTAGGCTAGAAAGCCTTTTATAAATTGCAACTTCTCCTGAAATTGTGAACCAAAGAAAGCAAAACTGTGTGTGACAGCGAGGGGACCGAGCTTTTGTGCCTCAGTGCTCCACATATTTTGCCCTTTTTGGACCGCTGGAGATGGAAGTGACACCCATTCCATTCCGGGGGATGAATTTTCTGATAGGTTGTGAAATTCTGCCGTCTCTTGTTGGTCTGTGCATATAGAAGCACTCATGAGTAGCATATCGTAATTGATTTGTGGGATTCTTAATTTCACAGCATATTTTCTGTTGCAATTAGAAGAGAGAGGGAGACAGAGGAGAGGGATAAGGGCAGGCAAAGCACAGTGAGAGCTGCAAAAGTCTATATATTGGACCTGGTATACATAAATACGGACATCTGTGTTAGTGGTTCCATGTCAATAACATATTTAGAGGTTTACTATATTGTGTAGCATAATCATTGGGAAACATGACTATACCCTATATTGTCAAAAGTATTGTGACACCTGCTGTAACGGTCACCACCGTTTACAACCTTCCATCAACCCACGACAGCTTATCCGACACACCGACAAACCAGCAGACATGATCCATATCAATTCCCCAGAAAATGAGACTGACAGCTCTATCCTCTGGTTTCAAAATGTATGAACGCTTTTAATGGTATCTTAGTTTTCTTATGTACAGTACAGCATGTTAAAGTTAATCACAGGAACAATGAACTCTCCACCCACACATCACACCATGGGGGCTTCAATCCCATTCTTTTAGATAATGACATCCAGTTGAGCTAATTACTAATTGTAACAGAATGCATTTTCCAGACAGCCTGGCTCCACATATAGCTAGACAAGTTCCCCTAAACATAGTTGACATGCTAATTCAATACACCTGAAGAGACAGGTCTGACCTTTAGAGTCACAACACATCTATCATCAATGGGCTTTAAACAGTGTTATCACACAATGAAAGGTCTTTGAAGCAGACCTGAGTTAACACCTCTACAGCCTTACACAATGGACAATGGAATATCTTAGGAGTCTATTGACCTGGTTTGGGTCAACATGAGCCAACACCTGTAATATCTCAAGACATCCTGCAATATGAACTATCAGTAATGTCCCATCTCATGTAATTTATAATTAATATTTCCCAGTCACCCTATGGCCCTATTGGACATAATGTGACCTTAGACATAAGAGTCATTGGTGATAACGGCACAGGAGCAGCCTGCATCCCTCAAAAGTCTCTGGGTGTCACAGGCCATTCTGTTACACCTGCCTTTTCACACATGACTTTTAATGGCATCCCAGTCTTATGCCGCGTACACACGATCATTTTTTGTGATGAAAAAAACCGACGTTTTCTGTGAAGTAAAAAACAACGTTTTTGAAACGTCACTTTTCAAAGACGATGTTGCATACACACCATCGTTTTTTTCACAAAAAGCGAGGTTACGTTCACCACTCTTTTCCATTGAAGCTCGCTTCATAACTAGCTTCTGGGCATGTGCGGGTTGAAAAACGTCGTCTTAAACGACATTTTTGCTACACACGGTGACTTTTTGTGAAACAAAAAACGACGTTTTGAAAAACGACACAAAAAATTCAAGCATGTTGGAATTTTTTTTTTGTCGTTTTTTTTTTAAGACAAAAAACGACGTTTTGCCCAAACACGATCAATTTAAATGACGTTTTAAAAAACTTTGTTTTTTTTCATCGCAAAAAACGACCGTGTGTACGCGGCATAAGTCTGTAGCGTTCAATATTGAGTTGGCCCACCCTTTGCAGCTATAACAGGTTTAACTCTTCTGGGAAGGCCTCCCTTTTTTTTTGTCGTTTTTTTTTAAGACAAAAAACGACGTTTTGCCCAAACACGATCAATTTAAATGACGTTTTAAAAAACGTCGTTTTTTTTCATCGCAAAAAACGACCGTGTGTACGCGGCATAAGTCTGTAGCGTTCAATATTGAGTTGGCCCACCCTTTGCAGCTATAACAGGTTTAACTCTTCTGGGAAGGCCTCCCTGTAACCAAAACCCTCACACTAACCCTAACTTTCACACAATCTCTCCCGAGATCCATAACCATCACATTAAGCCTTTCCATAACCCTAGTCTTCACACTAACCCTAACACTAGCTCTTCCTGTAACCCAAACTCTCAAACTAACACTTTATGAAACCTAAATCCTCACACTAACGCTCTCTGAAACCCAAATGTCTCTTTACTACTAGCCCTCACACTTGACCCTCCCTGGAACCAAAATCCTCACACTAACCCTCCCTGAAATCCAAATCTCCATTTTACTCCTAATCCTCACACGCTCACTGGAACCTAAGCCTTCACACTGGATCCCCACCAACCTTTCCCATAACCTTCACAACAACTCTAAAGCCCTGTACACACGATCGGATATCTGATTTTTTCATCGGATATCCGATGAAGCCGACTTCATCAGTCTTGCCTACACCCCATCGGTTAAAAATCCGATCATGTCCAAACACGGTGACGTACAACACTACGACGAGCCAAAAAAATTAAGTTCAATGCTTCCGAGCATGCGTCGAATTGATTCTGAGCATGCGTAGATTTTTCTTCCGATGGAGTTCCACACAGACACTCGTTTTTTTTCTAGTGGTTTTTAACCCATAGGAAAAATTTTAAACGGGTTCTGTTTTTTTTCACCGATGGGGGGGGAAAAAAAAACTACGAGGCCCACACATGATCAGTTCGTCTGATGAAATCGGTCCGTTTTCATCAGACAAACCGATCGTGTGTACAGGGCTTTACACTAGACCTCCTTGTAGCCCAAATCTCTCTTTACGTCTAACTTTCCATCAACCCTACTCTTCAATGTAATCCTAACCCTCCTTGTAACCATAGGTCTTGCACAAACCCTCTCCATGACACTAAACCTCATTAACCCTCTGTGTAATTTTAACTGTATAACACTAATTCTCCAACTAATCTTCCCCCTTTTTTATGCAACTTCTCCTGTGATGGGGTCCTCTGTTTTAAGATACCATCTACTGGTTTGTGGGCACCCTGTTGGCCTCAGTAAACAAGCAGAACAGTGTCCATTGTTTTAATTATTTTTTATTTGACTGAAGCAGGGATTGGGAGAGAGGGGGTATCTTGTACTGATTCTGGGTGTCAGGAAGATGCACTCACTTGGAAAGCTCAATTAGCCAAATGAAGAGCTTGTCACCGTTGTAATCTAATAGAAGCTGATAGTGCTGGTGTGAGGAAACTTATTTCAAGAACAAAGAAAATGATGTGCAGTATTGGATTAAAGTTATCTGTATCCCAAGGCTACACAGACCATGAAACACATTACAGCCTGTCTTAAATGCATAAACACAATAGCTAACTAGCTTCTTTTTTTTTTGGATCTGCTCCAGCATAGTTTGTACAGGTGACAGAGGAATTGAACCCCCAGAGCAGAAGGGAAAAGATGAAACGGGAAGTTTTCAGAACAGCAGTCAAGCCAACTGCCGCAAATTGGAAATACAGACCCCCACCAAGCCGGGAGTCAGCTTGCTACCGTTGTGGGAATACAGACTATGACCACAAAGTCTGCCGGTTTAAGGATCAGCCCTGTCATAATTGCGGTAAGGCAGACAGTCTGAAATGAGTTTGCCGTAGCAAGAAGGTGCAAGATAAACAACCTCTGAACCTAAGAGAAAGACATATATGGTGGGAAGATATACATCTGTAGCGTCACCCCCGAAAGGGCCGTTGGTTTGATGATGGGATCGGCATGTTGAAGTTACCCTCACTTGTCTAGGGATGCACCAGATAACACTTAGCAGTAAATTGAATGTCCAGACAGGCAATAAAGATTTTTCTCAATGCTTTAATTTTACAGACCAACACAGCCTAACATCAACTCGATGAAAGAAGGACAGGTTGATGAAACAGGAGAGATTCTTACTGTCAGGCCTGGATAAATGCACAGCGAAACTCAGCCGTTAATAGCGCCAATTTGCACACGTCGCCACTCTAATGCCCACTAGGAGGAACGGGTCTTCCTCACTGACCCGTCTATATGCCTCTACCACAGGCCAACGTGAATTTAGTTAATTTTCTCTAGTCCGAACAGAGCAGATCCTCCCAGCAGCTATCTGTGTATCCGTACCTGTCTTGGCTTGGGTGCCGGATCCTCTTGGCGACGCTCGGGACCCCAGTCAACCACCGGAGTCCCCTCAGATCCGTCTCCGACCAAGACTCAGCATAGCCTGGAATTGGCCAGGCGGGCCACACCGGCGGGGTCCCCGGGTGCGCACACCCTAAAGGTGGACTCCGGGACCCCTCGCAGAAGACGCCAAAAAAAGAGAGCCCCGAACAACTGACCTAGTCCCAGATATACCCCTCCCCAGCATGCCCAGCGGGAGGGGAAAACTCTCCAATTGGCTGCTGAGGAAAGGTAAATCTGCTCGAAATCCCTCCAGCTCCCACTGCCTGCCAAGGATGACTCGCATCCCCAGAATGCAGTCCGAGCCAGTGGACCTTTCCAGAACGACACGGGACACAAATGCAACAATCACAATTAGGAGCAAAAATAACTCTCCCAATTAACTATTCTTTTTAAACGCAATACCTGTGTTACACGCAAGGGGGCGCTACACATCATCATCTGAGTCAGAGGATGAGGAAGTGCTCCACAGATTAGACATGCATCATATGCATTCAGCACCCTCTGCAATGACTGTAGAGGTAACCATTAAGGGAAAGAAATTAAGATGGATGTAGACACAGGAGCAGCAGTTTCAGTTATCACCCAGAAACAATGGAGACAACTTCAGACCCGAACAACTGTCCGCCCAACACCAATCAAACTGCAGACACACTCAAAGCAGATACTCAACCCACTGGGTTACGCGAAAGTACAGGTATTGTATAAGGGTCAGACAAAGAGACTGCCAATATATATCTTAGAAAATGGGGGACCCCTCTCTTTGGGAGAGACCTGATTGCACTCTTTGGTATGCCAGACATCGCCATAAACCCCTGTAACACTGTTACAATTCCATTAGGAGATAATGAGGGATAGGTGGTGTCCCTGAAGCAGTGGTTCCCAAAGATCTTTGATGACCAGTTGGGGAAAATAAAGCATGACTGTGTGAGACTCAAGCTGAAACCCAAGCTCAGTTCTTCAAAGCTTGGTGTTATGTACGAAGCGTACCTGGTAGTCAGAGCCTAGTTTGCAGGATGAGGCCTCTCTTACAGCCCTGGCTCAGGAGTTGCTGGAGTAGGAACAGTGATCTCGGGAGCACGGTGAGGTAGGAGTGCCTGGTTGGTGGCAGCAGTCACGGTCAGGACGTTGATCATTCAGAGATGGCTGGAGGCAGCTGTTGCGGAAGGAGGATCAGCGATCCTGGAGCTGGCCGGTACTGGAACAACGGCAGCAGGAGCTATATGAGGCAGGCCAGGTTAGGTACAGAGCAATCGGGCAGTAGCAGGGTCAGACAGGCCGGGTCAAGCAGGTAATCGGACAGTGGGTATTGAAGGCTATAAGCGTGGTCAGAGGTTCAGGCAAGGGGTCTGTCGGTGGGTAGGCATTAGAAGAAGAGCAGGGTCAGACAAGCCAAGGGTCGGATCGGAGAGGTTCGGATGGTCAGGCGGAGCCGGGTAAGTACTGGTAGCAGGTTAAACAGGAGTACAGAACACTTGGTACAGAGCTGCAGATCAGACAGCAAAATGCTATTGCATCTGCTGGCTTTTAAAGGCAAAATGGAGCCAAACGCTGTTAATGTGCGTGTGCTCCCGCATTCGATGCGCGCTGGCACATAAGCACAGGCGGCTGCTGCTGTTTACTTTGTGCAGCAGTATGCGTGCACGCCTGGTTCTAGTGGCAGGTCCCTGACATTGCCCCACCCAAGGGGCAGCCTCCAGATTCCTAGTCGGGCTCTTTACTCAGGGTGGGCAAAAAAAATGTTGCCTTCAGGTTCCCAGGAGTTGTCCTCCGGGCCGCACCCCTTCCACTTGATCAGGAACTGAGTTTGCCCTTGCCGTTTCCTACAATCAAGGATGACATCCACCACGTATTCCTCACAACTATCAACCAAAATAGGTTCAGGTGGACTGGCCCCTCTGTCAGGAAAGGGGTCGGGACTTGCAGGCTTCAACCACGAGACATGAAATACTGGATGAACTTTAAGGCCCCGTACACACTATCAAATCCATTTGTTCAAATCGGTCGGACCGACCGATTTGAACAAATCTGTCTGCTTGGATTTTGGTTTGCTCGTGTGTACACGCGAGCAAACCAAAATCCAAGCAGACAGATTTGTTCAAATCGGTCGGTCCGACCGATTTGAACAAATGGATTTGATAGTGTGTACGGGCCTTAAAGTTCATCCAGTATTTCATGTCTCGTATTTCAAAATCCCCGCCAGCAGACAGCGTGCTGACGTGTCGGTGACGTGGCGGTGACGTTGACGCCGCCACGTCACCGCACCAGGAAGTAAAACACTTCCGCGCATGCGTCGAAACCATTCGGCACGTGTGCGAGAAGACATGTCTGCTGGTTAGCGTACTAACCAGCAGACATGTCGGGCGGACGGGTTCCCAGCTTACAGATTGGTAAGCATGCTTTCCAATCTGTCGGGTGGCCAAATCCGTCGGCTCGCCCGTACACATGATCTAATCTGTCTGCTGAAACGGTCTAGCAGACCGTTTCCAGCAGACAGATTTGATCGTGTGTACGAGGCCTAAGGAGTCAGGTTAAGACAATTCATAAGATACCTCATTGATCCTTCTTATTAGAAAAGGCTCCATGAACTTGGGTGCCAACTGCTTGGATGGACAGGCCAACCTGAGGTTATTCGTAGAGAGCCATACCTGATCACCCAGTTGAAGGTCCAGCTCCCCTCTTCTCTTTTTATCAAAGGATTTCTTGCTATTGGCTTGGGCTTTGGTCACTGCTTCCTGCAACACCTGGTTGTTGCAGCTGAGAAAATCCACCGTGCTCTGGACTGCCGGGACTGAAGATTCTGGAAGAAAATCAGGTAAAAATATAAAATTGAAGCCATAATTGGCAAAGAAGGGGGATTTGCCCAGTGGCCGAATGGTTGTCATTATTATAGGCGAACTCTGCTAAAGGCAGCAGGGACACCCAATCATCTTAAGAAAAGGACGTGAAACATCTAATGTACTGTTCAAGAGTTTGATTTGTTCTCTCAGTTTGCCCGTTGGTTTCGGGGTGGTAGGCTGAGAACAAAGCATGTTCAATTTTCAAGGTCTCACATAGGGCTCTCCAAAAACATGACGTGAACTGAACCCCCTATCTGACACAATGTTTGAAGGTACTCCATGTAGTCTGACAATCTCCTTGATGAAGACACGGGCCGTCTTAGCAGCAGATGGAGTGCCCTTCAATGAGAGGAAATGGGCCATCTTAGATAGACGGTCTACGACCACAAAGATTGCTGTACATCCTTCAGGACATGGAAGCCCCACTATCAAATCCATGGCAATCATCTTTCATGGTCTGTTAGGTACAGGTAGGGGTTTAAGTAATCTCCAGGCTCGGTTCCTTGTTGTCTTGTTTTGGTTACAGATAGGACATGCACTGACATACGATTTGCAGAATTCCTTCAGGCCTGGCCACCAGAAGGTACGACATACCAGTTCAAGAGTCTTACGAACTCCAAAGTGCCCTGCCAACGTGTGGTCGTAAAGAAGCTTCAGGACTTCCACTCGAGTGTTTCCTGGAACCAAAATTTGTCTCCCTCTCCAAAATTAACCCATCCCTGGGTGTCAAGGTGAAACCAGGAGGCTTGGAAGAGTCTGCGGATGTCTCCCTAATTCTAGAGAGCAGATCAGTCTGTAAGGCCGCGTACACACAATAAGACCAAATCAATCGTGTATACGGCCCATCGGACCATTGTCCATCGGACCAAAGTTTTAAAACTTGCTTTAAAATCTGTCCGATGGACGCCTGACCATCGGACCAAAACGATGGTTAGTATGTAAAAGCATCGGACCAAAAACCCACGCATGCTCAGAATCAAGTCGACGCATGCTTGGAAGCATTGAACTTCGTTTTTCAGCACGTCGTGGTGTCCTACGTCACCGCGTTCTGACCCGATCGGATTTTGGACTGATGGTGTGTACGCACATCAGACCATCATGCCACTTCAGCGGTGACCCGATGAAAATGGTCCGTCGGACCATTCTCATCGGACCGGTCTGATCGGGTGTATGCGACCTGCTGGTAAAATGGTGTCTGGGACAGATATATCCTTGGGGTTGTCGTGCATGCGTGATCGCGCATCTGGCTTGACGTATTTTGAACCTGGACAGTAAGTGATGTGGAAACAAAAGCGTGAGAAGAATAGGGCACAGTGAGCCTGCCGAGGTTTCAATCCAGATTCTTGTGATCGGTATAAAGCCAAGGCGGCTTTGATGGCAAGTAGTTCCCGGTCACCCACATCATAGTCTCTCTCCGCAAGAGAGAGTTTCAGGAAAAAGAACCCCACAGGGTGCATTAGATCTTTGCTCCCTTGGCGTTGGGAAATGACAGCCCCCACTGCTACTTCACTTCAAGGAGGTAAGGCAGTGCTGGGTCAGGATGACTAAGAATCGGGGCTGATGTAAAAAGTTCTTAAGTGTGTCAATGGCCTTTTGGGATTCTGGGTTCCAGTGGAAGCGTGAATTCTGCTTGGTTAACTGTGCAATGGGTGTGATTATTGCGGAAAACCCCTTGATGAATCTTCTATAAACATTTGCAAACCCCGCAAAATCTTGCAGTCCTTTTTTATCCAGGGGTACCGGCCAATCCAGTATAGCAGACACCTTTTGGGGATCCATCTTGATTCCCGTAGGTGAGATCACTAGGCCCAGAAATTGGATGGTTTGCTGCTCAAATTCAAATTTCTTCGCTTTAGATTACAGTTCGTGTAAGCGGAGGCGACTTAGGACCTTACGGACGTGTTTCCGATGTCTGTCCAGTGACCCGGAAAAGACTAGAATGTCATCTACAGCTGTGGCCAAAAGTTCTGAGAATGGCACAAATATAATATTTTCACAAAGTCTGCTCCTTCAGTGTTTTTGGATATTTTTGTTAGATGTTACTATAATATACTGAAGTATAATTCCAAGCATTCCAGAAGTGTCAAAGGCTTTTATTGACCATTACATTAGGTTTATGCAATGAGTCAATATTTTCAGAGTCGACCCTTTTTTTTCAAGACCTCTGTCATTCACCCTGGCATGCTGGCAATCAACATGTGGGTCACATCCTGACTGATGGCAGTCCATTCTTGCAGAATCAATGCTTGGAGTTTGTCAGAATCTGTGTTTTTTTTTCATCCGCCTCTTAAGGATTGACCACAAGTTCTCAATAGGATTAAAGTCTGAAGAGTTTCCTGGCCATGGACCCAAAATTTGATGTTTTGTTCCCCAAGTCACTTAGTTCTCTTTTTTGCCTTATGGTGAGGTGCTCCATCATGCTGGAAAAGGCATTGTTTCTCACCAGTAGACATGTGCATTTCGTTTCGTTACAAATTCGAATTCGGACAAATTTTTCATTATTCGGAAATTCGGATGCATCCGAATTTCCGAATTACAAAAATAACGAATTTAAACAAATTCGAAAAAAATCTATTCGAATCGAATTCGAAAACAATTCGAATCGAAAACAAATTCGAATGAAAATTAAAAGCAAGTTTGAATCAAAATCTAAAAAATATAAATCGATTTCTAAAAAAGAATACAATAAAATAGAATATAAAATAATAAAAAATTATAGAATAGTAAAGAACAGAATAGAATTTAATAGAATGTAATCAAATACAATAATACAAATACAAATACATACAATTAAATCCGGTGGAAATTATTTCAAATTCGGTAGAAATAATTTCAAATCCGGTTGAAATAATTTCCAATTTCGGTAGAAATAATTTCAAATCCGGTTGAAATAATTTCAAATCCGGTTGAAATAATTTCAAATCCGGTTGAAATAATTTTAAATCCGGTTGAAATAATTTCCAATTCGGTTGAAATAATTTCCAATCCGGTTGAAATAATTTCAAATCGAATTTGGTTGAAATATTAACGATAGTGGATGAAATATTATTGAATTCTGTTGAAATATTTTTGAATCCGATCAAAATATGATCGAATTCGAATCCGGTAGAAATATTATCGAATCCGGTAGAAATGTTTTAGAATTTGATCGTTTTCGAATTCGGTCGAAAACTAAATTAATGAAATAATGAATTAAAACGAAACAAAACAAATGTTTTCCTTTTGCACATGTCTACTCACCAGACTGTTCTTGGATGGTTGGGAGAAGTTGCTCTCGGAGGATGTTTTTGTCCGATTCTTTATTCATGGCTGCGTTCTTGGGAAAATCTGTGAGTGAGCTTACTATCTTGGCTGAGAAGCAACCTCACACATGAATGGTCTCAGGATGCTTTACTGTTGGCATGACATATGACTGGTGGTAGTGCTCACCTTTTCTTCTCTGGACAAGGTTTTTTCCAGATGCCAATTGGAAAGGGGATTTATCAGAGAAAATTACTTTACCCCAGTCCTCGGCAGTCCAATCCCTGAACCTTTTTCAGAATATCAGTCTGTCCCTGATGTTTTTCCTGAAGAGAAGTGGCTTCTTTGCTGCCCTTCTTGAAACCAGGCCATCCTCCAAAAGTCTTTGCCTCACTGTGCGAGCAGATGCACTCACACCTGCCTGCTGCCATTCCTGAGCAAGCTCTGCATTGGTGGTGCCCTGACCCCGCAGCTAAATCGCAGTGGAGATGGTCCTGGCACTTTCTGGACTTTCTTGGGCGCCCTGAATCCTTCTTCACAGATGCAGTGGAAATGTATTTTTATGGGATTAAAGGGTCACTAAAGGAAAAAATTTGCTGAAATGACTGTTTACAGGGAATAAAGACATAAAAGTTAACTGATTCCTTTTAAAAATGATTAAAAATAGATAAAAATCAATCATATATAATGTGCCTCTAGTTTCACTTTCGTTTTTAAAATGATTTCATGTTTCTGTGAAGTAGAGAAGACACACAGAACAAAAGCAAACAAATCAGGGGCAGTGTTTTGTTTTTAAAATGAATCTGAGGAGTTTCAGACACACAGCTTAGACCACAGTGAAAATCTGCCATGAGTTTTTTTAATAAGGAGCCAGACAACCAGGAAGTGTGAAGATCAGAGAAGTATTACAGCAACTTAAAAGCAAAAAAAAACGAACAATGAGAACATGAAAACAGCACTGCATTAAGGTAAAGGAAGCTATTTAGCTAAAACATTTTTTTCCTTTAAGTTCATTTTAATGGCAAAAAGGGACTTTGCAATTAATTGCAATTCATCTGATCACTCTTCATAATATTCTGGAGTATATGTAAATTGCCATCATAAACACTGAAGCAGCGGACTTTGTGAAAATTAATATTTGTGTAATTCTCAAAACTTTTGGCCACAACTGCAGATAGACAATAACAAAGATGTCAAGAAAGTCTCTGAATACATCATTGATAAAGTGTTGGAAAGTGGCAGGTGCATTACACAGACTGAAGGGCATGACCAAATATTCATAGTGACCGAATCAGGTGCGAAAAGCTGTATTCCACTCATCCCCGTCCCGGATTCGGACCAGATTGTAGGCCCCCCTCGGATCCAACTTGATAAAGATGAGGGCAGACCTTAATTTTGGGAAGAGCACGGGTATCAGGGTTAGCGGATAACAGTTCTTTTTCAGTTCACGGTCCACACACTGGCAAAGGGACTGGTCCTTCTTGGTGACAAAGAATATTCCAGCGCCCGCTGGCGAGGTAGACGGGTGAATAAACCCCTTGCTCAGGTTTTCATCGATGTATATATTTAGGGCCTCTTGTTCCTTTTCTGATAGCGGGAAGGCACGCCCAAAAGGAATCTCAGCCCCAGGCAGGATTGGGCAGTCATAAGGGCGGTGAGGCGGAAGGGAGTCGGCCCCCCGTTTTACTGAAGACGTCAATAAATTTATGATAAGGCTCCGGCACAGACTGAAGCAGGTTTGGGTCAGAGTCCATACACAACAGGGTAGTGGATGAGCAGGGAGGTCCAGGTAGACAGTACTTCTGGCAGTAGGGAGACGGGAATGACACTAATCCAGATACCCAGTTAATCTGAGGGTTGTGAGCCTGGAGCCAGGGTATACCTAGGATCATGGGAAACGGGGGAGAGGAGATAACATCCAGGGTCAGCAAATCCTTATGTTGGGAGGTAACTGTGGTAGGCAGAGGAAGGATCTCCCGAGTCACTTGTCCTAAACTTATACGGGAGCCATCGGCCAAGTAAACAGTAGAATCGATAAAGCAGCAACACGTGCCAGAGTCAAAAATGGCATTGACTGGAACCATCCTTTCCTGGAGCTGCAACGAGAGAGCGAGAGCAAGATGGGTTGCGTTGGCTGAAAGGTTAACAGAAACTGAAGAAGGCCACTTGCGCATCTTGGTAGGACAGTTGCGCACATAGGGACCTGCTTCACCACAGTAGAGGCACAGGTTTAGTTAGCGGCGGCATGCCCGTTCTTCGGGTGGCAATGCTAGTCGCATAAGACCGAGTTGCATGGGTTCAGAGGTGTCCAGAGTAGCACTGGCAGGGTTTAAGCAGGTGAGAGGCAGGTACGGGAAGCCGGCATTGGGGCTCTTGTGGTCATCTATACTTGGCGACTTTGCCCTCGAAGAACGCTCAGCCCGGCATTCACGAAGCCTACGATCAATCTGGATGGCCTTGGTGACTAAATCTTCAAGGGTCTCTGGTACTCCAAATCGGACGAGCTCATCCTTAAAACCCTCGGAGAGGCCCAGGCAGAACTGGTGCCGTAGAGCTGCGTCGTTCCACTGAGTGTCTGCGCTCCAGCGTATAAAGTCCGTAACATAGTCCTCGGCCGCTCTGCGACCTTGCTGGAGCGCAAGCAGAGCAGACTCGGCGGTGGCAGCTCGAGCCATGGCTTTGAAAAAGGCTAGCAGGGACTGCGCCTGGACGCTATTCTCTTTCAACAGACGGTGGGCCCAGGTCTGGGGTTCATCCTGGAGTAGGGAGATAACAAATCCCACCTTTTTGTGGCTTCCAAAGAAAAAGTTTGGGGTTGCAAGGCAAAGTATAGCTGGCAGGCATTACGGAGGCCCAGAATTTAGTTTGGTCTCCTGCAAATCTTTCTGATACAGGAACTCTTGGTTTGGGTGGAAGCATCACCACTGAGGGGGCGGAGGCAGTTTGTGAAGATCTGGCAGTGGGTGTAGGGGCTGCATCACCGGAGGCGGACAGATTTTGAACTTGTCCCTCTAGCCTCATGTAGCCTTCTTGTAGGCTCTTAACCGCTTGTGTGAGGGCTGCCAGGTATAGGCAGATTTCCTTCACAGCAGGGGCTTCTCCTGCAGGCTCTGAAATGGTTGTCTGATACTGTTATGTACGAAGCGTACCTGGTAGTAAAAGCCTAGTTTGCAGGAGGAGGCCTCTCTTACAGCCCTGGCTCAGGAGCTGCTATAGTGGGAACAGCGAGCTAGAAAGCACAGTGAGGTAGGAGTGCCTAGTTGGTGGCAGCAGTCAGGCTCAGGACAATGATTCTTCAGGGATGGTTGGAGGCAGCTGTTGCGGAAAGAGGGTCAGCGATCCTGGAGCTGGCTGGTACTGGAACAACGGCAGCAAGAGCTATATGAGGCAAGCCAATTTAGGTGCAGAGCAATCAGGCAGGAGCAGGGTCAGACAGGCCGGGTCAAGCAGGTAAACGGACAGTGGGTATTGAAGGCTAGTACAGAACACTTGGTATAGAGCTGCAGATCAGACAGCAAAGTGCTACTGCAGCTGCTGGCTTTTAAAGGCAAAATGGCGCCAACCGCTGTTAAAGTGCACGTGTGCGCTCCCGCTGCGCATTTGACGCACGCCGGCACAGATGGCTAGTGCTGTTTACTTTGTGCAGCAGTATGCGTGCACATGCGCGCACACCTGGGTCTAGTGGCAGGTCCCTGACACTCGGACAGTACCTTTCGCTCTCCGAGCAGGAGTGGAAGCAGAACTAAGTCAGCTGGAGGAACAAGGTGTCATCTTAAAGGTAGAGCACAGCGAGTGGGCATCACAGTAAAGAAAACGAATGGGGATTTGTGGTGGGCATTTGTGGTGATTTTCTGCATTGCACTGAACTCCCAGCTGAAAATAGACCAATATCCCCTGCCCAGAGTAGATGACATTTTTGCCTCTCTTGCAGGGGGTCAAAAGTTCACCAAGCTTGATCTCAAACAAGCATATTTACAGTTTGAGGTCAATCCTTCTTCCAGCAAGTTTCTGACCATTAACACCCACAAGGGACTGTATGAGTACAATCGGATGGTGTTTGGGGTAGCCTCCACCCCAGCCATTTGGCAGCGAAAAATTGAGATTTTGGTGGACATTCCTTTTCACGCAGTGCCTGCTAGATGACATGCTCATCACGGGACAGACCGTCCAGGAACACAAGCGGAACGTGGAGCTTGTGTTGGCGAGACTCCTAGAGCAGGGAAAGTGAACTTGGCAAAATGCCAATTCATGGTGCCTAAATTGAAGTTTTGTGGCCACTTTGTGGATGCCGAGGGTATACACCACCACGGAAGCCAAGGTTGATGCTTTAGTCAAAGCTCCAGCCCCAACCAACGTCCAGCAGCTGCGATCATACCTTGGCTTGCTGAACTATCACCACAAATTCCTGCCAGATCTGGCACACACCTTGTTTGCATTGTACAAGCTTTTGGAGAAACACTCCAGATGGGACTGGTCGGCTGCATGCCAACGGGCTTTTGAAGTTTCTAAGCGGAAGCTGTTGGCGTCACGCATGCTCATGCACTATGACCTCCAGAAGCCTCTCATCTTGGCTTGTGATGCCTCACCCTATTGTCTGGGGGCTGTACTCACATATTACCAGATGGGTCAGAAAAAACAGTGGCATTTGCCTTCAGGTCTTTGACAAAAGCAGAAAGCAATTACTTACACATTAACAAAGAGGCTCTTGCGCTGATATGGGCAATTAAGAAGTTCTTTACCTGTATGGTAGGTGTAGCACTACCCCCAGAGAAGCTGCTGGTTTGTTTTGGGTGGCACATTTACGAATTCCTAGGGGTAACTGGTGAATATAGCAGTAGTAAAGGAATGTCCGCAACAACTGTCTTGCTGTGCTCTTTATTACCCAGCCGGGTAAAAACAATAAAACTTGTGGTGAGGAAAGTAGAGTTGAAGAAAGGAGAATAGCAAATTCAGGCGTAGGAAGAGCACCCAAACCTTGACTCCACTGCTGCCACCTACTGACCTGGGGTGAAAATAAAACCCCAGTACAACAGAAGGAGCAAACAGCACAGGCAAGCTGAGACAGAGACCCAATTTAAACATTTTAACCAGATCAGAGTTTAACTACACTCTGATCGCCCTCTAAATTTAAATAGCACCGGTACTTTGAAGTAACCAGGCGCTACACATGGAATTCACCATACTGATGGACCATAAACCACTCCTTCAGATCTTTAGCCCTGACAGAGGCATCTCTCAGACTACTGCAGCCCGCCTCCAATGCTATGCCCTATTCTTGGGAGCATACAGCTACAAAATCCAGTATCGCGGTTATGATGCCAATGCTAATGCGATGACACCTTCTTGATCATAGCGGATGCCCATTTAAAGTGGCCTGAGGTCATTCCTGTTACTCAGCCAATGACTAAGGCAACGGTTTCCATAATATTACATCTCGCTGCTACGTTTGGATACTCCAGAGAAATCGTTACAGACAACGGTGCACAATTCACCAGTCAGGAGTTTCAGCATTTCCTATTTATGCAGACTTTTAAACGCTATTTCAAAGCAGTGGCTGCAAGTAAACAGTCTTTCACCCCAGCAGCTGGACTCTTTCCTTTCTGCTTACAGAAACACACCACATGCAACCACCGGGAAAACGCCAGCTAAACTCCTTCTGGGTCGGCAGCCATGTACTGTTTTGGATATGCTCCGCCCTCAAACAGTCCAGGAACATGTACTGCAGTCCCAAGACAAAATGGTCAAACACGATGAGCTCCCACGATTCACAGCCCAACCAAAGGTATGGGCCCCATATAGGACTTCCAACACCCGTTGGCTTTCTGCTGTCATTGCAGAGACTTTGGAACCCAAGATGTAAAAGGTCCGACTGGAAGATGGTTTAATTTGCAGACGTAATGTGGACCAACTGCATCCTCATTCTCAACTGCCCGAATCCCTGATGCTGGCTGAACCACCAGTGTCTCAAGGATCTTCTCCCAGCGGATCAGGATGCACGGGCACTGATAATTGGGGACTCTGAACTTTTGCATTCAGCTCCAACAGAGCCCTCCAGCCCTGGTCCGGAGGTCTGTTCACCCTCTGAGCTAGTGGATCCCTTCTTGGCTCCGCCGGTGCCCATTCTGGCCAGCTCTGTTTTTTCCGGTCCCGAGTCGCTGGGTGCCCGGCCTCAACGTCACTGTCGCCCTCCTGACCGGTCTCAGTTGCAAGAACAGTTATGAGACTTTCGACGGGGCCGAAGTGATCCAATGCCATTTTATCCCTGAAGCTGTCCATGGATGCTTGTCTCCCATCTGGATGCGGGAGAAGTCCTGTGAATCGCCTGTATTTGGAGGACTATTATTGGACAATTATTTAGTTAATCTTTTGTGCCTTTTCTCATTTTGTTGTGATTCATTTTTTATTTTTATGGATGGAAGGTGTTATACCTAAAGGGTTCCACATGTACTGTCACTTTAAAGCTGGCTCCACCCAGAAGTGATGGCATAGTAGCCATCTTAGAGCACATTTAAGTGTATCACTACCCCCGATGGAGCTGCTGGTTTAGATTTTGGCCTGCCGTTACCTTACTGTTCCTTACGCTCGCTTCAGGGGTTGTCTTTAAATAGTTGTCCAGAAGAATGTCCGCACCAACACAAAGTCTCTTTCAAGGGTTTTATTAACAAAGTTCTCCAACAGAGGGGTAGAGGGACAGGGAAAGAGACTCAGGCACTTTCACTTTACGGATCACGGGTGCCACTTAGATCCAGAGGATTAACTTGGCTCTACACTGGATTTTAGCAACCACCAGATAGGCCTACTGTCCCCGGCCTAGAAGCTGATGCGAAGCTCGACAAAGTCTCTGCCACAGACTTGATGAGTGTCATCAGGCCGTCCCACGATCTTCTGCCACAAGATCATGTAACCGACTGCACACTCGATGCACATTCCAGCGAGGACCTCGGCCGTGTGTACGGTCTCGGCGAGCTTCCCGCTCTCTATTTCCTCGACGGCCCGCCTGGAAGAATGGCTGGTTGCCAGTCCCGACGGGCGGGTCGCCGATTTCGACGGCCGGCAGGGAACCTCGACGGGCGGAACGATGTGTTCTGCCCGTCGAGATTCCCTGCCGTGTGTACGCCGCCTTACACGACTTAGGGTGCCAAGAATCTTTCAGCCGGACCAGCTGCACAGTGAGGTAAATCCGCCAGGGTACGTCCATCAATTGAATCCAACTGGTTCAGCTTCCTTCCATAGATAAGGTAGCGAAGGACCATCTCTGGATCAGTAGGCCCCTGAAACTCCTGGGCCTCGTCTCAGTTGCTAGGCCTCGGACCAGCCGGCCCCGAGGCTACAAAACATCCCAACATCCCTGAGGCCAAGAGGGCCCTCAGGTCAGGATCAGAAGACTAACCCCGCCAAACGGCGTCTGTCCCTTAAGTACCCCTCCCCAGAATGCACAGAAGGTTGACCACGCCCCCTGAGCCTCTTCTGAGAGAGAGATACCCAATACGTCCAGTCTGTTGCCTTTCCAACTGTGACCTGTGGTGACACCGACACCCACCATCAGGGGGAAACCTGTGCAACCCAGCTGAACTGAACAGAGCCAACAATTTAGAATAATCATTCTGAGCCAAAACTACTGCTCAGACAACTATAATTTAACACATTAGTGCACACTCAAAGGGAGCAGGGTGCTACACAAGGAAGCATAATAAGATGTACTGTCCTGACATGCATGCTGCAGTGTACAGGACCTGAAATAAACATCCATTGTTCCAGACCAGAGTCTTGTGTCTCTCACAACTCAGAGGATATAACATATCTTCTCAGAAAATCTTTGAAATCTTGCAACAATTCCATATGCAATATGCAAAGGAAGTGAAAATGTCTATGGAACCAGGCTATGAAAAGAGCAAAAAAGGAAAAAACTTGCTACCCAACAATGATACTCCCAAACTCCAAAGACATTCCTTGTGTTGGTGGTGCAGTGGTGAGCATAGCTGCTTGTCCAGCAGCTGACCCAGGTTCAATTCCCGGCCAACGCAATTGCTAAGATGGCTGCCTCTACTGCTAATTGCTTTGTATCCCCAGGGAAAAATCGTAAAGTTTTTTTTGTTGGTGCAATTTTCTGGTAGGATGTGGTACTGGACAACTTTGTCCAAATATATTAGAGGACCTCTTATGAGGCTCTCCTCCTGCAAAATAATTATTTCTGTGTGGTAGAGAGCGAGAGGTGGTGAAGGTCTGGAAGGGTCAGACTTCCTTTCTCTACAAATTGCTGGGGCGACCCTGCATGCTTCATGCACTGGAGCATAATGAGTTGCCATGGTGTGGGCGACCAGCCCCCAACACCATACCAATGAATGACATTCTACCTACTGCCCTAAATTAGAATCACATTGATTTTTATCGTGCTGGTGGCTGTCCCATCAGCACCATGGTGAATAAAGTTGCTTATCCAGGGCAAACTGGGTCCAGTGTTCGCCACAGCCCAGGGGCACCCAAATGGCACTTCAGTGTACCACAGCACCGCAGTTGAGAAACACGGCTCTAACCTTTGCCTGACTAGTAACGTCAGTAACGTTCCATTTGTTTAGATGCAGCATTCTATATTTCGGATAATTTGTAACTTCAGATAAATTCGTATTTGTTGCGTTCACCGACAGCCAGATTTAAAAGGAAATTCCAATACCTATAATTTAATAGTTGGGTATTATTAGTTATTTAAAATTTTTTGATTTTTGTTCTTTCTCATTTTCAGATTTTTCTTTCTTATTTTCGGATATTCGATTTTCCAAATTTAAGAAACTACCAATTTACCAATTCTGAATTTTAGAATTTCCAAATTTTTGAAAAAAATTAATAAAACAAAAACAAGTGTAAGGCTGACCGCCTGTTTGTAGGAGTCAGGCTGCATAAAGCCTGCTCTCCGTTCCTCCTCCCCTATTCCTCCTATCCCTCGACGATTTCTCATGTGTGGGCGTCATTTCCGAGCGACTTTGACATCACTTCTAGTTTCGGATCTTCAGGGAGATCGGGAGTTTGCTTCTCCCCGATCTCCTCTCCCATATAGGGCAATGGCATCCTCACTATTCGTACAGAGGCTTTGTGCGTTACGGAGCCAGTAAAGGGGGGGCATTTCATGTGCATTTAGCAGTTAAGGGGGTCCTTGGGGCGCACTTCTCTCAGCAGGCTCAGCATTGGCACTGTTTACAGGGGGTTGGGGTGGGGGTTTGGGCAGGTGTTCAGGTGGGCATTGTTTTGTTGGGGAGGGCTTTCTCTGGGTACAATATCTGTCAGCTTGGCCGGGGCTGTGCATGCGCTGGGGGCCTCTGCTGCTGCATATTTCAGGTATGTGTTTTCATGTTAAAGCTTCCCTCCACCTACAGCTGGTATAGGTTGTTGGTGACACTGTTCATAGTAAACGGACACCCTGACACTGAGTCTCACTTCCCTACTGCTGCATTTTACAAATGTTTGTTTCACCATCTTGGTTACATTCCAGGTGGCAGGGCACCCCATTCTCCAGTTTAGGAGACGCATGACTTCACCCCCACTGTATGCAAGCCATACTCCCATGCCTCTGACCAGGGTATAATGTCAGGAAAAAGGGGTGGGGGGGGAAGAGGAGTCCTTGTCCTAGAATAGACTCCTACATTCCATAAGTATTCATCATGGGTGGTAGTTTTGTATGCTTAACAAGCAGGAGAGTACCGCGCTTAGGACAGGATGAAAAAGAATGGTTGCTGCCCCCCTAAGAGAGTCTGATAATATAAAAAACAGATGGGGTAATGGTGCTACCTAGGGTACCTGACAACGGGGAATACCACTACAGTTACAAAAATGTATCTATATAATTGTGTAATGTGTGACCGTAACTAAAGGGGATCATCCAATATATAAGTACCGAAAAGAAACAGTGAGTCAGTGGTCAGTGATCGGCATAAGTCTGTGCATACATAATATGTGCATAATCCTCTCTGGCTCCTTGCGGCTCTCATAGCCTGGACTTGGGACGGCTCTGGACACACTACAGACACTGGAAAAATTACCATGAGATGCTGATCTCTAACAAGAACATCTGTACTTTACTACTTACCTACATGTAAGTGTTGGATAATTGTATTTTACTACATACTAAACATTGTACTCAGAGGTGCTTTTCTGTGTGTTTTTTCTATAGGGATCATAAGCTCAATCGCAAACTCTCCATCCCAGAGTTTGTCCTGGCTTTTAGTTTGTTCAGAGACATCATTTGCTCTGTGAGTCCACTAAGGAGGGAAGAGCTGGACCTTTACCTTTTTATACAGTGGTTGAGTTGGGTCAGAAGTATTAGGTATCAAATTTTTATGACTATCATCAATCGTTTTGAATTTTAGAAATAACAAATTTACGTATTCAGAATTTTAGAATTTTTAGAATTTCCGAAAAAAAAAAGAATACATTAAAACGAAAACAAATTAATTTTTTGCAGTGCATGTCTACTTAAGGCAATGAAAGTGGCTAGCTGAAGACACAGAATTGTATCTTTTCTTCAAAAGGACTGCAGCTACTAGTGCCATACAAATCCACACATATTTAGGGCTCTGTGTATTGTGAGGGATTAACTCGGTAGCGGGTGTGTGTGACCTCCTGGATGGGTTCACTACACGCTGAACTGTACAAAAAGGCAGTTGAGGATGATTGAAAACAAATGATATGGTTTATTTTTCCATATTGCTGGATACACTTGCAAGCATCAAAACAGCATAAACAAAACAAAACATAAAATAAACCCTTGCCACTTGGGGCGTCTACCTTTCCAACACAGGAACCTACCTATGGAGTCTGCCACAGCCTACTGCTGGGCAGACACCGCTGGTCCTACAGCAGAAAACAACAAAAAAGTATTTGATATTTCTCACACAGAAATATCCATCAGCACCTCACCTCTTCAGTAGAGTTTGTGACTGCTCCTTCACTCACAAAGGCTCAGGATGCAGCAATCAGTTGTCATCCTTAGGCTATCTTTATAGGGGCTTTAATTGCTTCATTTTGAACAGCTGAAGGCTTCTAATGCTCAAAACCTCTCTGGCCATCCCTGCAGCCGACACCTAATAGTAATTGGTGTATTGTCTAAACAAGGCAGAAATATATCTCCCGTCTGTAACAACACACACAGATTTACCTGACTTCCTGTCACAGTATGCAGTTGGTGTGTGTGGGACACATAGACGTGCACACAGGGTGTGCCAGGTGTGCCCAGGCACACCCTAATCACCCTGTGCCACACAGATTCCCCCTGCTGCTTGGCTACAGAGAAAGGGACTCTGGAATCTCTGTCCTCAGCCCCTATCTCTGTTTTAAAAGTGAGATATCGGGGGTCTTTTTAGGCCCCTGATATCTCACCAAGCCCCCCAATAGTGCTCCTTAAAAATTGTAGAAGAAAATAATAATAATATTGTAAAAAAAAGAATAAAGAAATAAATTGTAATCATTGTAATGATGTGGCCATTCTCTTTGATGTAAGGAGTATTAATGAAATTATATGGAAGCTCCTGTGAGAGCAAACAAATTGAAGATGAAGAGAAATGTAAGTTGTAGGATGTTTTTTTGATATTAAATAAAGAAATAAAAAAAAGTAATAAGAAAAGAAAAATAAACTACTGACAACAGTCCCTACCCACTGACACCATCAACTGTCCATTGCCATACTGCCCTATTATATATATATATATATATATATATATATATATATATATATATATATATATATATATATATATATATATATATGTGTGTGTGTGTTGGAGCTTTGGGGTGCACACCCTAATGTAATAGGCTGCGCACACCTATGATGGGACAGCTTATCTAGGAGGTTATCCATTGCATGTTGATTTGAATAAAGTGTTTAAAGTTGGGTCTGTGGTGTCAGAGGACAGAAGAGAGAAGCCTGACACAAAGGGAGTCATTCCTCTGGTCTTCTCCTGCCTGGACTCGTGGAGCCAACCTGAGTAAAGGTAACCAATCCAATGTAACGTGTCTTATTGTGATTTTTTTGCCATTTAAGTGTGCCCCTGCTCTAGGTTTGGAATCTCCTGAAAGTAGCCTGACTATAGTTTTGCGTTATTGCTGTATACTGTTACTGTTTGTTGTTATTCCACATAAATATTGCAGTAAAGACAATTTCTTTGTTTTATTATAATGTGTGTGTTTCTCATTGGTCATTGCACTTACGCTGTTGCCAGGTGTGCCAGAGAGGGCTGAGGTTGTTTTTACGGTTGAGAGGCAGAGTAACGGACTGGACAAACAAAAGCAGCTCCTTCGGGGATATCGCTACACAAGTATAGAATTATGATACAACAGTTCGTGAGGTGTAACCATTCATTCTTTCAAAAGATGAACAACGCTAAGCATGGTTGGGGATATAGAATGAGAAGATGTCATTATGACTTGGTGTTTGATGGAGCAATCTGAAATGTAGAGCTTGTATATTTATTATATACCCTAGCATAAAAAAGAAGGTAAGTGGTCAGATTTTAAAAGGAGTTCTTAATAAATTAATAGGATAACACTTGCACATGAAGTCACATTTATGAATGCTTTCATATAAGTTATCTGTATCTGATACATTTTGAAGACTATACAGTCTTTAGGGCCTACTTGAAAATTTGCTGGGACATATAGTGCCCCCAGCTATTGTTTTGCTAAATTTTGTTTTTGGCCTAGGGTTTAATTAGTCAGGCCTGCTTTGGACTCTAAACGCATGGGCACAATTGCTTTCTCCAGGAGATCCTGGGACATAGTAGGTTGGAGAATTGTGACCCCCAGCCTGCATATTAATATCTCCCCAAAAAATCCCTGGTTGATATGCAGGTGACCAGCAGTGACCCAAGAGAGATATAAATGGGTCAGAGTCCAGGGCAGCATTTTCTCGTTCCCGGGGGAGTAAGACCCTACCTCAGGGCTGTGGCATCCCTAGGAAATTCACCTTGGACTGCAGCACTTTGTGGGGTCCCAGCTACAGTTTGGCTAGGGAAACTCTGCCCTACCCTTCTAGGAGTATTCTCAGAAGTTCACTATAGATCCAGGCCACAGGCTGCTGGAGTACTGAAGTTTGCTGACCCTGCACTGATAGGGTGACCACGTGTCCCGGATTGCCCAGGACAGTCCCTCATTTTGCAGGTCTGTCCCGGGCACATTCATTCCAGGACAATACAGTGTCCTGGAAATGAAACTGACACAGCCACCCCCTGGGCCAGTTTGATACCCCCAAAAAAGGACGCCACATCACTGATTTACTCACTGACAGTACTTGTCCTAGCCGGGAATGCCTGGAGGAGCACAGTCCTGCCCCCTGCTTGTGATTGGAGAAATCATAAATCCCACCTCTTGTGTCCAATCACTGTGCTGTGATTTGTTACAGCACAAGCTGATTTTTGGCAAGGGAGGGTGTCTCTGAATAGTAAGGTCACCCTACCTGCACATGGCTGCCTGGAAATCAGGAAACCTTGAATTAAGGAAAGTCTGTAGATTCTAAAGGCGGGGTCACCATACTTCAGTACTCCAGATCTTTAGCTACTATTCTTTGCATTCAAAACTGCATATCTATTGTGGGATTACTGTTTGGTGCTCATTATTTTAAAGCGGAGGTTCACCCTCAAAACGAAGTTCACAGCATTGCTATCATTAACCATATGTGTGGATGATAGCGTTGACATATTTTTTTTTAAATGCTCCCTTACCTTTGCTTTCTTGCACTTCCTGGTTTGGATGCCTGCGGGGAGTGGGCGTTTCGCTAAACTGCCCGACCGCTCTTTGCATCCTGGGAGCTGACCGAGTGTCCTCGTGCTAGTGACGTCAGCCCAATCACAGCACAACAGGTCAAATAGCTAGGCGCTGTAGTCTCGGGCTAGCTGGGCGGTCATGTGACGTGGGAAGCGGGTCACATGACTTGCAAAGCGCGTCATATGATGAGGGAGGGCGGACATTGACTACTATACCTATCCCTGCGGGGCATGTCATTTTAAGGACGCCGTCGGCCGTTGTCATGGTAACCACGCAGTGTGGATGGCGCGGGTTCCCGCCGACACTGCGCATGCGTGGGATTACGTGGTGAATGCTGGGAGATCAGCATTCGCCACGTCCCGGAAGAAATGCAGCATGGATTCATAGCGCCCACACATAAGATGGCAATGCCCATCGCTGGATGATATAAAATATTCCTTCATCAGAAAAGAGCATCCTGGCGCCTAATGACATTGGACATGTGAGTAACAAAACACTACAGCAAATGCAGCTGATTAGTGTTTAAAAAAACAAAAACGTTTTGACACCGAACCTCCGCTTTAACTTCAAAGGGGGTGTCTTCACCCTTAAGTTTGGCTCAATTTAGAGTCCTTATTGTCAGTTTTCTAGAGGATCCATAGGCTCACCCTTACACCATCTAAGTTCTCCCCCAAAATAAGAAAAAAAAAAAAAACACAAAAAAGAGCTGCAAGGCCTGTTTACTGACTCAATGCTGTGTACCTTTTAGGGAATGAAACCAGACCAATCCCATCTGTGCGCTACATAAACTAAAGGAATATGTTCTGTCAAGTGTACCATATAGGAAATGTCCAGCTGTTAACCCATTCAGCTACTAGGTTGGGTGACAGAAAATCATAACTTTAATTAACTCAGAGCAATGTTCATTTTCTAAGAGAGCACATTTTTCCCTAGGGTTACCTCTCACCAAAACCGTCTCCATATGGCTTCTTCATTGTTCTTACATCTGAAAGTAAGTGCATTTAAAAAATTTGAGCTTATGTTAGTGAGCCCTGTAAACATCAGAGTTTGGAACTTCAAACTCCATCAGCTGGCTAAAATAATAAACTGGTAAATAAATAATATGCAATAACAAATTATAATTACCTAATTAAAATATTTTTATGTATATTTTAGTTCTGACTATATTAAAATAATATGTCTATATATACACCATGTTACAGTAAGTAATTACGATGTTAGTATGTATCTAATGCCTCATACACATGAGCGGAATTTCCACCAGCAAAAGCCTGATGTGTGCTTTTCATCGGAAATTCCGACCGTGTGTATGCTCCATCAGACTTTTGCTGTTGGAATTTCCGCCAGCAAAAGTTTGAAAACAGGTTCTCAATTTTTCAGATGGAAAAAATTCCTAACGTAAAATCTGTTCATCTATATGGAATTCCGGTGGGAAAAAAAATGAAGAAATAGATTTTGGGATTTTCCACTTCCTGTTGTGTCTACAGGACAGGAAGTAAAGATAAATCTCCCCAATGAGACTCAAAGATTAAAGAAAGCATAATAGGTTTTAACCATTATGTACTCTATCAAGACTTGGCTATACTTTAAGAACTTATATAACAATACAGTAATACTGCAAATATATGGTAGTGTATTGGAAGATTATACTGGCCCACAAGGCTGGCAGTTACATTTTCTTTACGTATTCAGGTTCAGAATCAAAGTATGCTGGATAGTTAGCCTCCCCAGCAATATGACAATAGGCTTCAGGGGCCATAGAGTGCCAAGAAAGGAGGCTGCGAGTAGCCATAACTCGAAGGGACACAATGAGAGTAAGGAGATGAGGAGGGGGGGTGGCGTTGTCTATGCTGTCACCCTGGCTCACCACGGCCGCATGCTCATGGGGGCGTACGGAGATAAGTAGATTCCTTTGTACCGTAGACGGCGTCAATTAAAAATGCAAAGCAGATTGACTCATGTGTGAAGGGGTCCTGGGGGGATCAGGACACTCTGTCACGCTTAATACATCTGCCAGCCTCATGTCAGGGTATATAGAAGGAGGGCGAGCAATTGTGATTCGCTGGGCCTACGAGGGCTGAAGATCTGGCAGTCATTTCTATTCAGTATTCTGTGCCCTGGAGGGAAACAATGTCGAGCTTGCAGAGATGCCACAGAAACTTCCCTGTGCAGCAAACTTCTTTCTGGGCCAGAGACTTCAAGTTTACTTTGAGTGAAACCAAGCTTGGAAGGAAAAGAATTGATTCATACATAAAAGCAAAGAAAAAAAAAAAGAAAATATTTCTGTTTAAGCAGCATTGGGATGTAGGATATGTACCACTGGTGGTGCCATAGCTCTCAACAGTCCTCATCCTTCCTATAGCTCTGTAGAGAAAAGTATTCATATAACTATACATGGTTCATTTGTTTCAGAACGTAAATTATTATATCAAAATACACAGATATTATTAGGTTATTAGTTCATGATATATTTATTCAAAAGTCATGATTATTTATTCAGAAGTCTGAACTTTTGCTGCAGGGGTTAATAGCCTTTGGGTCTTCTCTGAGGATCTCCCCTATTCTCAGATGCCCCCCAGCACACCTCTTCCACTGATGGCCCCCACCTGACCTCTGTACCCCCAGCACTACTCTGCAGCCAATATGCCTCCAACAGGCCTCTTCCTCCAATTCCCCCCAGAACACTTCTGCCTCGAATGCCCCCCAGAGCACACCTCTGCCTTCGATGCCCACTCTCTGTCAGGCCACCCCCTCTCTTACATCTCTTCTTTAACTTCCTTCCTCACCCCCTCCCTCTGAGCCCCCCTTTCTCTCACCTCTTTCTCTCTCAGCCCTCTTCTCTCTCACCTCCTTTTTCTCTCACCCCTACTCTCTCACCCCCCCCTCTCTCTCTCTCTCTCTCTCTCTCTCTTATTTCACATCCCTTCTTTCACCACATTTCTCTTAGCCTCTTCTCTCTCTACTCAGCCCTTTTCCTTTCCCCCCTCTTACCCCCTCTCTCTCACACCTCCCCCACCCCCTCTCTCACCTCATTTCTCTCTCACCCCCTTTCTCTCTCCCCCTCTCCCACCTCCTTTCTCTATCAGCCCTCTTCCTTTCCCCCCCCCTCTCTCACCCCTACTTTCTCACCCTCTCTCTTTCTCACTTCCTTCTCTCACACCTCCCCCACCCCCTCTCTCTCACCTCACCCCCCTCTATCTCCTGCCTCCTCCCCCTTTCTGTCACCCGCTTATCTCCTCATATCTTTTACCTCCCTCTCTCCACCTCTTTTCCCCCTCAGGGGGTGGGGGCCTCATGATTACCAACAGCGGCCCTGTGAGTGCACCTGTTTGGATGTGTCTCGAATTCTTTTGTCTTGCCAAAATACTGGACACACCGATGCAGCATCTGCCACTACTTTGCCTTTTCCCGAAGGCCCTCTACACAATGAAAGGAGGGAAAATAGCACTACCGTAGAACAGCTTTGCTCGGCCCCCATAGTCCAGCTCCCACACTTCCTGGCTTAAATGGCTCTCGGTAAGGCAGTCTAATGGGTGTCTTTAGAGGCAGGGGACACTGATGGGGGGGTTCCCTGATCTAATAGAGGTCTCTAACGGGGGGGCTGATATAAGGGGACTCTGAGCGAATGGGGGGGGAGGGGTCTGTGGGAAGGGGGGTCATTGACTGCTAATGACCCATTAGATTAGCAGTCAGCACCCCACTTAGAGACTCCCCATTAGAGACCTCTGTCAGATAAATGGAACTCTTCTTATATCAGCGCCCACATTAGAACAGTGTGTCCTTATATCACCCCCTCTCCTTAGAGACACCCATTATATCACAGTCCCCTTATATCAGCACCCCCTTAGAGACTGGCTGTTGATCTCTAAAGAGTATCGGATATAGGGTACTCTGATCTAAAAAAAACACAACACCTCAAAAAACTAAAGCAATCTCCATAAACATATAATACCGTATGATATGTGGTGTAAATCCATTCCAAATGTGATGTGCAAATATCCAACATATCTAACTCAAAAGGAGTTTATAAATTGAATATTAGCACATTTTTAAATGGATTGGAAGTTTACACCACTATTCATACAGTATTATATGTGTATGGAGATTGCACAGTATGGGCCAGATTCAGAAAGTATTTACGTCGGCGTATTTAGAGATACGCCGCGTAAATACTAAGAATAGCCGGCGTATCTTTTTTCTGTATTCAGAAAACAAGATACGCCGGAATTCAGCTAATATACGCGCGGCATAAGTCTGTTACAGTGTCGTATATTAGTTGCATAATTATGCTGGCCGCTAGGTGGCGCTTCCGTCGTTTTAGGCGTAAAATATGCAAATGAGCTAGATACAGCGATTCACGAACGTACTTGCGGCCGGGCGTCGTAGTTTACGTCGTTTGCGTAAGCGTTACTCCGGCGTAAAGTTACCCCTGCTATATGAGGCGCAGCCAATGTTAGGTATGGACGATGGGACAGCGTCTTATTGTATGTCATTTACGTCTTTTGCGTAAATCGTTCGAAAATGGGGCTGGACGTAATTTACGTACACAACGTTTACATTGACTAGTTGCGACGTGATTTCACGCATGCGCACTGGGGTACGTTCACGGACGGCACATGCGCCGTTAAGAAAATACGTAAATTGCGTGGGGTCATGATTCATTTACATAATTCACGCCCCCACATTAATAATTTGAATTAGGCGCCCTTACACCGGACATTTTACGCTACGCCGCCGCAAATTATGGAGCAAGTACTTTCTGAATAAGGCACTTGCCCATAACAGTTGCAGAGACGTAGTGTAAAGAGCATACGCTACGCCCGCACAAAATTACGCCACCCTTCTCTGAATCTGGACCTATATATTTAAATAAAATTGGAGTGTATTAATGCTTGGATGTCCCTTTAGGGTTTTCAACAACATTTACAATAATTTTTTCACATATGAAATAATTATAGGGCAAGGTTGTGCTGCATTTTTAAATTTTTTTGGGGCTCTCTAAGGGTTGAATTGATATAGGTGGTCCTCTATTGGGGGGCCCCTGTATTATGAAGAGGGGTGACACTGACCAAACAGCCCAAGTTTTGCATCATGTGTCTGGGTTTCAGTCGGTCTAAAACCCGGACACATTATTCAGACAGGACTGTGGCTCCTCTGTTGCCATCTGTTAATGCAAATTGGTCACACCCACTGTTTTAGTGTGCCCTATTATTGCTCTCCTTAGTGCACCCAAATGAAGTTCAATGATTAAGAGCATGCGTCAAATTGATTCCGAGCATGCGTAGGATTTTTGTGCGTCGAAATTATCTACAGACGTCAGAAATTCCGACAGCAAATGTCCGATGGAGCCTATACACGGTCGGAATTTCCGACAAGAAGCGCACATCGAACATTTGTTGTCGGAATTTCCGATCGTGTGTACGTGGCAAAAGAGTATGTACAAACATATACAAATTATAAACAGTGGTCAAAGAGTTAAAAAATTACTGTTGTTGGGTTACATCTGAAAAGTTAGAAAGTTAAATATATTAAATCATGTCTCCTTGCGCTTGCCAACTCACTTCACCAACAGGGCTTAAAAAATAGTCAGCCACCTGATCCCTAATAGCAGGGGCATACCTAGAGCATTTGGCACCTCGGACGGATCCTATAGCTGGCAACCCCCCCCCCCCCCCCCCAGGCAGGCGGGTAGCGCGCCACACGTCGACGTTAAGTGACGTTGTATAGTATACTGGCAGGTTAAGTGATATAGTGTCAGGTTAGGGTGATATATAGAGACAGGTTAGGTGGGTATATTGCCAGGTCAGGGTAGAAAATAGTGCCAGGCAGTGGCGGCTGGTGCTCAAAATTGTTGGGGGTGCAAACAAGCTGAAAAATTCTGGGAAAAAAACATCAATTGCAGCCTCACTGTGCCATTAAATTGTGCCACTGTGCCCCCCCACCTGCCATCTGCCTGACACTTACCCTGTCTCGGTGGGGCAGCGGGTGACGGCGATGGGCAGCGTCCTCTATGCTCCTCCATGCCTGTCCTCAATGTCTTCTCCCATCCTCTCCAATGATGCCTTTAAGGCGTCCAATCACATGCTTGTTTCAACCAATTGGGTGACGGGTAACAGACTGGAGCACCTGATTGGCGGAGAGGCAGTTCAGTGTTAGGAAAGTGAATATTCATTAGCTTTTCTAACACAGCTAAGTGAAGTGCAAGAGCCAAGCATGAATACAGCATGAAAAATAAATTTTGCTACTTCTCCTGATTAGGGCGATATCACATGAATGAGACTTTTACACAGCCTGTCCACATACAGAGGCTCAACATGCAAGGAGAACCGTCAGGTGTTCTAAGAGAATAAATTACACATCTAATTTCACGACTACCTGTCACAATTTTTAAGCACCAGGACAGTTGGAACACCCATAAAATGACCCAATTTTGAAAAGAAAACACCCCAGCATATATTCTATGAGGCATTATGAGTCTTTTGAACATGTGATTTTTTCCACAAGTTTTCGGAAACTCTGGAAAGAAAATTAAAACTTTTTTTTTTTTACACAAAGTTGTACATTAATAAGATATTTATAACACATAGCATATACATATCAAAAAATACACCACAAAATACATTCTGCTACTCCTCCTGAGTATGGCAATACCACATGTTTACACAGCCTGGCCACATACAGAGGCCCAACATCCAAGTAGCATCTTCAAGCGTTCTAGGAGAATAAATTACACATCTAATTTCCTAACTACCTATCACATTTTTGAAGGCCCTTTATATTTCTAACACATAGCATGCTCATACCAAGAATTACACACCAAAATACATTCTGCTGAGAGAAAGGTAAATAAAAGATTACCTGTGGTTTTAGTAGTGCAGTCCACAGAGGATAGAACTGGTCTAGGCAGCAGGCAGGTACATGGTCAGCGACAGCAGGCAAGTATACTGTCCATATACAGTCCAGCACCACTGTCAGAAGGGGTAATCACCAAGGCCGAGATGCAGAGAGCGGTTCACTCTTGCGACTAAAAGCACTCCACCCCCTGGAGATGGTACAGAGGGTGGATGGCACAAAGAGGCACGAGCTACCAGCAGGGAGGGCAGGAACTGACAGGTACAGGACCCAATTGGTGGAGCCAGGCAGAAAGTCTAGAACAGGATGAGGGTCAAACACAGGAGAGTAGGTAAGTCCAGATCAAGGCAGAGGGTCAAGGCACTGGAGGCAATCCGGGTCACAGGCAGAAGGTCAAGGGACAGGAGACTGAAGGCAAATCCAGGTCACAGGCAGAGGGTCAAACACAGGAGACAGCAGTGGAGTCCTTTAAACAAGCCAAAGGCTCCCCCCCTGCTATATCCCCCCTCCCCCTCTAACTTTTCTTCCTCTTGACTTTCTCTTCAGGGCCCTAGCCGCCCCCCTTAGATCTCAGTCGCTTTCTACGCTCTAAGAAATAAAAAAAAAACTAGGAGAGGCTGCGCCCGCGGAACCATGGAACTCCAGCATTCTTAGTTCTCTGCAGCATGGCCTGTTATTAAATATGTACCACAATATTACTGTGTTAACTGTATGCTGTTTTTCCCTTTTGTAGTTCTTGCGGACCAGTTTTCCTTGACATAAATAAAGAATAAAAACATTAAAAAAAAACATGCCAAAGGTCAGGTCAGGAAAGATCAGAGCAGGTCAAAGGCAATCCAGGTCACAGCAGGAGATCAAACAGGCAGGAAACAGGAATTAATGACAGGATGCAGAAAAACAAACCAACAACTTGTTTGGGGACTTGCTCAGCTTTTATAGGCAGCGAGGAAGTCACGTGAGGCGTGTAATAGTGCACATGCGTGCGCGCCGTTCTATAGGACCGCACATGCGCGAAAGCACCGTTCCGCCATGCATGCGCCCAGGGACATGGCGATGCTGGACAGATCGAAACTGATTATTTCTCTGACAGTCATGCAGAGATATTGTCACCACAACCAAAATATTGGTCGTGGTAGTAGGCAGGAACATGGTCCAGTACAGGTAGCAGGCAGGGGTGTGGTCAGTTTATGTGGCAGGCAGAGGCATGATGGCAGTAAGTCGACAGCAGGCAGAAATGTCAGGCTTAGGGCCTTGGTCTGGAAAGAATGGGGACTAGGGATGAGCTTTATGTTTGAGTTGAACACAGGAAACATGTTCTTCTTTACAGGCATACTATACACACACCCCCAGGTACCAAATTTTAAAGGAATATTTCACTTATATTGTTTCACTTTGAGCATTAAAATCACTGCTCCCAAAAAAAAACTGGCTGTTTTAAAAACGTTTTTTTGCATTGATACATGTCCCCTGGGGCAGGACCCAGGTCCCCAAACACTTTTTTTGACAATAACTTGCATATTAACCTTTAAAATTAGCACTTTAGATTTTTCATGTTCGTGTCCCATAGACTTTAGCGGTGTTCGAACACATTTTTTGCCTGTTCGCATGTTCTGGTGCAAACTGAACTGGGGGATGTTCGGCTCATCCCTAATGGGGGCAGGGGTAGAGGTTTCTCCCACCCAAATCTCTTTGAAACCTTCATTCTCCAGACCCTAATCTGGGAATTACAAAACCTGGAGAAAACCAAAAGCTTGGTTTTCTCCATCCAGAAAAACTATTCTGAAGCCCCCTCACATGTAAAACCACATGTGCTATCCTGAATCCCACTGCTAGTACAGTAGCGGGGTAAAAGATCAGTCCAAGCGGCAGGCAATAAACATGTTCAATAAACAGGCCAGGTCAGGTCCGGAGCAGGCATAGGTATGGTCAGTTTAGGCAGCAGGCAGAGACGTAGTTGAATGACAGGCCAAGGTCAGTTCCAGAGCATGCAGAGGTATGTACAGTTTAGGCGGTAGGCAGTTGTGTGGTTAAATAACAGCATATGGTCAGTTCAGGAGCAGGCAGAGGCATGAGGAGTGTTAAGGCAAATGGCTAGAATTCAAAATTACATTTACCATACGTTACTAATAATGAAGAGAAGTATGGTAACTGTGGAAATGGTCACCTATGCAGATGCTTCGTTTAGGAAGGACACTAGGGACAATAAGAACTGGTGTCTCAAAATGTTTTATTGAGATAAACAGATTACAGTACAATACAAGCACAATTGATTAAGGGCAGAATACAAATTATTAACGTTCAACAGGTGGTTTAGAACCTCAGGGGATTAAGTGACCTTCAAATATGGGTAGTGTACGGGTGCATAGGGCATATATCCTGAGAGGGCAGGCCTCAGGCTCGGAAGTTCACCATAGAATATTGGGTAGGTTAAACATGTAAAGTAACTTCAGTTAAAAAGGTCTATAAAGATATTTATAAACGCATTTATTTTTGGACAAGTAGGAGTGTAATAAGAACATATCCCTAATGTGGTACTTTGATATTCTATCTGAGAAATCTCATCTAACTCCTCTTCCGGTAGCACACCCTACATATTTTCTTACATCTTTGGGCTCTTTTTTTCTGGGAGGGACTTTTTCAGCAAAATGGCGTTCATGGAGTCTGCTCACTTAATCTGAGCGAATGCTAACTGGTGGGCCTTCACATTACAATAGGCCGATGATAATTTCCTCTTGATAGCGAAGAAAAGATACGGGTGTCTTGGTTGATTTGTGGTAAACCACATATTGAAATTGAAAAAATAGACTTTTTTTGTACCAATGGCGGGTTCTTTTTACAGCAAGGTAGTGCTGGATCATCTGATCATTGAAGTGGACTCCCCCAATGAACAAATCGTAATCGTGAACACATTCTGGTTTCTGCATTGGGCCTGGGATTTGTACATAGGTGTCCTTGTGAATTGATGAAAGCATGTAGATATCTCGTTTGTTCCTCAACTTGATAGCCAATATTTCCGAATATGTCACGACTTCCCTTGTTGTAGTCTTGTATTAACAAGCCTTTGCGGTAGGCCCTTCCTACTAGCTCTCACGGTGTCACATGCTGCAGTCTTCTTCCAATGAAGATTGTGGAAAAGGGTCAAACTCGTGTAGTAATTATCAACAGTTAGATAACCCTTTTCAAGGAGTGGATATACAAGCTCCCAAACGACTTTTGCGCTTGATCCGATATATTCTGGGCATTGAGCACCGATCTCTCTCCTTTCCGACTATTGGTGCGAGGAGAGAGCTGAACTGGGCATGTCCCTTTACCCTAAGCCATGATGTGCTGTATCCCACGGACCCAGCGATCATGGACACTTCCGTATACAAGCCACAGGGAGGTGTGCGAGCACGGGTTGCTGTCATATGATGGTATCCCAGAACTAGCCGGCCGCGATGTAGCCATCATTCAGCTATAGCACGGTCTGCAACTGTTTAATCAATATCTTAATCAACACAAGAACAATTTTCAAATTTTTGAAAAAACTAAGTTTTATAGAACGTTTGTTTAGCTCATTACATGAAAGTAAGGTTAATAATATAACTTAGATTACAAAATCTTCAGTTTTACTCAAATTAGTTGATGCAAAAATGAATACAACCCACAACAAAAACTACTACATCTAGTATTTTGTATTGACATCATGTTTTGTAAGGACAGCACAAGTCTTCTAGGCATGGAATGAACAAGTTGGTGACATTTTGCAACATCTATCTTCTTCCATTCTTCAAGAATGACCGCTTTTAGAGGCTCAACTTGTGTCTTCAGAATTTCCCATGGGTGTTCAATTGGGTTCAGACCAGGGGACATGCTTGGCCACTGAATCACTTTTTACCCTGTTTTTTTTAGAAATGCCACAGTGGCCCTAGACGTGTGTTTTGGATCATTGTCATGTTGAAAAAGTGCACAAACAAGAACATGAAGTGATGGTAGCATTGTCTCTCTCAATATAGAGCACTGTGAATTCATAATCCCATCAATGAATTGCAGCTCCCCAACATCAGCAGCACTCATGCAGCCCCACAGAAGGACACTTCCACCACCATGTTTCCCTGGCAGTATTTTGTAGTATATTGTCCTGTAGAAAATATTGATTCTGAAAGAAAAGTAACTTTTTTTTTTTAGGTCCCTTTCACACTGTCAGTTTTTTAGGCGGTCCTGAACAGGCGCTCTGTGCACCTCTATGGAGCCACGGATGTCAGAGGTGACATGCCCGCTGACATCCGACCCGCCAAAGTGTGACGGATGGAAACACCTCTACGGTCCATCGTCAGCCAATCCCTCCCCATAGGGGAGAGCGGCGCTCTGACAGGTTGGTCCCTGCATAGTGTGCACAGACCGACCTGTCACCTGCCTGCTTAGCGGGGATCGGCGGAAAGGGCCCTTACATATCTGTTGGGGTGTACTCATTTATGCTGAGCACTATAGGTATAATTATAATTAGACATATTTTAAAAAGGAGGAAATAGAAAAAGAAAGACTTCTCAGTAAGGTGTTCAGTAAGCTGTTCTAAATGAGTTTCCACCGCTCGGATGATGGTGGAAAGCTTACTGAGGAGAAACAGGAATTGAGAAATTCAAACAAAGAAAAAAAACATTTAGAAGGGAAATCTTGAAATAGGGAACAACGATCACTGACGTTGCATGTCCAGCCCCGCCCCCTAGAGTTAGAAACACACATGAGGTCACACTTAACCCCTACAACGCCCCATAGTGGTTAATTACTAAACTGCAATTGTAATTTTCACAGTAATTGGTGCATTTTTATAGAACATTTTTCGCTGTAAAAATGACAATGGTCCCAAAAATGTGTCAATTGTCCGATGTGTCGCAGTCAAGAAAAAAAAAATTGCCATTAGTTGGAAAAAGAAAAATATTAATAAAAATGCCATAAAACGATCCCCTATTTTGTAAACGCTATAAATTTTGCGTAAACCAATCGATAAACGCTTATTGCAATTTTTTTTCCAAAAATAGGTAGAAGAATACGTATCGGCCTAAAATGAGAAAAAAATAATGTTTTTTTATATCTTTTTTGGGAATATTTATTGTAGCAAAAAGTAAAAAAATATAGCATTTTTGGTCAGGTCCTTTACCTGCATAATGGTCCGGGTCTTAAGAGGTTAAGGTGGAACACTGAGAACTCTGACGTACAGAAAGGACTCTGATGTAAGGGGGAACACTGTGGCCTCTGGTGTAAAGGGGAACTCTGATCTCATGTAAGGGGTACTCTGAGAACCCTGATATTTCTTGGTGTACTCACTCAGAGGCAGGAGAGGAGAAGAAGAGGGGAGATGTCAGTCACAGACTGGGATGGGTGGTGAGCTCACTCACCCCTTGGCAGTCAGCACCTCTCATCCAAATGTATCTGGAAGTCATAGTCCGGTCTGGATAATGTGTCCTGGTTTCAGGCAGTCTGAAACACAAACACATGATTCCAAACCTGAACTGTCCAAGTGTATCCCGGACAGGTGGCAACCCCAATTATACTACAAAGTCCATAGGTTTAAAGATATCTTTGGTAGCAAATTCATGAGACTGAAGTAATCGCTGCAATATATAAAGGAAACAGCAGAGGGTGCCAAATAAGTGCAGCATATAGAAAAATACTTTTATTAAAAATCATAAGTAGCGTGACTCCGACTGTGGAGACTTGGAAGGCGTCAGTCAACAAGGCTGTGCCCTTTTGTAAGGCCACTTATTTAAGCAGGGGGCACTGGCTAAGTTTGACAAGGTCTGGGGGGGTTGGATGACCTCCATGGGTACGGTCTCTGATTGATACAGCAAGGTGCAATAAACTGACCATTGTTAGGTATTCTAGCATTGGATGGTGAACATTATAGTGATGCCGGAGGACCAGGGGGTTATCGAGATGTTATCTACTGAATGTTTGGGGTTGGGGGATTCCTTCCTCTCTGTCAGTTCTTTCTTTATCTAGGTGGGGGGTCGGGGTCGGGCAGGAGGGAATTTACTCTCTACTGAGAGTTACCGGACCGTGTCTGTGATGTGGTGGACCGCCTCTGTCGCGAGGTCCATGACATTTGTACACCTATCTTGGGGTGGTTGGGGTTGATGAGTGTCACAAGTGTCATGTATTCTTTGTTTTTTTTGTGTTATGGTCTCTGTACTGTGTACCGGTAATTTTGTGTCCGGTTGTTTCCACACTGTGTGGTTTGCTGTTCTATGTAATGTATAAAACATAATAAAAAGATAATTCAAAAAATCACAAGTGGCAACACATGGGATACATAAGGATAAAAGTATGTAATCCACCCAATGTGGTTTGCGGTTGAGCTGATCAGTCTGTCTTCAGGAGACAGAAAGCAGATGCAGCTGTCAGAAGCTGTGTAAGACACCAGAAACAAAACCAGAAATCCTGGAACCACTCTGGATTGCACTGACTGCGTAATGTCACACCTGGGAGTGACGCAACGTGGGGAGCGTGGCTACATGATTTGGAGCTAACTGCTCCTTTTTCAAGCCTCTGGCTCACCCGTAGTGGATTAAAATAAAATTGCATTATCTATGGGCTGCATCATCTGTGAGTTAATACGACTTCTGGCAGGATCAATTGATATTTTTTGCACTTTATAAACAGTAATAACAAAACTCTTTCAATGATATGCGTTCATTAGACAAAAAAGGAGCAAATAAGAAATGTTCACTGATTGTTTTTTTTTTTTTTTTTAAATGTATATAAAACTGACTGCTGCTTCAAAATTGAATGGGAATCTGCCAAGACAGAAATCTACAAGCTGCATTACTGACTTGTTTTTGAAGGTGAATGCTCCAGATGGCTCATAGTAACTCCTGGTATGTCACTGACTTGGAACAGGAAAGAAATGCCCGGAGCAAAGGGAGGAACAGAATTAGTGTAGGGCATACATGACAGGGTGAGAAGGGGAACTGGGCTGTTAAGGGGTTAAGAATTTTAAAATGAATATGGTCAGTTTAGGTCGTACCTGATTGGTTTAGAAGAGGGTGTGACGGGGAGGGTCCAGGAGTTATAGAGTCCAGGCACACTTGCTAGATAGGAATTAAAGGTGAATCATTGGTGCTGATACCTGCAAAAAAAAAGATGAGTGATTTAGAGGCTTTGATGGCTCAGCTTAGAGCAGCTGCTGAGGAACATGGCTCATCCTGGATCCAGAGCCAGGTGGCAGCCGCTCTACAGGGGGCCGGGGAGACCCCCCCTTCAGCGGGGCCTACCGTTACACGTGCTAGGAGGTCTCGGCCTCCGAAGCACTTCAGCCCAGATCGGACCCCCAGGGCTCAGCGCCATTTTGGGAGCCCCCATGTGGACCCTCCAGGCCCCCCTGCTAAGCATCAGCTGGCTTCTGCAGGGGGCAATCTTGGGAGGAATCTCTGTCTCAGGCGGAGCCCAGGAGGAGGCGACACTCACCGCACCAGATCCACCGCCGCCTCCTCCATCGTCGGAGTGCCGGAGCGTGCGGCTGCCTCCATTGGCGATGTGCCTGTCGGAGCAGCCCGGCGGGGGAGAGCTTTACCTGCGGGGCACCGGCCTGTCTCCTGGTGCAGCCGGCGCCCCCCTCCGAGGTAGTCGCTTCGCGGCGGGGGAGTGCGGGCACGTCTGCCCGTGGTGCCAGTCGGGCATTGGAGACCTCCGGGTCCCATCGGGGACCCGGGAGAGAGGAGGGAGGCAGCGCGATCGTCGGCGGGAGGCCGGAGCTCCAGCGCGGCTCGAGGGACACCTGGGAGCCAGCGTGATTCGGCTGCAGCGGTGGAGAAGGACAGCAGGAAGAGTGGATGTCACTGCCCTGGTGACCGTCGGTGGGAGGGGGAGATCAGCAGGGGGGGCTGGGGCCCCCGGTGACCGCGTGGGACCCGCCAGGGGGCGGCGACACAAGGACCGCCCCCCTGCCGGCGTTTCACTTGGGTGCGACTGCTGGCACGCTGTAAGGATACGCCCAATAAGTTAAGGAATACGGATCTCAACTGCGGAGACTTCGTAGGTTCGGACCCAGGTTTCACTCGCTTTTGTGCAGAGAGTTTGGTATCCTAGCATCACAGTCTCAGTCACGCAGTATGGCGCATATTCCTTCATAGGCGCCTATGCGATTTAGGGAAGATACCGGACGCTAGGTCCAAGGCAAGTTAAGGTTACTCTAGATACAATAGTTGGCGTGATCCCGAACGGGGATACAGCTACTAGAGCACTAGACATAAAACACAATACTTCATAGCAAGGTATATAGAGCTAACGCCATATGCCTCAATAGTGGTGGACTGATACAGCGCAGCAATATAGAGGGAATGGCGGACAGGGACGTTATAGTAGGTATGCAGAGATTACGGACCAAACTCTGGTAATTGCAGGTGGCCGAGCATGCATGGCATGTGAGTAACTGTACAACAAGTCCTCAGGTAATAGGCAGTTTGCACGAAAGCATTTGAGAAGGAGATACGTGAACATGAAAGGACTTCCCATATACTTGGTAATATCAAGGATGCAGAAATCATGGAAAAGTCCCCTTGAGGCATAAACACAGAAAGGCTATGGCTGCAGCAATTTCTGACACATATATAGCATACACAGTCGCACAGTTCACAGGGCAGCAACACATTGCATAGATCAGGGTACTTGCGATACTGAAGAACCGGCTGGCAGAGTCCAGGATCCGGGTTTGCTGGGACTTGTAGTTTCAAAGAGTAGGATTGTGGAGTCTTGGTTGGTGCTGCAGGGTGATGCTGGTCAGGTCCCTGGGGTGACAGGCCGGTGGTGCTGGAGGAACCAGCTGACAGTGGGGCGTCCCCACGCAATAGAGCAACACCACACTGACAGCCTGGCCAGTTTAAATAGGCCGCGCAGCCACTTAACAGGAAGTCACAGGCTAATCAGGAAGTAACTAGCTGAACTCCAAGTGAGAGACTCTTCAGGAAGAAGGTTTGGGAAGGAAGTAACGGGTGAGAGTAACTGGGAAAGAAGTACATATAACTGTACTCAAGGAAGGTTAGCGGTGAAACATTACACACGCAGACGGAGGGCGCTGACCTGGGGCCGGCGGACAGGGAGACGGACTCATCGGCGGATAAGGTAAGGTTGTCGGATTCGGCGAAGGGTGAGGTGTATGTTTGCTTCGAGGGACCGCTCGGTGCGCATCTCAAGCCGGAAGTGCTGGAGAAAATTTGGAGGGGGGAGTATGTGAAGTTATTTGCTCTTCTCCCTTTGGAGAAGTTTCACTTAGATAGGGTTAGGCCGGATGAAAGCTGGAAGGAGGAGGAGGAGCGGCGGCGCTATCGGGTTATACTGCATACGTTTGTAAATTGGTTGCAAGCGTTCACCATTTTTGCCAGTGTACTAGGTCAGAAGGCGCTGGAGAATTGTTCGGCTCTTTTTTGCTACTTTGATGCTATTGGGGAGGCCCATAGAGTGTATGGCGGCTGGTCTTCGTTTTTTCCAGGAGGGGCTGGCGGGGCCTCTGCCTCGGGTGCGCCGGCTGACAGAAAGAAGGGGTTGTGTTGGCGTTTTAACGACAGCTCCTGCTGCTTTAAACATGAATGCTCCGGCTGCAGGAGCAGCCACTCGCTAACCCGTTGTTTTAAACATGGAAAAGGCCTCCCTGGGGATGCCTCTGGGAAGCGGGATTACGCCGGTGAGGGTGGCAAGGATGGTGTCGTTTTTAAATAGGTACCCCGATCGGGGGGGTGGCTCGCCTCCTGGAAATGGGTTTTCGGGAGGGTTTTCATATTCCATGCAGGTTGGCCGCGGTTCCGCCGCTGCCAAAAAACTTGCGTTCGGCCCTGCTTCACCCGGAAGTGGTTGCGGAGAAGCTTTTCTAGGAGGTGGCTCTGGGGAGGATGAGTGGCCCCTCTTCATCTCCGCCATTTCCGGGTTTGGTGGTCCCCAAGAAGGAATCGGGCAAATTCCGACTGATTTATCATCTGTCGTTTCCTAAGGGGGCTTCTGTCAACGATGGTATTGACCCTTTAGACTGTGCGGTTACCTATACATCATTTGATGCGGCTGTATCTTGGGTGCGTCGCTATGGCCGCGGTGTGCTGATGGCCAAGACGGATGTGGAGGCCGCTTTTCGGCTGCTTCCGGTTCATTCCGACAGCATCCATTTGTTGGGTTGTCACTGGCAGGGCGCATACTTTGTCGATCATTGTTTACCAATGGGTTGTTCGATTTCGTGTGCCCTGTTTGAGACATTTAGCTCGTTTGTTGAATGGGTGGTGCGGGATGTGGCTGGTGTGAACTCGATCATCCATTATTTGGACGACTTTCTTTGCATCGGCTCGGCGGATTCTCTGATTTGTGCGATTCTTTTGGGGACCTTGCAGCACATAGCGGAGCGTTTCGGGATTCCGTTGGCCCCGGACAAGACAGTGGGCCCAGTGACGGAACTGGTTTTCCTTGGTGTCACGATTGATTAGTTGGCCATGGTATGCTGGCTGCCGGTGGAGAAGGTGGTGGCGCTAAGGAAGGAGGTCAGGGAGGCGTGTGGTCGACGGAAGGTGCAGTTGCGGAAGTTGCAGTCCTTGCTGGGCAAACTTAATTTTGCTTGTCGGGTCATTCCGATGGGCAGAATTTTTAGCCGGCGGCTGGCGTTGGCAACTGCAGGCGTTAAATCACCACGGCACTATATTCAGTTGACTGGGGAGCTACGGGACGACCTTCAGGTTTGGGATGTCTTTTTGGACTCCTACAACGGGAGGTCCCTCTGGATGGATGGTCCAGTGAGCAATGCGGATCTGTGTTTGTTCACCCGATGTGGCGGCTTCGGCTGGTTATGGAGCGTTTTTCCAGGGCCAGAGGAGTGGCCTGGGGAGTGGCGCGAGGCCGGCTTCCTCAAGAACCTGGTACTATTGGAACTTTTTCCAATCGTCCTGGCGGTGGAGATTTGGGGTGAGACTTTTCGCAATAAGAAGGTTTGCTTTCACTGCGACAATATGGGGGTCGTGTCGGCGATTAATTCCATATCTGCATCTTCTCCGCCGGTGGTGCGGCCTTTGGCGTCATTTAGTATTGACTTGTCTTCGATTGAATGCTTTCGTTTATGCTGTGCATATCCCCGGTGTTTGCAACAAAGTGGCAGATGCTTTATCTTGCTTTCAGTGGGACGAGTTGCGCGTGTTGGCACCGGAAGCGGAGCGGCATGGGATGCCTTGTCCCCGGCGGCTTTGGAGGATCGCTTTGGAGTCGCCGCTGGATTGATTTGGGATTCGCTGAGTGCTGCAACCTGGGAGGCTTATTCAAAGGGCGTGGAAGGAATGGTTGGCTCTGCTGGAGGAGGTAGGCGATGGCTTTGCGGATGTCGTTTCTTTGGTCCTTTATTTTGTTGGTCAAAATTTCGGGAGGGGTGTGTCAACTTCTGCAGTGGATAGGAAATTGGCCGGTCTAGCTTTTTGTTTTAAACTGTTTGGTGTTCGCGATTGCACTAAAGAGTTTGCGGTTCGGCTTGCCATGCGGGGGTACCGCAGGGGGCGCCAGGCATGCGATTCACGGCGCCCGGTGTCGTTTTCTGTTTTGGGGGCTATATAGGGGCAATTGGGCTCTGTTTGTTCGTCCGCTTATGAACAGTCACTGTTTCGGGCAGCGTTTTTGGTGGCATTTTTTGGGGCGCTCCGTATTAGCGAGCTGGTCAGTCCTTCCAAGCGGTCAGGTGGGGGTTTGATAGTGGGTGACGTTGTTGTTTCCCCTACCTCGGTCAGGGTTTGGATTCGGCGATCTAAAACAGACCAGTGTGGCAAAGGCGTTTTTGTGCTCCTGTTTCGGGGTAATTCCCCCCTTTTCTGTCCCGTGCTTGCCTTTGGACGGTTCAGTGCCGTGTGACCTTAGGTAGGTGGCGCCCTGTTCGTGCACTCGGATGGATCCTTTTTGTCTAAATTTCAGTTAGTTGCGGTGTTCCGGGCCTGCTTGGCGGCCGCTGGGCTTAACCGACTGGAGTATGCTTCTCACTCCTTTTTGTATTGGAGCGGCCACAGAGGCGTCGCGATGGGGCTTGGGCGAGGCTGTGGTTAGGCGCATTGGTAGGTGGGAGTCTAACCGTTTCTGCTCCTATGTTAGGCCTCACTTATTGTGAGCTATGCAGGCGGGTGGGTCTTTGTTTTCTTCTTCACTGTGTTTGTTGTTTTGTGTGGTGTTGTCTGGTTCTGTTTAGTGTATTCTGTGGTTTGTTTTCTTTGCAGGTGCCCCGCATTGCCTGGTTTGGATCCTGGGACATTCCTTTGTGTATTGGGGAGCTAGGAGGGCAGAGGTTAGGGTGAATGGTCGGCAGCTGGGGCTTCCCCGTGCATTGGGTAGCGTGCACTGGCTCAGGGTCCCGGATATGCTGTGGGGCAGGGTGGTTTCTGAGGTCACCCATTTTTCCAGGTTGGATAGGGCCCCTGACATTCTGATTCTACATGTCGGGGGCAATGATTTGAGTCTGCGGGCCAGTAGAGAGCTTATTAGGGATGTGAAATTTGACTTTCTTCGACTGCGGCTTTCCCTGGGATGCTCATCCTCTGGTCGGATATAGTGGCTCGTACCTCCTGGCGGATGGCCAGATCGGTGGAAAAGCTGAATAAAGCAAGGGTTAAGGTTAACAAAGAAGTGGGGAAGTTTGTTGTCCGGAATAGGGGCTTGGTTATTCGCCACGTGGATTTGGAGGCAGACACCTGGCAGTTTTTGCAGGGAGATGGGGTGCACTTGA
The DNA here is from genome assembly GCA_029574335.1 of Rana kukunoris. Lineage (NCBI taxonomy): Eukaryota > Metazoa > Chordata > Amphibia > Anura > Ranidae > Rana > Rana kukunoris. Next base: position 24,886,645 of record CM056058.1, read on the forward strand.
ACGCTGTGGGTGCAGACCTGTGGCTGTTGGCTTTGGAGGACGGGTTGCACCGTGCTTTTCAGGAGTGGAGGGGCGCACAAGTGTAAGGTATCACACTTGTGGCGATGTGGCGGTTGGGGTCCTTGACGGAGGTCTCTTTACGGTTATTGGGAAAACGGTGGGGATCCATCTGAGGTATGGAGTCCTCGAGTGTGTTCGGTAAAATACAGATAGTTTAAGACCGGGGTGTCTGAGGTCAGCTGGTTTAGGCTCCGAACCGGTGTTTGCGGCTGGGGTCGCAGATCAGCTATCTGGTGCCTCAGACACAATATAGAAAATTGGGCAAGGTGGCACCGTCAGGGACCTCAAAATCTTGAGCTGATAATTTAAGATGTTTATGTTACGTTTATATGAAATAAATTGTATGTTTTAATAAGGGCCATTTTTGGGGCCATTTTAACTCCACGTATGTTTCTTGTGATTTATTTTAAGGTAGTGGGCGGGAATGAGGGGGGTTGACACAGGTAAAAGGTTTGCAGGTGAGCTCTTATTTACCCTAGTCAAGAAATGCCCGGAGCAAAGGGAGGAGCGGAATTATTGTAGGGCATACATGACAGGGTGAGAAGGGGAACTGGGCTGTTAAAGGGTGTGACGGGGAGGGTCCAGGAGTTATAAAGTCCAGAGGGGATGGTCCAGGCACACTTGCTAGATAGTAATTGAAGGTGAATCATCAATCCCACCCACCCTGCTGTATGGTTTTTTCCACAGGGTGATGTTGAGTGTTGGGCAGTTGGGGTCCTTGACGGAGGTCTCTTTACGGTTATTGGGAAAACGGTGGGGATCCATCTGAGGTATGGAGTCCTCGAGTGTGTTTGGTAAAATACAGATAGTTTAAGACCGGGGTGTCTGAGGTCAGCTGGTTTAGGCTCTGAACCGGTGTTTGCGGTTGTGGGTCGCAGATCAGCTATCTGGTGCCTCAGACACAATATAAAAAATTGGACAAGGTGGCACCATCAGGGACCTCAAAATCTTGAGCTGATAGGTTAGGATGTTTATGTTATGTTTATATGAAATAATAAAGGCCGTTTTTGTGGCCATTTTAACTCCACGTATGTTTCTGGTGTTTTCTTTTAAGGTAGTGGGCGGGCACAGGTAAAAGGTTTGCAGGTGAGCTCTTATCTACCCTGGTCATGTCGCCTGCTATGAACATGCATGTTATTTGACTCACAAAGTAGGGGACAGCCCTGGAGCATACACCTTTAAAAACAAGTTGGCAATGGGAGCCTTCATACTTTTGTTATGACTGGTTTCTTTTAAACTGATGTCCACCTCCATATTTTAAAGCCTTTAGGACAATGAATTAGGCACATAATAGCGAATATGAATTTATGAAATAGGCATTCCTTCATTTTGGAATTAAAGGTAATCACCTAGCTGGTTTGGAGAATTGGTCTGATAATGTTTTATGTGGTGAACACAAAAAGCTTGGCACAATTCATCCCATAGGTGGCAGCAATATTCTAAATATCGATCTAGTCCGATTAATTTTTTCACATTATTTGTAGTGTTGAGCAGAATATGCCATATTCGATTTCGCGATATATCTCGAATATATAGTCGAATATTCGAGATATATTCGTTAAATGCGAATATTCGCGATATTTTTTGGAAATGAAATGATTGCGAAATTTCGCTATTGCGAATGCGAATGCGAATAAAATTTCGAGAAATGCGGAAGGAGCACTCTGATTGGCTCAGAATATTCGTGATATTTTATAATACAAAATAATTGCGAAATTTCGAGAAATGCGGAATGGAGCACTCTGATTGGCTCAGAATATTCGTGATATATTACAATACAAAATAATTGCGAATATTCGGCAAATGCGGAAGGAGCACTCTGATTGGCTCAGAATATTCGTGATATATTACAATACAAAATAATTGCGAATATTCGGCAAATGCGGAAGGAGCACTCTGATTGGCTCAGAATATTTGTGATATTTTATAATACAAAATAATTGCGAAATTTCGAGAAATGCGGAATGGAGCACTCTGATTGGCTCAGAATATTCGTAATATTTTATAATACAAAATAATTGCGAAATTTCGAGAAATGCGGAATGGAGCACTCTGATTGGCTCAGAATATTCGTGATATATTACAATACAAAATAATTGCGAATATTCGGCAAATGCGGAAGAAGCACTCTGATTGGCTCAGAATATTCTTGATATTTTATCGTAATTTCGCAAAAATGCGAATGAGAAATTGATTGCGGAATTTCGACAGTAACACTCTGAAATCGAATATATGTGTTATTTTAGCTAAAAACAATATTGCGAATTTCTCGAAAATAATCGCGCGATATCGCTATTGCCGAATAATCGCATTGCGATTTTTCGGCAATATAAAATGATCGCTGCAGCTACTCGGCCCAAGGTCTCTAATCATACCAGCAATGCTTTTAGACGTCGATGGGGATCTCTAGGATGTGATCTGTTCTAAAAAAAAATTGAAAAAATATGAATATTCGAAATAGCGAATATTCACCGCGAAATTCGGAATATATCGCGAATACTCGAATATGCCATATTCGAGCCGAATATTCGCAATACGAATATTCGTGAGCAACACTAATTATTTGTACTGTGTGCCTTTAAAGCCCAATCTATTAGTTCTTAGCCAATTCCAATAATCTCGGGGCGGTGGCACACTCAATATTGGTGCATCCGCAGTATCACCCTGCGAATGATGCATGTTAAATTTAGGCCTTTTTTTTTCATTAGTCCGATTAATGCTGCTGCAAAGTACTGATCTGGCCTCTTGTATGTTTATTGGTTTAAATTGAACTAGTCCTTTACCCATAGAGAAATCAATTAATAAGCAGGGCTTTTTTTCAGGGGGAACTTGGGGGAACTCAGTTCCACCACCTTTGGCTCAGACCCTTTGGTGCCTGCTCACCACAATCACTTGTAAACACAGAAGTGGGGTTTCTGTGTTTACAAGTGACAGCTCTGCACTCTGTGTGTAACCCCCTGAACTCTGCACTCTGTATGTAATGCAATCCTGGTATTTAATGCCCCTTTAAGACCCTTCTACTGTTTTTGAAATCTGAACGGGGTCGTGGTTGAGTTCCTGCACCTATTTTCTGAGAAAAAAAGCTCTGTTAATAAGTAATATTAAACCCTCAGTTTTTTAAGCTCTTTTGGCAGCTGATTCAATCACTTACCGAGTATGCATCTTTCAGTCTTTGTCTGTGTTCCAGTTTAGGCTGGTGTCATGATCACAGCCTCAGGTTACCTGTTTCTGGGTGGCTGCTTTATCTTGCAGTGTCCTATGGATCCACCCAGGCATGCAGGGACTAGAGTTTTGTCTCCCTACATTGTGTGCCTCAATAGAAACACAAAGAGATTTTACTGTCCACTGTTAACTGTTTCCTGTGAAGACTGGAAGTTTAGGGAAGCAGCACTGAACAGAGCAGAAGCAAGTTGTTGGGGCAAGAATTTTAACAAATAGTTTCTGATCATCTCCAGTAGTAGGTCTGCAGTCTCTGACCATGTCCTGTAGTAGGTCTGCAATCCCTGACCATGTCCTGTAGTAGGCCTGCAGTCTCTGACCATCTCCAGTAGTAGGTGGCGGGACTCACCTCCTCCATGTAGTCTTCCTCCTCCATGTATGCAGATCACTGCCGCACGTCCCGCCCTCGTGCACGCACTCCAACGGCGCGCGTGCACGGCGGGCGGGGGCGCGTGCGGGAGCGTGCACGTGCACGTTAACCAGCGTGGCGCCAAAAGACACTTTAAAAACCCATTGCTGTTTGCAGCACATTGCTGCCTGATCTGCAGTTTGTGACTGATCCATACCTGAGACCTGTACTCAGATAATCTGTCTGGAATACCTGATTGAACTCTGACTTTGGCTTGCCTGACCATCCGTACCTCTCCAACCCTTGACCCGGCTTCTGTTTGACCACCCGCCTGATTGAACTCTCGTTACCAGACCTACCTGCCTGCTTCACCGACTACTCTCCAGCCATCTGCCTGCATCTCTCCTGCTTACCCATTATGACCCGGCTTGTCTGACCCTGCTGTTCCAGTTGATGTCCATTACACCAACTTACCTTTCCAGCTTGTGCCGCAGTAGTCGCAGCTTCCATGCGGGTCGCTGACCCATCCTCCACCTCAGCATCTTCAGCATCTTCTACGTCTCCACATCAGAGGTATTCGCCCACCTGCTTCTACTCTGCACCACCTCGGCACTCCTACCCCTCTGTGCTCCGAGTCCGCTGTTCCCACTTCAGTGGCTCGCGAACCAGAGTCGTAAGAGAGGCTACCCTGCATCAGACTCTGGTAACCAGGTACGTAACAGTAGGTCTGCAGTCTCTGACCATGTCCTGTAGTAGGTCTGCAGTCTCTGACCATGTCCTGTAGTAGGTCTGCAGTCTCTGACCATGTCCTGTAGTAGGTCTGCAGTCTCTGACCATGTCCTGTAGTAGGTCTGCAGTCTCTGACCATGTCTTGTAGTAGGTCTGCAGTTTCTGACCATGTTCTGTAGTAGGTCTGCAGTCTCTGATCATCTCCAGTAGTAGGTCTGCAGTCTCTGATCATCTCCAGTAGTAGGTCTGCAGTCTCTGATCATCTCCAGTAGTAGGTCTGCAGTCTCTGATCATCTCCAGTAGTAGGTCTGCAGTCTCTGATCATCTCCAGTAGTAGGTCTGCAGTCTCTGATCATCTCCAGTAGTAGGTCTGCAGTCTCTGACTATCTCCAGTAGTAGGTCTACAGTCTCTGACTATCTCCTGTAGTAGATCTGCAGTCTCTGACCACGTCCTGTAGTATTTCTTCAGGGGTGTCCCATGAAAATGTTTATCCAGGGTCCAATCAATGTTAATGCTGGCCCTAGTGGCACTATCAAGTATGAAGTGATATCACTTTTACAGGGGTAAATTTGGGGTTCCCCCCAGACTGCATGCTACCGGCCCAATACTATGTCCCTGCAGGGTGCTGGGCAACCTAGCGACAGGCTAGACAGGAGAGAGCCAGGGGAGGGGTGACACCAACCTTAGTGACGCCACTGATTAATCCTGTATGCTGAGGTGGCTAGAGTGGGTCTGGAGCCAGTTGCAGATTATAGGGAAGCCGCAAGGGACCAGTCTCAGCACCAGGGCCGATCCTAGGGTCACAGACGCCTGGGTGCAGAAATATTTCTGGCGTCCCCACATGGGCGTGGTCATTTTACTAACCCCTCCCCTTTACAAATGTTTTTTTTGGCAATGATTCAACCACAGAAATGCTCTGGACGGACACACACCTATGCTCAGAACACAAACAAGGAGAGAAGGAGGGAGGGGAAAACTCTGCCACTTTGGCGCCCCCACCTCCTCAGGCGCCTGGGTGCAAAGCACCCTGTGCACCCTACCTTGGATCAGCACAGGATATTTAGAAACTATAAGAGTGAATTTTTTAAAGAGTTGGGCTTTAAAATGTTTGAAAAAAAAATGCATTCTTCAATATTAAATATTATTATTTTCTAAAAAAAAAAAAAAATGTGTAGATTACATATCTTTTTACAAATTAACATTTATTCCTTTAATACTCAACAACGAATTACTGGAGCCCTAGGAATTAGCTAAAGATTCAGCACAGTGCCAGACTTGTGGCTCCATTTGTCTGACTGAAAGTTCAAACTGAGCTTGAACTATTACAGGTTCTTTTTAAAGAATTTTTTTTTGGGGACTTTTGATCAAATTCATGCTGTTATTTTTTTTTTTAAGTTTAAACATTTAGAAACTGTGGTATTTTTTATTTTATTTTTTCAATATTTATTTTGTAACTGAAGGCTTATTTTGGGAGTATGAGCCAAGGATGTTCTGCATGCCTACATGTGTATGTCTATGGCGGTGATAGGGACTATGCCAATGATATGTTTTCTGATTTCTGGACTGCATAGTGCAGTGATCAGCCTTGTCAAAGAGGTGTGATAGGTATTTTTGTCTTGTATCACAGCCTAGTAGAAGACACATGTACAGGCTGTTGATAGCTGCCTTCAGTGCTAGGCTGATCTCTCCCCCCCAATTGCTGATGGAATCTGGGATTGAGATGTTTGCACAAAGCAGGAGGGTCTGTCACAAAAGATCTGGTGTCACCGGCCTGAGATGGAGCTGCAGGCGTAAGCTGAACATGAATTAAACATTTACACGTTGTACAGGGGAGAACAGAGAAGGTGGGGTGACAGACAGGAGGCACATCATTGCCCAGAGGATTCAGTTTGGTAGAATGATGTTAAAGGGGAATTCAAGTTTATACCATGTTATTTTCAAAGTACCAAAAGTGCCATTATATTGTATAAGTAACCAAACCTGCAACAAGATATACAATGAGCTACACAGCATAGGATTGTTAGTTATTTTTCCTAAAGCTTTGTAACCTACATAAAGCCAATTGCAGCAAAGCAACAGGTTTTCTTTAAACTGTTCCCCTGTGCACACTTGTCATGTACCTGGGTGTATTTGAACCTGGATCTTCCTGGTCCCTCAGCTGCAGCCTGACCTGTTGTGCTATGGAGGAAATCAGGATTTATGGAAATGTCCTCTCAGTATTAAGCCTTACCTTGGACTCACTAGCCCCACCTGCTGCCAGCTGTAGACAATTTTCAATCAAAGCCGCCCATAAATAGGAAGTGATGCAATCTCTCAGCGCCTGTTTGTGTGGATTAACTCCCTGGGTGTTGTGACTGCCTGTGATCTTGATCGTGTTGTTCTTCTTCCTGAATTCCTGACTACTCTCTAGCCTGCTGATTTTATACTTCACCGCCAGCTTGTGTATGACCTTTGCCTGCCTGACCACTCTGGATTTCAATTGTGTACTGTTTTTGCCTGATTTGTTGGCAACCTAATCTGCCTGAATCCGTTTTCGCCTGAATCCTCAGCCCACAAGTTCCACTTCGGACACTACCTATCACAAGTACCTTACAACCTTCCTCTGCTGCTTCTTCCAGGTATGGAGAAGCATGTGACCCAGTTTATGTAACAGTTCTGTACCACTGAACACTTTCCAACACTCCCAGTGGCTAAATAGAGTGGCGGGGCAATGAAAGGAGGGTACATATATACTGCTGGGGAGAGATAATTAAAGTGAACCTGTTGCTTTGCCTTGAGTGGGCAACGCACAGATTCATTCTCTTTAAGGGGCAATGTTATGGACTACATTCTGGGCTAAAGTAATAAAATCCACAAAAATATTTTAACTTTATTTAAAGCAGAAATAAAGTCAATATACCAACCTACTCTATAATGTCTAAAGTCTGCAAGGAGTCCCTTGCCGGCACTAGCGCACCTTTTCCCTGTGTGCTGGTCTTCATGCTTCTTTATTGACCAGTTTAGGGTTATGTACCTTTTGTGCATGCCCAGCCAGAGCCCAGACCTGAATCTGATTGAAAATCTGTGGGGCCCTCTGAAAAGGGCTGTGCACAAGAGATGCTCTCGCAATCTGACAGATTTGAAGAGTGAGCAGAGGGACTGTCAGGAACACCAAGTATTTTACACTAAGGAAGAAATACAAACAAAACTGGATACTTTTTAACACAAGTACATTGTACAACAGGCACATATCGGGAATATGAAATGTTTGGCTAACATATGCTTTAAGTATTTTCTTTTCTCACTTTTTTTTTTTACTTTTGCTAGGTTTACGTTGTAATATATTTTCTGTAAGTATTACCTGCACTGTTTTTTCTTTCTATTCATTAAAATTATATTTAAAAATATTTAAGCAAAATATTTATATAATACAACTAGAGAATTCTGGTTCTGTGAAGCGCTACCCTAGTGTAAATTCTGTTACATTCTTTTGTGGGTGTGACAGCGAGCAGTACAGACATTTTTCAAGGTCAGGGCAGATGATCGGATTAGTGCATGTTTCTGTTTAAACTTACTACTGTGTGCATGGTTACTTGACTAGGTAACTTGCCTTAATGATGACCATTTACAGTCCTTTAGTGCTTAGATTGTTGTTGCTGTGCAGGGTATAGACAGTATAACTGTCACCCCCCACAGAGCTGACCAACCAAGCATGCCCAAGGCATCAGTACTTAACGCTGACTCTTCAGTGCAAATCTGGGCAATGGTCTCACGGAGAACTGAATCTCCAGAGTTCCCTGGGAATAAAAACTGTTTAAAATGTAGGATATTTACTTTATCTTTGCTCAAACAGGACTATTTAAAAATGAAGAAAGGGGGGACCCTGTTACTACTTCTCTCATATGCCTACATTGGATGGACGCCATGAACATCTCTAGAACCTAGAAAGGTAAATAAACAGATAAACAGATGTGTTTTTATTTTTATTTCAATAGCAATTTTTTTTAAGGATTTTCGAAGATACAATATAAAGACAAAAAAAATCAGGTAGACAATCCGACATGATACTATACATACATTATTCAGTGTACATTGCAACTGATTTTGAACAATATTCATACAAGGTGGCATAAGAATCATTTCAATGTTGGACAATTACATGGGGTTAAACAGACTTAAACTACTATCTGAGAAGACCAGAATCAGCTTCCCCAGACTAAAAATAGCAACTGACAGTCATCAAAGTAGCATAAGAATAAACATAAATGAGTCAACTTGAAGGTTTTAAGAACTGTTGTAGGAATTCATGTTGCTCAAAACAACACAATAGCAGTATAAAAGAGACATGAAAACGAACATAAAGAACAAAGAACATAGGTGTACCGTTGCATTGCATACCATATATAGTGTCAATGCATCAAAGTCTTACGTTATAGTATGGGGCTAAAGAAATGAGGATCACGACCGTTTCCACTGGGACTCAAACTGTGCAAGTGTACCATCTTTATAGGCCACAATTTACTTATATTTATATACTTCCTTGATTTTTTTGATTACCTCCCTCACATCCAGAACTTCATTAGTTTTCCATTTCCTCAAGATTAACCCCCTAGTGGCATATTCTACTTGCATAAAGGTTGGACATAGTGGGTCGGGAATATCAGAAATATTGATACTAAGAACTGCTTGCTCTACATTGGGTTTGATTATAAGACCTGTAATCCAGGAGAGTAACTGGAAAATTTCCACCCAAAAATTACAAAGATGAAGACAGGACCATAACATATGCAGCAGTGTATCAGTACATCCACATCCTCACCAGAATTCATTTGTAGCAGCAGAGGAAAATGTTGCTAATATGTACAGAGTAAAATACCACCGCAGATGACGCTTCTGTGCCATCTCCCAATAATTGGAACATCTAGAGCAGTGATTGCGAACCTTGGCACCCCAGATGTTTTGGGAAAGCATCATGGGAAATGTAGTTCCAAAACACCTGAGGTACCAAGGTTCGCCATCACCGATCTAGAGTATTTGTTGTTGCAATTGCTTTCAGCCACTGTGTTAGAATTTTTACTTCCTCAATCAGCAGTAGGAGTGGTGTCTTGGCATACACCATGAGATAGCTGATTGGAGGAAAGACATACACCACCCTCCACATAGGCAGAAGAAGGAATGGATGTGCAGAGTTGTACTGTAAAAAGGCAAGCTCTCTGCACCCACCCGACCACAAGAGACAGGGATGGTATCACATTTGGTAGAGGTGTCATAATTAGACCTAAACTTTCGCCATGCTTGTAAGGTGGCAGATATTGTAGGATATTGAGGAGGTGGACAATTGTCAGCTTTTAATTTCTGGATACGTTTTAGTAAATCATTAAGCTGCTGAGACCTCTGCCTCCTTACCTTAGTGCTTAATTGGATGACAAGTCCTCTGATATAAGCTTTGTGGGTATTCCCCAATGTAAAAGGGTCCGGTACCGACGGTGCATTACCAACAACAAATTATTGTCAAGCCTTAGCAATAATGGGCTTGTACTGCAGATGAGACAAAAACACATCATTACGCCATCTGTTTGCCCTCGTTTCAGTGCAAACCTCCCCCACAGTAATGGAAACGGAGGCATTATCAGACCAAGTAATGTTTTTCAGATTTTCTTATATTATGGAGCACAAATGTATCTACTACAAACAAATCTATCCTTGAGTGGTAAACAGGAGAGAAATATGTAAAATCTTTTTCTGAGGAGCACATCCACATGTAGCTCTAGGAGAACAAGATGAAGGTGAGGTGGTGCAATTTATCTCCCTATTGGGAACAGCATTGAAGTCCCCTCCCAATATAACATAACCTTGACGTAGGGAGGTAACCTTTCTCCACAATTTGTTCAGGAAACTGATTGGCTTCACATTAGACAGATAAACATTAAGGTGTTCATAACATTGTTAATTTCACAAATCAATATAATGTACCTCCCCAAGTCATGAGAAATTACTTCCAATTGTTTAAACTGAGTCTCTCACAGCATTAGCCACTCCTTTTTTTTCTTAGGAGCATTGGAGAAGTAAACATGAGGAAAGTGGCGATGTTTAAGCGTTGGTAGCTTAAGCGATGAAAAATTTGTCTCCTGTAAACAAATAACATTGCAACTTAATTGAGCTATTTCTTTCCATGCCATGTTCTGCTTGGCAGGGCTGTTAAGGCCTTTCACATTAAATGAATAGACCTTAAAGGCCATTTTGGAATAGCAGAGGGAAAGAATAGTATATAAAGCAAGTTCCTCTTGTGCCAAAGGCTATATATCGGAATAGGGACAGCCCTCCCGTAAGAGTGAAAACAATGCTTTCCAGAAGTATAAAAAAAATATAGAAGAAATTTTACTTCCTATATTCGATGGAGAGGCCACAAGAGATTATCCAAACTACACTACAGTCTAGAATGGAAAATATCAAAAGTCAGACAAAGGAAAAAAGACATTACCAGCCTGCACTAACAGAAGAAATCTGCACAAGGCTAGCGTAATGTAAAAAACTGACGATCCACAAAGTAGCAGAAATGTCGCCGTCAAGATAACTGGGGTCAAGAAACTGTAAATAACCATATTCCAGGGCTTACAGGAACAAAAAATGTTGATGTGAATACACACACAGAATCAACCTGCGTCTGCATCGGATCCAGTGCGAGAAGCTCTCAAAGAACTTGGGGAGTTGTCTTGACTGGGGATTCAGGATGTTCCATGCCCGCAGGAGACAGAGGTCTTCTTTCACCGACATGATAGCATGGGTATCTTCCCCTTTTGTTGTCAGTAGTTTTGCTGGATAATGGTAGGGGATACTGTTATGCAGTGGTTTAGTTATAGTAGCAAGATGTCTTCTTATGTTACATCGTGTATGCTGAGAGAACTGCAAAGAACGAGAGGTCTTGCAGGCTTTGCGGAAGCTGTTCTCTATTTCTAGAGACTGCCAGGAGTTTCTCTTTGTTGTGGTAGAAATGAAATCTGGTGACTGTATCTCTCGGTAGATGGTAGGTGTTTAGGCTTTGGTAAACTATGTATACGATTAATCAGTAAGTCCTTCAGGAGGGGATCTGGGAGGGCCTCCTGTAGTACCTTGGTGAAGTAGGCTTTCAGATCAGGCGGTTTAACTGAATCTGGAATACCGCTTATTTTTACGTTGGTGCATCGCAATCTATCTTCCAGATCTTGGTTTCAATATGAGACACCCTTTGAGACACTGCTGTTACTTCTGACTTTACTTGCTGTGCCAGAGTCATGATATCATTCTGAATGTTAGTATGCAGGGACATTAGTATGTCTTTTAGGGTTGTGTCTGGGATAGACTGATTGGATGTGGGGAATTCCAAGATGGAGTCCTGTAGTTCTCTTGTGTCATCTGAGGAAGTGTCCAGTGCACTCACCTCCTGTGCTTCCAACCGTCAGTTTTTGTTACACTTTCACTGGGCTGGAGGTAGATGAAGAGGATCTGGACACTGTTCCCTGGCCCGCTGCAGAGCTGGATGTGTACTGTGGGGAGTGCTTGTATGTGGAGATCTGCTCCGGCGAGTGGCTGTGCAGGGAGCCTGGAGAGCTGCCGGCGCCATCTTGGCAGCTGAAGCACCGAAGCCAGGGGAAGAAGTTTGTCATCTTCCCAGATTTAGTATGCCCTTTTCTATTTCTCGCTGACATTTTCCCTGCTGCCCGATGCTTAGAGTGTAAGTGGTAAGAAAAACCGAGTCTCTGTGTGGCTGGGGAAGCTATCTGGTGAACTACTATGGACAAGAGCCAAACATCTATGTGGCCATCTGTAATGCCATCTGGCCACGCCCCTGGTGTCTTTATTTTTTATAATTTTTAATACCCTTGTGCATGGTAAACTGGTTAGGGTCTGAGGGACCCCTAAAACAAGTTTAGCAGAGGGGGCAGGTAGATGGTACATAATCCACAAGACCTTCCCAGCAATGCCTCCTAGACACTTTAGATACCTAAGATTCTGATGTCCTTCAGTTTTAGGCCTGTTTCACATGGGCATTCAGCAAGCTTTGTTGAAGTTTTTAAAATACCATTCAAATCCAGACTGTAAATGTTGGACACAGATCCAAGAAAGAGTGCTGATTGCCACTTAAAACAAGAGGCTAGCAAGCGTCAGCACTTCCTCAAGCCTTGTGAAGCCTGCTAGAAGCTTCCTTAAAGCGGAGTTCCACCCAGGAAAACAACATTTGACCATATAGCTTAAACAAATTAAATTAAAAAAAAAAAGTGAATAAAAAATAAAAAAAATACTCACCCGAAATACCTGTTGCTATGCGGAAGTCCGTAATCTGCCTCTTCTTCTGCTTGTGAATGGGGCGCGCTGCTTTCTGGGAACTGTGTGTGTTCTCAGAGAGCAGCCGCCCATTCACAAGCCAGCGTGAGACTCACGCAGGCGCAGTAGGAAATGGGCAGTGAAGCCGTACGGCTTCACTGCCTGTTTCCCATAGTATGAATGGCGGCGCGGGACCCGGAGCGATCGTGGGATCGGCATCGGGGGGTCATCAGCGCGGGCAAGTCAGCAGCTACACTGTTAGTAGCTGCTGACTTTAGAAGAAAAAAAAATTGCGGCTGGAACACCCCTTTAAAGTGGCAATCAACACTGCCATTAGGATCCGTGTTCAACATTTGCAAACTGGAGTTGAATGGTACTTTAAATGAAGCTTGCTGAAAACTCTGCAAATGCTTTTTTCAAAACTTGCTGCTCATAGTGCTTTTACACAAACTAAAGCCCTTGTGAAACAGGACTTAAGCAGCGATGCTTCAAAAGAGGAACACCTGTTTTTTTGGGTGAACTCCTGCCATAGACATTGTCCCAATGCTAAAAAGTACAAGGAGAGAAATGCGCAAAAAATAAGTACAGTAGTACCCTGATACCATTAGCTAAGCGAACATGAGTGTGTTGATGTTTATGATTGGTTGAGTAGATACATACATATATTTTAAATATTAAAACTAAATACAAATATATATATATATATATATATGTTAATTATCAATTAGATTGATACATAAACTACAAATTTGTGAGAAATATTAAATCATATGGCAAATCCAATGTCCAAAGAGGAAGGGGGGGGGGGGGCGAGGTGAATCAAGTCCCAGGGATGGGTGGATAAAAGTTATTGTCGGGGTCACACCTATATCCTCAGGGCTGCCATCGTTGTAGAACAGAAACCGTGTTCCGAGACTGTGGTAAAAGACAAGGAGAGAGGCGCCTCTAAGTGTAGATGTTATTAAACAATTTAATGATTAAAAAGAGTACAGGCCACTCACATTTTAGAAGTTTAAAAATTGGCATTGTACATATTCTTTAGCGGTGATCATCACTTGTAATCCTTCAACTGCTGGGCACTGCGCTCTAGAGCTGTCCTTCACTGCTGTAAGGTGGTAAAGCCGGCGGCAAAGGTGGAGATACCTGGTGAGCCAGGCAGATGAAGTGGAGATATTCCAGCAGCAGGATGGTACTGGTGACGTTGCTGTATTGTGCGACGCGTTTCCTGATGTCCGAGTCCTATTCCGGCTTTTTTCGGAGGGCGTGACGCGCCATAGCCGTAGGACTCGGAGAAATACGACGCCTGTTCAGTCAGCTCCTAGGTCTGTGCGCAGACGCCGCATTTCGCCGAGGATACCCGAGTCCTTTAATCGGGTCTTTTCGTAAGATGTGACGCGCTATACTGGCGCCGTCCACCACGGGGGGAAGAAATTAAAATTGAACATAATACAGTAAGTGGGGGATTTAAAAAAAAAAAAAAACAGCATACTGGCGCTGACGCCAGTATGCTGGATCACCTGGGAGAGATTATATTTAGGGTGAACCACCTCTTTAAGCACTATAAATTCTTCTTAAATAAATGTTGAATGTGTGTTTATATTCCAAAGAAAAACAGCATTTTTACAGTTATTTTTACATTCATTTTTAAATAAAACTTTGATATATACAGCAAAACTGGTTTTCAGCCTCCCTTGAAACTTATGTTTACCTGTTGATGACATCCCATTCTCCTTGACTTGTGCTAAAGTTACACACGGCTCAGTGATCAAGCTTGTTAGCGCCTTCAGGTGACTAAATAAAATGGGATTTTCTCCCAGCCTCCAGATTGGGATAAAGCACTCACTGGTCTCATAGGTACACGACCGTTAATATTTTACATCCTGCATGTCAGATCCCTGTCCCAAAAGCTGTGTTTCAATTCATTTCAATTGGGGCATCCCAGGTGACTGGCGGGAAGCAGAGCTCTTCTACAGAGCTATGAGTAGGGGAACAGATTTGTGCTGACACAGATTGTGACCACCCAGCTGTAACTTGATTGCTCTATGCATTATGAATCAAGAACTACTCAAACAGCGAGCCAGTGTACTTATTTATTAACAGAGCATGGTGCTACATCTGTAAGATCAATCCGATACCACAAAGACAATGGACTAGAGAAGAATACACCACTTTGCGGGTAACAGAGAGCCTCTGCCTGTGTTATATCTTATGAACGTATCTCTTTTTAAAGGTCAAATCTATCTAAAAAGCGGGCCAGAGCTAGTGGTATGAAAATACAATGTCTGCTATTGTACTGTATCTAGTCTTGTATATATTCAGTACGTATAAAATAAGAATTGGTAAATGAGATAGAGGTAGAGATTGACTGCATGGTCTCTCTCTTGTGACGGAAAAGAATCAAAAGTCTTATTTTTTTTTTATATAAATTATTTTATTGTTTTCTGATGAGTGTAAAACAGATTTAAAGCCCAATTGCAGTCAATTTGAAAATCCTTTAGTGCCGTGGGGCTGCGCCCGTTCTGTGAGTCTAAGGCCGCGTACACACGGAGGGACATGTCCGCTGAAACATGTCCGATGGACTGTTTCCAGTGGACATGTCTCCTCCGGATTTTCGCCCGACGGTGTGTACACACCATCGGATGAAAATCCCCTCGGGCAGGGAACGCGGTGACATGGCGGTGACGTTGACGATGCCACGTCACTAAACGAGGAAGTGAAATACTTCCACGCATGCGTCGAATCCATTGGTTAGTCCGCTGGTTAGTGTACTAATCAGCGGACATATCCGACGGACATGTCTCCGGCGGACAAATTTCAAAGCATGCTTTGAAATTTGTCCACTGGGAAAACATGTCCGCTAGCCCGTACACACGATCGGAGATGTCTGCTGAAACGGTCCGTCGGACCAGTTTCAGCAGATAAATTCGATCGTGTGTACGCGGCCTTAAGTGAGAAGTATGGGATTTTTTTTTTTAATCCTACTTATCTAGGTGGATACAGCATCATTCCCCCGCCAGTTTAAGGCTGAAAACCCAGCGATCAAACACAGCTGATCGCTCGGTTCTCAGAGCTCCCTGAGCAGAGAGCCGGTGACTGTCAGGCCGCGTACACACGATCAGTTTCATAGGACCAAATTGAGTGTGTGTACAGGCCATCGGACCGTTGTCCGTCGGACCAAAGTTTTAAAACTTGCTTTAAAATCTGTCCGACGAACACCTGTCCATCGGACCAAAACGATGGTTAGTACGCAAAAGCATCGGATCAAAAACCAGTGCATGCTCAGAATCAAGTCGACGCATGCTTGGAAGCATTGAACTTTGTTTTTTCAGCACGTCGTTGTGTTCTACATCACCGCGTTCTGACCCGATAGGATTTAGGACTGATGGTGTGTACGCACATCAGACCACTTCAGCGTGGTCCGATAAAAACGGTCCGTCGGACCAGTCTCATCGGACCGGTCTGATTGTGTGTACGTGGCCTCAGTCACCGGCTCTTTGCTCTTCCCCACCCCCATGTTCACTGGAACACTGGGCTCTGGAGGGGGTGGGAGGGTTCAGGCTCAGCAGCTCAGTGAGAGGCTGAGCCAGGTGGAGGTGCAGGCATGTGGGCGGATTCCAACCATATGGACGTGATCTTTTCCCCAGCCTGGCCCGGCTCTGTGACGCCAGCCACCACAGACTGTCCACCACCAGAGACTTCCAGGTTCCGGCTACGTCACTTCCGGTGATGTCTACTTCTAGTGACGTGGCAAGAATGTTCCAACAAGGATCCTATTGTCTTCATTGATAATCAGTTCCCTAGCATATCCTACATGTCTGGGGTATGGGGTTGATCATCAACTGGTAACCAATGTTCATCTCATTCGTTTTGTAACCGTGTGTAGAATAAACCAAGACACTATCCTCTTTGCTTTTGGTATAACTTCCAGGCAGCCCTTTGAGGTCTTATCATATCGTGCATACTGTATATGAAACCTGCATGTCATTTCAGGAGCACCCTGTCAGTGTTATGTTCTCGTGTGTTTCTCGCCACTATCCCATTGGTCAGTATGAGGCAGCATATCTAAATGATTATTGATATATGGATCAATCATGGCTTTTCTTCAGGGTGGAGTCAGTCTAGCGCCTTGCAAGACTGTTGTTTAGATCTTTTTTTCTATGTCCCCCAAGACATAACCCTTGTAGTGCTGGGGCAACCTCGCCGCAAATGAAAATGTTTGTTTCCCAGAGTTGGGCTTTAAAGTGGTAGTAAAGTCTTTACTACCACTTTTACCTACAGGTAAGCCTATAATAAGGCTTACCTGTAGGTATAAAGAATGTCTCTTAAACCTGTATGGTTTAGGAGATATTACCCTCGCAATGCGCAGGGGGGATCCTCGGCTAAAGGGCCGGCAGCCGCCGGACCTTGCCGGAATGAAATCTCCCGCACGCATGACGACATCGCCGCTCCAGCCAATCACAGCGCTGTAGCAGCGATACCTGGAAGACACGCCAGGCAAGATGACCTCTCGCTTGGTGTGGACCAGGTAAGTTCTCTACACCTCATTTTAAGGTAAGTATTTCATAATGAGCTAGTATGCGGTGCATACTAGCTCATTATGGCTTTTGCCTTACAGGTGTAAAAAAATAAAAAATGCGGGTATACAACCGCTTTAAACAGTCGTTACAAAAATAAGAAAGCAAATCCAACACTAATTACACTGAAATTAGTTAACAGTGAATTTTTGTGCAGATCTAATGAAGATTCAATCATAAACACACATTTAGGTGATTCAATAAAGCAGTTGCAACACTTTTTTGATGGAATGGCTGCATTACCAAGTCCTGAGTCAAATCCTTGCAATTGTTATATTGCTGTGTCTGCTGATAACAGGTTCTTCTGTGCACATACAGTGTCTTGAAAAAGTATTCATACCCCCTTGACATTTTCCACATTTTTTCATGTTACAACCAAAAACGTAAATGCACTTTGTGGTGGTCTATCACATAAAATCCCAATAAAGTGGCACATCATTGTGAAGTGGAAGGAAAATGATAAATGTTTTTCATTTTTTTTTTTTTTTACAAATAAATATCTGAAAAGGTTGTTGCTAATTTGTATTCACCTAATTAATAAATTCACATGTGTGTAATTTAATCTTAGTATAAATTGAGCTGTTTTAGGAACCCCTTAGGCCGCGTACACACAATCGGTCCATCCGATGCGAATGGGCCGACGAACCATTTTCATCGGGTCACCGCTGAAGTGGTCTGATGTGCGTACACACCATCAGTTCAAAAACCGATCGTGTCAGAACGCGGTGACGTAAAACACAATGACGTGCTGAAAAAAACGAAGTTCAATGCTTCCAAGCATGCGTCGACTTGATTCTGAGCTTGCGCGGGTTTTTGAACTGATGCTTTTGCGTACTAACGATCGGTTTGGACCGATGGTCAGGCGTCCATCAGTCCGATTTTAAAGCAAGCTTTAAAACTTTGGTCCGAAGGACAACAGACTGATGAGCCGTACACACAGTCGGTTTGGACCGATGAAACTGAACTTCAGTCCATTTTCATCGGTTTAGACCGATCGTGTGTACGCAGCCTTGGAGGTTTGTTAAAAACCTTAGTCAACAAACCGCACCATGAAGGCCAAGGAACACACCAGACAGGTTGGGGAATAATGTTGTGGAGAACTTTAAAGCAGGATTAGGCTATAAAAAAAATATCCCAAGCTTAGAACATCTCACACGGCACTGGTCAATCCATCATCGGCAAATGCAAAGGGTATGACACAACTGCAAACCTACCAAGACATGGCTTTCCTCTAAACTGACAGGCCGGGCAAGGAGAGAAATAATCAGAGAAGCAGCCAAAAGGCCCATGGTAACTCTGGAGGAACTACAGAGATCCACAGCTCAGGTGGGAGAATCTGTCCACAGGACAACTATTAGTTGTGCACTCCACAAATCTGCCCTGTAGGAAAAAGTGGCAAGAAGAAAGCTATTGTTGAAAAAAAGCCATAAGAAGTCCCAGCATCCTGTTGTAGGGATGCTTTTCTTTAGCAGGGACAAGGGAGCTGGTCAGAGTTGTTGGAAGCAAAAATGTCACTCTCTAGATGTGCAAAGCTGGTAGAGACATCCCCAAAAATTCCTGCAGCTGTAATTGCAGTAAAAGGTGGTTCTACAAAGTATGGCCTCAGGGGGGCTGAATACAAATGCACACCACACTTTTCACAGAATTATTTGTAGAAAATTTTTAAAACCATTTATAATTTTTCTTCCACTTCACAATTATATGCCACTTTGTGTTGGTCTATCACATGAAATTCCACTAAAATATTTTACGTTATTTGGTTGTAACATGACTAAATGTGGACAATTTCAAGGGGGGTATTAATACTTTTTCATGGCATTGTATTCCTGGAGATGGCTCGTAGCTAGTGGATGCTGAATGAGCTCTCAACCTGGAACAGGTATGAACAAAGCCAAAGCATGCATTCAAAATAGCATCCAAAAATGTACTCAATTGATCACAGCAGAACATTTCAATGTTTTAGAGCCACACAGGTATACAGAACCCCTGAGTAAAATTTTAGGCATTTTAGATACTCCCTAAGGGTTTAACACAGTACTTCTAAGGGGGTGATGAAACAAACAGCATGTGAACTAGAATGGGCTCTTACATAAGACCTTACTCCATCCCTCAAGCCTTGTACACATGACCGGTTTTCCAGGAGAGCTTTTGGCCGGGAAAACCGGACGTGTGTATGCTTCCTCACAGGAATCCCGGCTGGAAAATAGAGAACCTGCTCTTTATTTTTCTTTCTGCCAGATCTACTACTTACCTATGGGAAATACTGCGAGGCAGTGCCGATGGAGCATACACACGGGTGTTAGGAAAAAAACCTATATATAATGATTGGGAGTTCTAAGTTATTTTCTAGCAAAAAAAAAAAAAACTGTTTTAAACTTGTCCCCTGAAAGCAGCCTGAATATAGTATTGAGCTATATTGCTCTTAATCTCAGTTAATGCTCTCCAGTTGATTACTTGAATATATATACTTACTGTCTGTTACTTTTCCACAGAAAAATTGCAGTAAAGACAATTTCTGTGTTTTATCCTAACGTGTCATAGACGCGGCCGGCCACCAGGTGGCGCTAGCGGCACAACGGAGCGCGCGGGTGCGCCGGAGCGTGCATTCGCGGCACATCGGCGGGCACGCGCAATCGCGGCAGTGGCGCGCGGGCACGTGCTGGCGCCATTTTGGCGCCAGTACAGGCTATTTAAAGGGGCTCATCCCATAGCCTCTTGCTGCTCGATCTTCGGCGCCCCTGTACCCACCCGAGACCCGTTACCTGATTGATTCCTGTTCCTGTGTACCCGGCTTGTCTTCGACCATTCTGACCTCCGCCTGCCCTGACCTCTGGCTCGTCCGACGCTTCTTTGCCTTATCCTTCAAACCTGGTTGCAGCCCGCCTGTTGCTGATCCGGCTTGTACCACGACCCTGCTGCTGCACCCTCCTTGAGTCTGATCCGTCTGCCTGTGTCCGACCCAGCCTGCCTGACCCTGCCTTTACCAGTACTACAGTACACCACCTTCCTGCTGTCTGCTCCAGTTGTCTGCACTAAGCTCCGGCCACCTGTCAGCACCGGTACTACAGTACACCTCCTTCCTGCTGACTGTTCCAGATTGTCTGCACCAAGCTCCTGCCATCTGCTACCTTGCTGATCCCGGTCACCTGCACCAAGCACCCAGCGGTCTGCTGTCCAGCTGCACCGGCACCACCGACATCTTCCTGGAGACTACAGGACACCTCCGCAGCTCCTGCACAGCATCTTCGCCTGGCGCTAGTGTGACTTTAAACTCTGGCGCCTCCTGTCTACTCTACCAGGGGTTCAGGGGTCAGAGGAGCAAGAGTGGCCACTCCCGCACGTCAGGCTCTGCTCTGTACCAGGTATGTGACATAACGTGTGTGTTTCTCTTTGGTCATTTCACTATTGCCAGGTGTGCCAAGAGGGGCAGAGACTGTTATTGGGGTTGAGAGGCAGAGTACGCAACAAACATACTTAAACGGCTCCAGCGCGGGGGGGGGGGTTATCGCTACATATTTATTGTATCCAAATTGATAAAAACATTAACTCATACAAAGCAAGGCCAATAAAATGGACTTCCCTCAGAAACCTCCCAATTAAGGCAGCTCAGACAGCAATAATTACCTTTAATCTGAAGCTATCCTCCATGGTCCTCAGTCTTCCTGGATAAATCAAGCCCAGACTGAGGACATACTATGGATTAAAGATATTTTGGAAACACCATACAAAAAAAAAAAAAAAATGATAAAAATGACGAGGTCCTTCTCAGAATGAAAACCAGGCACATATTTTAGAAGAAGTCTAGCATGGATTTCGAGGGGGACCCCATCCAAAAAATAAACATTCTGTGGATTCCCCCCAAAATCCATACAGCCTAGCTGACCAGGAAAGGGGTGTTTACCCCTCCCCTTGAACCATACTAGCCCACATGTCCTCAACATTAGGAAGGTACCTGGTATAGCAAAGCCTGTCCCTGGCAAGGCACTTTATTCCCATTATGGGAACAAAAGGTTTTATTCCCCAATCCATGGTCTGGTGGATATGGAGGTCTGCAGGGGGGGGGGGGGGGTTGGGAACTTATCAGAATCTGGAAGCCCCTTTAGAATAAGGGGCCCCCAGATACCCCCCTTATGTAAATGTGTATGAAGTACATAGTCAAAATAATTTACAATAAATCCAATGTTAATCACATCGTCCAGCAATGAACAACGCACCAAATTTATGGTTGACCCAAATTCGAAGCTTATTCCTAGTGTGTGTGTGTATGTATGTGTGTGTGTATATATATATATATATATATATATATATATATATATATATATATATATATATATATATATATATGTGTGTACACAGTGTATATATACCAACTTCTGTTTTTTCGAAAGGAGAACTGAGAAAACCAGCGTACATATTTATTGCAAAAATAATATCCATATTCTGAGGTGTCTGATTGTCCCAGATGAAATTCCCTATCGTGCTGCCTTTCTGCTAAATTTATTAAGCTGAGAATGATTTTCATACCTTGTCTGCTATACTTCCAATGGGCAGAGTGCAAAACCCTAGTTATAAATTGCAGCCTATACATCCCTTTACTGGGAGATGGCTTCATGCCTGGGAGATTCCAAGGGAGATCATTTTGCCTCCTACTCGTTATGTTGCTCCAGGGCTCCTCTAATTATATGATTCTATCACAACCCTCAATGGAGCCTCCAAGGCAGCATCTGTATAAGGTACCAGATTCCCCACTGTTGTACACATCTCTGTCTAGGTTAATCCTCAAAAGCAATGTAAGCAGTTTTTTACCCATTATAAAGAACAAATACCAGTAGGAAGATTCAGGAGGTGTTGGTTGTGTACAGGGACAAGCTTTACCTGTATATAGCTTCAGTTACTTATATCTCTCAATCTGCTGATCATTTTCAGTTTTCAATCCATCTTTCTGAGTCTGACCATGTTCCATGTTTTCATTTTAGACCCACATGGTCAGAATCTACAGCCTTGAGCCATCAATTTGCCTCCCTCCAACATCACTTACCTGTATCACTGGATTTTTCTCCTTGCAGGCTCATGCCATTTTTTATTTAAACAGATCTTTAAATGGAGAAACTCCAATCTGCCACCATCCCATATGCCACCAAAGGGCTGTTCTCAATGGAGATGAAAAGGCGAGATCTCATGTATGCATGTGCATGAGACCTTAGAGTTCAATGCATACCTTGTCACTTAATTTAACCTTCTTTTATATACTCCTCCCGATTGTAATAGAAAATGTTATAAAACGTGTAAAATATTAAAATTTAACTAAAGGCAAAACTTTTTTTGTTGCTTTGGATAGAGTTGAGAGGGATTAGAACACCTGCCTCTTTATATAGCTGTGCCCCTGTTATAAAGATAATCACTCTCTCTAGTTGTCTGTTTCATTGAAAAATAAGTAAAATAAAATTCAAAATGTTGTCCCCAGAAAATAAATAAAGGGCAAATCCTCCAACGGGGACACACATTTTGGAGACCTGGGGGGGCCCCAAGGAATTCCCTTAATGTGCAGGGATTTTCTCTCACTTCCTATTTGGCTATGGGACCAGAAGTGAAGGAAAATGTACCCACTGGGGCACAGATAGGAAAAAATAAATCTGACAGGGGTTATAACCTTGATCTATCCGAAATGAAAAAAACAATTTTGCCTATAGTTCTACTTATTTATCTGGTGAGATCTTTGCAATTCTTCACTCCTCCGGTATTATTAAAAGCCAAAAAAAGGCAACAAGGCGCCGGCAGAGCCAATCACTGGACAGGCAAAGGATTGTAAATTTTTCATAAAATATACTAGTATTTCAGACAGAAGCAGTATACATACAATTGATGGTTGGGAATAGGATAACTGTATAGTCCTACTTGACATTTAATAATAGATTGTAAATGAGAAAAAAACGCCCCCCCCCCCCCAAAATCTTACACGTCACAACAATCCTGAAAATTATGCTACTTTCTCATTTATATAAATAGCGGATCACTCACATGGTTAATAAGGGTCAGCTGTTATGCAGGGTCATGGCAGCAGATGGTGAAATTCGCGGGATTCCCCTATTATTTTAATGCTTATTCAAGAGGAAGTAAGATTTTGAGGTAATTAAAAAAACTGGGTCAGGGGTGAGAATCCTCTCCAGACATAATGAAGTACAACAGGAAATGGATAGAAAGATAAGGATAAACCTCAAGTCATGAAAAAAAAAAAAAGAAACCTGCCACCGGTGAACTCTTCTTCTGTGTAATGTAATGCCGCGTACACACGGTCGTTTTTTGCGATGGAAAAAAACGTCGTTTTTTAAAACGTCATTTAAATCGTGTGTGGGCAAAATGTCGTTTTTTGTCTTCCAAAAAAACGACCAAAAAAAAATCCCAACATGCTTGAATTTTTTGTGTCGTTTTTCAAAACGTCGTTTTTTGTTTCACAAAAAGTCACCGTGTGTAGCAAAAACGTCGTTTAAAACAACGTTATTCAACCCGCGCATGCCCAGAAGCTAGTTATGAAGCGAGCTTCAATGGAAAAGAGTGGTGAACGTAACCTCGCTTTTTGTGAAAAAAACGATGGTGTGTATGCAACATCGTCTTTGAAAGTGACGTTTCAAAAACGTTGTGTTTTTACTTCACAGAAAACGTCGTTTTTTTTCATCACAAAAAATGATCGTGTGTACGCGGCATTAGTTGTCTGTCTGTCATGCTTGTCTTTGCTTCATCAAAACTCTAGGCAAATATAAAAACCCACCTTTTAATCTACTTACATAGTAATTCAAATAATTAGATATACCTGATATATTAACACTACTTACAAGCAGTGGCGGCCCGCCCATATGGGCGCACGGGCGCCGCCCCCCCTCCCGCAGTCACAAAAAAAAAAAAGAATTAAAAAAAAAAAAAAACGGGCCCTTTAACCACTTGTCATCTGCCCGCCGTCAATTGACGGCGGGCAGACGACTCCATTGTTCTGACATCACGTCATATGACGTGATGTCCCTTTAAAGCCGCGGGCGGGCGCGCGCGCGTCGCCGGCGGCGCGCGCACCCGCCGCTCCGCGGGGATCCCGTGCGAGTGCCCGGCGGCAACGATCGCCGCCGGGCACACGCGATTGCTCTGTAAGTGAGCTGGGACGTGCAGCTCTGTATGTAAACACAGAGCTGCACGTCCCTGTCAGGGAGAGAGGTGACAGATTGTGTTCCTTGTACATAGGGACACAATCGGTCACCCCCCCCTCCCCCTACAGTTAGAACACTCATAGGACACACATTTAACCCCTTCCCCGCCCCCTAGTGGTTAACCCCTTCACTGCCAGTCACATTTATACAGTAATCAATGCATATTTATAGCATTTTTCACTGTATAAATGTAAATGGTCCCAAAAATGTCAGAAAAGTGTCCGAAATGTCCGCCATAACGTCGCAGTCCCAATAAAAAAATCGCAGATCGCCGCCATTAATAGTAAAAAAAAAAAAAAAAAAAAATGCCATAAACTATCCCCTATTTTGTAAACGCTATAAATTTTGCGCAAACCAACCGATAAACGCTTATTGCATTTTTTTTTTTACCAAAAATATGTAGAAGAATACGTATCGGCCTAAACTGAGGGAAAAAATATTTTTTTTATATATTTTTTGGGGTTATTTATTATAGCAAAAAGGAAAAAATATTGCATTTTTTTAAAAATTGACGCTCTATTTTTGTTTATAGCGCAAAAAATAAAAACCGCAGAGGTGATCAAATACCACCAAAAGAAAGCTCTATTTGTGGGAAAAAAAGGACGCCAATTTTGTTTGGGAGCCACGTCGCACGACCGCGCAATTGTCAGTTAAAGCGACGCAGTGCGGGAAGCTTATATTTTGTCTGGGCAGGAAGGGGGTGTAGGTGCACAGTAGGTAAGTGGTTAATAACTTTTATTCGGCTAAAATGTCATTTTGACATTTTAGCCGAAGTTCTGGCGGCCGTCTATAGAGGGCGCTGCAGCGCCACCCCCTCTCGCAAGTAACACACGTTCAATGCTATGCATTGGACGTGTGTTACTGTTGCCAGCTGCCTGGTCTATTCGTATAACCGGACATGGGACGCCGGTTACCCGAATAGCGACAGCTGGTTGGCTGAGGGGAACTGCCTATCAAAGCCAGTGGCTCTGATAGGCTTTTCCAGTCCCGCCCTCCGGCTCTCGGAAGTCTATGCTCGGAGCGCAGACAATCTGCGGTCCTTGCATTAGACTGACAGCCGTTTCAGCCAATCAGGTTCCCGGATTCTGGTTTTCAGGAACCTGATTGGCTGAAGCTTCTCCAGGGCGGCAGAAGACATCGAGGGAGGACATGGAAGCGTCAGGTAAGTGATTTTTTTACAGGGAAAGGGGCAGCATGGGGCACAGTGGCAGCATGGGGCACAGTGGCAGCATGGGGCACAGTGGCAGCATGGGGCACAGTAGAAGCATGGGGCACAGTGGCATCATGGGGCACAGAGGCAACAATGAGCACAGGCCGGGCACAGTGGTGACAATTGATGGCACAGTGACTGAATATGATGGCATGGCAGAGAGGTGACAATTGATGGCACAGTGACTGCATTTGATGGCATGGCAGAGAGGTGACAATTGATGGCACAGTGACTGCGTTTGATGGCATGGCACAGTGGTGACAATTGATGGCACAGTGGTGGCGTTTGATGGCATGGCACAGTGGTGACAATTGATTGCACAGTGACTGCATTTGATGGCATGGCACAGTGGTGACAATTGATGGGCACAGTAGCTGCTTTTGATGGCATGGCACATTGGTGACAATTGATGGCACAGTGACTGCATATGATGGCATGGCACATTGGTGACAATTGATGGGCACAGTAGCTGCATTTGATGGCATGGCACAGTGGTGACAATTGATGGCACAGTGGCTGCATTTGATGGCATGGCACAGTGGTGACAATTGATGGCACAGTGGCTGCATTTGGTGGCATGGCACAGTGGCTACATTTGGTGGCATGGCACAGTGGCTGCATGTGATGGGCACAGTGAGGCTGCACTGGGGGCCCCTACCAGCTTGCCCCAATTTACACACCTACTTTCAAGAAATAATAAATAATTGATAGAATTAAACATGTATTCATTAGTAATTTAAATAAAATTGATTTTTTCAAAAGGAAAACATTCTATAAATCAAAGACTAGTCAACACAAAGGGCAAAGTACAGGGGTGAATGCAGAAGGGTCAGGAGGGCACAGTATAGGTTCTGGGAGGCTTCCTGGGACACGACCATATCGGGACAGTTTAGTAAAAAGCATGACTGTCCCAGCAAATCCAGGACAGTTGGCAAGTATGATGTAATGCAAGATTATTGTGGGGCCCCCCATGAACCTGGGGCCCTTGGACAGTGCCCAGGAGTGCCCTTGCATTAAGATGGTCCTGGCTCAAACCATCACAATACAGAAAGGAGCACCAGACTAAAATGATGAACAAATCCAAAATGTGTTCATAAATTGTTCATATAAAAACAGCCAATGCCTTTTAGCAGACAAACCACTCCCTTCTTTGCTAGAGATTAAAACAGGAAAATACTTTGAATGGACTCAGAATAAACAGTGGTTGCATAGATCTGTATTAGGCCTGAAATGAAGACCTCCTCTCCGAGTGATAGTATACTATACAAGTGGCAATTCGTGTTAGCATTTTTTATATGACTAATTTAAGCAAAATTAAAATGATCTTGGATCTTTTCATCTTTTTAGTCTGGCACTCCTTTCTGTACCCCTGCTGATTGACCCTGAATGGGCAAAGCTACTTGCTGGAATTTTGTGGTGTGGCGGGACTGTGTTATCACTAAAATGGCTGAATTCTATTAACCAAATGTCCTTAACACTGTACTTATGGCAACCTCCAATCTAAGGGGATGTTTCATACGTTTGTCTTAGTTTACTTAAAACCCATTTGGACCTATCCCCCCCTAGTTCGTAGGGCAAAGTGGGCACAGGACTTGGGAGAGATCTTTGCTGAGCAATGGAAATTAATCTTACAAATCATTCCTACTTTTTCTTTATCTAACTCAGAGATGAACCTAACTTTACATTCTTCATAGGACATATCGTACATGACCCATATGACACAAATATGGCCATAGAAACTCTCTATTATGCCCAATATGTCTTAGAGATAAGGGGGGATCCACTACACATGCTTTGGCATTGCCCCAAGCTATTTCAGTACTGGCATGGTATAGAAGACATTGTCAATTTGGTGTGGATGTTACACTCTCCTCCAACAGTAGACTCTTGGATTACAGAGTTTAATTACTCTCTTCATTTGGAAAAGCAGATTTATCAGCAAAGTAAAATCAACTGCTCAAGCCCTAAAGTAGAAAGAGGTATTTCCACTGAAATGTGTTGGCTGTATTTGATGGTCTTAACCAATACATTTTTCAAAAAGACATTAACGTGATATAAGCTTTTGCAATGGGCACTCCTCAATGCCTATTCCAGAGTTTATTGCCTGCAGAATGCTCCTTGTGTTGTGATGAAAGAGGTAGCAGTCTAGGATCAGAAAAAGGTCTACATGTATTGTACCTTCATCATGGATCAGCTTGTAGGCAAGGGAAAAAAGAATGTTGGATAACATTTCATTTCTGGGTACCACTAACGGCCTTTTGCCTTACTCTCTCTGTTAGAGTTGCCCACTCCCGGAGGAAGCATATTACATGATCAGTTAAAAACTACATGTACATTACCATGCCGCAACCACTTCACCCCGCATTCGGCAGGTTGGGTCCGGAACCAGATCAGAATAGGCCAAACTCAGACATGAGTCCAGTTTAGTAGGTTTTCCAGCAACTGTGAAAAGTACCTTTCCTAGGGTGGGCATGCTACGACGTCCTGTCCCTATCATTACTCCCAACTAGGGTAACAGGACCTTGACACAACGGAGAGGGGTATATAACGACCCATGTGGCGGTAGCCATATTGTTGGGATCCCTGGGAGCCTCACACCATCAGGACAGGACATCAGGTATATTTGCATACATCAGTGACTCTGGAAACTACATAGCCATCACAGTAAATATAATCTTGGTAAATCTTTGTTCTATCGCTTGTAGACAGCTTCCTTTTAAGCCTATAAATGGTTGAAAGGGCCTCTCTTCCTTCCTCTTTTTGGAGTCACTTTAAACCAACAAATAGGTTCTAGTTTAAAATGGAGGCAAGTATATCTAGTGGAGAATTCCAGCAAAATGGCACTTTGTACTTTACTATGAATGGCAAATGATAGGGCCTATTTTTTTGGTGGATATTTTTTGAATTTACGAAGCAGTCTCCTATATAGTTAGATCACTGATGTCATCTGACGGATTCTAAGGCTCCCAGTTTATTTAAATCTAAGGAAAGCTTAGTTTGAGCAAGTTTAATCTGTGAAGACAATTTTATTATGTTTATTCCTCTTTGTCTCTACCATCTATATTGGGATGAGTTAAAGAGAATTTACAAAGATTTCTTATATTTGGATTGACAGGCTAATCCCTGAGCTCCACTTGACTTTATCCACGTATACCCCTTCCTACGGGAGACCCGGCATATTTGGGCTAATCGCATGCACAGCATTACTGGATCTCACTCCTTATTTTTTATTATTTCAATCCGGCTCCCACACTCAGTCAATGAGGTAGGAACCAACATTTAGGGATACTCCCCATGTGTCTGATTGCAACCATATGATATTATCTTATAGTTTTATACTGTATGTGTATGTATATTTTGCTAATATTTGTTTTTGTTTTTTCTTTCATGATAAATTTGATTGATGCGTGTGTCCATACATTTAGTAGATGAAATTCCACTTTTTTTCTGATGAAGCCATATGGCGAAACATGTAGAATTATGAACGTGGACGCAGTGAATCAATATTACCAATAAGATGTTTTCATACACCTATGGATATGGTTGTATTGTACGCATTGGTTTTATATTGTTCATTTAAGTAAAATATTATATATTTTTATGTAGCGGGGTCCTCCTGTCTGAGTCTAATGACAGGTCATCCAGCTAGGACTTTATACACGCTTGTAAAAAATATGTTAGACATTATTGTGAAGTTATGCATTGCGGGACTACAAGTAGCAGGAGATATGGACTCCATTGACTCTTAGAAGAAACGGACTACATTTCCCGCAATGCCTTGCCCTGCTGGATCATGTGACGCCTCCGCACGGACTTGTGGGGGAGGTTACTTAAGTAGAGGGAGTGGCGCCTTTTTCTCTCTCTCTAGGGACCAGCCTTCTTTCCTCTGCGGAGCTGCTGACAGAGACAGCCGTGCTGCTAGGCCCAGAAGCCTGGGTCTAGATTCACCAAGAGACCAGCCATCCGGAGGGAAGCAAGACTCCAGCATCCAGTTGTTGTGCCCCGGATCGAAGAGGTAGACTAGACGACAACCGAAACAGTGAAACGCCCTAGTCCGGGACCCTTGTGCTGTGGTGCAGTGATTTACAGACGCGCCCTCTGAGAGGAATCCAGGTGGATCGGCCTGTCTGGTAAGAGAGCACATGCTCAACTTCTAACTCTCTCTTTAGACAGACTATCACGGGAACACTTACCAAGGCCGAGATGCTGAGGGCGGCTCACCTTTGCGACCTGGCGCGATCCTCCCCCTGGGATTGGGACAGGGGGAAGGACGCACCGGGAGGCACCGGTACCAGCGGGCAGATGCAGATCCGGCAGGTCAAGCAGGGATAGGCGGAAGATCAACCGGGATGGTTCGGAGCTGCGGCAGACGGGAAGACTGAAGCGAGCTTCCGGTAGACAGGGACAAGGCAGGAGAAAAGTCTATGAGACAAGCCGTGGTCAGGGGTTTTTAGAGAAGCAGACAGTCCAGTGTTCAAGCCGGGGTACAAAGGGCAGGAGAAAGCCAGGAGTCCAGGTTCAAGCCAAGGTCAAGGGATTGGAGAAAGCAGAGGTCCGGGAACGTAAGCCAAAGGTCAAGCAGGTGAAGAATCCAATAACAGGTAACAAGTCAGGTACTCAAACACTGTTTACAAACCAGCAACCAGAGGACTGTGGGAAGCTGATTTAAATAAGCCGCTCAGGCTTCTGATTGGCCAGGGGCGGAACGAGATTGTGTGCGCCCGCGTGCGGTCCCACGCGCCGTCACGCGCGCGCTCCCGTGCGCCGTCATGCGCGCGGGCCCGTGCACACGACGCGCCGCCACGCCGCGCATGCGCGCGTGCAGCCCAGGCGAGCGCACCCGAGCTGACCTGTCACGGAGCTGGGGCTGGATGGAGCTGGTCCCTTGACAGTGCCCCCCCCCAAGGGGCGGACTCCGGACGCCCAAACTGTCCATCAACTCCGGATGTTCACGGTGGAAGGTTCGTATCAGGCGGGGAGCGTGCAGATTTCTGGAAGGCTCCCAGGAGTTATCTTCAGGGGGGTATCCCTTCCATTTGATTAGATATTGGAGCTGCCTTCCCCTTTTTCTGCAACCCAGAATGGTCTCCACCTCGAACTCCCTCTCTCCCTCAATTTCCACTGGCGGAGGTGGAAGCTCTTCTCTCCCAGGGAACGGGTTTACCGTGACTGGTTTGAGCAAGGAGGCATGAAAGACCGGGTGGATCCGGTAAGTTTCAGGTAGTGCTAGTTCAAAAGCCACGGGATTGATTTTCCGTTTGATCCGGAATGGGCCGATGAACCTAGGGCCCAGTTTCTGTGAAGGGATTGGTAGTTTGAGGTTAGTAGAGGAGAGCCAGACCTCGTCCCCTACTTCAAAAGCAGGGCACTCCTTCTTCCCCTTGTCATAGAATTTTTTGAAGTTTTCTTGTGCCTGCTGCATGACCTCCCGGAGTTTTTGGAAGTTTTGTTGGATGTGAGTTAGGTGTTCCTGGACCGCTGGAACGGGTGTTTCAGGGATGGAGTCCGGAAGGGAGGAAGGATGATAGCCGAAATTTGCCCAAAAAGGAGTTTGGTTAGTGGAGGCATGCACTGAATTATTATAGGCAAACTCTGCCGATGGTAATAAAGACACCCAATCGTTCTGTGATACGGAGCAAAAGCAGCGGAGGTACTGTTCTAACATTTGGTTGGTTCTTTCCGTTTGACCGTTGGATTGCGGGTGATAGGCGGACGAGAGACAGACTTTGATTTCCAGTGTTCTGCAGAGTTCCCTCCAGAATTTGGACGTAAACTGCACCCCTCTGTTGGACACGATGCTTTTGGGCACCCCATGCAGTCTCACAATTTCCCTGAAAAAGATTTTTGCCGTGTCAGGCCGCAGAGGGTGTGCCAATCATGGGTAGGAAATGGGCCAGTTTGGACAGGCGGTCGATCACGACCAGAATTGTTGTGAAGCCTTCCGAGGGAGGTAAATCCACTATAAAGTCCATGGACAACTCTGTCCATGGGCGTTCCGGAACCGGGAGAGGTTTCAATAGGCCCCAGGACTTGGTCTTGGGCCCTTTACAACGTTGGCAGCGGGAGCAGGATAAAACATAGGTCTTGCAGTCAAGTCTCCACTTTGGCCACCAGAAGGAACGGCTGAGCAATTCGGCAGTCTTTCGTAACCCGAAATGGCCCGCTAATTTATGGTCATGAAACGTACTTAGTACTCGTTGCCTTAGTACCGCAGGTACAAAGATTTTACCCCGTGACCACAGCAAGTCGTCCCGTCTCTCTAGGGCAGATGCAGCTTGGTCGGTACATACTTTGGATGCCTCCTTTAGGGAGTTTAGCAAGTCTGTTTGGGAGACTAAAAAAAAGTTCTGGGCGGCCAAAACGGTACTAGGTTCCGGTGGGATGGAAGTATCTGAGAACATCCTAGAAAGGGCATCCGCCTTCCCGTTCTTTGAGCCGGGCCTGTAGGTGATGTGGAAATTGAAGCGAGTGAAAAAGAGGGCCCAGCGGGCTTGCCTAGGTCTTAAGCGTTTGGCCGTTCGCAGGTATTCCAAATTCTTGTGGTCCGTAAAGATTAGGATAGGATGGAGAGCCCCTTCCAAGAGATATCTCCACTCTTCAAGTGCGAACTTAATCGCCAACAGTTCCCGGTCCCCCACATCATAGTTCCTTTCTGGGGAGGTCAATTTCCGGGATGCGTAGGCCACCGGGTGGAGGAGAGCTTTGGGTCCCTGTCTCTGCGATAAGATGGCGCCAGTAGCTATTTCAGAGGCGTCGACTTCCAAGACGAAGGGCAGAGCTGGGTCAGGGTGCCGTAGGACGGGTGCAGAGGAGAACATCAATTTAAGTTGAGTAAATGCTTCTTGTGCTTTCTGGGACCAGTGGAAGTGACACCCCTGACGTGTTAACTCAGTGATGGGGGCTACAATAGATGAGAAGCCAATGATGAACCTCCGGTAAAAATTGGCGAAACCAATGAATCGTTGTATGGCCTTCTTGTCGCCTGGGGCTGGCCAGTCTTGGACCGCCTTGACCTTCTGCGGGTCCATAGCAATCCCACTAGTAGAAATGATGAACCCCAGGAATTGGATTGTTGTCTTTTCGAATTAACATTTCTCGGCTTTGAGGTATAATTTGTGCTCCCTGAGAATGGCTAGGACTTTCTTAACGTGGGAACGGTGTTGCTCGAGAGAGACCGAGAAGACAAGGATATCGTCTAAATAGACAACTAGGAAGTCATCTAGGTGTTGGCGAAAAATGTCATTGACTAGGTGCTGGAACGTGGCAGGGGCGTTGCAGAGGCCGAATGGCATCACCAGGTATTCAAAGTGCCCGAACCTGGATCTGAAGGCCGTCTTCCACTCGTCCCCGTCTCTGATCCGGACAAGATTGTAGGCCCCTCGGAGATCTAGTTTGGAGAAGAACTGGGCTGCCCGAAACCGTTGGAATAGTTCAGGGATGAGAGGTAGCAGATACCTATTTTTGATGGTAATTTTGTTTAACTCCCTGTAGTCAATACAGGGTCTGAGGGACCCATCCTTCTTCTCGACGAAGAAGATCCCCGCCCCAGCAGGAGAAGAGGAAGGGCGGATGAACTTCTTCTTTAAGTTTTCATCAATATACGCCTTGAGGGCGACTAGTTCCGTCTCGGACAAGGGGAAGATACGGCCAAAAGGGATCTTGGATCCGGGTAAGAGGTCGATAGGGCAATCATATGGCCTATGCGGAGGAAGGTGATCAGCTTGTCGTTTGTCGAATACGTCCTTAAACTCAGCATAAGCAGAAGGGATGTGAAGGGAATTGTCCGACATAGTAGCTAGGGTGGAACAGGAGGTCTGGACGGGTAGGAGGCAGTTTTGTGAACAGTAGGCGGATGAAAACTCGATCTCCTTCTTGTGCCAATCTATGCAGCAGTGGCGTAACCAGAGTTATGGGCGCCCGGGGCAGAATTTTTTTTTCGCCCCCCCCCCCCTCATTTAACCCCTTACATGCTGAA
Source organism: Rana kukunoris (assembly GCA_029574335.1). Taxonomy (NCBI): domain Eukaryota; kingdom Metazoa; phylum Chordata; class Amphibia; order Anura; family Ranidae; genus Rana; species Rana kukunoris. The sequence continues at coordinate 24,920,235 of CM056058.1, forward strand.
AGCCCTGAGGGATGCATTACATTGGATTAATCATTTCACCCCTTACATGTTGAAAGTCCTATAGTTCATGCGCTGTTATAATCAAATTATTGTAGTAGGCCGCAGCAGAAGGGGGCTTTTGGCAATGGCATCGGGACAGGCATGTTGTTACTGTAATCAGTCTGTACTGTATGTCTGTGCTTAGGCTCTCAGGGCAGGCATGCTGCGTGACTGTGTACTTGTCTTGCTGGAGAGTGAGCCTGGTCGGGCAATGCATTAACATACACGTGGCGTGCAGAATGAGGGGTGCAGGGTGCTGTGAGGTAGCTGCAGGGTGCATAGTGAGGGGTGCAGGGGGCTGTGGGGTGGGTGCAGAGTGAGGGGTGCAGGGGGCTGTGGGGTGGATGCAGAGTGAGGGGTGCAGGGGGCTGTGGGGTGGGTGCAGGGTGCTGTGGGGTGGGTGCAGGGTGAGGGGTGCTGTGAGGTAGCTGCAGGGTGCATAGTGAGGGGTGCAGGGGGCTGTGGGGTGGGTGCAGAGTGAGGGGTGCAGGGGGCTGTGTGGTGGGTGCAGAGTGAGGGGTGCAGGGGGCTGTGGGGTGGGTGCTGTGGGGTGGGTGCAGGGTGAGGGGTGCAGGGTGCTGTGGGGTGGGTGCAGGGTGCAGGGTGCTGTGAGGTAGCTGCAGGGTGCATAGTGAGGGGTGCAGGGGGCTGTGGGGTGGGTGCAGGGGGCTGTGGGGTGGGTGCAGGGTGAGGGGTGCAGGGTGCTGTGAGGTGGGTGCAGGGTGCATAGTGAGGGGTGCAGGGGGCTGTGGGGTGGGTGCAGGGTGAGGGGTGCAGGGTGCTGTGAGGTAGCTGCAGGGTGCATAGTGAGGGGTGCGGGGGGCTGTGGGGTGCAGGGTGCTGTGAGGTAGCTGCAGGGTGCTTTGACTAACATACCACCTGGGAATCCTGCCATTAGGGTCCTCCTCATTCAGGCACTTCCTGTTATAGGGTGACAACACTCTGTCCCAGTCTTCCAGTTGTCGTCACGTATTGTCACCCAGTCAAATGGGCTTGCAATGGAGACTACGAGTTGCTGTGTTTACAGCAAAGAAGAAAAAAAAACATCATAGAGCTTTTGCTGGAGTACACCAGACATGGGTGTAAAGAGGTGGCAGGAAATCAGCAGCACTGAATGCAGCAAAGCAGGGAAATTAAGTGAAAACAAACATTTTTATCTATATAAATAGGCAAATGTGCATTGGAGCTGAGCTTTAGCAGAGTTACGTAAATGTCGTTCAGTTGGGGGTTTACGTCTAATTACAGTACATGACTAGAGAGACGCTGAGCTCTCCGCTAACACATCGGTAGGAGCATTCTACTCCAGCCCGGGGATGTGCAGGCCTCTCGGTACTCGTACAATAAGAGAAGACAAATCACTCACTGCTTCATGTTTTCACCCAGCGCTTCACTCAGACTCTTCTTAGCCGCCTCCAATTCGCTCACAAACGTCGCCATTACCGGACACAAAATATACAAATGATTTCACAAGACTCTGCTCAGCCCGACCGCGCCAGCCAGCTGATGATGAGCATCATAAAACCAAACACAGACAGACATACAAGGGAATTCAAAAGTGCAATCAAATGTCAGTGCGGGAGGGAACAGCAAACAAAAAGTTTAAAGAAAAAAAAAAGCATTGAATAAAAAATCTTTATTGCAAAAGAACAAGCACACCTAGCTTAGTATAACTATTGCTGCCCATATAACGGACTTTACCGGACAGCCCGAAAACGGGCTCAAATGCCTTCCCCACTAGCCAGGATAAAAACGGGACAGTTGGCAGGTATGGTGTCAGTGTAGGAGATGGATTCGCCCCCCCCGATTTTTCGCCCGGTGCGACAGCCCCCCCTGCCCCCCCCCCGCTACGCCAGTGCTATGCAGGGTTGGTGGACCTGCAGCCATGGGAGTCCCAGGATAATGGGGAACAGTGGAGAAGGTATCAAATCCAGGCAAAGAAATTCTTGATGACCTGTGTCAGATATGGCAAGGATTGGCTGGGTTTCCTGAGTGACAAGTCCAGACCGGGGAAGAGAGCCGTCCGCTAGGTGGATTTGCAGATGAAAGTCCTTAGGGCGGCAGGGAACATGCAGCTTCAGGGCCAGGGCAGAGTCCAAGAAGCAGCTGCATGCTCCGGAATCAATTATGGCTGGCAGCCGGGTTGCCCCCTCCGGGAGCTGTAAGGAAAGAAAAAGGACAACATAAGTCTGTGGTAGGTTAGTAACGTGGCAATTGAAGGCGGGTGGCGGTTTACACTTACTGGGTCTCACCGGGCAGGAACGAAGGAAGTGGCCAGCCCCGCCACAGTACAGACACAAGTTGGACTGGCGTCTTCGCTGCCTTTCTTCGGGGGTGAGAGGAGGCCGGATAACCCCGAGCTGCATGGGTTCGGGGTCTGGAAGGGAGGAGACCGGTGGGACCGGGAGCGACGGAGGAGCGGGAGAGAATCTTGGTGGAATCCAACTGGGACGGTTTGTTTGGAAACGCTCCGCCCGCCGTTCCCGAAGGCGTCGGTCCAGCTGGGTAGCCGACTGAATCAACCCCTCCAGTGAGACGGGGGGATCGACTCGAGCCAACTCGTCCTTGAGGGACTCAGATAGTCCTTGGCGGAATTGGTATTTCAGGGCCGCCTCATTCCATCCAGTGTCGGCGGACCATTTCCTGAACTCCGCAATATAGTCTTCGACGGGCCTCCTGCCCTGATTCAAGTTGTGGAGGGTAGTCTCGGCCGTGGCAGAACGCAGAGGGTCGTCATATAATTTGGACATGTGTTCAAAGAAGGAGTCCAACGTGTCCAATATCGGATTTCTTTGCTCCATCAGACTGTGGGCCCAGGCTTGAGGTTCATCAGAAAGGAGCGAGATTACAAAGCCCACTTTTACGGCCTCAGAGCAGAAAGTCCTGGGTTGCAAGGCCAGATACAGAGAGCAAGCATTTTTAAAGGCCCTGAACTTTTTGCGGTCGCCTGCAAAGCGCTCTGGTGTAGGCACCCGGGGTTCCGGGTGAGACACGACTACTGCTGGAGTTGAAGCAGGCTGAGAGGTGGACGCCCCTGATCCTGGGGTCACCGAAGGGGCTGCGGGTCCAGGTGTAGGGTTTAGTTGTTGAAGACGGCCATCCATCTGTAGGTACCCTTCTTGTAATTTTTGCACCGCCTCAGTTAGTGCCGAGACTTGTTGGCATAAAGTCTCAAAGGGTGAGCGCGCCCTGTCGGCCTCAGACATCTGGCTGGTTTGTACTATCACGGGAACACTTACCAAGGCCGAGATGCTGAGGGCGGCTCACCTTTGCGACCTGGCGCGATCCTCCCCCTGGGATTGGGACAGGGGGAAGGACGCACCGGGAGGCACCGGTACCAGCGGGCAGATGCAGATCCGGCAGGTCAAGCAGGGACAGGCGGAAGATCAACCGGGATGGTTCAGAGCTGCGGCAGACGGGAAGACTGAAGCGAGGTTCCGGTAGACAGGGACAAGGCAGGAGAAAAGTCTGAGACAAGCCGTGGTCAGGGGTTTTTAAAGAAGCAGACAGTCCAGTGTTCAAGCCGGGGTACAAAGGGCAGGAGAAAGCCAGGAGTCCAGGTTCAAGCCAAGGTCAAGGGATTGGAGAAAGCAGAGGTCCGGGAACGTAAGCCAAAGGTCAAGTAGGTGAAGAATCCAATAACAGGTAACAAGTCAGGTACTCAAACGCTGTTTACAAACCAGCAACCAGAGGACTGTGGGAAGCTGATTTAAATAAGCCGCTCAGGCTTCTGATTGGCCAGGGGCGGAACGAGATTGTGTGCGCCCGCGTGCGGTCCCGCGCGCGCTCCCGCGCGCCGTCACGCGCGCGTGCCCGTGCACACGACGCGCCGCCACGCATGCGCGCGCGCAGCCCAGGCGAGCGCACCCGAGCTGACCTGTCACGGAGCTGGGGCTGGATGGAGCTGGTCCCTTGACACAGACACTTTAGTGCCATCTCACAGGCCGCCCGCCTTTGTTTGGCCCCAGCTTAACCTTAGAGGCCTTTCACTGTTCATAGTGTTTGTACAGACGTCAGTGGCGGCCCGCCCATATGGGCGCACGGGCGCCGCCCCCTCTCCCGCAGTCACAAAAAAAAAAAACGGGCCCTTTAAGAACTTTTATTCGGCTAAAATGTCATTTTGACATTTTAGCCGAAGTTCTGGCGGCCATCTATAGAGGGCGCTGCAGCGCTGCAGCGCCACTCCCTCTCGCAAATAACACACTTCAATGCATTGAACGTGTGTTGTTGCCAGCTGCCTGGTCTATTCCTATAACCGGACATAGGGCGCCGGTTACCTGAATAGCGGCAGCTGGTTGGCTGAGGGGAACTGCCTATCAAAGCCAGTGGCTCTGATAGGCTTTTCCAGTACCGCCCTCCGGCTCCCGGAAGTCTATGCTCGGAGCGCAGGCAATCTGCGGTCCTTGCATTAGACTAACAGCCGTTTCAGCCAATCAGGTTCCCGGATTCTGGTTATCAGGAACCTGATTGGCTGAAGCTTCTCCACGGCGGCAGAAGACATCGAGGGAGGACATGGAAGCGTCAGGTAAGTGTTTTTTTTTAACAGGGAAAGGGGCATCATGGGGCACAGTGGCAGCATGGGGCACAGTGGCAGCATGGGGCACAGTAGTGACAAAGGGCACAGAGGCGACAATGAGCACAGTGGCATGGGGCACAGTGGTGACAATTAAAGGGCACAGTGGTGACACTTGATGACACAATGACTCCATATGATGGCATGGCACAGTGGTGACAATTGATGGCACAGTGACTGCATTTGATGGCATGGCACAGTGGTGACAACTGATGGCACAGTGACTGCATTTGATGGCATGGCACAGTGGTGACAACTGATGGCACAGTGACTCCATATGATGGCATGGCACAGTGGTGACAACTGATGGCACGGTGTCTCCATATGATGGCATGGCACAGTGACTGCATTTGATGGCATGGCACAATGGTGACAATTGATGGCACAGTGACTGCATTTGATGGCATGGCACAGTGGTGACAATTGATGGCACAGTGGTGGCGTTTGGCATGGCACAGTGGTGACAATTGATGGCAGAGTGACTGCATTTGATGGCATGGCACAGTGGTGACAATTGATGGCACAGTGGCTGTGTTTGATGGCATGGCACAGTGGTGACAATTGATGGCACAGTGGTGGCGTTTGATGGCATGGCACAGTGGTGACAATTGATGGCAAAGTGGTGGCGTTTGATGGCATGGCACAGTGGTGACAATTGATGGCACAGTGGTGGCGTTTGATGGCATGGCACAGTGGTGACAATTGATGGCACAGTGGTGGCGTTTGATGGCATGGCACAGTGGTGACAATTGATGGCACAGTTGCTGTGTTGCATGGCATGGCACAGTGGTGACAATTGATGGCACAGTGGTGGCGTTTGGTGGCATGGCACAGTGGTGACAATTGATGGCACAGTGGCTGTGTTTGATGGCATGGCACAGTGGTGACAATTGATGGCACAGTGGTGGCGTTTGATGGCATGGCACAGTGGTGACAATTGATGGCACAGTGGTTGCATTTGGTGGCATGGCACAGTGGTGACAATTGATGGCACAGTTTCTGTGTTTGATGGCATGGCACAGTGGTGACAATTGATGGCACAGTGGCTGTGTTTGATGGCATGGCACAGTGGTGACAATTGATGGCACAGTGGTGGCGTTTGATGGCATGGCACAGTGGTGACAATTGATGGCAAAGTGGTGGCGTTTGATGGCATGGCACAGTGGTGACAATTGATGGCACAGTGGTGGCGTTTGATGGCATGGCACAGTGGTGACAATTGATGGCACAGTGGTGGCGTTTGATGGCATGGCACAGTGGTGACAATTGATGGCACAGTTGCTGTGTTGCATGGCATGGCACAGTGGTGACAATTGATGGCACAGTGGTGGCGTTTGGTGGCATGGCACAGTGGTGACAATTGATGGCACAGTGGCTGTGTTTGATGGCATGGCACAGTGGTGACAATTGATGGCACAGTGGTGGCGTTTGATGGCATGGCACAGTGGTGACAATTGATGGCACAGTGGTTGCATTTGGTGGCATGGCACAGTGGTGACAATTGATGGCACAGTTTCTGTGTTTGATGGCATGGCACAGTGGTGACAATTGATGGCACAGTGGCTGCATTTGGTGGCATGGCACAGTGGTGACAATTGATGGCACAGTTGCTGTGTTGCATGGCACAGTGGTGACAATTGATGGCACAGTGGTGGCGTTTGATGGCATGGCACAGTGGTGACAATTGATGGCACAGTGGCTGCATATGATGGGCACAGTGAGGCTGCAATGTTTTTTTTTCCGTTTGCGCTCCCTTAAAAATTTTGAGCACCAGCCGCCACTGACAGACGTGACTGACGCTGGCCAGCAATCAACTCACCAACGTTGATGTTCATCACACTTTACCGGATTAAGTTCCCTTTGTTACCTGTTCCTTGTGGATTACAAATTTAACGTGCACCACCCGGCCACAACGTGGACTTTAGCTGCTTGCAGAATCGCTTGCTAGAGGGAGCTCACGAGCACAGAATGTTTTACTTTAGTTTGGCTGAATGGTAACATTCTTTATCATAGACCTGTTTCATTCATTAGTGTCCTTTGTTGATTTCTGCAAGGGCCCTTGCGAAATCATATTGTGTTATTGCATAGCAACTATCCATTTGCTGATTTAAGTTTATGCTTGTTCTCTTTGAGTGTTCATGAAGTAAACTCACCTCTTTTGATTTAAATATAATACTGTGTGAAGTGTATTCTTCTTGTCTGGAGGGACCATACACAATTCAGGTAATACTGTTACTACATTGCTATTGAATATTGTATGCCCTGTCATTGTACCCTCTAGTCAAACAGGGGTTACAATACACCCACCAGACTTCTGATGTGTCAAGGGAGGGTTCGAGCTAGTTAAAGAGGGGTGAGCCAAACGAAGAGAGAGTAGATCCCAAATCAACCAGCGGCTCCTTCGGGGGTAGCGCTACATTTACAATTATTGTCTATGTATTAAATACTTCAGTGTACCCCTAAACTCCAATATCCCCCATTTTTTTTGTATTGTATCGTAATGTTCTGAAACTAAAACACAATGAGACAATAGGGGTAATTTACTGAAGGCAAATTCACTTTGCATTACAAGTGCAAACTACAAGTGCAAAGTGCATTTGAAATTGCACTGAAAGTGAACTTGGAAGTGCAGTCGCTGTAGATCTGAGGGGGACATGCAAGGAAAATCAAAAACAGCATTTTAGCTTGCACGTGATTGGATGATAAAATCAGCAAAACTTCCCCCTCATTTCAGATCTTCTCAGATTTACAGCGACTTCACTTCCAAGTGCACTTTCAGTGCAATTTCAAGTGCACTTTGCACTTATAGTGCAAAGTGTATTTGCCTTTCGTAAATAACCCCCTATGTCTTAAAAGTGAATAAAAATTAAGCAATTGTTTTTGGTATTTTTTTCATTAAATACGCCATTCCTACCCACAGAACACTTCCCACTTGTTTAATTAGATAATATTGTTTTGAAATCAAAGGCCATTTCTTAATCAGAGTTGACTCTATCAACCCTATGGCTTGCATCACCTTCGCAGTTCCTCTTCTGAACTTTCACATATTTTAAAACAAACAACCGTTTTTCTCAACAAAAAAAACCCCAAACCATAAATTCTAAATTCCAGATAGACATACGGGTCCATTTACTCCTGATGCGCTGGCATGCATTGATCAACACATGCCAGTATATATATATATATATATATATATATATATATATATTGTAAAAGCAATATATTTTATTAGGAGCAGTTCATACCAGTGCACTGTTGTGATGTGTGCTGAAAAAAAAGTAGAATACGCCATGCTTTTCACAGTGCAAGGCATGGAAATCATGTAAGTGGAGAAGCACTTAGGGTTAGGGTTAAAGTTTATATGTCAAAGTTACGTTAGGGTTTAGGGTTAAGGGTTAGGGTTTCCCCTTGAAGAACTAGGCTAGGATTCAGGGATTGGAATAGGGACCTCCCCCAAAGGTCAGGAGGCGGGTCCCCAGAGTCCAATGGTCAAGAGGCGTGGCTGACCCACCCCCACCAAAGTAAACGGCCTACCCCCAACTAAGTCGGGGAATGAATGTAATGCATGTAAGAGCACCATAATGCACATGAATGCAAAAACAGTCAGTTGACATATTTTTCTTATTTTTTTACAAATAAAGCCTAGTGAAGTTTAAAAAAAAATCTAAAAAGTATTGCAATGTGTTTTAAAACACAAAACGCAACACAGCATGCAAATGCATATCAATGCAGTCCTGTATTTATCTAAACATCATTAACCAACTCAGCTCCTCAAGGTTATACCCCCTTCATGACCAGACCATTTTTTTGCTATTCAGCACTGTGCTACTTCAACTGGTAAATTACTAAAGATCTTTGTTTCTTCCCTTTGCTTTGCAGGGAGAAGAAATAGAGGTTGTTCCCTTTGTACAGAGTCCTGTGTTGATTGTCAACACAGGGCTCTGGGCTGTAATGGGACACAGCCGATTAGCAGATCACGGGCATAAATCATTGTCCGGGACCTACTGACAGACTCAGCTACGTACGTTGCATTGTCTGTATGGGCAACCTGTCTGATGCGGGCGGGCAGTTCGCAAGAGGTTAAACATTTTTATATTCTTGTCCTTGTACAACAGAACTAAGGCTGGGGAGGAAGAAGCAGCACCAGGAACCATTTAGTTGTTTTCATCAGTCTGCTGCTTCTCCTATCAGTTTTTAATCACAGAGAGGGAGAAAACCTGTACACACTGAGAATCTTGCCATGTGCTTGAGGCTCTGGCATTTAGGCACAGGCGCACTGCCCAACCCTGCTTCCCACAGCCTGTAAAACTCTATGAAAGGCTGAAAGCTGCTGCGGCTGGATGGGCATGGATGGTGCATTGAGTGCTGCTAATATTCAGGGGAGCCCATAGACCAATGCTCAGAACGCACACAGTTTGTATTCTGAGCATTCATCTGTGGGCACATACTGTAGTAAAGCTGGTGCACCATCCAGCCACAGCAGCTTTAAGCCTATTATAGAGTTTTACCAGCTGCCCCAGTGGAGTTGGAAGGTTCTCCTGTTCCTTCTGCCTGCAGTCTTATGCCTGGGTCTTGTTTGCACTTGGGGCTAAACAACCAAAGTGCATAAGGTCTGATTGTTACTGTACTACAGAAAATGTAGGTCTTCCTGTCCTGCCAGTGTGTCACAGCTGTGTAAACTGAATGGACAGAAATAAAAATCATTTGGCAGATACAACAGCCCCCGTATTTGTATTTTATTTCTGCATTTAGCTGTTTGGCTGGAGTTCGGCTTTAAAGTGATTCTGCCAGGACAGACATACTAAAGCCACCGTTATTATTTAAGTGATGTCAACTGACTGAATCAAATAGACTGCTTATTCTCCTTAGTACATTCAGCAGCAATTTTGCATCTAAATACCCATCTCCACCCATTTGCTTCAGTGATTACAAGGAGATATCCTTAGGCAGCAATAATAATGCATGGCGGAAGTGACAGATCCCCGAAACTCCAGTGGAGATATATCTGAATAATGACACCCCAAAGAGATATCAGAGGATTAACCAGCTCACTATCATATAAACCACTAACAAAAATATCAATCTAGGGTAGACTGATCCTTTAAGAATAAATCAGGTCATTGCAAATAGTATCATGTTCAGTAACCACAACACCCTCTCTAAACTTCTGAAAGCCAGCTTATGATTGGTTACTACGGGGACCCCCTCAGGCACCATATATTTAAAGGAATTTTTTAAAGGAAGCATAATTAAAATCAATGCTCCTTTAAAAATGATATTTTTTAAAGTTTTCTTTACACTGGTACATGTCCCCCAGGGCAGTACCCGGCCCCCATACCCTTTTTATGGCCAATAACTTGCATATAAGTCTTCAAAATGGGCACTTTTGAGTTTGCCTGTTAGGGTCCCATAGACTTTAATGGGGTTCTTCGTTTGGGTCCGAACTTTTGCGATGTTCGAGAGTTCTGGCGCAAACTGAACTGAGGGGTGTTCGGTCCATCTCTACCTTTAAGGGCTCTTTCACACGGACCGCTCCGTGTGTCTGTCGACTCAGCGTGGGATCCACACTGAGCTGTCAGGCGGACAGGGCGGTCCCCGCACACTGTGCAGGGACCGCCCTGTCTCTCCTCCGCTCTCCCCTATGGGGAATCGGATGGAAACGGACCGTCTGTCCGTTTGCATCCGATCCATTTGGCCAGACGGAAGAAAAATAGGACATTCTTCCGTCCGAAAAAACGGATGCGGATCTGGCGGACGTTAGCGGATGCATCATCCGCTAACGGATCCGCTCCCATAGGGAAGCATTGAGGTCCGTTAACGGACGTCCAAAAAACAGACGAACGGAACGGACGTGTGAAAGAGCCCTTAGTAATATGAGGTTTTGTACCAGGTGCTCCTCTGTATACACCCAAGAATCTGAGAATATAAGAAAATAAATCAGTCTTCGAAGTTTCTAAAAGTTGGAAAACTTTTCCTGATCCGTTCTGTTTTCCCTGCACCTGGAACTGCCTGCATAATGCCCTATACAGAGAGCGTGTATGACTAGAGCATTTTTAGCTTACATAGTTAAGCTCTGGCCTATGCCTCATCCTCCCATGCCTCAGTAGTTGTAGTTGCTTCAATAGACCAATACTGAGGTAAATAAAGGGCAGGTCAGAGCTTGACTTTGTGATCTGAAGCCAATATTTGTATAAATTAATTTTTCAGGTTAACACTATGAAACTTGTGATTCTGGCAGGAATATCTCACCACAATAGTACTGCGACTAATCTCAACAGCATTGCCAGTGAGCATACAAACATTCACACTAAAATGTTTTGTACAAAGTGTTCGGTAATAAAAAAATTAGAATTGAGTGTAAAAGGTAGTGCAGATGAGACGTGGATTGTCCAGCGCAGTAAACTGCTGTCACAGAGCAGGTATGTCTCAATTCTGCGCCCCTAACACCATTGGCTGGCAGTGGCATTTTGCCCAATACTGCTGTGTGTCAAATGCAGAGCCTCATTTAGTGATTATGTACTCGCAGCCTGCTTTGGACCTTGACAAGAGCTGACAAGCCCTGCCAGAAACCTTTGTGGCTCCCTCTTCAGCCAACAGACCATGGCTGATACTCGGGGACTGCTGCTTTCCTTCCTCTACTCATCTTACATCGTTTACTACCCTTCTTCTCTCCCCTCCCCATATCCATTCCCCTACTCCCTCCCATCCTCTATTTCTCTCCCTCTGCTATGTCCCCTCTCCCACCCATCCCCCAACCATTCTGTAGAATTAAGTTCAAACATGACATTAATGGTTAGTACAAGTGTCACCCAGATGAACCATCCTGTTGGTTTTTCATAGCTCCCAGAACTTATTTATTCATTACTGCAGCAGAGTGGCACAGTCATTTGGAGCGACTGCCAGCTGGGGGTGAGGAAGACCCATATGTGTGGAGATACAGCCAGGTCCAAGTCAGAATTCCGGCCACTGAAAGGTGATAGAATGCTTCCGATTTGTACCTACTTCTTGCAGGGAGCTAACAGTAGACTAGTAGGACTAGAGAAAAGTTGTTAGCACTAATGTACCTATTACTCATGAGACCTCTCGGGCCATGAGTTGTGTTCTAGAGGTATTGTGCTATTTACTTGTTTTCCTGGAGGGCTGTAGACACCTCAGCACTATACCTATCATACATCACACCCTTAGGGACAGTTTTTCTATGGAAAAATTTGCAGCCAGGGGAGGTTAAACATCCATTCAATATAGACAGGGCAAACTACAGATCATGTATTTTGTATATGATATTTATTAGTTCATTTTTTTTAATCATATGGAACTAATATTCTGTTTGTATATTCATTTATATAATATATACACTTATTAGATTTAGATGCATGAAGAACACACTGTATATACAGTATATACATAACACATACATATTATATATAAACATATCTATACATATTTATGCAATGCATATTATTTAAAAATGCCATGCTCTTGATATCAAAATGATATTTATCATATATAAATATATATAAATGTATCTGTATATAAAGGCATCAAATAATATATTTCATATTCATCACATAACAAAATGTCACATTTTACAAATATATGTTAAAAACTATTAAAATAACTGATTTGTAAATTTTTCAGATTTTTTAGAAGTGTCTAAAAACAATAATTACATTTTACTGAGGCCTTTTTAATGCAATATAAATGATCAGAAAGGTATAACTGATATTATATTAAGATTATTATTGTTATTACATTTCCAGTGATGATTTTCTCATAATGCTTGATTCTAATGTGTTTTGCTGTTAGAAAATTGTGCACATTTCTATATTGGATTAACTGTTTTGTGCTTCTGGTGACCCTACACGAAAAACCTTTTGACCTTCAGATAAAAGACAACAAGACAAGTTGTTATGGATCTTGAGAAAGATTAAGTCTTTCCATTCTCTACAGATACAGTAATTGGCGGTTTGGGGGTTTGAGGTCTCCGCTTTAAATTGCAGGGCTCTGCGGATCAAAATAATACAAGTCATTATCGTTAGCCCAGCGGCCATGTCGCTTTTGTTTGATGAGCCTGGTTGGAGTCTGATTGACCGGAGGCAAGTTTAAAACCCCCTGTGCCATAACAATCAGCAGAGTTTTTGAGATGAGACCAAGTATATAACTGCAAAGTTCTCCAAGTGCTTTAGCAATAATATACCGGTCCAAAAAGCAGTTATATATGGCTTGGCTTTTTTTGTTTTTTTCATAGGAGTTTATTTATAAAGTGAATCTAGTAGCCATGTACTCAACCCTTAAAATAAAAAATATAGTACTTCACATATAAAATTGTTATTATTTAAATTAATAATAATAATGTAACTAAAAAGTAGTATAGCCAGCTTCCCCTTAGTAGAATAATGTAATATGTTTTAAGCATCAACCAATAAGAACTTTATCAGGCATATTTTATATGTTTAGCTTATATGGATAAAAGTTACTGAAAACCTGTCTTATTGTTGTAGTAATATGTTTTGGTAATGTCCTAATAACTGAAGCCTATAGTAACCAATCAAGTTTTATCTTGCATACATTTGGAATAGTTAAAACCATCAAAGATGCTGCTGTATACTCTTGACTAATGCACTTTGTGTATTACTTTTGCCTTATTCACTATAAAAATTTGAAACGTGATGAGCTCCATTCATTTGTTAGATATATTAAATCATAATTTAATATTTCATATAACTTATTTTATTTATTTTATATATAATATAAATAATATATCATTTCAAATTTCTGTCTTATAGAATATCACCATTAATGTTGTAGTGGCAATTTAGTTCATTAATCAATTATTACAGCTGAAAAATTTACAAATTTCCCAGAACATTAAATCCCCTGAAAATCTAAAGTACTGTACTAAAATATGTTTTGTTATAAGGTTTACACACCACTTACATATTATTTGTAGTTCTTTAAAACCACAACATATATTCTGAGCTGTGATAAGACTGTTTCTCTATCTTTATATATTAAATGTATTTATTAAATGTTCTATTTATATGGTTAGTTTAATTAGTTAATTTATAATTTGTAATATATGTACAACATGTATCTTACTGTAGATATTTTGGTGAGCTTCTATTTTAATTTCACGCCCAGGAGTAGACGACCACTTGAAGTCAGAATTTTCCTTTGCTCAATTCACTAAGCTTTAACACAAAGCAAAGGATCTCTAATTTAGCCATGTGAATGTAATTTGCAAATCTTATTGGAATTCATAGAAAAAAAACTTTCACTTTTTTTATCACTTTTTTTTTTAAAGATCCTGGTGTGTGTGTGTGTGTGTGTGTAGATTCTGGTATCCTGGAGTGTTAGATTTGTTAACTGCGCCTTTTGCCTTTTTGTAGGGTACATTTTATATTAAAAAGGCAATATTGCTTAAAACCAACAATTGTGACCAGGAATAAATATAAAATTTAAAATAGCCAAAATTTATTTTGTAATATGTTTCCCTATCTTGCTACAAACTTGTAGAGGACACAGTAATAGTGCAGTATCTTTATTGTATGTCCTTTTATAATTATTTATATGTATATTTTAGTAGTAGGCATTATCTTTAGCTACAATATGCATATTATTATTATTTTTTTGCCTTGCTTCTTAATCTTTCTTCTTTTAATACACCTAGCGAAGAAGCTAGTGCTCTTAAAGCCTGCAATCAAAAGGTTTTTGTTTTGTTTTTCCGTTAGCTACCTAAAGTTGTTTCTATTGTACTTTTTGCATTTTTTACATTCCCTAAAATACTTTTTGATAAAATTTTCCTTTAGCTAGTGAACCATTGTAGCCCAAGAGTTTATATTTTAGGCATGACTGAGCTTCCTTATTGAAAGTTGGCTTTGTCATTCTTTCTGAGAAAACTGTACTGTCATTTTCAATATTTACTGGGTGAATCTTCTGTCATGTGTCAAGAGAGTATCTTGCATCTGCAGGGCCAGAAATTGAAATTAAGCTTAGCCAGTCATGCTCCCAATATTGTGTGGTATAGTTCAAAAATATGAATTGTATATATGGTATGAAAGTGCAAAAAATTTCATTTTTACAAATTATTTTGAAATTCCATTACTTTGGCTAGTTGGGGCACTCTAACTGTTGCTAAACTACAAGTCCCAGCATACCATAACAGCCCTCTTTTATGTGATAAGTTGACAGTGATACATAGCAGTGAGAATGAGCGGATACTGAATATTTTGTAGCTGGCCACAGGGCATGAAACACGGCTTATTAATGTCAAGAGATGTGATTTAGTTAGTGTTGCATACAACAGTCGGATGATTTACCAGGCCATGTGCTTAGTCAGAGGATGATCTGAGCATTGCTTGTTACAGTCGGATAATTATTGGACACTGGAGGGCAGTAATGAGCACTTTTGCATGAAAGAGCGTATTACCGCATGAAGAGTTTTTCCCAAAAATTTGTGCCCAGCTGAATGCTAATAATACCCTTTTCTGTAGAGGAAAGCTAAGTTTCACAGTACTGCCGGCAGTATGCTTAGCTTGTTTCTTTGGACTTCCACAACAAAGTCTGCTATAAGCAATGTCCAGGTCAAACATGACATTTTGGGACCACTGCTTGAGACACAAATGGACCATAATTACCTTTGTTTATACATACCTCTGCATTTTAGAAATAAGCAGCCAATGCAGAAGACACTTGGAGGCCCCTGCTATTCAGACCCCGAGCCTGATTTCTCAAGATGTCATAGGTTTGCTTTAAAAGGTACAGTTAGCTTTCCTATCCCAACTGCTTGCAAAAGTGCAAAATCTTGTCAATCAAGACTACAAATTTGGTTCTGGTTGTCGTATGTGCAATATGGGGTTGTGAGCCTTATTGTGTTTGTGAGATGCCATGAGAGCATCCAACACATACATAATTATCCCTTGGGTCCTTCAGTGGTAATGGGATGGCTATGGTACTACATTTTTCTGCTCTGAACCTCTATGGGATGTGTGTTTTATATGCCAGGGCTAACGTTTACTCCTGGTCTTGTCACCCTTCCATCCATTTGAGACATGTTGTGCATTTGAGTGTAATAACAACTGAGTTATCAGTATCAGTATAAGGTGGATATACCAAAACACTGGATGGAAAATTCAGATTATAGTGTGTTTAAGGTGACCAATAACCAAAAACAGGTATTTCAATAATTAATGGGTACCAGTGGAATAAATCACTGTAATGTGTTCTTATACCATTAGTGGACTTTTTCTGTGAGATCTCTGGGTCTTAAAGTGACTCTTTGCTTAGCCCATTTAAGGAAAAACAATAGGTTTGCTTAAATTAAGCCCTCCCCAGCAGCTTACACTTACCTTTTCTAGTTCTCGCCATTCACTTTTTTAAGCACTGGAAGCTGAAGGGTATACCCATTATTTGAGATACAAGGGAGTATGTGACTCATTTCAAATGACAGTGCTAGGCCAGTCAGTGCTGTCACATAGGGAGCCCTACGTAAGCTATGACTTCAGTGACTTGTAGCAGGGGGAAGGGGCAGTGAAAAGGAGGTTAGTATATTTTGTGGACAGTGGGATTGAAAGTAGATCTGTTTTTGCCTTGTGTGAGCAAAGAACAAATTCACTTTAAGCCCCCTTTTGGATTTTTCCATGTTTACCTTCATGGAGAGTTTTGAGGAATACCCAAGAAATATAAGATGTTACTGGGGTTCTGACTGGCCAGCTTTTGCCCATTACTAAATTGTTGTGTTTTGGATGGACTGTCCTTTTATATTGAAGTCTGCATTTGGCTTGATCATATGATGAGCAAGGAAAAAGAGTCCACAAGAAATTTTTGAGCAGAGTGCTGAAGAAAGATGGGGGATCAAAGAAGAGAATCACGTCAAAGCAGATTTAAGAGTTGGGATTTGGAAGATGGAGATTGAAAGAAATGCTTAGAGTAGAATAAGCTAAATTGAAAGAAGATCACAGTCAATTAAGGGCTGAAGTGCCGCAGAGAATGAGAAAATTGTACTTCATCTGGTCAAGAAGAATGCTACTCTGTGGTATTGTGCCTTTTAAATGCCACGTACACAAGATCAGTCCGTCCGATGAGAACGGTCCGAAGGACCGTTTCATCGGCTAACCTATGAAGCTGACTGACACACCATCGGTTAAAAAACTGATCGTGTCAGAACGATGTGACGTAAAACACAAAGGTTGCATCTAGGGAGCTCAATTTGTAGTTAGTGATTTTTCACCCAGATCTATTTTTATCACCACCTCTTCTATATAACAGTTATTTTCTGTAATAAGCATGACATGAAATTAATAATAACAATGCCAAGTTAGAAAGGCACAGTGTAAACATTTAAGAGTCCCTTCATTGGTGATCAGTGGAGAAATACCCCTTTGGTGGCCAGCATAGCTCCTACTTATATTTATGCTTAGTAGTGGAAAAGGACTCCCTAACATTGTTTGTCCATGGAAAAGGAAACATTTGTGATGAGTGGAAAAATACCTCTTTGGTGGCCAGTGTAGTTCCTCCTTACATTTATGCTTTGATGTTGTAAAAGTACTCCTTTATATTGGTGGTCAGAAGAGAAGGGTAAATTGGTAAACAGCGAAGAAGGGCCCATTACCTGGATGGTCAGTGGATTAAGGTCCATTACCCCGGTGACCAGTGGAGAAGGAACTCATGATATTATTAATTAGTAGAGAAGAGCTCCCTTACATTGGTGGTCAGTTGGAGAGGGTACCCTGTAGAACAGTGGTAAGTGGGAAACGTTTTCCTTATACCGTTGGTCAGTTGAAAGATTGTCCTGTCTCATTGGTGGTCAGTTATAGGCAGGCACCCATTTCAGACACCTAAAATGATCTTTGTTGTCAGTGGTTATTCATATGAGAGATAATGGGAAAGGCTACATTGATCCAATGCCAATGGCTCTGCTGAGTGACTTTCGTACCAGAAATATGTAGGTACTTTCAGGAGACTGATCAATGAGTCACTGGTAATTGCACTAGCAACCCCGGAACCCTAGAGTTCCACAGGACCTTAGTTGAGTTTACCTTAGTTTAGTTTACAAGTTAAACACCCTTCTAGGTGGGTTTATGTTCCTATGTCTCTTCATTATCTCTTAATAACACTGAAGCAATTAGGTATAGATGTATTTTAGACATTAAATATTCCCACAAATGGTAAATAGAAGGTTTTGGTGGAAAATGATTTAGCAGAGTAGATCTGAAGAGTTCTCCAGCTCTCAGTTTTGTATATTTTATATGATAAGAGTGTTGACTTATGAATTATGAAACAGTCATTTTACATAATACATCAGAAGAACACTTATCATAAACTGATTATTTACACTAACAAGTATTTTCGTGTTCTACAGCCTTTACTATGAACACATGACACGAAAACTCGCACATACCATTCAGTTTTGAGAATCTGATCTCAGGTCGTATTTTTTTGGATCTCTTAAAAAAAAATTGTAGTTTGAATAAAAAATAAAACAATTAGTGTGAACAATTCCTGATTTAATGGTTCTGTAGCGAGGCTGCTATGAACACTGATTCCTTTGATCAAAATTAATAATTACATTTTTTGGGGGCAAAATAACCCCTTGACTAGGCACTGACCCCTATTCTGCCCCATTCCTACCTCATCTTGGATGGGGAGCCTTGAGACACAAATGGACTCTAATGCCCCACACACATGATCGGAATTTCCGATGGAAAAAGTCAGACTGACTTTTTCCATTGGAAATTCCCATCGTGTGTATGCCCCATCAGACTTTTTTCCTCCGAAATTCCAATGAATTCCGTCGGAGTTTAGATAGAGAACATGTTTTCTTTTACTCCGATGGAATTTCGTCAGAATTCCGATGTGACTTTGGTCAAAAGTCTGACCGTGTGTACGGGGAATAAGTCTTTTTTTTATTATTTAGAAACGCCTCTGCATTTTAGAAATAAGCAGCCCACTCAGTTGGGGGATGGCGTGTGCGTGCACGTGAGGACGTGACGTGACGCGAGGAGGATGGGGCGGTGACAATGCGAGACTCGGCGGGGATCGAGAAGCTGGAGCGAGGCGCTGTACCTCCGGAGGGTGAGACAACTGACCTGGAGGCTGCGGAGGACCCTCAGCAGACGGGTCAGAGACGCCCCAGGGACATCGGTAGAAACGGAGCCGAAATCACCCGGCAAGACACGAGGAAGACCGCTTAACCGGAGGACGGTGCGCGGTACACGTGGTACACGCCAGCAGTGAGCCCCGTCTCCCCCCCCCCCCCCTCCACCGGGGCC
Source organism: Rana kukunoris (assembly GCA_029574335.1). NCBI lineage: Eukaryota > Metazoa > Chordata > Amphibia > Anura > Ranidae > Rana > Rana kukunoris. The sequence goes on from CM056058.1 coordinate 24,939,114, forward strand.
ATCTCTTGTTAACTCCAAGGTATTTAAAAAAAAAGCCCCCGGCTACAACGGGCCACCCGGCTGATTCAAGCAGGTAGTATACTCAGCGAAGAAGGAAGGTAAAGCTCTTTTTTTCTTTGATGTATACACGGAACCTTAAACTATGAAATGAAATATATTCGGAACTACACGGTACAGGAAGACAGGAGGTATGAGAGCTGCATGATATATGATATTTACATGTAAAGAGGGGAACGTACCATTGTGGCTTGGACTGGTTAATTAGAGAGGACTCCTTTGTAAGATGGGCTTAAACTGTCTCAAAAAAAAAAAAAAAAAAAACTCCAAAAGCTGAATCCCTCCACTAAATGTCTGTAAACTTTTGAGCACATTGCAGCAATATTTTAAGAGGCAAGAAGTACCTCCTCTTTCCTTCTCATAACGGTGTGGTAAACATATATGTGGTAGAGATCAGCAACTGCGAGAAAAGGAGAGGAAACAATAGAAGCATAAGAAGGTCTTTGATCTCTTGATTTTCCCACCTATGTTCCATATATGAGTGGCAATTTTTTCCTCTTCATCTCCTTTGTTTCTCTATTGTTTTCTGGCTCCCTTGTTGAAGTACACATAGATTGGGGGAAAGAAAAGGGGAGAAAGTCGCGAAGGGGGCACGAATGTAAATGGGACCAGGAGGAGCTGCATATAGAAGACACTGGAGGCAGTAAACCCCAGCCTCTATTCGCCCCCCTCTAAAACTTCCGATACCCGAGACAGGTCTACCCCCCCCCTCCCTCTCAGAGGACTAGTGCAAACCTCTGGATGCTAGAGTGAATCAGGTGAACCCTAAGTGGTAAACCAGAAGGTATATAGGTATTTACAACTACTGTCAACAAAGGGAAACCCAGGCCCAGTGGTAGTAAGGGAGTAACAAGCTGGCAAACTGGGGAAAAGAATCAGAAAAGTGAAGAATAATATGTCCAGGATGTCAAGTAGATCAACAAAAAGTGGCACCCCCAAAACATCTGGAACTGGGGCAACATCAAGTTCGATTCAACAATATATGTCCAAAGCAACAAGTTCTAGGAACACAGGATCCCCAAAATCTGCACAAGGAAAAACTGAGAAAAAAATGGAAGAGAAAAAAGCTCAGAATACAACTATGGGGGATATATCGGGGGACCTGCGAGAGGACTCTAGAGAGGAAGAGACTAGAGAGGGGGACGGAGAGATAAGCAGAAGAGAGGAACAGAGACCCGAAGACCAAATTCCAACCATGGGGGACATGGAAAAGATGCTGATGCGACTGGAAAACGCAATTAAAGGAGAAATACATAGTCTAAGGACGGATTTCGGCCATCTTCTTTCAAGAGTAGAAACATTGGAAGAACAACAGGAGAAACAAAAACAAGAGTCAATCGAGCTAAAAGACCAAATCTCCCAGCTCCATCTCCAACAGCGAAATATACTCTATAAACTGGAGGACCAGGAGAATAGATCTAGAAGACAGAACCTGAGAGTTAGAGCGGTCCCAGAGGGAAAAGGGGAAGACTTGAAGAAAATTATCAGGACAATATTAAACCCAATATTAGGCACGACTGCCGAAGATACGATCAAAATCGAGAGAGCCCATCGGGTGGGAAGACCCAACAGAAACGACAATGATAGACCCCGGGATGTTATTGTTAGATTCCATTCGGTCGAAGAGAAAGAGGACATATGCAGGAAGTTGAGGGGAGCCCCACCCCTCATATACGAAGGGTCCCCTTTACAGATCTATGCTGACCTGTCCTCTGAGACATTGACCAGGAGACGTCTTCTAAAACCTCTTCTAGAACAACTAATGTCCAAAAAAATTAAATATAACTGGAGGTTCCCAGCATGCTTAGTGGGCTCGAAAGATGGGAAATCAGCTTTACTGAGATTCCCGGAGGATTTGGGGGGTTTTTGCAAAAAGTTAGATCTACAGATACCAGATCTGCCGGGATGGGTCTAGCTGGGGGGGGGGGGCGGTGGAGGGGAGGGGGAGGGGCAAGAAGAGAACAACATGGAGACCCTCTTTTCGTTTAAGAGGGGCCCCGAGTCTTATATCTAAAATGTTTCTCTTTCTTTTTTTTTTTCTTCTTAAATAGAAGGAGATTGTGAATATAGGCCCCATCCTACAGGGAAACTAGAACAAAGGGAAAATTGGTCTAGAGGCCGATCTTTGGCCAAAAGGGGAGGGGATAGGGGAGGAGGGGGAGGAGGGAGGGTGAGGAGAGGGAGGGGAGGGATGGGTATGGGGAGGGGAAGGGGATGGAGGGGAGGGAGGTCCACCACACCAAAAAGACCAATAGGAGAGTGGAAGGTTTCTAACACTAGACAATGCCGATAATAAAATGTGTATCATACAATGTAAAACAGGCATCCTCAAACTACGGCCCTCCAGCTGTTGCGGAACTACAAATCCCATGAGGCATTGTGAAACTCTGACATTCACAGACATGACTGGGCATGATGGGAAATGTAGTTCCTGAACAACTGGAGGGCCATAGTTTGAGGACCCCTGATGTAAAAGGTCTAAATAGCCCCACAAAAAGACATAAAGTTTTAAAGGAATTAAAAAGAATTAAAACTGATGTAGCATTCCTGCAAGAGACCCACCTTACCATAGAATCGACTGTGAAATTAAACTCAATAGATTTTCCCGTATGGTACTATGGGGACACCGTTTCAAAGCGTGCGAGGGGAGTGGCTATCGGGTTCGCTAAAGGAGTGAGGTTTCTGTTGAGCGACAGACTGACAGACCCCGAGGGTAGATTCCTCATACTAAAAGGGAAAATAGAGGACACAGAATGCACCCTAGTAAACATATACTCACCAAACAACCAACAGATAAAATATTTAATAGATGTCCTGGGAAAGGTAAGGGACTTTAAAATAGGTAGAGTGATTATAGGAGGGGACTTCAACTTCTGTATGGACCCAAAGTTGGATAAGACAACTCAGACAGTAGGGACTAACATAAAACAACTTAGAAACCTAAAAAATATTTTGCATAGCAGTCAACTAGTAGATGCTTGGCGAGTGTTAAACCCGGGGACACGAGATTACACTTTTTACTCTCAGGTACACGGATGTTACACACGGATTGATCATATCCTCGTTGACCACTACTTGTTGGAGGAGGTGGTGAACGCTACAATTGAACCTATGACCATATCAGATCACGCCCCAATTAGTGTGTCCTTTAATATTTCAGGTAATCCTAGGACATCCCAAATCTGGAGGCTTAATGAGGAATTGTTAAAAGATGTAAATAGCCTCACCAGGGTTCAAAAGGAGTTAGAAGAGTACTTCAAATTAAATGACACAAATGACATATCCAAAGCTACATTATGGGAGGCCCACAAGACCGTAATTCGAGGTACGCTGATATCTGAGGGAGCAAGAAGGAAAAAAGAGAAACGGCTCCAAAAGGAGAAAATAATCAAGGAGATAGCCAGGCTAGAACAAAAACATAAAAGAGGGGCTCAGCAACAAGATTTATACCAAGAATTAGTGATCAAACGCAACCAACTCAAGTTCCTACTATTTCAGGAATCCAAAAGAGACCTACAGATTATTGCAAGAGAAAGGTATATGGGTGGCAATAAAACTAGTAAACATCTGGCAAGGCTGGTTCAGAAAAAGAGGGGAAGAAATTATATAGAAAAAATTAAAAATGAACAAGGAAAGGAGGTCTTTAAAACAAAAGATATAGCTGAAATCTTCCGAGCTTACTATGAAAATCTATATGCAGTTAAACAGAAAAACTGGGACAACGAGGAGAAAAAAACCAAAATATTGGATTTCCTGCAGGGGGCGAGACTCCCAACGATAAACCCAATAGATGGAATAACTATGGAAAGGCCGATCACAGAAAATGAAGTACAGCTAGCGTTATCTGGTACAGCATCGGGGAAGAGCCCCGGCCCCGATGGTTTTACCGCTCTCTATTATAAAAAGTGCAAAGACATCCTCGTACCCCGATTATGCCAATATTTTAATGGTCTAGGAAAGGATTACACCCTGAGTAGAGAAGCAGCCGAGGCAATAATAACTGTCATTCCAAAGGAGGGCAAAGATAAGAGGATTTGTTCGAGCTACCGGCCAATATCCCTGCTAAATGCAGATTTAAAACTGTTTGCAAGGATACTGGCCAAAAGAATAAAACGCGAGATGGCGGGGCTGATACACCCCGATCAGACAGGGTTTATTCAGGGTCGAGAGGGAAGAGACAACGGGGTAAGGACCCTCCTCCTGATTCAAGAGATGAGGAGAAGTGGGGTCCCCAGTCTACTCCTGTCGATAGACGCTGAGAAAGCGTTCGACAGGGTAGACTGGGGATTCATGTTACGGACTCTGGAGGATATGGGATTTGGACGCAGGATGATGGGTTGGATCGGAACCCTATATAAAGCCCCAACGGCGAGGATAAAAATAAATGGAGATTTGTCTCATTATTTTACGATGGAAAATGGTACGAGACAGGGGTGTCCCCTGTCTCCATTGCTATTTGTGCTGTCCCTTGAACCTTTGTTGTCTAGAGTCCGTGAATGCCCCGAAATAAACGGAATTAAGGTGGGTAAAGAGGAGCATAAACTGGCTGCATTCGCCGATGATGTGCTTTTCTACCTGACCAACCCCAAAACCTCTATCCCAAAACTATTAAATGTATGTACCCAATATGGGGAAATCTCAAATTTTAAATTAAATATTACTAAAACGGAAATATTAAATGCCAGTACACCCAAGGAGAATATTCGGATCCTTAGATCAGAATATAAATTCCCATGGGTAAAAGAGCTCAAATATCTAGGAATCTACTTAGCGAATACGGAAAAGAGAATTTATGAAATCAACTATATCCCCTTGATAGAAGAAATTAAAAAGGAAATAACTAGAATAAAAAACAGACCAATCTCATGGTTCGGACGAATAAATTTCTGTAAAATGGTGTTGATCCCAAAGATCCTATATAAGTTCCAGATGATCCCGATCAAGCTTCCAAAACAACTGCTCCGTATTCTTCAGAAATTAATTATGAATTATATATGGGGAAATAAGAAACATAGGATTTCATTTCAGACCCTCAGACAGACCAAAAATAAGGGAGGATTGGCTATCCCGGACCTCAAAAAATACTATGAAGCAATAAACCTGTTGAGAGTAGCGGAATGGGCCAGAGTAAACTTAGAAAAAAGATGGGTTAGGTTAGAGAGCACCATCGCTAAGGCGGAATTAGGAAAAGTAATTTGGAATCCACCACAATTTAGAGCACTGAGCACAGACACACATACAATTACTAAGAATGCACTCAAGGTGTGGGATTACACACAGGGAAAAATTGATAAAAATTTCAATTCCCCCCTTATCTTCTTAAAAAATAACGATTATTTCCCTCCAGGGAAAAAAGAGGTTGGGGGAAATTGGATCCTGAACGACAAGGCACAAGTAAGAGATATCACACACCACGGTCACCTATTAACATATAGACAAATAGAATTAAAAGAAAATTTTATGACACTTAATGAATGGAGGTACCAACAGTTAAACCACTTTATTCAAAAACTACCCCATCCCTTAAGAACAGGAGATCAACTCTCTGATATAGAAAAACTATGCTCCCTGGAAAATAGGAAGGGAACTATATCAAAGATCTATAAGATCTTAGTACAGTGGGAGGAGTTAGAGGTACATCCCTTCATTAAAAAATGGGAGAAGGAACTAGGGATACGCTGTGATAAGACCACAATTGAAAATATTTTCAAACTGACCCACACCTCAGCTACCGACAGCCGATCTGCCGAAATGAATTATAAATGTTTATCAGGCTGGTACTTAACACCAGAAAAACTCAGCAAATTTAAGATCGACCAATCGGCTGATTGTTGGAGGGGATGTAAATCCCCCGGCACTATGGCCCACCTTTGGTGGGAATGCCCAAAGGTTAAAACTTATTGGGAAAAGATTCTGAGGATAATAGAAGAGATCACAAAGGTAAAAATAAAAAGAGAGCCCTGGACGGTACTCTTCCATGGAGGAAGGGAAGGGATCAAGAATTACAGGAACTCTTTGGTTCCGCACTTCTTAAATGCTGCAAAAAGGCTGATACCAAGGAAGTGGCAGGAAATAGAATGTCCTACGGTGTGGGAATGGATAGATACCGTAGAGGAAACATATATGATGGAAGATTTCAGGGAGAGTATGGAAGATAACTGGGACCACTTAAAATGGGAAAATTGGAGATTATTCAAAAGAACATGGAGCTATGTAAAAAACCTACGGCAAGAGGATTAACTTAGTTAGACAAAATAAGGGAGTCTCGATGGTGTGGCGGGGGGGGGGGGGGGGGAGGAGGGGGGGGAAGGGGAAGAGAAAAGGGAAATCAACATATGTATAGTGAATAATAAACCATATACCCTATAAAAAGTTTAAACGAGGAAAAAAAAAAAAAAGGGAAAGAATATTTTCCACAAATGATGCAAACCTGAAACAGAGACGAAAAGTAAGCACCTCCAACATGAGCTGGTCTCTTGTGTGCAGTAAAAGCTGAATGTGGGAAAAAAAAAAAAAGAAATAAGCAGCCAATGCAGAAGACACTTGGAGGTCCCTACTATACAGACCAGGAGCCAGATTTTTCAAGATATCATAGGTTTGCTTTACAAGGTGCAAAAGTGCAAAATCTTGTCAATCAAGACTACAGATTTGGTTCTGGTTGTCGTATGTGCAATACAGGGATGTGAGCCTTATTGTGTTTGTGAGCTGCTATGAGAGCATCCAACATGTACATAATAATCCCTTGGGTCCTTCAATGGTAATAGGATTGTACTACATTTTTCTGGTCTGAACCTCTATGGGATGCGTGTTTTATATGCCAGGGCTTATTTTTACTCCTAGGTTTGCATATGCTATGGCCATCGTAAAATGGTTTTCCTTGGTTCCTCTGAAAAATCTTTATCAGTGAGCTCTACTTAATGCAACTTTCTGTGATAGTGTGGCCACCATGCCGCACTTCTTCTGAACTCAAAGCTTGAAGAGTTGTCAACCTCATATAGGCTGTGCCTGCTTGGACTACAGTGGGATGATAACCTGCAGCTTGTCAATCAGCACCTGGCCACACCTAGACTTGGCCACTGCTTTTTGGATTGACATCACTGCATCTATTGCTGAAACCATCCCACTGTAAGGGGTGGTGAAGGGGTAATGAAGGGGTGTTTGACTCAGTTTTACTTTTATGGGGTGTGTGCATCATATAGTAAGTGAATTTGGGATTGATTTAAACCAGTGTTTTTTTTTTTAACTAGGTTGCTGTTTAAGTTCCCCCAGGGGGGACGTGGGCACAGGACCAGGGGGGATGTGAGCACATGAAACACCTTGAATTGGAAGGACTGGGGGACCTCTGACATAATGGAAGCCTCTCATATAATGGGGGGACTTTTGAAGTGATGGGGGCCTCAGACATGAAAGGGGGCCCCTGATGTGAAGAGGGGACTCTGACACGAAAGGGGGTTATTATCTAATGGGGGAGGGACATTTGATTTGATGGGAGAACTTCTGGTGTAAGGGGTGGCTTCTGATGTGATTTAATTTCATCAAGGTGGCTGTGTGCATTGTCCCAGACTTTGGTTTACCACTAAGAAGTAACATTTAAGTTTGTTTACAATTTAGACTGAGGTGCCTCAAGATTTTGCATACTTTTAAAGAATGCCATGACCTTTAAAATAATTTTGGGTAGACTTGGCCTTTAGATATACTAACATTAAGACTATAACAATCTACAGAGAATGTGATTCTTGGAAAATGATGTATTTGCAAAGACTAAACATAATCTTTCATTTTGTTCTGTCCCAGGATAATCTGAAAGTTCTAAAGTAGGATGTCCTCCTGACCTACTGAACATGCCCCACCTCTTACAAGATTAGGTAGTTGTTCCATGGGGGCTGATGGCACTGACCAGAAGATCAAGATGCTGAACATACAGAACGCAGCTTGGGGCAGCCGACAGGATTGGTACCAAGACAGTCTAGTGACGGGACAGCCCAGTACAGGTACTTCTATGTAAACAGATGGATGCTTGCTAAGATATTTTAATTAACTGAGACATTCTTGCATATTATTTTAAAGTTTTTTTCAAAGAAGGTGAAGCTATTTCTTGTTCTTATAATTGAATGTAATGTGCTGTACAGTCATTTCAATGTATTTTTTTTTTAAATAACCATTTATAACCAGCTTGATGTCTGTTAGGCCGCGTACACACGATCCGTTCAAACCGATGAGAATGGTCCGACAAGCCTTTTTCATCGTTTCACCGCTGAAGTGGCCTGATGGTCTGATGTGCGTACACACCATCAGTCCAAAATCCGATCGGGTCAGAACTCGGTGACGTAGAACACAACGACGTGCTGAAAAAACAAAGTTCAATGCTTCCAAGCATGCGTCGACTTGATTCTGAGCATGCGCTGGTTTTTGGACCGATGCTTTTGCGTACTAACCATCGGTTTGGTCCAATGGTCAGGCGTCTATCGATCAGATTTTAAAAGCAAGTTTTAAAACTGTGGTCCGACGGACCGATGGGCCGTACACATGGTCGGTTTGGACCGATGAAACCGGACTTTAGTCCATTCTCATTGGTTTGAACCGATCGTGTGTGGTAAACAGACGTTTAGGAGCAGTTAGGCAATTTATTCAGCTGCCCCTGAACTTTCCTCTATGTTATCTTATCAGCACATGTACACAGGGTCATTTATAGGCAGTTGAGTTTAGAAGCATTTTTTTGGAACGCAAAAAAATGGGTTCAGGCGGATGTTCAGAGGCATTTAAAACGCCAAATGCCTGTAACAGCTTGTAGACCATTTAGTTTACAGACATTTTTCATTTTAACAAAAAAATATATACAGTATATATATGTATATCATTTTTGTTTTACAAACGCTTCTAGATGCAAACGCTGCTAAACGCCACTAAACGGACATTTTTAGATGCCGGTTTCTTGCTGTCAAGTTAAATCGTTCAGGAGAGGTTGAAAAACATCCCGTGTACATGAAGCCTTATTGTTTTATACATCTTGATTCTCTGCATAGTGTGCAAATATATACATACAGTACATTGGGGAAGCCATGTTTTTTCATTGCATATGCCGGCAGTAAGGAACCTTTGTTGTTGGTGGTAACAGCTCCAATTTTCATTGCTCCAGTTAAAAAAAAAAAAAAAATCTGATATGAGCTGTTAATTCCGAACGGATGAACAAAGCATGCCAAGGTAACATAAGTTCTCTGTATGATCATTACAACTACAAGTACAAATTCACATTACAGACCTTTGACTCCCAGGGAAGGCCCATTATACTGTATATAAATGATTCTGAGAGCAAGTGGAGTAAATATGAGGGATGACGATGCCTTATCTTGGCCAGCCATGGCTCCAGCAGCTGAGCTTCAGAACCAGAGCAAACACTTAGCTGCAGCTTCGGGTGTCTCCACAAACCGCAGCTCAAGCTGCCCATACACAGTAGAATTTTGTCTGAACATTTGTATGAAAATTCAAAACAAGTTTGTCATGTAGCACTACCCCGTAGGAGTTGTTTTTTTCTTATCTCAGCCCCACAGCCAGGCACACAGTATTTCCCACAGCCAGATGCACAACTTCCACTCATTACTCCAATGACCAGTCTAGGGGATTGTAGTGTTTTTTTTTTTTTGTTGTTTTAGTTTAGGAACTTGGATAGGAGAAGGGGGTATATTGAGATACTCCAATAAAACTATTCACAATTGAAGACAGCTTTCTTGGTAGAACTGTGTAGCAGACTGTACAGAATGGAGCAAAGTCCCTTTCTTACTAGAAGGAGTTGAATTGACCCTGCTTTTCAAGACACCAGCCAGTGTCCTCTTTAGCCCACACCCAGCAGCTGACTTCTAGCATCCATACATAGGGGTATTCAGCAACACCAGTCTCTAGAATCCCTTTAGGGGGCCTATACTCACAAGGCCCTGGTCACAGGTCACCTTCCTCCGTGATACCAGATAGGATCCATGGAAATCCTCCCTCAGTCAGCTTTCAGGAGAACCCTGAGTTTCAGCATTCACTGTTCAGCCCCTCAGGTCATTCACCTGAGGCCGCATGACAGCATGTGCTGTGGAGAAGTTACAGACCTCCTGGACCCTCCTCTCTGGAAGAAGACCCAGATCCCATGTGCTCACTAAATATAAATACCAGCACCCAGCATGCTCAGGGGTAGGGATGAGCTCCGCGTTCGATTCAAACGTATGTTCGACTCGAATATCGTCTGTTCATACGTTCGTCGAAATTTGAACAAAAAGGGTCGTTCGTGCCAAATTCGAGTGACGCGTCACGGCCCATAATTCACTGCGGCATTGCGCGCTGATGATTGGCCAAGCATGCACTATGACCCGCATGCTTGGCCAAGCACAGCGCGCAAAAAACGGAGAGCCATAATTGGCCAAAGCCAGGGTGGCTTTGGCCAATTATGGCTAAGGGGGTTTAGTACACGCCCCACACTATAAAAGGCTGCCTGCAAGGCGGCCTCGTTTAGTGTGTTGCGGCGTTGTTAAAGAGATCAGTCCTAGAGAGAGAGAGAGAGAGAGAGACAGTGTCTTTATTACTAGATAGATAGATAGAGCAGGCAGGCTAGTCAGTTTAGTTAAATTTACAGTGTGTAGAGGATATATATACATCCCAGGAGTTGTACATATATTTATACACTGTATAGCTTAGCTAGATCAGTTCTTCCTAATTTACTGGCAGGCAGGTGATTGTGCTATTTAAGGCCGTTTTAACAGGTATAGACACCCAGCAGGTACAATATTTAAAGGAATTTTTTATTTTTATTTTATTTAAGCATCATTAAAATCACTGCTCCTGGAGCAGTGATTTTAATGATGCTTAAATAAATAAAAATTCCTTTAAAAAAAAGTTTAAATGTAACTGTAGCACCCTTGTGCTAAAAAGGGCTTCTAGTAAATTTAGTTGTGCTAGTAACTAGCCTGGCTAATTTGATCAACTAGTTTTTCTCCTAAGCTTGAGTTTAATTGTAATCTCTCTCTTTTGTCAATAGGTGGCACTGTTGCCTTTGGCATTAGGAGGATAGATTACAGTGAATTCAGGTTATAAGTGAATATGTTGTCTCAGCCAATCAGCAGGAGTTTTCTTTGGCCACTGAGCATGGGATGGTCTATTTATTTGGAAGGAGTCAGGTGTTAAGGTTCTTTTCACCTAGGCTGCGGCCTGGGTGGGTGTGTGTGAAGCAGCAGCAGAGGTGTAGACCTGAAGCATGAGGCCTAGCCATGTGTAAAGGGGCTCAGCCTGAGAGGAGCCTGATCATTGCCAGGAGGCATAGGAGGAGAAGTTGCCAGAGGATCAACCACTCTTGTTGCCGGAGGCAGGTGTTAAAGGGATGGAGTTCTGAAGGAGTACCAGAGCAGATGCTTTACTAGGCAGGGATGGTGAAGTCAGTGGGAAAGTTTCAGTAGAGACTCATCCAGGAATCCAGGTAGCTGTAAATATAGCTTGAAGATAAGTACAGTGGGTAGCTGTGAGTCAAGCCTGAGGAACCCAGTGGGTAGCTGTGGGTGAAGCTTGAAGGATGGGAGTCCAAAGAATACAGCAGGTAGCTGGGAGCTAAGCTTGAAAGTAGGATACTGTGAGTTGAGCTTGAAGATCTACAGTGGGATACTATGAGTGAAGATGTTGCCATAGGAGACAGCAGTTGCTACAAGATATAGGTCTCTGCAGTCAGCCTAAAGGCCCTTTTCTGTATTGCTGTCTGCCTGTTTCTATTTTTGTCTGCGGAGTCTGACAATTTGCTATTGGATTTGCCTAGGGGTGCCCTACCCCTCTCTCCCCCTGTTCCTGTTAAGGGGGAGAAAGATTGCGCCCATCTTTCCATCTTGCACTACACCCACCATGCGTAGTAACCTGCACCCTGAGGAGGAATGTCAGCTCTCCCTGACTCACAAGAAATGTGGACTAGGATACATATTATACAAGTTGTAATAAAGTTGTCATTTATTAGTTTCCCCCACCCCAATGCAGGCCATCTGGAATAATACTCACCTTCCTTACCAATCCAGTGATCTTTCCTTTGACTTGGTCCTGGCTGTCTTCTCTCTATACTGTGCATATATACATACATAGAGTCATTTCTGTGGGTAACTCCTAGGGATCCCTTGGAGTACAACTTGCCTATAGTAATACATGGGCCCTGGGGCACATGCATAGCATGAAGGGAACCTGGCCAGAACCACATAGATGAAAATATTGCAAAAATCGTGGAGGAAAGTAAATATTATCTCAAGTAGGCTTCACTCGGAGTCCTCGGGGATCCTTAAAATAATAATTTTGTTCACTATTCCCACCTTTTCTTCTTCATTCATACCTTTAAACGAGGAATGATACGCTATTGCATTCAGACATGGCTGAATGCCTCCTCTGGACACAGCAGCACTCTGTGCTATGGCCACATATAAACTGGGCAATTAGCTGTATTTTCCCAGAATTGATGTCCCTGGATGCAAACTGTCTACATTCAGACCCTGTCAGAGTTCCTAATCCACAGTGATGCAGGCCATTGGTTTGTACAGGGTACAAATGTGACACCCCTACTAGCCACAGCGGTCTGCAAACACTATCCATAGGCAGCTAAGAATCACTGTTTCACGCTAGTGGCCAGTTGTTGCCGCCTGTGGTGGATGAAGTCTTTGATGCAGCAAGGAGGGAGCACTTTTTTTTCAATGTAACACACACATAATGATGCTAAAATGTGAAGAGGTAAACAGAGCCTGGCTGCCAGTATTGTGTTCTATGCACCTGTATGACTAATCCACTGATCTTGGCTACAAGGAAATGTATACTTCTTACCACTTATTACCAGGGAACAAACCTGGAAATTCCATTACTACCTGGGAATGGGTACTAAATACCCCTGACTATCATGAAAAAAGACTATATACTCTACTCTCCTTATATTCTCATTTTTAGTGGATGACCACTTTATTTGCCATACCAGGGGTCTCCAAACTTTTTAAACAAAGCGCTATTTTACTGTTCTTCAGACTTAGAGTGGGCTGGACTATGGCCAGTGTGAGTAGATAATGATGCCATGGTATGTAGATAATGCCTTGGCATCAATTGGATTAAACATTGGTATTCGTGTGATGAATATTGCCCCATTGTTGGTATCAGGGGGAAAGAATAGTGGCACATCATTAGTATCATTGGTAGGAATGGTGTCAGGCCGCGTACATACGACCGGTTTCCTCGGCAGAATTCAGCAAGAAACTCGATGGGAGACGTATTCTGCCAAGGAAACTGGTCGTGTGTACACTTTTCGCCGAGAAAACTGTCGAGAATCTCGTCGAGCCAAAAAGAGAGCATGTTCTCTATTTCCTCGACGGGCAATGGAAAAATTTGGCTCGACGAGTTTTTTGACAGCCGAACAAGGAACTCGATGGGGAAAACTATGTGTTTTCGCCTGTCGATTTTCTCGGTCGTGTGTACGTGGCCTAAGTGGGAGAAATAGTGTCTTATTATTCATGTCAGTAGGAACCTCGTGCCCAATGGTTGGTGTCAGGAATAAGAATTATGCCCCACTGTTGGTGTCAGTGATAAGAATTATGCCCCACTGTTGGTGTAAGTGGGAGTAATAGAGTATTGTATCAGTTGGAGGAATAGTGCCCCAAGGACTGTATAAGGCAAGTAAAGGGCCACAGTTTGGAGGCCACTGCTACTATTAACAAATTAGCACAATAGCCAAACGGGTGCTACAGTTAATAAGGCTAACTTGTCCCGTGTGTTCACCTAAAGGCCTTATCCAAAAGATGGCCATGTAAATTTTTTCAGATGGAAAACTTTCAAGTCTAATAAAGACCATTGTATCAATTATACCAAAGGATACGTTTCAATCTTGTGACCAATCACCCGGTGTATTTCTATCTGTGCTGAGTCAGTCAAGGTTTTCAGACTGTGGCCATACTCTGTTATTGAGATCTGTGTCTCGGTTGATACCACTGCTACGCTGATCTGTGGTTGGGGCAGGAAGCAGCCTGTGTGCTCAGCTGTCTGCAGACCTGCACATGTTGTGCTTTTGCACATTGCCTGAACCCTTCTTTCTATCTAAGAACTATCTACACATTGACATTTTTTTTTTTGCTTAATTTTTTTTTTTTTCATTTTCAAATATAGAGTTTCAGCTAGGCAAAACATATGCACATTTGTTTATGCAATCTGCAAAAACAGGTCAGATGAAACTTGTGGTATCACAACACATTTCAGAAAATAGTCACACATTTTTTTTATTCTGTCTTTTTCTATTTTGACATGTAATACAGTACATTAAATATTGGTTTCTGTCACTAGGGCAGAGCCGATCTGCCCTATACGCTCACTACGCAAGCTGTGTAGGGCCCGCAAATTACTTCAGACCCCGCCTTCCCCTCGTGGGTGCAGGGGTGGCGGCAGTGGAATGGGAGTCCTTCTCCCATCGATCTTGGAGGGGAAGAGAGAAAGCCGCCCGGATGTTTAGAGCGCAGCGCACGGAGGGAACACGGCGATAACCGTTTTCATTTCAATTGCTGTTTCCCTGCCGCTCGCTGTCAGATACAGCCCCTCCTCCTGGTCCCGGGGCGTTGATAGACAGTTCACCCGTCCAATCCTGGTGACAGGTGATCTGTCAATCAAAGTTCCCCCGGCAAGAGGGCGGGGCTATATATGACGTTAATCGGCGGGAACACAGCAATTTAAATTAAAGCTGTTATCGCTGTGTTCCCTGCGCTGATCATCTGGGTGGCTCTCCTGTTTCTCTCCTTTCCTCCCCTGCACAGGTAGGCTGAATGGTGAGCACAGGGCTGCATTTGGTGTGCAGTGGGCACAAGGCTGTATGGTGTGCGGTGGGCACAAGGCTGCATGGTGGGCACTGGGCACAAGGCTGCGTTTGGTGGGCACAAGGCTGCATTTGGTGTGCACAGGGCACAAGGCTGCATGGTGTGCACTGGGCACAAGGCTTATGGTTTACATAGCTCATGGCATCACGGGTCAGGTAGAGGGCTCCTTAGCAGAATTTTGCTTAGGACCCCAGGGAGTTCAGGATCGACACTGCACTAGGGATACCTGTAGCACTTGTAGTCTCAGGCCTCATGTAGTTGGGCTTCATAATGGGACACTTTACAAATGTTCCTCATCCTCACAATCGGCATGTGCCACCTGGAGCACTCAGTTGGAAACCGGAGGCTAAGCTATGAGCCATAAGCAGCTACTTTTAGCTTTCGCTTTGCTTTTTATTGCAAAAAGTCAAAATTAAGTTGGCATGCAGCATTAAAACTATGCTGCATACTGATTGACTAACACTATTTCATCTGACGTGCCACCTACTGAGATGTGCATGGTTCTGGATCCAAAGCCATTTGGCAGAGATAGATGTATAACAATGATCTTTTTAACCTTCTGTCACGGTTTAGCCTGCAGTTTCCTGTCTGTGAAATTCTTACCTCATTGCTGCAGTGGCTCTGCTAGATCTGTGATTATATTTAAATGTGCTCTTTAGCTCCTGTGTTCACCTTTGGGCATCACCTCGTATACTATGGCTTTATATTGCTTTCACTTTTATCACTTTCTGTCCTGTCTCTGTTTGCTTCACTATATAAGAAATGCTCAGGGCAGCCTGTGTTACTTCCTAGTTCTCTGAGCTCCTGGTTGCCTAGTATTACTTGTATTCATTGTCTGACTTCCTGTACACCGACCCCAGTTTCTGATAGGCCTTCTGGACATCAACTCAATAGGGCAAACAGTGAAGTTGTTCATGTAGAGCAGGTATGTCCAAAGTCTGGCCCGTGGGCCGGTTTTGAACGGCCCACCTGGTTATTTGGACATATATATCTTTTGTGGCCCAGACGATCTCCCAGCGCCGGGGCCACAATATATATATATATATATATATATATATATATATATATATATATATATAATTATATATATATGCTGGCTGCCTTGGAGGGTACAGAGAGGAGGTGGGACGAGTGCTGTACATACAGGAGGAGAATTTCCTGTTTAGGGGCAGCCTCTGTAATAGGAAGTCCCGTCTCCTGCGCTGCAATTTGACGACTGTTCTGTCCATCAAAGGAGGTGGGACTCTATTAAAGAGGCTGCCGTGTAAACAGGAGATTCTCCTGTGGGTAATCTTTGGCACTTGTCCTGCCCCCTCCTTGTCCCCTCCAAGGCTGCAGAAGTATGGGCATCAATCAGGCTGCACTGATGGCAATGGTGGGTGCTACATTCCTGGCAATGGTGAGTGCATTCCTGGCAATGGTGAGTGCATTCCTGCATATGGTGGGTGCTGCATTCCTGGCTATGGTGGGTGCTGCACTCCTGGCTATGGTGGGTGCTGCATTCCTGGCTATGGTGGGTGCTGCATTCCTGGCTATGGTGGGTGCTGCATTCCTGGCTATGGTGGGTGTTGCATTCCTGGCAATTGGGGGTGCTGCATTCATGGCAATGGTGGGTCTGCAGAAGCCCACTGGCCACTGGCCTTATTTTGATTCACAGTTCTTTATTTAAAATGTAGGCTTTTTTTCTTGAAAATTCCCTCTTAAAGTCAACGTGCGTGGTATACGCTAATAAATACGGTATTTCCAGATAATATGCCTGAGCTCACCTCTTTACTCACACACAGCCACAAAGGCAAGATCATTCTTGTTGGGCAGTGTATTAGTGCTCAAATGAACACACTTAGACCAAATTTTTATGGTTCAAAGAATATCAGGCAAAATGGTCGGCCCTCAAACATGTTCACTTCATCAAATCTGGCCCTCTTTGAAAAAAGTTTGGATGTAGAGGCTGCAGTGTCTCTGAGGAGCTCATGGCCTGAGCAAACTGTGAGGTTTCTGTGGTAGCGAGCCCTTCTAGAACACCAACTCAAGTCTAAGCCCCTGCCTGCTTCTTCACCAAGGCCCCTGATGGTGAGGTTGGACTTACAGCAAGCGAGAACCAGGTAGCGCCCCCCTGGTACACCCAGGTGATGGTACGGAGACCAGTCGTTTATGCAGAGTACAGGTGGCAGGAGTCAGAAGAGGAAGCAAGAAACAAGGTGAGGTCAGGGCGGTCAGCAGGCAAGCAAAAATGGTACACAAATCTGTGTTCAGTACATGGGAAGTCAGACACTGAATACAAGTACAATTAGGTAAAAAGGAGCTCATAGAACTAAGTTGCTCTGATTTGGACTATGGTTTGGACCGGGGGGAGGGGAGTCTAAAAGTTGTTGTTGAGCGGGGGGGGATGATTTGCTACTTTGCTAGCGCGGGTCAGCGATAATGAAAGTTTTGGAGTAAATTGGCGCCGATCTGACTTGGTAGGGGAGGGGGGGTGGAGTTCTACCTCCCCCTCTCGTGCTGCTACCACTGTCTCCTCTTCCATTGCGGGAAGCTGCGGCCGCTGATAGGCTGAGCGCACTGTGAGTCACCGACCCGCAGGAAGTGGAAGAGACCGGGACCGAAAAACGGGACGGCGATATCGGAACAACGGGGGATCGTAGGCAGGTAAGTGAAAGTTTATTTTGTATAGTTTTACAGCCCGGGCACAGCGGCGGTTAAAAGTTTTAGCTTAGAGAACTCCTTTAACCTAAAGCAAGCCTAGCAGTGTCAGTCCCATTCTTCTGTAATGATAGGTTTATTTTATAGTAGTAAGGGACGCAATCACCTAAACCAAGTGTAGCGCAGGGCCGATCCTAGGCAGGGTGCACAGGGTGCATTGCACCCAGGCGCCTGCAGAGGTGGGGGCGCCGAACATTTAACAGACTCTCTAACAGAAGTCCTCTCTGTGTCTATCAGAGAGGCCCACCTCCAGGTCCCAATAAAGTACTCTGCTTCTTTTCCTGTATTTTGTTTATTGTTAAGAGATCATGTAAGGATCCCAGGGTAATGAAGACTTTGTGGGGGAGCATTTCTGTGGTTGAGTCATTGCCATAGAAACATTTGTAAAGGGGAGAAGTTAGTAAAAATGATGACATCTGTAAGAGAACTGTAACCGTCTGTCCCAGGCGCCCTCTGGGGCATGCGCGCACATGGGCGCCCTGAGAAACCTAGGCGCACCAATGCGCATGTGCGTGCACACACGGGCATACCAATGCACGCCGTGTGCGTCCCTAACGCCAATTAGCACTCACTGCCTATTTATAGAAGTGCTCTGGCCTAGACTTATTGCTGACTGATCTTCAGCGTGTACCCTGTCACCTGAATCCTGTGTTGTCTTGATGATCTCCCGTTGCTGAACCCGGCTTGCTCTGACCCGCTACTGGCTCTGTTACTCCCTGATTACTGGTTCCTGACTCTGGCTTCCCACCTGACACCGCTACTGCCTACTGCCTGGTACCTCGCTGCCCACCTGCCTCTTGACCCGGCTATCCGCATGACCCGCCTTGACTTCTGGTGCCTGCGATCCAGCAACCTTGAACGCCTGCAGCTTGCTCCTGCGGCTTTCAGCATACGTCCTGTTCCAAGACCCTCAGGAACTACACCTTGTTGGATCTCCAGCGACCTGCTGTCGATATCCCTACCACAGGCACTCGTGTTCCTCCAGTCCCCTGGTGTCCTCTGTTCCATCTCCGGCGGTGCCGGGACTGGAGATACAAGAGAGGCCGACCTCGTCATCTCAGCCTCCCATCAGGTACGTGACAACACCCATGTGGGGGCGCCAGAAATATTTCTGCACCCAGGCGCCTGGGACCCTAGGATCGGCCCTGGTGTAGCGGATGGTTGCTACTAGTTTCATCCACCATATCACCCTGCTGCCAGACTTCCATAATCACTCTCAGAGACAATGAACAGTCATTTTGCTTTGTTTTGTTTTTGTTTATTTGGGGGATATAACTTGGTTGGGGAAAGGGGATATGGGACAAATACTTTGCCATCATGGTTAAGAATTGATTGAATGAACTGAGCATTGAAGAACTGATGGACTCTAACATTTACAGTCACTTCCCCTGCATAGACCCATGCAGACCAGTGGCAGCTGGTGAAGTTTTAGGATAGGGGGGCCCCGCCCCTCCACGATTGGCCCCTCCCACTTATTGTAAACCACACCCCTTATATAATCCACCTACTTTGTCCGCTGTATTCCACATCCTTCCACCCATAGTTTCAGGAGTATGCAGCTCAGCATCACAGGACAGAGTATATAGCCCCAGCATCACAGAATGAGCATTTAGCAGGTGATTATGTGTCATTCCTGCTAAATAGCACATATCTGCACCCAGTGAGCCCTGGACAGAGCACAGCATAGGGGAGGGGCGGCATGACAGGGAGGGACTGGCTCAGCTATTGGCCGGTCACCTGTAAGGTAAGGTGACCAGATTTTTTAAATGAAATCCAGGGACATATTTTTTCTTTACCAGTAATAGCAACAATTAGCGACTCTCTGCCTGTCGCTGCCCACCCCACAGCCTGTCAAGTTTTACTCTTCGGGCCCCGGCTACTACTGTATGGGGAGCAGAGGAAGATCAATCCACCAGGGAAGGCAAGGAGATAGGCAGGTGGCTGGCCAGGATTTGGGCCAAAGCAGAAGAACATGCAAGCGAAGCTGAATGGGCATGCGCCCAAAACTGAAGAAATATTCCCTCCTCTCCGACCAGCACATGATCATCAGAAAGGGGCACAGATAATGGGAAAAATACAACCCCCCTATGCTAGTAGGCACAGCAGAGCGGAGGTGTGTAATTCACATTTTTTTATTTTAATTCTGCACTGATTGTCTTTGAAATTGCCCCTGCCCCCTATTAAATCCAATCTGGGGACAAAACCAGGGACAGACTTGGTCCGGGGACAGTGTCCTCAATCAGGGGACTGTCCCCTGAAACTGGGGATGTCTGGTCACCCTACTGTAAGGGGAGGGCATGGCAGGTCCTGGGCGGGGGGCGGGTGCTGGATCAGTTTGGAGGAAGTGACGATTCGTCACTCCTCCATTACCCTAGGAAGAAGCTACCCACCCAGAGGACTTATATTGCATCTGTCATTTTACAAGGCCATGTGTGGATCAACATACCAGAAAGACAATTTCCCAAACAAGTGGGCAGATTCCCAAAAGTTTGGTATACAGTGACCCCAGACAGTATGCTATCAAAATATATAGGATTAATTGTATGTAAAACAGATTGCAAAAAGGCAAAACCAGTCCATTTAAAACCTCCAAACACCACAAAAATCAATGTTGTTATTATGTACCGTATTTTTCGGACTATAAGACGCACTTTTTTTCTCCAAATGTATGGAGAAAAAAGTCTCTGCGTCTTATGGTCCGAATACTAAATTGACAGCCCCCCGTCACCGCCATTTAACTTACCGGTACCTGGGAAAGCAGACAGGCAGCGAGCGGGCGACGTGAAACATGATTGAGCCGGTCCATGTTGTTTAATGGCAGATGTCTGCGGCATGTCGGCAAGTGAAGCGGCTACGAGAAGCCCCAGGAAGCATTGCGCCTTTTCCATTGCACAGAGCTACGCCCACATGGCGTCACTACGCATTGCTCCGTGCACTCAGTGCTCTCCTGAGTCAGCAGCCAATTAGGTTACACTATTATGGTCAGCTGACCCCTGAATCAGCTGACCATAATAGTGTAACCTAATTGGGTGCTCCTTCAGCATCTGAACAGCATGCACCTGCACTCCGGAATACAGTAGAAGTGACATTCAGAAAACAGTACAAGTTCAAGTGACATTTAAAAAAATAAAATCAGAATTTACAGTAATAAGATTTACAACTGAATACTGGTAACACTGACCAGGTGCCAGCCACCCAGTTTAGGGACCAGGTGCCAGCCACCCAAAATCTTTTTTTTCTAATTTTTCTCCTCTAAAATCTAGGTGCGTCTTATGGTCAGGTGCGTCTTATGGTCCGAAAAATACGGTAATTTAAAATTTAACACATACAGAGCCCAAGCACAAACTCCTATGAGCGGGTGGGGGAAGGATCAGATAACACCACATAAATACCTTTTTCCCTTCAGATTATTACTCCTTTAAGTGGGCGATCCACTGCCCATGTGTGGTGTTATCTGATCCTGCCCCCCCACCCCTGGGGATTGATAGGTGCATGCAATCCACACCCATCCACCTCAGAGCCTTATTGTATGTTTAACCTGCTGGGACTTGTAGTTCTCCATCTTCTCCTGGGGCTCATGGAGAAGATGAAGATTGGAGAACTACAAGTCCCAGCAGTCTAACTACAATAACAGGCTCCGAGGTGGATGGGTGTGGATTGCATGCACCTATCAATCCCGGAAGGAGGGGGGGGGGGTCAGGATCAGATAACACCACACATGGGCAGTGGATCGCCCACTTATAGGATCAATCTGAAGGGGAAAAAGGTATTTATGTGGTGTTATATTCGCCCCCAAAGTCATCAGCGGTGCACTGCCTGATCCCCACCCATCCACCTCAGAGCCTGTTATTGTAGTTAGACTGCTGGGACTTGTAGTTCTCCATCTTCTCCTGGGGCTCATGGAGAAGATGGAGATTGGAGAACTACAAGTCCCAGCAGTCTAACTACAATAACAGGCTCTGAGGTGGATGGGTGTAGATTGCATGCACCTATCAATCCGGGGGGGGGGGGGCAGGATCAGATAGTGTTATTTGATCCGCCCCCCCCCCTCCGGATTGATAGGTGCATGCAATCTACACCCATCCACCTCAGAGCCTTATTGTATGTATAACCTGCTGGGACTTGTAGTTCTCCAATCTCCATCTTTTCCATGAGCCACAGGAGAAGATGGAGAACTACAAGTCCCAGCAGTCTAAATACAATAACATGCTCCAAGGTGGATGGGTGGGGATCAGGCTGATGACCTAATGGGGCGATCAATCAAATCAAATACAAAAAAGAATCATGTGTCTTCACTTGGCTGGCTTACCTTACCTGCGCCAGCTCCGCTCGGGCAGTGTGAACTTCAGAGAACCTGTCGCGTGACTTCACTTCCGATTTTCTAAATGCCGCCGGAAGTCAAAGTAGTAATGCTCCCGGCGCCCATAGAGAGGCACGGGAAGCATATCAGCGCTTTCAAATGCGCCCACAGGAAAGCTAGAAGCCCGCAAATGAAGCGCCATGTCTAGATTGCAGTGACACGGCGCTTCATAGGGCAATGGTGGCCGGCGCTCAATCAGAGTGCAATAAAGAATTTTTTTCTTTTTTTTAAGTGTATTTCTTAAAGGGCCAAAAATATATATATATATATATATATATATATATATATATATATATATATTTTTTTTTTTTTTTGCCTACAGGAGGGGGGGCGGTGCCCGGGCGCCCCTATGGGCGGGCTGCCACTGATGCAGACTGTTGCTCCTCCTCTGCATCAACTCCTGCAGACTGTTTATCCCAGGATTTCTCTCCTCCTGCACAAAATTTCCACTGTAACATGTTAGTATTTCCGCCCCATCACCCTCCTATGGTATACCAGGGATCACTCTGAATAATTCCAGGTGCTGACTGAATTGCTAAACTTGGCTGACTTGTTAGCAGGCCAGGGGCCTGCAGTACCCCTTCTTGTGGCCTAGTAGATTAGCAGCTTGCATCGGTTGGTGGACTACTGATCCCAGCTAGCCCAACTTGCAAATCCTGCGCTCACAGGCCGCATCAATTTGACACAAAACTCCACTGTCTCTCCTCTGGCCTTGCACCCAGCTCCCCTGCCATGCCTCCTCCAGATATCCACTGTGTTACACTCCCCAAACGTTTCCCACTCTGAGTCTATGGTAAAGAACTTATCGGGACATGCATTCCAATCACTTCTCCAGCCCCTCTTCTCCAGGACATCTCTTCCATGACCGTGTATGGGTAAGGCTCCCTCCCAGCTCCCAGGCTCCTCCACTAGGCATGCACCCCACCAGATGGGAATGGGTCTTCTGCTGTGATCTAGCACTCCATTCTTTACTTCTCCCAGTCGGCTGAACCTGAGCTTATGTAGGAGGCCTGCCCCCTGCCAATTACAGTTGGGGATTGGTCAGGGCTCCTCACATGAGCTGAGTTATAAACAGGGGCAAACATACTAGTTGCAATTGCGACCTGGCTCCAGGCTCCATGCATCCATTTCCTCCCTCCTCCTCTGCGGCCAATCAGGAGTCTTCTCTTTTTAGGTCTCACACCAGCCGGAGTAAGGATCAGTGTTTTAACAGCGAATATTCGTTTGCTGTTGTAAACACACCTGGGTGGCATCGGAGCACATTCTCTACGACCTGAGCCCACCCTATTTTGAAGCCTATTAGAGCCTCTGGCTCTATTTAGGTGCTTAAAAAATACTGGACGCTGTAAATCATGTGCCGGTGCACTGAAAGGGGCCAAAGGCATGAATAGGAGGTGGCCACGGCAGCTGTGCTATGCATGAATCTATCCATTGCATATAGGGGGTGGTGTGGAGAGAGGGGGTGGCGCCCGGGCACCCCTAAGAGCCCTTTCACACTTACACGACTTGTCCCACGATTTTGGACTGCAAAATCGTATGACAAGTCATTCTCCATTATTTTCAATGAACACCATTTATACTGGCACGACTTTAAGTCGTCCGATTGGTCCGATTTTGATGCCACTTAGACAGGCATTCATTGAAATCGCGGCCGCAAATCGCGGTAAAATCGCGGCCGCAAAATCGCTGTAAAGTCGCGCGACTTTGAAGTCGTACAAGTGTGAAAGGGACCTTATGGATGGTCCGCTACTGCTTTCTCTCCAGAACATGTTTCATTGTTTTTTTTTTTATTTTACTTCTTACTTCATGTAGTGAGCAACAGCTTTTATTACTCTCTGTCACATTACGTTCAATGCAGCCATGATCCCCAGGTCATCATCTTCAGAGAGCCCATTTCCTACACAAGGTTTGTGGGCAGGATTTTGATATTCAAGGCAGCAGTATTGTTTTGCTGAGAAATAAAGCAATGTATGCATGTGGATCGGGAAAAAGAGGGGTGGTGGGAGATCCGAGTACGAGTTCTGTAGTACAGCAGACAGGGCTGAGAATGCTTGTTAGATTTTCATCAAGGCTGAGGCATTGTGCTATCAACCCAAACAGAAAGTGGGGAGCACATTGAATTTTTGGTAGATCAAAAGACATTTTCTGTACCTGCAGAAAAATATTGGAAATTGTGCATGTTTCCGAAGATGTATTTTTATTTTATTTTTCACATTTTGCTTTGGCATACAATTGTCCTCCCTTGGCAACGCTTAACCCCTAGAACAGTTAACCTCTGAGGGTAACACTAATGTCGTTTGGTGTTAAGGCCAAATATAATCTGACCTAAACACCTTTATTCATGTGCCTCAAAATCCTCAAGATGCGTTTTAGGTGGTCAGATAAAAAAAATGTAATTATTTGGCCTCAACACCAAACGATATGTCTGGCGGAAATCCCATACAGCTTACCATCCAACCAATAGCATTCCTACAGCAAAGAGGTGTTTTTCTGCAGCAGGGACTGGAGAACTTGTCAGGGTAGAATGAACCATGGATGGGGCAAAATACCATCAAATTCCTGATAAAATTCTGCTGTCCTTTGCCAGAAAGTTGTTAATGGGAGGAAGGTTTACCTTCAAACATGACAATGACCCAAAGCACACAGCAAAAATGACCACACGGTGGTTGAAGGAGAAAAGGGTGAATGTCTTTGCATGGCTTAGTCAAAGCCCAGACTTAAACCCCATTGAAAATCTGTGGAATGACTTGAAGACTCACAAACAGTCACCATTAAATGTAACTGAACTTGAGCAGTTCTGCAAAGAAGAGTGGGCAAATATTGCAAATCTAGATGTGCAAAGTTAGTAGAGACAATCAGGGCTTTTTTTCTGGGGGAACTTGGTGGAACTCAGTTCCACCACCTTTGGCTCAGACCCTTTGGTGCCCGCTCACCACAATCACTTGTGAACACAGAAGTCTGGTTTCTGTGTTTACAAATGACTGCTTTGTAACCCCCTGAACTCTGCACACTGTATGTAATGCAATTCTGGTATTTAATGCCCCTTTAAGACCCTTCTACTGTTTGTGAAATCTGAACGGGTCGTGGTTGAGTTCCTGCACCTATTTTCTGAGAAAAAAAGCTCTGGAGACAATACCCAACAGACTAAAGATTGTAATTAAAGCAAAATGTGGTCCAACAAAATACTGACATATGGGGGTGATCCTTTTTCCAACTCAGTGATTCCTTTTATTTTCTGGATGCGACAGATTCTTCAAGAAATACACCAGATCGCAGATAAGGACACTGGTGGTAACTAAAACTAGCTCTGTACAGTGTACAGAATGGGGCATGTTTGTGCTGCTAAGCATTTAAGATTTAGACAGCTCCCCATAAAGGGCTGTATCCTCAGCCCCATTCAGCTGTCGACCATCAGATTCACTGGCCGAAAGCTAAATGTAAACAGAGGGGCCAGGGATACTGGTGATGTCATTACCAAAATATTGCAGTGTCCATATTTTTGATTTGACAAGTTAACAGGTGAGGCGGACCCGATGGGGAACTTGTCCTCACAGTTGTGCACCTAATGAGGAAATGGGAGACTAACTCTCTATTGGGTCCACTTTGCTTTTGACTGACAATGGACAGCAGTAGGAGGATTCAAGTTGGACTAAATAACAGCTAGGGATCCACCCACTGTCATGTTCTGTCAATCAAAAGGAAGGTGGCCCTGATGGGGTCCTAGTCTCCCAGTTGCTTATCAGGATCTGCCCACCCATGTACAAGACTTCTTGGCCTGTCTGTGTGGTGGGCGCAGTGACCGGGGGAGAGGTGCATTGAGGAGGGAGCCCAATATGGACAATCCAAGCTCAGTGCCTGACAGTTATGTGAATCTGGTGGAAGCACCGACAACTTCAATGCAGAGAATACAGAACCTTAGATGTTTTGTGGAAGTGTTTTCACATAAAGAATATTTAAAGATGATTTTATCGTATGTGCGGCCAACCAGATTTTCCTTGTTCCATGAAGGCTGTTGCGGACAGGGAGAGCACCTGCTAGTGTAAGTGGTGGTAGAAGAGGTGACTGACCTTGAGCGTAGGGTGACCACATTTCCAAACTACCATTTAGGGACACCCTCAGTGATTGGACACAAGAGGCGAGATTTATGATTTCTCCAATCACAAGCAGGGGGGCGGAATTGTGCTACTCCAGGCATTCCCGGCCAGGACAAGTACTGTCAGCGAGTAAAGCGGTGATGTGGCGGCCTTTTTTGGGGGCATCGGATTGGCCTGGGGGGTGGCTGTGTCAGTTTTATTCCAGGACACTGTATTGTCCTGGAATGAAGGTGCCCGGGACAGACCTGCAAAATGCGGGAATGTCTCGGGCAATCCGGGACACGTGGTCACCCTACTTGAGCGGTGTTTTGTTTTTCATGTTTTTCAATGCAGGGACCTAACAGAATTTCCCCTCAATATGTCTTCGGCCTTCTGTTGTCCATAGCAACCAGCCATTTCTTTGATTCCTACACTAATAGAGAAAAGAGGATTTGATTGGTTGCTTTCGATAAACGAGGCCCAGTGTATGAAATGTTATATTGACTTTGTCAGTGGAGCAGCTCCACCCATGCATGAATAGTTAAAATCTCATCCAGGTCAGTAAGGGGGTCATGCAGTGCTGTGTGGTCAGCAGGGATGACTGTTGATTGACTGGTTTTAACACCAGACGTGACTGCTGCTTGTAGCGTTCCATGTTGGCGAGTGACTTACGCCTAAAGAACTTTACATCCATCATGACACAAGTGTTGGAGGCACTGTATGCCCCGCAGCCTCTGATAACTATAGCAACATGTACAGCTTCCAGCAGCTATCACTGCCATTGGGTTTGTGTTCTAGAATAATACGTCTGCTCCCAGCACACTTTAGCCATATGGGCTCGTCGCTTGGGGTTATGACAACCTGTTCTGTGCAAGTAGCACAGCTTGTAGCATCTTGTTGGTGTTTGTTGCTGAGCCCAAGGGCTTGAAGCGTGCACTTCATCCCAAAGAGAGGTGATTATGAATTCAGATACCATGGTTATCGGCTAAACTCAATCCTTTTGTTCTTTAGTAAATGCCTGTTTTAGAAAACATTCACATTATTTGACCTGTTGATGGCCTCTGAAGACAGTTGTAAAGATTACCCGTGGACTAATTATAGTCACATGGTGAATGCAATTGACAAGATTGTTTTATTAAATAAAGGACACTTGACCCAGGTCTGCAATTTGTGTGAATTTCTGGACATCTCAGTTAAAAAAATTGGGTGACATCACTATTATTATTGTTATTATACAGAATTTATGTAGCGCCAACAGTTTTCGCAGCTCTTTATAATTTAAAGAGAAGCAATACACTATCAATAGAATTTAATACAAGAGGGTTAGAAGGGTCGTCGTCAGCTCTCTGCATAACAGTAAATGGCTATATCAGGGCTCAAAATTTCAAGTCCTGAGCTACTAGCCAGGCCTCAAGAGTTACTCGCCACCAGTTGCCCCACCTAATTCATACACTGCCCTGCACCTAATTGCACCCGTAAACACGCCCTCGTAGATTATCTCATGGAATGACACTGTTAAATGTTTTATGCAGAATCAAGTTACAAAATTAAATATTACCAACAACAACTTTAACAAACAGTGCTCAGGCTGAACTGTTGGACACTTACATAGAGCACAAGGAGAAGAAAACTGCACAAACTGGAAGGCTGCCGCTCTCATGTCAGGGCAACTTTCAGTGAGTGCTGCACTGGAGTGGTAATTTTCGCAATCCTCCACCTCACTCATTACTTTATGCTCTCCAGCTACATTGGTCAGGGGGAGGGGGGCAGGCTCAGAGAGGTCATACTGTTAGGTCCCATTGCTTAATGAGAATTGTAAGGAGAGCACCTGTGTACTGCTCTGCCTGTGTGCGGCTCACAAGACTACTTTTCCCGAGCATGCACCTTTTCTCTTCGACCGCCAATCTCATCAGGACTCTAAGTGTAGGCACAGATTGAAGGGAGATTGGTCATGTAGCCCTGTCATCACTCGCCCCCAGCTTAAATCCACTCGCCCAATGCTAGTAGGCGAGTGGAAATTTTGAGGGTTGGCTATATAGTAAACCAAGGGTTATGCCGCATACACACGATCGGAAGTTCCGACAAGAAAAGTCCCATGTGAGCTTTTGGTCGGAAATTCCAACCGTGCTTATGCTCCATCTGACTTTTTCTGTCGGAATTTCCCCCAACAAAAGATTGAGAGCAGGTTCTCTATTTTTCCGACGGAAAAAGTTCTTATCGGAAAATCCGCTCGTCTGTATGCAATTCCGATGCGCAAAAAAACACGCATGCTCAGAGTCAAGCAGAAGAGCAGACCTGCCTATTGAACTTTATTGATCTCCGCCCCTGGTTAACAGAGACCAGCAGCTTAAAGTAGTTGTAAAGCATTTTTTTTTCACCTTAAAGCGGAGCTCCAGCCGCAATTTTTTTTTTTACCTTGTCCTACTTGCCCGCGCTGATGGGCCCCCCGATGCCGGTCCCACAATCGCTCCGGGTCCCGCGCCACCATTCACACTATGGGAAACAGGCAGTGAAGCCGTACGGCTTCACTGCCCATTTCCTACTGCGCCTGCGTGAGTCTCACGCTGGCTTGTAAATGGGCGCGCTGCTCTCTGAGAACACACACAGTTCCCAGAAAGCAGCGCGCCCCATTCACAAGGAGAAGGACAAGAAGAAAAGGCACCGCTGAGTGGAAGAGGCAGATTACGGACTTCCGCATAGCAACAGGTATTTCGGGTGAGTATTTTTTTTTTTTTTAAGTTTTTTCTTATTGAATTGTTGTTTTCCTGGGTGGACCTCCGCTTTAATGCAATCTATGCATTAAGGTGAAAAAACATCTGATGATGGCGCCCCCCCCCCCCCCGGGCCCCGTTTTACTTACCTGACCCCTTGAAAGTCCTGCGCTTGGTCCCGAGATCTTCTTCGCCGCTCAGCCTGGCCGCTGATTGGCTAGAGTGGATGGATTGAGAGCAGCGCAGTCATTGGCTGTGTCAATCACATCCAGTGGCGTGGCGCGCCGAGGGGCGGGGCTGAGTGAAACAGTAAATGCCTATGGCCGCTCGCTGTATCACGGGAGCGCGCCCACAATTACTCTTCACCATGCAAGCTCTCTCGCATGACTGTGGTCAGTACTTGTGGGGAGGACCAGAGACAGCCGCCGAGGGACCCCAGAAGACATGGATCGGGGCCACTCTGTGCAAAACGAACTGCACAGTGGAGGTAAGTATAACATGTTTGTTATTTTAAAGGAAAACATTTTTTTCCTTTACTAACCCTTTAAAGCTCTGATACTCTACCAAAACTAAATAGTTTCATTATATTCACACCTGAGAACTATCCCTTAAAACTTTTTGCTCGAAGTTCAAAAAGTTCATGAACTTCTTTGAGGCAGAATTGTTTATTTTTGGCCCTTGATGATTATTATTATTATTATAACGATGTATAGGGTTGTCCCGATACCACTTTTTTAGGACCGAGTACAAGTACCGATACTTTTTTTTTCATGTACTCGCCGATACCGAATACCGATACTTTTTTTAAATGTCATGTAACAGTTTTCAAACCACAATACAGACTAAGGATATTTTCTTTAGAATTATGAAGAACTCTAACTCAAGACATTATAAAAGAATAAAAATGAGTAAAAATGAATAAAAATGTTTTATTTTCTTGTCACGCAGTAGTAAAAAACTCAAAGAATTTTCACAGAACATGTTGATAAATACAAAAAAAGTATTCTATTTAGGCATCGGGAGCATTTGCACGAGTACAAGTACTCCCGCAAATACTTGGTTTCGGTCCCGATACCGATACTAGTATCGGTATCTGGACAACCCTAACGATGTATATAGCGCCAACAGTTTACGCATCGCTTTACAATGTAGAGGGGGGACAACACAATTACAGTACAGTTCAATACAAAAAGTACAGGAGGGTCCGGCTCGTAGAGTTTACATTCTTAATGGAGGGGGTAGTGGTACAAAAGGTAATAGCTGCAGAGCTTGATTTGATGGGGGTGGCTTGGGGACAGTTGTTAAGTGAGTGTGGGATAGGCTTCCCTGAATACATTTTTCAGGGATCTCATGAAGGTGGACAGCGTAGGGGCTGATCGGACATACTGGGGCAGGGAGTTTCAGAGGATAGGAGAGGCTCTGAAGAAGTCCTAAGGTGAGCATGGGAGGAGGTAACAGGGGAGCTAGAGAGCAGGAGGTCCTGGGAGGAGCAGAGGAGAAGCACCTTGTGCAATTTCATACTTCTCCTCTTAAAGAGAAACAATTATCCCGAGTAGGATCCAAGTCACAAAATGACTTAATGGGGATTTTTCTACAGGTCTCTATGAGTTTACAGGCTCTATCACCCTATCAGGTATAATACGTGTACGTGTAGCACAGACCTTCTTTTGTGGCCCCGCGGTTAACCCAGGTTCTGAGCAATAAGCAGACAAGCATGGGGTATTTTCAGCCAGGTGCATTAAATCTCACTTAGTAATCAGATGGATGGTGCCTTTTTTTGTTTGTTTTGAAGAACTGGGATGGGGATTGGGAAAAGCTATGTGATGCCCAGAACTAAACAACTTGAATGAGGACACAATCTTGAAACGGTTAATTGAAGTAAGCAGAGTCTTCTGCACAGAAAGTCGCTGTTCTGCACAGGGTGGCCTCCAGGGAACATTCTCTCTAGCAAAGAGGGGTGTACAGGCAACAGTTTATCTCCTGAGAATTCTCTCTCCTCGTACACATGATCAGATTTTCCATCAAACAAAGCCATGGATTTTTGTCCGAAGGGCGTTGGGCGCAAACTCGTTCTGCATACAGACGGCAAAACTTTGTCAGCCAACAAATAAGAAACTATGTGGTTCTGCTCTTTAGCGCCACCCTTTGGGAAACTTATGCTAATGTTGTGCTATTGTTAGCAATGCTTCTGAGCATGCGTGTTTGTACTTTGGATTTTTTTCCGATGAACTTGTGTACACACGATCGCATAATCCGACATCACACATTTGTTGTCGGAAAATTTTAAAGTATGCTATCCAACATTTGTTGTCAGAAAATCCAACAACAATTGTTTGACGAAGCATACAAACGGTCAAGTTTTCCGACAAAGCCCTGCCATCACACAATTCCCATCGGAAAATCCAATCATCTTTACGAGGCTTAAGGACTACTCACTGTGTCCCAGGCCATCTGAGAGCCTTCTTCCAGCTTCAGTTGTCACTGGCACACAAGTATCCCAGGAAGATCCTCTTAGGATGTTGCCTTGGCGTTCCTGCAACTTTGGGGTGATCCTTCAGCTTCTTGGTGAGCTAAAATCATCCAGGACTTCTTAAAGCTGAGCTTTGGAAGGTTTAACAGCACTTCCATGCTGGGTCACACTCCAGCAGGCAAAGGACCCCGCTATTCTCTGCTCCAGCCCCGTTATACCCCTCTCAGCCCCCTGCTGGTCACTTTCCCTACCAGAGATTGGCTGATGTTGTATGCAGGGACAGCTCAGGCTCTACCCTTTCCACCCACTATGTTCCAGATTTTTCTGGAAAGAGGAGTAGACAGGCAAGTCTCCAGCTGCGGAACCCAGAGTAGGCAAAATGCAATCACAAGCTCCACTGGCAACAGTAAAGCCCAAAACACACGTTTTTCATCTTTGTACTAGCACCTAACTAGGAGGGTGGTACATACGTAATGTGGTGAAAAGTCAATGAACATTTGAGTACAGTTGTCATTATTTGTAAATTTAGTAAAATAACATTTTTAACATGTGTGCAGCAGTTATCTATGTCACATTGATTTTCATTTACATAAAGTTCTGTAGTGTATGTGTGAAGCAGCACTAGATCTTTCAGTGGTGGGTAGATTTTTGACTCGTTGCTTCCTGTTCTGATTCAACTATAAGGCCATAAACGTTATCTCCACCTTCATGTAGGGCTTACACGACCTGGTGTTCTATTTATCCCTTGCATCAATTCAGGCAGCTTAACTCAATGAATAACTCACTGTTAGGCCTCGTACACACGATCAAATCTGTCTGCTGGAAACGGTCTGCTAGACCGTTTCAGCAGACAGATTCGATCGTGTGTACGGGCAAACAGACGGATTTGGCCACCCGACAGATTTCAAAGCATGCTTTGAAATCTGTCGGCTGGGAACCCGTCCGCCCGACATGTCTGCTGGTTAGTACGCTAACCAGCAGACATGTCTTCTCGCACACGCGCCGAATGGTTTCGCCGCATGCGCGGAAGTGTTTTACTTCCTGGTGCGGTGACGTGGCGGCGTCACCGCCACGTCACCGACACGTCAGCGCGTACACGCGAGCAAACCAAAATGCCAGCAGACAGATTTGTTCAAATCGGTCGGACAGACCGTTTTGAACAAATCTATTTAATCGTGTGTACGAGGCCTTAGAGAGACAGACGACGAATCCTTTCGAATGTTCCTTTTAATAATGGCTACTCATAAGTAAAAAAACGTTGTAGTTGTAAGCCACATGGAAAAATGTTTAGCATGGAAGGTATACTGAGCTAATGAGAGAGACAGGAAGTGGAGGGGAATATAAGGAACTACGGTGAGAGAGAGTTCAGCTAGACAAAAGGGAGCAGAGCTTAAAGACACAGAGCAATAATAAATCACATAGTGTACTACAACACTGCCAATCCAGCTGCTGACAAGGCCTGCGTTTGTAATCACACTGGAGGAAATACTTTTAAAGGTTCGGTTCATTTCTAGTCCATTCAAAGCGTTTTCAATCAATGCCTGATAAAGGGGCATTTTTGGATCCCCGAAATGTGTTGGCTACTCTTTTGTAGAAAAAAGTCATATCTGAACCTTATAGCAGTAGGTTGTTGCTGTTACATTTACCTGTGGAGAGTCCTCAGAATGGACCCCTTTAGGAGTGTGAAGAATGCGCAGGTAGTTGAAGAATACTGTGTGTTAATAAAAAGTCTTGGAAACTCCAGCGGGTTAGAGGACAATGATCTCACTATTCGTGTATGACATAAAACATAGCCAATGCATTTTGTCATATTGGTGTTCCACTTTTCTTGAAGGGGTTGTAAAGGTACAATTTTGTTTTCCTAAATGTCTTCCTTTACCTTAGTGCAGTCCTCCTTCACTTACATCATCCTTCAATTTTGCTTTTAAATGTCCTTATTTGTTCTGAGAAATCTTCAGTTCCTGTTATTCTGTCTGTAACTCCACACATTAATGCAAGGCTTTCTCCCTGGTGTGGAGTGTCGTGCTCGCCCCCTCCCTTGCACTACAGGAGAGTCAGGACACCCACTAACACACAGCTCCTTTCTATATCTGCAACGCAAAGAGCATCCTGACTCTCCTGTAGTCCAAGGCAGGAGGCGAGCACGACACTCCACACCAGGGAGAAAGCCTTGCATTACTGTGTGGAGTTACAGACAAGAGAACAGCAAGTGAGGATTTCTCAGAAAAAAAAGGAAATTTAAAAGCAAAATGGAAGGATGAGATAAGTGAAGGAGGACTACACTAAGGTAAAGGAAGCTATTTAGGAAAACAAATTGTACCTTTACAACCCCTTTAAGTGCTTGGGTAGCTTTAAATCTTTTGGTCATGGACACTGCAGTCCATGTCCTAATATGATCACACTCTTTCAGAGTCTGTTATTCCTACAGTGGCAAACCAGATACTCTGGAACACCGCTCCCAAGACTTTCATTTTACGCTTGGCTCCTCTCGCCTAACGCCACATTTTTTTTAATATGTAAGCAAAGTGTTCCTTGAGATCAAAAGCGGAATGCTACTTTTAAACATTTTGGCCGGGATTCAGAAAGGTTTTACGTCGGCGTATCTGGAGATACGCGCCGTAATTTCAAATGTGCGCCGTTGCATCTTTGCGCCGATTTACAAAGCGAGATACGTCCAAAAACATGTCTTCAGCCGTCCGACGTAACTTGCCTACGCCGGCGTATTGTGGGCGCATAGTTACGCTGGATGCATTTGGCGTTCCCTTTATAAATATGCAAATGAGTATGATACGCCGATTCACGAACGTAGATGCGCCCGGCCGCTTCATATACGCGATTTGCGTAAGGCTTACGTTCGGCGTAAAGTTACCCCTGCTATAGCAGGTGATGGTAATTCAAAGGTATGGGCCAGGGAACTATGCCGTCGAATTTTACGTTGCGTACGCTGTTTACGTAGTACTACGTGAATAGGGCTGTGCGTAAGTTACGTTCACGTTGTAGGCATTGCGCCGATGTATCTTAGGTAGTATATGCGACGTGATTCTGAGCATGGGGTCATGCTTAATTTAAATAGATGACACCCACCTCCTTCCTACTTTGAATTAGGCGGGCTTACGCCGGGCAATTTACACTACGCCGCCGCAACTTACGGAGCAAGTGCTTTGTGAATACTGCACTTGCCTCTCTAAGTTGCGGCGGCGTAGCATAAAGAAGATACGCTACGCCTCTCTAAAGATACGCCAATGTATCTGAATCCGGCCCGAAGTATTTTAATCCTGATTGTATTCTTTTTCAGATAGTTGTCAGCAGCTGGACAGCAGTCTAGACTCAGAACATCAGACTGGGGCAGTGAACGATGACCTGGATGACTCACAGATTCGACTACAGTTGAAGCGTAAACTCCAACGCAACCGCACATCCTTCACTCAGGAGCAGATTGAGGCACTAGAAAAAGGTCAGTAAATGGATCTCTGCAGACTGCAGGTCTCCATAAACAGTTGCTGAGCTTACTGTCCTAATTTAAATTTGTTCATCTAGGGTGACATATGCATAGTTAACTATGTCGTGGTAAAATATACATTTAACAGTTTATTATTTATTTTACACTTGACTAGGTTCATTTAAAAAAATAGCAAAACTGAAAGTTAGTTTTGAGTCACAAAGAAAAAATAGCTTCCTGACCTTCAAAGCAGATTAGCTCCCTGAGTCTAAAAATTGCCAAATTGCAGTAAACTATTTTTGGGCACATTTTATGGATTTTGCTAAGGCACTCCCGAAGGAACCTGAAAGTACCCGGTTGAAAATGGCTGATAAGAGTAGATATTAATCATTCTAATCAAGGTAACTTTTTGAGATGGGAACGAGGGACACCTATTAGCAAGAGTATGTAGGCATAGGACACACCTCCTGTCACACCCCCTTTAACCACTTCAGCCCTGGAAGAATGTACCCCCTTCCTGACCAGAGCACTTTTTGCGATTCGGCAATGCTTCACTTTAACTGACATGTGCGCGATGTTGCACCCAAACAAAATGTCATTTTTTCCACACAAATTAAGCTTTCTTTTAATGGTATTTGATCACCTCTGGGGGTTTTTATTTTTTGCGCTATAAACAGAAAAAAATTAAATTTTGAACAAAATGCTAAATTTTTTACTTTTTGCTATAATTAATATCCCATAAAAATATATATAAAAAAAAATGTCTTTCTCAGTTTAGGCCGTTATGTATTCTTCTACATATTTTTGGTAAAATAAATCGCAATAAGCATATATTGATTTGTTTGCGCAAAAGTTATAGCGTCCACAAAATAGGAGATAGTTTTATGGCATTTTTTTTATTTTTTATTAGTAATGGTGGCGATCAGCGATTTTTATCATGACTGTGACATTATGGCAGACAAATTGGACACTTTTGACACTATTTTGGGACCATTGTCAGTTATACAGCGATCAGTGCTATAAAAATGCACTGATTACTGTGTAAATTACACTGGCAGGGAAGGGGTTAAACACTAGGGGGCGGTAAAGGGGTTAAATGTGTCCTAGGGAGTGATTCTAACTGTGGGGGGTGGGCTACAAGTGACACAACAGTGATCACTGCTCCTGATGACAGGGAGCAGTAGATCACTGTCCTGTCACTAGGCAATACAGGGAAATGCCTTGTTTACATATCCCCATTCTGCAGCTCCTGCGCACGCCCGCATGGCAGTTGATTCAGGTACATTGCTTTGCGCAGTCGTGCCATTCTGCCGATGTATATATCGTCATTAGCCGGTCGGCAAGTGGTTAAAGGAAACAAAAAAAGATTAATTAAGCCCACATGAATAAATGGGGGTCATATCATATCATACCAGAGTGGTACTGGGGATATGATGAAGTGTATAAGGTGCCACATCCCGAAATTAATAGGTTGAAATGGATGGATTGGCAGATGGACTTCATGGGCACAACACGACTAGGTAAAAATTCTTATGCTTTTATTCAAAGAATAAACAATACAATTAAAATGAATAGCATAACATAGCTACCGTATTTATCGGGGTATTGCGTGCACCCGCGTATAGCGCGCAACCCCAACCTAGAAGGGAAAATCCTGAAAAAAAAAGAAAATACTTAGTTTAGATGCCCCTCGTCTGTGTCTTGCCCGGCGTCCATCGGCGGCCTTGTCCGGTCCGGTGTCCGTCTGCGGCCTCGGTGGTGTCCTCCCCGCTTCTTCCACGCTGTCTCCGAGTCGTATCCCCACTTCCCGTGCTTAGTTTGAACGCCGACATAAACCGAGTGCAGTACACTCGGGCATGCTCGGCATCTCACGCATAAAGATTGGAGAGTGACCGCGAGTGAAGCCGAGCGTGGCCGAATGTACCCGAGTGTACTGCGATCGGTATATGTCGGCGGCGGCGTTCAAACTAAGCGTGGGAAGCGGGTATCGGTGTATATTGTGCACCCACGATTTTCCCCTTATTTTAAGGGGGGAAAAAGTGTGCGGTATACACCGATAAATACGGTAATCATAACAAGGACAATGAAAAGCCCATAAAGTCCATCCATTTCAACAAATTAAGCTGTTTTTTTTACCACTACTATACCTTTTATATTGGCTTTTGGAATTTACAAATGCAGCAATTTAGAAATTGGATGAAAGGTTTAGCACTGGGGAACCCTTTTTGAAAGATAAAAAGTGCATTTTATATACATCTATATAGATCAGACTAAAATGAGGGACAAATGAGGAGGAAAGAGGGACAGAGGGACATTGTTACATCATTGACATTCCATTGAAATCGGGGACAGTTGGGAGCTATGCCTTGGTCTAATTCTGTGATGAATACAGCCAACTCCCAGAAAGAAGATTTTGAAAAGATAAAAGTGTCTTTCTAGTGTCTGTCTTTGTATGGTTTCCGTACACATGTTGGCACAGGAAGGAATCAGTGATGCATTGAACGAATGAGACCACATTGTACACATGGGAGACCTGCAAGTGTGAAACCAGCTTTGCTTCCGCCGAACTGAGAGGAGCTGTGCTATTACTCAGCAGCATCCTCCCAGTAGCACAACGTGGGACAGGAGTAGCTGCAGAAAACTGTTTCCTGAAAGGGCAAATTATTTAAACTGGCCATGGGATTATGGGGATTATGCAGATTATACCTCTAGGAGATGGCATGGATTTTTAATTTATGTCCAGAGCCCCTGGAGGCCCTAAACCCTGCTCTATGAAGCAAACTGCAAACAAACTTTTGCATGGTTATGTTGTTACCTGTTTGCTCACTTTACTGTTGGCCGTTAAACCAGAAGTAAAGGTTTTTCAGCCTTACAAGAGCTATTGCTATAATGTGCAAGTATGCACAACATATTTGTAAGTTATGGCTCACTTATAGATCTCCCTCGTTGTTCCAAGTCCATTTTTATCTCTGTCTTCTTCTGCCTGTAGAGCAGTGGTTCTCAACTTGGGGGTCGAATGTTGATTTGCCAGGGGTCGCCAAATCCTGGGCTGCTCTCCCAGACCTTTCGTGGCTGCCCAGCAGGGCTGTCCCTTGAGCCTATGGCCGCCCAGCTGGGCTGTTCCTGGAGCCCGCGGCCGCCCACTCAGCCTCTTTGCAGCCACTCTTTCAGTTCATGCCATGGCTGGCCCTATCTCCTGATTTCGACATAGGTGTCACTGCTGCGAGACACCACAAAGTTGGAGACACAGTGAAGCCGGAGATACGGTGAGTAACACTACCTGTCATTATAGTTGCCTTTAAAAGACCCCACTACAATTCTCAGATCAGCAGATGACCTTGATCATGAGCACCTAAGTTGGCTGATCAGAACTCCCCAGCACAGCCACTGACCCACCCCCGTCAGCACTGCCCTTGATCACTTCCACCCCCCCAGCACTGCCACTCATCCTAACTCCCCTCCAGCACTGCCGCTCATCCCATTCCCTCTACCCCCCACCATGGAGTAAGGTAAGGAATAACAATTGAGAATACATGGAAGCAGGGCCGCTGATAGGGAGGGACCACCAGTCCTCCTGTAGGGGGCCCAGGCACACAGGGGGGCCCAAACCCCATAGGGAAGGAGGGGCAATTACAGGATGCCCTTTGCAGCTCTCTGCAGCAGCTGAAAACCCTCCCGCCGACTTTTAGCTGTTGCAGGGAGAGACACAGACACAACTGCCAGCGTCCTTGTATTGTTAAAAAAAAAGAACACATTTTAACCCTGTATTGTTTTATTCCCTTGTAAAAAAAAAATAGAAAATTGTAAAAAAATACAATTTTGTTTTTGTTAAAAAAAAAAAATATTTAAAAAAGGGCTAATTCACGCAGCTTCTCTGTTATCTGTTTGTCTGCTAAGAATGGTTTTAGTATATTTATTGTAATTTTTTTTAATGTATATTTGAGAGGAGGCCCTGCAGGTAGGCTGTATGGGGCCCCGTGATTTCTAACAGCAGCCCTGCATGGAAGGGAGAGGAAAAGACGGGGAGGAACAAAGAAAAAGGGAGAGAAAGAATAAGAGAAAGAACAAGAAAGATGGCTAGAGAGAGGGATGGGGAAAAAAAAAGAAATTAGAATGGGGAGAGATAAAAGGGAAAGAAAGGAGAAGAAAGAGAAAGAGTGGTACAGCCTAAAATGTACCATAAGGGGTTTTAATAGTGTATTGCCCCATACACACAAGCAGAATTTCCGCGACAAAAGTCTGATGTGAGCTTTTCATCGGAAATTCCGACCGTGTGTATGCTCCATCAGACTTTTGCTGTCGGAATTTCTGCTAGCAAACGTTTGAGAGCATGTTCTCAATTTCTCAGACGGGAAAAAAACATGCATGCTCAGAAACAATTCGACGCATGCTCGGAAGCAGTGAACTTATTTTTCTCACCTCGTCTTAGTGTTGTATGTCACCACATTTATAACACTTAAAAGTTCAGAGAACTTTTGTGTCACCGTGTGTATGCAGGCCAAGCTTGAGCAGAATTTCGTCGGAAAAGGCAGCCAACTTTTTCATGATGGAAATTCTGCTTGTGTGTACAGGGCATAAGAGTGAAAGGGACTCTGGGAGCGCTAAATGTCCATGTGTTAGGGGCACAAATTACTTGTCTTGTCTTGGGTGTTGACAACCCACGATACGAAAATAATTTTACTGTTAGGGGTCCCCACAACTTTATACATTACTGATTTTATGAAATTTAATTTTATAAACCCTCAAAGTCCAAATACCGTATTTATCGGCGTATACCGCACACTTTTTACCCCTTAAAATAAGGGGAAAATCATGGGTGCGCGTTATACGCCGATACCCGCTTCCCGCGCTTAGTTTGAATGCCTCCGCCGACATATACCGAGCGCAGTACACTCGGGTACATTCGGGCACGCTTGACTTCACTCGCGGTCACGCTCCTAGCCTCTATGCGTGAGAAGCTGAGCGTGCCCAAGTGTACTGCGCCCGGTATATGTCGGCAGGGGAAGCGGGATTCGACTCGTAGACAGCGTGGGAGAAGCGAGGAGGACACCACCGAGGCCACAGACGGACGCTGGACCGGACAAGGCCGCCGATGGACGCCGGGCAAGGCACCGACGAGGGGCATCTAAACTGTAAGTATACTTTTTTTTAGGATTTTCTCTTCTAGGTTGGGGGTGCGCGCTATACGCGGGTGCGCGCAATACCCCGATAAATACGGTATTTATTTTGCTTGGTATATACTGTATGTTTAGATAGCAGGATGGTGAGAAAATCCTATGAAATGGATCAAGTCATGGAGGTCATACATTAAAATTGTAAAAGTTGTTAACCACATGTATAGTGGGCAATTGTTTTATTGTTTTACACACATTTTTTAATCCGAATTGAGAAATTACTAAGGCAATGGAGAATAAAATGGTGGCAGTTTTGCTGCTCAATATTTGCAGTTATTTATCAAACACATATCTTCAGGAACAAATGCACAAAAATGAACGTTAGTGCAAGCAAACACAATGTTATACCAACTTTTTTTTGGTAAAATAGAAACAATGTGGTTGCTTCACGTAAACAGATATGTCAAGTCGTATACATTCTTTAATTTATGTTATACAATTTTTATTTATTTATTTTTTTACACTTTTTTTTTTTTTTTACTTGATTGCCACCGCAAGAGTGCTAACAAACCCCCTATGTCAGGGATCCTCAAACTACGGCCCTCCAGATGTTGTAGAACTACACATCCCATGAAGCATTGTAACACACTGACATTCACAGACATCACTAGGCATTATGGGAATTGTAGTTCCTAAACAACTGGAGGGCCGTAGTTTGAAGACCCATGCCCTATGTGATAGCATGGGCAGGTGACAGGTCCTCTTTCATCGTTATGATGAAAGCTATTCCAGTTTTTTCAAAACGTTACTTGCCATTGCCCAAAAATGTTATCTTGAAAGCTACACCTTTTCATAGAAACACATGGGGGGTTATTTACTAAAGGCAAATCCTCTTTGCACTACAAGTGCAAAGTGCACTTGAAATGGCAATGAACTTGGAAGTTGTAAAGCTGAGGGGTACATCTGAAATTAGGGGAAGCTCTGCTGATTTTATTATACAACCATGTGCATGCTAAAATGTTGTTTATTTTCCTTGCATGTCCCCCTCAGGTTTACAGCGACTGCACTTCCAAGTGCACTTTCCATGCAATTTAAAGTGCGCTTTGCACTTGTAGTTTGCACTTGTAGTGCAAAGTGGATTTGCATTTCATAAATAACCCTCATGATCTGGCTCCTAGTTGAGAGGCTTTATCCTGATAAATAGACCTTAAATCCAAACCCAGCATGATTTTGACAAAGGAATGGAGGATGCTTCTTAAATGCAAGACACCTGTCGTAAGGGAAATATGGGGCCTGCCATTGCGGACAAGCTTTTGGAAATGATATGTTAATTTAAAAAAAATATATAAGATATTGCGCCAACGAATAATAATAATAGTGGAAGTTGCTAACACAACAATAACACAAAAATTGTAACAGTGCAAGGGTGATAAAGTGTAGCGCTAATTGTAAGAAGAGATGAAATAACCCCACTCTATAGCATAAAAATTCAAAATAATATGATATGGGAACCAATGATGATGTGTGCAAAACACTGTACCCAAAAAAAAATATCATGTGTGTGTACACAACATAAATTCATAAACACTGCTGATCATAGCACAAAAAATAAGTGTAAATAACTGAGGGTGACATAAAACACCACTGCAATATAGAAATTAATCAAATAATCGCTGAATGAAATAAACAAACAGAGTCCAAAGTGAATTCCGTGACATCCGTCACTTTGGGATAATCAATAAGTGTCCAAGTGGAAGATAACAAATCGATGTGAAGAAGTAATCAATAATTCCAACTGATCTCTATAAGTAGAGGTAGTGTGCTGTTCAGAAACGTCACCAGGGAGTGCCTTCACCTTTGGGCTGGGGGGGAGAAATAAATAGTCTTACCCTCCAATGTGGACCCAACTCACCCTACAGTGGTGGATCGCTTGCGCTTATGTCCAAATCAGGGACTCGAGGGAACCGGATCTGCAGGTCATCTCCTCTCTCATCCACGGCACCTCCTCCAGGATTGGTAACTCCAAAGCAGGGACCCGATATGGCGGGATACAATATCCAGACCAAAAAAACTTTCCCAGATGTCAAACATATGAAAAACAAAGGGAAATCCTCCACATAGTGTAAATCCAAAAAACTGAATTCATTATAATCTTAAAAAGCTCCACAACTTAAATGTTATAAAAAATCCAAATAAAATCCAAAACGAACAATCCAACAGCGTGGTATGGGCAGCTGGAGCTAGCGTATGACACGATGCGTTTCGTCTGAAAAAAACATCAATTGGGGTACCTCAGTTGATAACATTTATGTGCCATGAGAGCTTTTGGCTGGTAATCACGGCCATGTGTATGCTCCATCGCAATTTTCCCGACAGGAAAAAAGCCAGGAATCCCTATAGGAAATAAGAGAACACGTTCTCTTTTTTCCCGCCGGCATTCTCGGCAGTTGTTAAGCTGGCAGTTTCCTTATTGGAAACACTGTGGTGGAGCATACACACGACCAAAGCTCTCATGGCAGTTTTCCTGTCAGGAAACCCGGCTGTAAGTAGGGGGAAAAAGCTACTGAGCAGGTTCTCTGTTTTCCCCTCGGTTTTCCCGGCTGACTTTTTACCACCGGGAAAATCGATCGTGTTTACAAGGCATAAGATGGCAGCTTCCTTGGCTGTAAAGAATAGATAGGTTTAGTTTCACTTTAGGGATATGGAGCAATAATCCCCTGGAAAAAATGTGGTTAGCCTCCCTAACATAAAGTTTGGAAATGCACTTGAAGATATACTAGAAAAATAGAGCTGCAGGTATGCTGGGTATTATTTCCCCAGAATAGTGAGCGACCAAACCCTTAAAGAAAGAGGAAGAACTGGCTTGAAAAAGAGGAAGTGTGACTAGGGCACCTGTTACATTATCTTATATTTCTTTAAATAACCTTTCGTCCCAATAAAGTTATTTCTAACCTTTAAAAAAAAAAAAAGTTATTTCTAACTAGATATAGCACAGGTACCCCCAAAAAAATTAGAGTCCTTAAGATGATAACTTGTCTATACACAGTGCCTGGAAAACGTATTTATACCCCCAACACAAAGTGGAAGGAAAATAATAAATGGTTTTAAAAATGTTTTACAAATAAATAAATAAGTGTGGCATGCGTTTGTATTCAGCCCTTTACTCTGATACCCCTGAATAAAATCTAGTGGATATTTGGATTCCTTGTGTTATTCAAGATTCCATTGTTAGGCACAGTGATGCCACTGGTACCTACAGGAAGCAGCAGAGGCCAAGGAGGAAGGTAAAAATAATGTTCATATCGTTCCTTGAGTATTCTTTTGAACTTTATTTAACCACTTCAGATTTTCGAATTTCTGAATTTTTGATATTTTCGAAATTCCGAATTTCCAAAATTTCGAACTTTTAATTGTAAAATTTTCAAATTTCGGAAATTTAAAAATTTGACAATTCTAAATTTCAGAAATTCAGAAATTTGAAAATTTGACAATTCACAATTTCAGAAATGTAAAATTTTGGAAATTTTGAAAATCTGACAAATAGAGATTTGGGAAATTCTAAATTTTGAAAATTAGAAAATTCTAAATTAGAAATTTCGGATATCCGAAAATTCTAAATTTTAAAATTCGGAAATTTCCGAATTAACTAATTTTGTCAAAATTAATTAAAAAAATAATTCAGAACTAAATTGCACATGTCTATTGGCCACCCACTCTAGGGTTGATTTACTAAACGCAAATAGACTGTTCACTTTGCAAGGGCATTTGCTCCACAGCTTAGAAAATGAGGTAAAACTTCACTTTTCAAAAAAAAAAAATGCATTTTGCTTGCACAGCATTGGATTATGGAAGTCAATGGCACTTTCCCCTCATTTACTTAGCTCTGTAGGAACTACACTTGCATAGTGCACAGACAATTTTCCTTTAGTAAACCCCTCTACAGTTTGATTCATT
This sequence comes from Rana kukunoris, assembly GCA_029574335.1. NCBI lineage: Eukaryota > Metazoa > Chordata > Amphibia > Anura > Ranidae > Rana > Rana kukunoris. Next base: position 24,982,829 of record CM056058.1, read on the forward strand.
TCCTTTAGATCTATAAAAAAAAAAAAAAAACTAACTACGGCAAGGGCCAGATATTGTACAGTCAAGTTGTTATGGGATTTGGCTAGCTTTGAAAAAAAATCATTCTTAGAAAAACTTAGTAAGACTAAAAAAAAGGAGTAAATTTAAATTTTTAGTAGGTAAGCTGAACAAAATGTAAGGCCTCGTACACACGACCAAGGAACACGTCATAAATGAAACATAGTTTTCCTCGACGAGTTCCTTGTTAGGCTTGTCGAGAATCTTTGCGTACACACTGTCAAGACAAAATCTCGTTGTTCTCAAACGCGGTGACATACAACAGGTACGACGGCACTATAAAGGGGAAGTTTGATTCCACTGGCGCCACCCTTAGGGCTGCTTTTGCTAATCTTATGTTACTGCGTGTTAGTAAAGGTTTGGTGAGAGACGATTCGCGCTTTTCAGTCTGTTCCAGTGTGATGAATGTGCTATCTCCATTACAAACCCTACTTTTACCGAAGGCACGCTCCCATCTCATACTTTATTCTGAGGATGCGCGGGTCTCTAAGCATACACACGATCATGTTTCTCGTCGTAAACCAGCCCGACGAGGAACACGGAGAGGAAATTGTGACCCCCGACGAGGAAAAAGAGAACTTGTTCTCTCTTTTTCTTGTCGAGTTCCACAACAGTTTTCTTGACGAAAAACATACACGCGACCGTTTTCATCGGCAAAAAAGCTCTGCCACCAAGTTTCATGATGGATTCTTTCGAGGAAAACGTTTGTGTGTACGAGGCCTAAGACTTAAAAAGGGGTTGTAAAGACAACAATATTTTCCTCTTAAATTAAAGCCTGACAGTATCTGATAAAGTAAAAGTAATGTTTTGCATTATAACTAGTTTGATACCTGTTGAAATTGAGCTCTTTTAGAGAAGAGTCTTCACGCAGGCTGTAGTCATAGGTAGGGGGGTGGCGAGCACGTTCTGCTTTCCGCCATGCAAAACGGCTCAAATGCTGGTGGAAAGCAAGAAGAGGAGAGACAGGAAATGGCATTTTCAAACTTGGATTACTGTATTTTGCAGGTCAAAAGGAAAGACGAGGTAAGTGATATTTAATGCTCTAGCTTACAGCAATCAATTGATCTAATAAAAAATGAACCTTTAATGTTCCTTTAAGCCTCATACACACAATCGGATTATCCAACGGGAATTGTGTGATGACAGGCTGTTGTGGGAAAATCCGACCGCTTGTACGCGCCATCTGACAATTATTGTCGGATGTGAAATAGCATGCTTTAAACTTTTCCGTGGACAATGGTCTGTTGTCGGATTTTCTGATCGTGTGTACACAAGTCCAACATTAGCAGAAGTTGCCCAAAGGGTGGCGCTAATGATCTGAAAAAAACACATAGACAAAAGTCCTGCACTTTGTCTGCGGAAAATCTGATTGTGTGTACTAGGCTAAAAGGGATTGTAAAGGTTAGTTTTTATTTTCTAAACAGGTTCCTTTAACCACTTTAGCCCCGGACCATATTGCTGTTGAAAGACCAGAGCACTTTTTGTGATTCGGCACTGCGTCGCTTTAACTGACAATTGCGCGGTCGTGCGACGTGGCTCCCATACATTGTATGAACGGAGGATCAGCGTTTCCCCCGCTAACAGGAACGAGAGGAATGTGTTTACACACATACCTCCCGTTCCCCGCTCTGTAACGAACGCGCGTGCCCGGCGGCGATCGCGCCAGCCGGGCGCGCGCTCGGGACTCGGGGGCGAGCGGGGGGCGCGCACGCGGGCCGCCGGTGGCGCGCATGCGCCCCCTAGTGGCCGCGAATGTCCCGACGTAGAGCTACGGGCTCTTGCCCAGGAGAGCCGACCTGCCGCCGTAGAACGACGGCGGCTGGTCGGCTAGTGGTTAAGCTAGTGCATTGTTGGTTCACTTACCTTTTCCTTCGATTTCCCTTCTAAATGTTTTTTTCTTTGTCTGAATTTCTCACGTCCTGTTTCTCCTCAGTAAGCTTGCCACCATCATCCGAGTGGTGGAAAGTCAGTCAGAACAGCTTACTGAGGAGGAGCAGTAAGTTAGACATTTATCATTTACCATTCCTATTCTTTTTATTATGCCTTGCTTTGTATGTAGATATGTTTGGCAAAATGTAGCAAAACATGTAACACAGTGCAATACAGTGCAAAAAACTGCAGTAAAATGCATTTCAAGTTAAAGCGACAGGGCAGGTGTATTTTTAAGCAGTTATAGAAATAGGGACAGAGGGATTTGGATGAAAGGACTGGTTCAGACAGGTGGCCAAGAGCATCTGTAAGGCCCTGTTCACAGATAGCAATTTGGAATTGTGAGCGGAATCACTGCAACTCTGCCCGTGTTTCCAGATCGTAATGCAATGCTGGCAAAACACTCTGTGTGTTTGGTGGTTTAAGGGGTTAGCTCGGTAGCGGGGGTGTGTGACCCCCTGGATGGGTTCACTACATACTGAACTATACAGAGAGGCAGCCGAAGACGGTTGAAAACAAAGAGTTTGGTTTATTCTTCCATATTGCTGGAAACAAGTGAAAGCATCCAAACAGCATAAACAAAACAAAACATAAAATAAACCCTGGCCACTTGGGGCGTCTACCTTCACCACACAGGAACCTACCTATGGAGTCTGGCACAGCCTACTGCTGGGCAGACACTGCTGGTCATTAGGGATGAGCTCCGCGTTCGATATGAACGTATGTTCGACTCGAACATTGTCTGTTCGTACGTTCGACGAATTTCGAACAAAACGGGTCGTTCGCACCAAATTCGAGTGACGCGCAACGGCCCATAATTCACTGCGGCATTGCGCGCTGATGATTGGCCAAACATGCACTATGACCCTGCATGCTTCGCAAAAAACGGAGAGACATAATTGGCCAAAGCCTGGGTGGCTTTGGCCAATTATGGCTCAGGGCTTTAGCACACGCCCCACACTATATAAGGCCGCCTGCTGGGCGGCCTTGTGTAGTGTGTTGCAGTTGTTAATTAGAGCAGTCAGAGAGACAGAGAGATTGCCTTTTTATATAGCTAGATAGAGCAGGCAGGCTAGTCAGTTTAGCTTAATTTACAGTGTGTAGAGAATATATATACATCCCTAGGAGTTGTACATATATTTATACACTGTATAGCTTAGATAGATCAGTTCTTCCTAATTTACTGGCAGGCAGGTAATTGTGCTATTTAAAGATGTTATCACAGGTATAGACACCTAGCAGGTACAATATTTAAAGGAATTTTTCTTTTTTTTTTATTTAAGCATCAATAAAATCACTGCTCCTGGAGCAGTGATTTTAATGATGCTTAACTTAAAAAAAAAAAATGAAAAATTCCTTTAAATATTGTACCTGCTGGGTGTCTATAGTTTGCCTGTGAAAACGTCTTTGAGAACCCAGGTCTTGCCCGAGGGAACATGTATCTAAATGTTCTAAAATGTGGTTCTAAATGTTCGCGCGAGCGGTCGGTCTGTTCGACGGTTCTGGTGCGAACCGAACGCGGGGGTGTTCGGCTCACCCCTACTGGTCATACAGCAGAGAAACAATAGTCTTTTTAATTTTTATCACACAGAAAAATCAACAACCACCTCACCTCTTTAGAAGCCTTTCTCACTGCTCTCCTTAACTCAAAAAGCCTCAGGATGCAGCAATCAGTAGTCATCCTCTGGATGACTTATGGCCCATACACACAATCCGAATATCGGACAAAAACGATCGTCCGATGATGGATCGTACGATTTTCGGATTGTGTGTACACTACTTTCGACAGCCGATCACGACCGTTCATCCGATTAAATTCGATCGGACAAGCGCGAAAAAATTTCTCGTCCGGTGTCCGATCGTCCGATTTTCGTTTAGTCAGTACAGCCGTCGTCCGACAATACAATACAAATACATTACAACACGTGACATCACTTCCGATCGTTTTTTTCTATCGTACGAGAATTTTCGTGAGTTTAAAAACCTATTTTATTTTACTCGCGATTATTAAGCGAAAAAAGTCGTACGATCCGTCGGCCGATATTCGGATCGTGTGTATGGGCCATTATAGAGGCCTTAATTGCCTCATTCTGAACAGCTGACGTTTTCCAACGCCCTAAACCTTTCTGGCTATTTTGGCAGCCGACATCTGGTAGTAATTTGTGTATTGTCTAAACAAGGCAGAAATGTATCTCCCGTCTGTGACAACACCCACAGATTTACCTGACTTCCTGTCACAGGGGCAGTTCATTTTTATTGGCACCTAAATGCGGTGCAGTTTAAATCGTGCTGCAATTGTGGCAAAATTGCATTGTGCAAAGCTTGTCACTCAAAAAGGAGCAGGAGCTTCTTTTGGGTGACCAGATTAGTGCGATGTACTTTGCTGCGATTGCACCATGTTTGGGGGCCATTGAAAATGAATGGCCCCCAAACATGCATGCGGCGTCTTGCCAGCATTGCAGTGCAATTTGGAATCACTAGCAGGATAGAGACAATTCCGCCCGCGATGCCAAATTGCTAGATGTGGGATAGCATGTAGTTAAGCTGCAGTTTTACTGTGCCCCCCAACCGCCCATGTATAGAAGGGCATGCAGCCACTCTGGGAGGTATACATGCCACAGCCATGATGCTTTGCTTCAAAAGTTGAACCGTGTGTCGCATTTGGTGGGTAGTACAGCTGCCAAACATGACCCATTTAAAGGAGTTGTAAAGGAAAAAAAAAATTCACCTTAATGCAATCTATTCATTAAGGTGAAAAAACATCTAATGACGCCAGCCCCCCTCCCCCCCAGCCCCCGTTTTACTACTTACCTGAACCCTCGAAAGTCCCGTGCTCGGTCACGAGATCCTCTAGGCCACTCAGCCTGGCCGCTGATTGGCTAGAGCGGATGGATTGAGAGCAGCGCAGCAATTGGCTGGCGCTGCTGTCAATCACATCCAGTGACGTGGTGCCCCGAGGGGCGGGGCCGAGTGATACAGTGAGCGGATATGGCCGCTCACTGTATCACAGGAGCATGCCCGCAAAGACTCGCCACCATGCAAGCTCTCTCGCATGACTGTGGTGAGTTCTTGCGGGGAGGACCAAAGACAGCCACCAAGGGACCCCAGAAGACGAGGATCGGGGCCACTCGGTGCAAAACAAGCTGCACAGTGGAGGTAAGTATAACATGTTTGTTATTTTAAAGCAAAAATGTTTTTCCTATAGTAAACCTTTAAGTGTATAGGACTGCACCATGCTGCAACCACAGTTCTATGCACTGTGGATCTCTTTTTAGAGGGGCTGCCGCGTGTAAGTATGAGCCCTAATAGGGAATTTTGGGAACTATGCAGTCAGATGAGAAGAAATTTGCTATGGAACGGAAAATATAACTAAGCCTTTTTATCTTTTGTTTTTAAGAATTTGAACGGACGCACTACCCCGATGTCTTTGCCAGGGAAAGATTAGCAGCAAAGATTGATCTGCCTGAAGCTCGCATCCAGGTGAGGCTAATATTAATTCTTGTGAGTGGAAACACAAGCAAAATATAACACATGCATCATACATACTAGGGGGGAGTACAACTGGGAGAATCTATAGTGGAGAAGGATCTGGGGGTTTTAGCTGATCATAAGCTCAATAATGGCATGCAGTGCTAAGCTGCGGTTTGCAAAGCAAACAAAGTCCTTTCTTGTATTAAGAGAGATATAATTTTGCCTCTGTACAAATCATTAGTAAGACCTCATCTGGAATATGCAGTTCAGTTTTGGGCACCAGTTCTCAAAAAGGATATCAGGGAACTGGAGAAAGTGCAGAGAAGGGCAACCAAACTGATAGGAGGCACAGAGGAGCTCAGCTATGAGGAAAGATTAGAGGAACTGAATATATTTACTCTTGAGAAGAGGAGAATAAGGGGCGATATGATCAACATGTACAAATATAAATGAGGTCCATATAGAGAACTTGGTGTTGAGTTATTCACTTTAGGTCAACACTGAGGACAAGGGGGCACTCTTTACGTCTAGAGGAAAAACAATGTAATCTCCAAATACGGAAAGGTTTCTTCACAGTAAGGCCGCGTACACATGATCGAACATGTCCGCTGAAACTGGTCCGCAGACCAGTTTCAGCGGACATGTGCGATCGTGTGTACGACCTATCGGACCATTTTCCAGCAGACCAAAGTTAAAACTTGCTTTAAAATCTGTCCGATGGAAACCTGTCCGTCGGACAGGTTCGATGGTTAGTACACAAAATCATCGGACCAAAAACCAGCGCATGCTCAGAATCAAGTTGACGCAAGCTTGGAAGCATTGAACTTCGTTTTTTCATCACGCCGTTGTGTTCTACGTCACCACGTTCTGGTCTGATCGGATTTTGGTCCGATGGTGTGTACGCACATCAGACCATCAGACGAGTTCAGAGTTGTCTGAAGAAAACGGTCCGTCGGACAAGTTTCATCGGACCTGTCTGATCGTGTGTACAGGACCTAAGAATGTGGAATAGACTTCCTCCAAAGGTGTTCTGGCCAGCTCAGTAGATTTCTTTAAAAAAAGGCCTGGATTCTTTCTTAAATATACATAATATAACTGGATACTAAAATTTATAGGTAAAGTAGATCCAGGGAAAATCCGATTGCCTCTCGGGGGATCAGGAAGGAATTTTTCCCCTGTTGCAGCAAATTGGATCATGCTTTGATGATGTTTTTTCTCACCTTCCTCTGGATCAACTGTGGGTATAGAATTGAGTATATGGGATTGTATGATATTATTTTTTATTTATTTATTTTTTATGGTTGAACTAGATGGACTTTTTTCAACCTGACTAACTATTTAACCATATATCTTCTGGTCCATTTCAGGTCTGAATTCAGCCAAAAATTCAGACTGAAATCGGACCTAAAAAAATGAAAAGGGCCCAGCTATGAGCAGCTCCGCACAGCAGTGTGAACCCAGCCTTAATAAGTGCTGCATCACTTATTTATAAGTGCATCTGACTTTCATGTTTTCTTAGTCCTCCTGCAAAGTCTCAAAGATACCTGTTAATCCCATCAGGCCGCGTACACACGATCGGTCAAACCGATGAGAACGGTCTGATGGACCGTTTTCATCAGACCAAAACGATCGGGTGTGGGCACCATCGGTTATTTTGTAAAAAAAGAAAAATTCCGCGCCAATAGCTCGATATACTAATGAACTAATGAATAGTACTTAAAGTATAGTTTCTAAAAATATATATATATAGTGAAAAATAATAACACACATATAAATATATCAAGCAGCACCTCAAGTGACAATTAGTCAAAACTAATGGACAATGTGATATAAAAAAATGGAGGGCGCTAAAGTGAAAGGTGGTAATACTAAAAACACGCTAAACAAGTCGCATAGCGATCCTAGCAATTCTAGGTGTACCAATACTTCCTATGATCGCTATGCGACTTGTTTAGCGTGTTTTTAGTATTACCACCTTTCACTTTAGCGCCCTCCATTTTTTTATATCACATTGTCCATTAGTTTTGACTAATTGTCACTTGAGGTGCTGCTTGATATATTTATATGTGTGTTATTATTTTTCACTATATATATATATTTTTAGAAACTATACTTTAAGTACTATTCATTAGTTCATTAGTTTATCGAGCTATTGGCGCGGAATTTTTCTTTTTTTACACAGTTTCCAGTTTCACTTGTAGTGGACTTTATTTTTCACGCAGCCATGGATATTTTCAATTTCATGCAAAACAGACATGTTAATTTGGAAGAAATATTTCTCAAAGCTCCCAGTCCCAACATAGATCTTGCCAAAGGGTTTAAACAACTCCAACTTGACATGGAGAAACAAATAAGACTTTGGTGGGATATGGCATCATTTGAAATGTATATAAGCAAAAATATCACACCTAGGAGAATACGTTGGGATGTCAGTCCCAATGATGGGATTGACGATCCAGAACTGTTAGATGAATGGTACCAATTCTTTAATGCATGTGAACAAAAACTCATGCAGTTGATGATTAGGAGACGCAAATCCAAGAAAGCACTATTAGATGCTAAGATCATTGATTTAAAAGAAAGGATGGAACCCTTCAAAGCACACAGTGAATACACAGAAAAAGAGAAACTCCTGCAGACACATTTAACGAAATATGACATGGAGATAAAAAACAAAAAGCTCAAAAAATACCAACGGGATATCAGCGACTTTGAAAGTGGTAAAGTTTATAAATGGCAAAACTCCCCGAATCCAGAGAACACTCCAGATTCATCTCCTATTTCTAAAGTAGGAAGTATACCACCACTTATACAGTATGATGGTAAACCCAATAAAAGCAAAACCCCGAGCAAAAATACCAATAACAAAAAATCTATAGTAAAACCCAAACCCAGTAATCCACCCCATTATCCTCAACCTTACAACCAATCCTATCCGGTGGATAATTATTATCATTATGGACCTCCTGATCCACGACCTATGGATCCTGGCTATTATGATAGATCCTATTATCCTGCTAGACCTCCAAGACCCCCGAGGGGGAATCATAGAGGCAACTTTAGAGGAAGACCTTCCCCATACCAAAATCAACAGCAGGGGGGGGGGGAAGGGAGAGGGTGGAAAGAGACGTATCGCATCCCCCCCAAATCCCCCCAACACATAAAGGAATCTACAGAAAGAGAGGTAGACGAGGAGGAGGCGGAACGAAAAAGAAAAAGAATGGATTAGAAGAGGGTATCTACAATCTAGCGAATGTGGAACTCTCTGAACAGGAAATTAAAGTATTACATCAAGGGTTAAAATATGCACCAAATAAAAATATCGATAAATTTGAGGTATTTGTTGATATTGAAAAATATATTAGAAAACTTAATATCAAAAAATTCTTTGCAGGTAAAGAAAATAGCAACGTAGTGCCCGATTCCACTACTTTACACAAACATAGTGGATTAAAAAACAATTCCACCTTCAACCCTAAAAAGGGCACAAACCATCAGATTGAGGCTTTCAAAACCATGGTACAGGATGAAATCAGAGAAATGCAAGTTTCCGACTACAAATCCGATCGTAAAATCTGGGAAGGTATTAAAAGTCTAGAAGAGAATAAACATATTGTGGTAAGACCCGCTGATAAGGGCGGAGGGCTAGTGATTCTCACGAAAGAATACTATGATATGGAGATGCAAAGACTCTTGGGTGACACATCTACATATCAAGTAATCAAAACCAATCCAATTAGTAATCTTAAAGAACTTCTTTGTGAATGGGTAGATGAAGGAGTATCTAGACAATTATTGGATAAAAAAGAAGCCAAATATATCAAGATACATACTCCCAAAACACCTGTAATGTACATACTACCCAAAATTCACAAAAGTAAAGAGGCCCCGCCAGGAAGACCAATCATCAGTGGTATTGAATCGGTTTTTTCGAGACTAGGGGAGTACCTTGACAGGTATTTCAAACCATTGGTACCCTTAAGTCCCTCCTACCTTAAAGACAGCAAAGATCTCATAGTGGCATTACAACTAGTGGCAGCCACTGCCACTACTATAATGGTGACAGTAGATATTGAATCCCTTTATACGAATATCCGCCATTGTGATGCTTTGCAAGCCATTAAGTGGGCTCTAACCCGCCAAGGCGCAATGAAAAAAGCACAGATTCGATTTTTAGTGAAAGGCCTCCAGTTGGCTATGACCAACAACTGCTTTTGGGCCAACCACCAATATTATAATCAATGCAGTGGTGTAGCCATGGGGGCAAGATATGCCCCGAGCGTTGCCAACCTAGTTCTCAATAAATGGGAAAATGAACAAATTTTCTCGAATCAGCATCAGTCGCTAGTATTTTACCGTAGATACATAGACGACGTGATATTATTCTGGGAAGGAACTTCCACGAGTCTCAACCATTTTTTAGTTATGATGAATTCAAACATTTATGGCCTTAAGTTTACAGCAGAGACAAGTATGGAATCCATCCACTATCTTGATCTCACCATCAAGAAAAAAGGAATCAAGTTCGAGACAAAAACTTACTTCAAGCCAACAGATAGAAATGGCTTTGTCCCAACGAGCAGCTGTCACCATCCACGGTGGATAGGAGCTGTACCGAAAGGCCAATTTATGAGACTCAGGCGTAACTGTACCACTGATGAGGACTTTACATACCAAACGGGAGTACTTACTAATAAATTTTTAGAAAAAGGTTACAATAGAGAGTCTCTTGCTAAAGTTAAAAATCAAGTAGCTCAAATGGAAAGAGAGTCCTTATTGATTAGCAAGCCAAAAACTACCTTTGATGGACAAATTGCTTTCATTACGGGTTTTAACCGACAATATCGACAGGTGGAATCTATTTTCAAAAAACATTGGCCACTTCTTTTAAAGGATCCAATTTTGAAATCCACTTTGACATCACGACCCAAGTTTGTGTATAGAAGGGCTCCAGGCCTTAGGAATAGAATTGCACGCAATGTTCCAGAGCCTCCAAAGAAAATATCCACCTTTCTGGATGGTTCTGGTTTTCACCATTGCACTAGGTGCAAAGCATGTCAAATCACTAGAATTCCGGGAGCCCCTAAAAAAAGAACGCATTTCCAATCTAATGTAACCCAAGAAACCTTTAAAATCAAACCACTAATCACGTGCAACTCGGACTACGTGACCTACGTTCTGGAGTGTCCTTGTTCTCTCCAGTACGTGGGTCGAACGACACGTAAGCTCCGAGTTCGCATAGGTGAACATTTGGCAAATATCAAAAAAGGTTTTATGAACCATAGTGTGTCAAGACATTTTAAGAAATGTCATGACAGTAATCCAAGCCTTTGCAAATTCTATGGTATAGATAAGATTTCCAATCATTGGAGAGGGACCCACATGAGAAGAAAGATTTCCCAGAATGAAACCATGTGGCTATATAAAATGAGAAGTATGCAGCCCTATGGGCTCAATATTGAACTCGATCTGAACTGTTTTCTCTCCAATGAGTAATTCACTTTACGGACATCTCGAGTTCCATCTTACCAATAGAATACTCCCCGAGCCACTTCGTTCCATTGGCTGGGGGGTCCTTTGATATCTACTGACAACTGAAGATTTCTGTTATACGTTTATCCCTTTTTTACCAAAAACAACAAACATCTTTGGTTTCATGTTTGGTTTCGTGTATGTTGACTGACAACTTTATACTTAGCCCTAATGTGATAAAGTAGGTATATTAATGTTGCCCATTCGACATACCCATTGGCAAATCTGTTTGCCAATTTTTTAAAGCAATTTTAGTTTCGTGTATGTTGACCTACAACCATATTTCAAGGGTAAATTGGACCTAGTAAGTTTTCTCCAGTTTTGTCTAGTGGTTTCCTCCACTAGACATCTTTGCTTACTAGCCCTTAAATAATATTAAATAATATTCAAGAATTTTTTTCCTATATATATGTAGATGTGGATTAGCGCAACTGACCATATTCCCTACCAGTTGCAAGATAGAGATATACTACCACGCTCCACACCCTGTAATCCATTTAATTCACCATTATCTTCCAACCAGAACCAATTTAGGTTTTTCCAACAGAGACCTAGTTCTATATAGATTTGGTTCAAATACTGGGTCATGAGTCAATATTTACAGTTGTTGTACCTTATGCTTTTTGTTTTGTAAACCTAGTCCGCCACTGAGATTGCACAAGCAGTTAGCTGTACCTGTTGCATACATTTAAAGTTGTGTGAATTTCCCCTCTCCCCCTAATATTATATACATATTTTTTGCTCGGCTCTCGGATTTCCTGTCCGCGTCCCAGCATAAAAGACGTGACCTCCAGTGACCAGGCACGCCCCCCTGAAGACGTTATCCAACGAAACGTACGTCGGTCGGCGCAGCCTGGTCACATGCACACCTTGTGTCCTTTTCCCGGCGTCTGTCTCAGAGACGCACCACGAGCGGGGACAACGAGTTGACGAACGCGGATTATATCCCCACAGCCACGGTTCTCTGAGGATCCACTGCTCCTCCAAACACATCACAGTGAGCCGCCCCACGCGAGTGAGCGAATTGGCCCCCAGTTTGATGATTGCTTGCAGCCTCAGTGCCGGGATAGGGCACCATTTTTTGTAAGTAGCCATTTGGCTTGTTTTTTATTCCAATTTTAAAATAAATTGATCGCGCTATGGGAGCTTTTTCTTTGTTCATTTATTCCATGTATCATCTGATGGAGTGAAATTTATTTTGCTTGGTGGTGAAGAAACTCTTCCAATGTATGCAGGCATAATCCTGCATGAAGCGAGATTGACCTTCTTTTGGGTAAGAGGTCATGACCATCTGGTAAGCAGATCCTTATCTTTAAGCACGATTGGGGTGATTTAATTTGCCTGGTGGAGGAATCTTGGATTTTCTTTGAAGAATTTCTTCTTTTTTCTCTTCAATTTTTCCTTTGGATTTTAAGGACTTCACTTTTTGGCCAATTAAGGACACGTTTTATACTATACCAATTATCTTAATTGGTTCCTACATTGCATTGCACATTTGTCTTCATTGCTTCACTTTATATACATAATTCTAGGTGTACCAATACTTCCTATGATCGCTATGCGACTTGTTTAGCGTGTTTTTAGTATTACCACCTTTCACTTTAGCGCCCTCCATTTTTTTATACCATCGGTTATTTATCCATTGGTTAAGAAAAGCAAACTCGTTGTAAATTTAACCGATGGATACCTAACCGATAGCAAAAAAACAATTGTTTGTAGACACGACCATCAGTTAAAAATCCACGCATGCTCAGAATCACGTCGACGCATGCTTGGAAGCATTGAACTTAATTTTTTTCAGCACGTCGTTGGGGTTTAACGTCACCATGTTCTGACAAAATCGTTTTTTTTAACTGATGGTGTGTAGGCACATCAGACCATCAGTCAGCTTCATCGGTTAACCGATGAAAACGGTCCATCAGACCGTTCTCATCGGATGGACCAATCGTGTGTACAGGGCTTAAGTGGCCTAAAGCAGATGGTGTGGCAACAATGCATCACTGCTCCTGAGTTCAGAGCAGAGTTACCACCCTCGTGTAGGCTGTACAATCCTGCTTTACAGTGGCATCAATAAATGTTGCAGAGGGCGTCACTATTAGCATTGTCACTGTTGATTAACAGGCCTGTAGCTTGTCAATCAGTACCATCTAGTCCTACCAGGGCTTTTTTTCTGGGGGAACTTGGTGGAACTCAGTTCCACCACCTTTGGCTCAGACCCTTTGGTGCCCGCTCACCACAATCACTTGTGAACACAGAAGTCGGGTTTCTGTGTTTACAAGTGACTGCTTTGTAACCCCCTGAACTCTCCACACTGTATGTAATGCAATTCTGGTATTTAATGCCCCTTTAAGACCCTTCTACTGTTTGTGAAATCTGAACGGGTCGTGGTTGAGTTCCTGCACCTATTTTCTGAGAAAAAAAGCTCTGGGTCCTACCAACTGCTTTCTACAGAGGAAGCGGGGGGAAACACTGGAACTAGCATCTATTATAGACCCTTTTCCAAAGCAGTGAGGAACCAGGAGTGCGACTCCCACTGTACAATCCAGCAACTCTGAAGGGAGCTTCCAGAGAGCTTCTGAAGTAAGAAAAAATTGCTTTAATGTGGTTTAAAAAAATATTAAAAGTAAATGAGAAGTAAAAATAACTGTCTGGAGCTGGGCTTTTATTGATTTGCTTTAAAAAAAAATCTGTTGTTTACAGAGCTCAATAACTTAAGCTGAGATTTATATGTTACAATGTGGATGCAGGGTGTTCAGTATCTCTTTCTGCATATTCCCTCTTGTGTCATTTTATGTTCTCACCCTCAGACAGACAGTAGGAACCAATCAGATGACAGGATAACAGAGCAAACTCAGATACTAGAAGGGATGTAATAGTTTTCCTCTGTGGTTAAAGGTTGGATTACTTTAAAGTTGCTCATGGGCCAGCTTAAAGTGGAGTTCCACCCTAAAAAAAAAAAAAATACACAAAAATCCTGCAAAAAAATAGAAAAAATAATATTTTATTCACCAGAAAAGGCGGTTGCTATGTGGAAGTTCCTAATCTGCCTCTTCCTCCACCTCAGCAGAGCTTCTTCCTCGTCCTACTCGCGGTGTCTTCTGGGTAATGGGGCGCACTGCCTTCTGGGAACTGTGTATCCCAGAGAGCAGCCGCCCATTCAGAAAACACTGCAAGACTCGCGCATGCACAGTAGGAAACGGGTTTCCCTTAATAAGGATGGAGGCGCCGGGACATTCCAGGATCGAGGGGTCGGCCTCAGGTGGGCCAACATCGTGGGCGCCTAGGACAGGTACTAGACAGGTACTAGGACAGGTATAAGCCAACTTAAATATAAGCTGAGACACCTAATTTTACCACAAAAAAATGGGAAACGTATTGACTCAAGTATAAGCCTAGGGTGTCCATCTGCATGCCTTACTGTGCCCATGCCTCACTGTGTCCATTTGCATGCCTTACTGTGCCCATGCCTCACTGTGTCCATGTGCATGCCTTACTGTGCCCATGACTAGACTGACGTTTACCATGGAAGTCTATGGAAGGGGTGCCCTGTTTGAAAAATTGGTGGTCAGCCAGACAACAAACTTTGCACACTTGTAGAGGAAAAATAGGGCTACATGTGTGCCAAGTTTGGGGTCCAGGGTACGGTTCCCCAAAGTCACCGGAGAAATTACCGTTTAACATGGGAGTCTATGAAAGTCTATGGGAGTCTATGGAAGGGGTGCCGAGCTTTGAAAAATCGGTGCTCCCCGGCCATAGGTCCCCCGGACAACAAACTTTGCACACTTGTAGAGGAAGAGTGGGGCTACATGTGTGCCAAGTATGGCCGGCCGGTACCGGGTCCCCAAAGTCCGGGAGATCAGGCGCAAAAATGTGACTCGATTATAAGACAGGGGGGCATTTTCAGCACAAAATAATGTGCTGAAAAACTCGGCTTATACTCGGATATATACGGTAAGTGTCCTTATTAAAAGTCAGCAGCTACACTGTTTAGCTGCTGACTTAAAAAAAGAAATTGCGGTTGGAATCCCTCTTTAATTAAATATTTCTCTATGTGATGTATGTGAATTTTATGTTCTAAAGAGACCAAAGTTTGGTAGTAGTGGAGAATGTCAGCTGCAGGTCTAAAGCTCACCACAAACATTATAAGTTGAACATACAACCTCTTTTAGATCTAGAAACAACTATATATTGCAAGGATCTACCCGATTGGATGCAAATTGATTAGATAGAAAAAGTAGTTCCTCGTATTACATCGTTTTGGTGAATCTAAAGTTAATTGTACAAAGATTGGTTGGGCAGATTGTAGCATGTATGGTGAGCTGGACATCCAGGCCCCAGGACACTACTGTTTGAAAAAATAATAATATGATTTGATATACAGATGAAATCATTTTAACTTTGTAATGTTGTTCACTTTATGTATGCGAGGGCTAAAAAACGTGAAGCCCGTGAAAGACAACACAGATTAGGACACCTAAACAAAGGCACGCACTTACATCCGATTCCTGTCCCTTGGGGGTTCACACTTCTTTTTAGCAATTCATAGTCAAGCCAAAGCAACATCCCAAAACACAGCTTGCTGCATCTACTATGTTTAATGTTTTCAAGACACAACAGCATGTAAAAGTTCCTGTTTTGGCTTCCGTTTGTCGCCAACCCATTACACTGACTAGGTGTGCCTAAGAGTGCAAATAGATAGGACTTCTTCACATCTTAAGCTTACAGTGTCATTTAGATTTACCAAAAATATGTAATGCAAAAGCCTAACTCAACAATCCTTTTAACTTGTTTCTGATCAGTCTCAGATGATTTTGTAGGAAAGGGTCCTCTAAGATACCATGACATTGCATTAAACAGTAATGTGATCAATCATATGTCTGTGAAGGTTCTCGTTTACTCAGGTCATGGTAATAGTAGTCACATTCAGCTGGACTTTTTCTGTAATGTTGTAAATGTCTAAGACCACTTTTACACTGGTGCCGCCCATAGCGTCGGCGATAAAACGCTGCTATTTTACAGTCTTTTAAGCCCTGCTAGTGGCCGAGAAAGGGTTAAAATTGCCCACAATGGCCGCTACAGCGGCGTATTGCCAGCGGTACGGCGGCGCTGCCCATTGATCACTGTTCTAGTGTGAAAACCCTAAGGCCCCGTACACACAACAGGTTTTCTCGGCAGAATTCAGCAAGAAATTCGATGGGAGGCGTATTCTGCCGAGAAAACCGGTCATGTGTACACTTTTCGCCGAGAAAACTGTCGAGGAACTCTACGAGCCAAAAAGAGAGCATGTTCTCTATTTCCCCGACGGGCAATGGGAAAATTTGGCTCGACAAGTTTTTTGACAGCCGAACAAGGAACTCGACGGGGAAAACGATGTGTTTCGCCCGTCGAGTTTCCCGGTCGTGTGTACGCGGCCTCAGGCTTTCACACTGGAATGAATAGAGCAGCTGTTTAAGGGCAGTTTGCAACCGCTATTTTTAACGCTACAGTGCCTGCAAAATTCCCTCAGTGTGAAAGGGGTCTTATAGTTCGTCCAAGCCACTTCTTGATGTCTAATGAGAAATATTTCAACATTTGTACACAATAGCCGCTAGCAATAATCCCATGTAAAATCCGACAGGCTGCTTGTACCCAAGTTGATAGATTGATCAGCTTAGAAACACCCTGCTCATAAATGGTTCGACTCTCAGCCAGGCCCTGCTGACCTGGCCGAAACCATCTATGCAAACCGTCTATGGCAAGCTTAAGACTTGGTTCACATCTATGCATTTTTCAGTGCATTTTCAGTTTGGCAGAAATGCACTACAGTCCATTTAACATTGTTTCCTATGGGTCACATTCACATCTGTGCATTTTCCACCGTGCGTTTTTTGTAAAGGGTCAGGGGCTTTTTTCCCACTGCAGGTTGCGTTTTTGGTTCCATAGACTTCAATGGAAGTTCTTGTTGGTTTCTCCCACAAGAAAACAATCACCTCCCAAAAACACAAAACAAGTCATAAGCACATTAAAAAAGCATAAAAAACAATGCAACACACCCGTAAAATGCATCAACTGAAACCTGCATAGGTGTGAACTAGGGGCCTGAGAACAGGATGGGAGGTGTGAACATTTTGGAACCACTCTGACCTAGTTACAGTACCTAATGCCCATCCTTGGTGTCAGGAAGGCTTCATAAATGTTAATCCTTCGATTTACATGGTGGAAGGTGTGAATTGTTGTCAAAACTCTGGGTTAGATATGTTAAAATGGCATTACAGTATCTGGAAGACAAATGGTATCGAAGGTCTCTACTCCTATTAAATGATGGTCGCTCCAGCTTGGCCTATTACTACAAGCCCCTTGCAAACAAACTGTCCTCTCTGTCCAAATGTATTTTTCTAGCATTCATTGGAACTTAAAAGAGATGTATGGAGTTCTTTTCTTTTCTTATCTATACTTACCTAGGTGGTGCAGCATCTATCCCTTGGCACCTCTAAGACTGAGATTCAAGCGATCAAACACCGCTGATCACTCAGTTCTCGCAGCTCTGTGACTGCTCTCTGCTCTGCTCACCTCCCCTTGTGCTCACTGGAGTCCTTGGCTGTGGAGGGGGTGAGAACAGCCGGCTTGAGCTCTCAGCGGCTTGCTGAGAGGCTGAACCGGATGGCGGTCCAAGGATGTGGGCAGATTCTGCCTCCATTGTCCACATCTTGCCCAAGCCTGGACCAGCTCTGTGACGTCAGCCAACAGCAAGCTTCAGCCCGCTGTCTGCTGAAAACGGGTCACGGGATTGCAGAACGAACTGCACTCCTGTGATCCACAGAAGAAGCACAGCCAAAAGAGCCAGTCCAGTTGACTGTGAACAACTAGCACTAGATAAAAGATGCCAAAGTTCTCAATAGCATCTTATGCATAGCTCCCAACTTTCCTTTTACAAAAAAAATTCTCCCCTGCTTTCAATTGCTGATCTTCCTTTGGAAATGCTAGCTGCCTGGCTGCCTTGATGAATCTGTGATATCCGTCACTGACTTGAAACATAAATGCTTTGGCAGACTGAGGTACTGATCAGAAACGTATATGCAGCCAATATAGTCAGAACCTCTGATCTGGATACTTGTTTTAACCACTAAGGGTCCACGCTATAGCCGAAAGATGGCCACAGCATGGACTCCAAATGTCGGGAGGCAATCAATAGACGACCTCCCCTTTGTGTGCTCGGCTGCGCGCTGTGATCACAGAGTCACTGAGACTCAGGTGCTCACAGATCCGTGTAAGGGGTTGGTCCCGGCCCCTTTACCACGTGATCAGCTGTCAGCCAATGACAGCTGATCACGTGATGTAAACAAAGGATCGGTACTCGGTTTTAAAAAATAGCCGATCACCGGCTTGTGTGCAAGGGACATCAGTCCCGAAGAGGAAGAGGCAATTCTGCCTCATCTGTGCCCACAAATACCGCCTGCCAGTGCCACCTGCCAGTGCCCACCAGTGCCACCTATCAATGCCCATGAGTGCCACCTATCAATGCCCACCAGTGGTGCCAATCAGTGCCACCTAGCAATGCTGCCTATCCGTGTAACCTATCAGTGCCTATTATTGCCACCCAACAGTGCCACCTATCAGTGCCCATCACTGCCAGCTTTCAGTGCCACCTATCAGTGCCCACCAGTGCCACCTATCAGTGTCCACCAGTGCCGCCTTATCAGTGCCCATCAATGCAACCCATCGGTGCCCATCAGTGCAGCCCATCAGTGCCCATCAGTGCAGCCTCATCAGCGTATATCAATGAAGGAGATAAATTACCTGTTTGCAAAATTTTCTAACAAAATATAAAAAAATATTTATCTATTTTTTTAAACGGTCTTTTTAATTTTTTTGATCAAATACCACCAAAAGAAAGCTCTATTTGTGGGAGAAACATGATAAAAAATGTCATTTGGGTACAGTGTTGTATGACCGCGCAATTGTCATTCAAAGTGCGTCAGTGCTGAAAGCTGAAAATTGGTCTGGGCAGGAAGGGGGTTTAAGTGCCCAGTAAGCAAGTGGTTAAGTCAGTGATTTAGAAAGTTTTTATATCAAAGGATCATTATGCAGGCAGGCAACTAGCAATACTAGAAAAAAAGCAGCAGTGGCAGCCTATGTACAGTATTTCTCTTAGGAGAGGTTTATAATCAGTGGCGGCTGGTGCTCACAATTTTTTTGGGGGGGCGCAATTGTCACCACTGTGTCATGCCATCAAACACAGCCACTGTGCCATCAATTGTCACCACTGTGCCATGCCATCAAATGCAGTCACTGTGCCATGCCATCAAACACAGCCACTGTGGCATCAATTGTCACCACTGTGCCATGCCATCAAACGCAGCCACTGTGCCATCAATTGTCACCACTGTGCCATGCCATCAAATGCAGTCACTATGCCATCAATTCGCACCACTGTGCCATGCCATCAAATGCAGTCACTATGCCATCAATTCGCACCACTGTGCCATTCCATCAAACGCAGTCACTCTGCCATGCCATCAAATGCAGCCACTGTGCCATGCCATGCCATCAAATGCAGCCACTGTGCCATGCCATCAAATGCAGTCACTGTGCCATGCCATCAAACGCAGTCACTGTGCCATGCCATCAAACGCAGTCACTGTGTCATGCCATCAAACGCAGTCACTGTGCCATGCCATCAAACACAGTCGCTGTGCCATGTCATCAAAAGCAGTCTCTGTGCCATGCTATCAAACACAGTCACTGTGCCATGCCATCAAACGCAGCCACTGTGCCCCTCAATTGTCACCACTGTGCCAATTGTCACCATTGTCCCCCTTAATTGTCGCCACTGTGCCAATTGTCACCACTGTGCCCTTTAATTGTCGCCACTGTGCCCATTGTTGCCACTGTGCATGTCACTGTGCCCTTTAATTGTTTCCACTGTACCCATTGTCACCACTGTGCCCATTGATGCCACTGTGCCCTTTGTCGCCACTGGCTCTAATAGGCACTTCCGCACAGCCAACCAGCTGCCGTTATTCAGGTGGTCATTGTGTTAAAACACGTAAACCTCACCGCGTTCTAACACGATCGGTTTTTTAACCGATGGTGTGTAGGTACATCAGACCATCAGTCAGCTTCATCGGTTAACCGATGAAAATGGTCCTTAGGACTGTTCTCATCGGATGGACTGATCGTGTGTACGCAGCCTTATGGGGCTCCTAACCATCTTGTCTTGAATTGTATTGTAGCTGTACTGACCTCCTTTATATTGTAAAGAGATGCAAACATTGGCACTATATAAATACTGTTTGATAACAATGTGATCTACAGTATTTATACTTTTCATTTACCAATAAATAAATAAAAGAGGAAGAATGTTTGTTACACAACAGGAACCACTAGTTCCTTTTTAATGCAGTTCATAAGTTAAGGCCCAATAGTCTGCATTGAAATAAGTAACCATGGTGCTCAGTGAGCAATCATATTTCATTCTTTTATAGCGGAGAAAAATGAACATCTGATATGGGTTCATCAATTTTTAAATTCCTCCCTGCTATACTAAAGGGAAACAATTACATTTACTGTGAACCCGCGGGCTTTTCTGATATCTTAATTCTATATACAGCGGGTAAAATAAGTATTGAACCATTTTTCTAGGTAAATATATTTCTAAAGGTGCTATTGACATGAAATTTTCACCACATGTTGGTAACAACCCATGCAACTCGAAAATAAACCAAAAGAAATACCATCAGGAATAAAAGTAAATCTAAAGTCTATTTTTTTTTCTATTTAAATAACAAACATGTTATAGTTACTTACTCTCTGCAGTGGATTTGCACAGGGAAGCCCAGGTCCTTTTTTTTTGGGGTCCCTCTTTGGTGCAAGGTAGATAAAGGTCCAGGCCAGGGCATGTGGGGGAGCAGGTTATTTTCTGCTTGTGTTCTGTTCCAAAAACCCTTGAGCTTTGGTTCACACTATTGGAAACACAGACATTGCATGTGAGTTGCACCCGAACAGCTGTGCCGATCACATGCGATGTCTGCACATTGCAAGTCCAGCCATAGAGTTGTATGGCTGAACTTGCATTGGATTCGCACAAAAAAGGTGTAGAGACTTATTCAAGCACTGGTATCGGATTGCATGGGTGTTCACACCCCTGCGATTTGATTTCTGTCTGAAACCACAGTTTGTACTGCAATCTGTGAAACGATCTGGGGGTGTCATTAACATTGTATTGACACCGGCAGCGGTTCGTAGAGGGCAGTGTGAACTGCCTGCAGTAGAGATGCGATGTGGGAACCAGCACTGGAATCGTGCTGGTTTCCACATCGCTATAGTGTGAACCAAGGCTAAAGGAAAACACAAGACAAGGCATCACTTTTGTGGAACTGAAAATCAATGCACTTAAAGAACGATCATTTTAATTGTTAATAATTAGTTATGCTCCCCAGGGGATAAAGTATATATCGTAACTTGTCCCATCTTCCTTGGTCAGTCTAAGAGCCGGTTCTCACAAGAGCTGTACTACTTCAATCCGACTTCTAGGCAACTTGTACCCATTGATTTCAATGGAAGTCACCTCAGAAGTCGGATCACTGTCTTAACAGAAGCAACAATAAAGGAAGAGAACATACATCTTAGGCAAACCCCTCCCACCCCCTCTCTCCCACAGAGCTGATTCTTGTTTGGCCACTGGAAAGCCTCCTGTCCTGGAGGCGACTTAAAAGTCGCCTTGTAAGTCGCCCCATGTCGCGCTGTGGTGCACGCTCAGGTCGTTTTCAGGTCGCCACGCAAAATCGCGGCCAGAGTCGTGTCGCCCCTGTGTGAACCGGTTTTAAAGCCTCATACACACGATCTCACTTCCATCTGACTTTTCTGTGGATCTTTGTCTGAAGGGGCGTTGTCCGTGAACTTGGTATGCATACACACGGCGGAACTTTTTTCAGCCAACGTTCACCAAATCATGTGGTCTTTCAGCTCTTTACCTTTGAGCAACTTCTGCTATTGTTGTCTGATCTTTTTAGCATTGGTCCGGAGCTTGCGTGTTTGTACTTTGGACTTAAGTCAGATGGACTTGTGTACACACGATCGGATGATGCTCAATCGAACATTTGTTGTCGGAAAGTTTGAGAGCATGCAGAGCGAACATTTGTCCGTTGAAAAACTGAAAACACTTGTCCATTGGAGCTTACAGACGGTCGGATTGTCCGATAAAAACACGTCTGTTGGACCGTTGTTGTTGAAAAGTCAGATTGTGTGTATGGGCCTTAACCTCCCTGGCGGTATTCCCGAGCGTGACTCGGGGTTAACATTCAGTGCCAGAAGCGGTAACCCCGAGTCACGCTCGGGGTGCATTTTTTTTTTTCCCCCAAAAATTCCTGGCGATCCGGCGGGGGTTTCCCGCTGGATCGCCGGTCAGACTAGCCTCCCTGGCGGTCTTCACGTGTGTGGCACGGGGTGAGATTTTTAAGCTAATATCGGTAACCCCGTGCCACACACGCGCTTACCTCGCTGGATGCAGAAAAGAGTTTACTTACCTTTTCTCTGCGATCCAGCGATGAATCCCCGCAGTACACGGCGGCCGGATGTCCGCCTGATGCTGTGTGTTCCGCCGATTCCCTTCCCTGCGAGCGTCGCGACGTAGGGGGGGGAACGGCGCCAAATTTAAAAAAGTAAACAAACACTATACATACAGTACACTGTAATCTTATAGATTACAGTACTGTATGTAAAAAATACACACCCCCCATGTCCCTAGTGGTCTGCCCTGTACACTACATGTCATTTTGTATAATAAAAACTTTTCTTTCTCCCTGCAAACTGTAGATTGCCCATAGCAACCAAAAGTGTCCCTTTATGGCAAAAATTGTTTTAGAGCAGCTAAAAAACAGCGATAATAAATCAGAATCACTTGCAGAATTTAGCGATAGCGATTTATGGGGAAATTCGTCATAAAAAAAAAAAAAAAATGACAGCAAAAATTCTGCAACTGAGCAAATTTCAGTGATTTTGATTTGATTACATTATTGAATAATTTTTACTATAATTATATTATCATTTGTGATCATTTTTTATAATTATTTATTATATTATAATTTTTAATTAAAAAAAAAAAAAAAAATCATACCCGGGATGCCTATTAGACTCTTGTTTGAATAGATTTAAGTGAGTTATTCCTAAGAATTACAAGCCTACAGTATAAAACGCCAAATTCCCTTGCAAATAATGGTACCGCTTTTAGCACCTAAAATCTTAAAGAATCATACCGCCAGGGAGGTTAAAGGGTCACTAAAGGATTTTTATTTTTTTTTGCTGAAATGACTGTTTACAGGGTATAGAGACATACAAGTTAACTGATTCCTTTTAAAAATGATTAAAAATAGATAAAAAACAATCATATAATGTGCCTGCAGTTTAGTTTCATTTTTAAACTGGTTTCATGTTTCTGTGATGTATAGAGACACACAGAACAAAAACAAACAAATACAGGGCAGTGTTTTGTTTTTAAAATGAATCTGATTGGTTCTAAAGAGTTTTAGACACACAGTAATGACAGCTTGGACCACAGTGAAAAGCTGCCATGAGATTTTTCATAAGGAGCCAGACAAGCAGAAAGTGTGGAGATCAGAGCAGAATTACAGCAACTTCAAAGAAAAAACGAACAATGAGGACATGAAACCAGGACTGCAGTAAGGTAAAAAAAAATCCTTTAGTGATCCTTTAAGGCTAGCTGGGAGGTCAGATAAGGCACTCCACCTCACTTCACAGCTATTCAACAACATATCTAGCAAGGAGATGGCTACTTTGTCAGACTCTGTCTCCAAGCACTTGTCCACTCGCCTGGAAAAGAACACATTAATACAACTGAAAGTGAATTTCTGAACATCCGTGCACATGTTTGTGCCTAGTTCACTTCTTTTTCTCAGGTGCTAAATTTCAAATGAGTCTGTCATATCCAACACATCCTCGGCCTGGATGGCTAATGTTGCCATTGGCAAGTAAACAGTGGAGAGACCAAAGACATTAAATATGACACTTCCAAGGTACAATAAAAATATTAATCAACAGAAGAATCAATTACATTGCCTACTTCTCTTACCCTAGTTCTTCATAGCATTATTTTTGTGATTTCAGTACACCGTGTCACAGGACCTCTTTCTTTCAGGTTTGGTTCTCAAACCGGCGAGCCAAATGGAGACGGGAAGAAAAACTACGTAACCAGAGGCGCCAGGCAGGCAGCGCGTCCAGCCATCTTTC